>CM053790.1:25636035-26836035 GCA_028749045.1 Cupressus sempervirens
AGAGTTGAGTAACATTTTTCAATTTACACAAGAGATCCAAGAAAAACTTAAGAAGATTGAGAAAGAGTAGAAGGCAAGTGTTGAAAAGCTAACTATTGACACTTAGTTTTTCCAAATGTATTATCAAAAGACCAAGTACTTCATGAGTGAACAATTAGATTTGAGGAAGCAAGAAGATGAGATAAGAGTTGAGACATTGAAGCTACATGCACTTCTTATACCTCATTTGGAGATGATGAAAAACTATCTAGAAAAGGAAAAAAATCTCACAGCCACCCGAGATATATCTGTAATCAAGCACATGATTGAGTTATCATCCCACCTACACTCACAAAAATTAGAAATAGAAGCACTAAAAGAAGCATGGAAAACTACTTTAACTAGTACTAAGACTACATACAAAAATCCTTTTGATAAGACAGAAGTCTAACTCTTCCAGTGCTTTCATTTTTTGACATTAATATCTAAAAAGAGGGGTAACTGTGTCAAATAAGAACAAAGGGATGGATAGAAATTTGATATGGATATATAGAGATAAGAAGATATAAGTAAGATCATAATAGTTTTAATTTTTTTTTTTAAAAACATAAGAGTATTATGAAGAATTGAGAAGCATAGGTTTAGGTAGAGTAATCCAAATTTTCACTAAGTACTATTTTGGTTACATGAACAAGTTTTATCCACTATTGCCAAAGGGGGAGAATGTTACTCCTAAATTCATTGAAGTGTTATCATTAGTGTTAGATTATGGTGAAGAGTAAGGTTGATTAATATGAGCTAGAAAGGTTGGTGAACCTAGTCATCAAATGGATACAAAGTTACCAAACAAAGATAGATACCAAGTTAAGTATTGTAATCAAACAATGTATTGGTACCGAGCATAGTCACAATTTAGAAGTCTATCACCAAAGGACACCATATTACTGAGAGGATCAATTAGTATTTACTGAGTGACACAGGACGCATATCCTAACTTGTAAATGCATAGTTTTTATGTATTTGAATCCTATCGAGTTAGGAAATGGTTTACAAAGATCAAGGGGATGATTAGGTAGGATGTATTGGGATTGACACATGATTTTATGGTTTCAATGAAAGAGTGAAAACAAATGAAATAATTGCTTAATATTCTTGATGATAAGGATGAATAAGGACTATTAATAATTTATTCGATTGATCATTTCATAAGATAAAAAACCCTAATTAAGTCATGTATGGTAGAAACAAAAAGATTTATATATAATGAAATATTGAATACATATTTAAAGCTATTGGAGGAATTGCATTTTGAAGATCTAGCCAAGGCAAAAAAGAGAAGAGCTAGCGGGAGGAAAACAAAGACAAACTAGGTGAAACCTATCAAAAGAAGGTGATCTATCAATATAGAGAAGATTGGATCTAAAAATAAAAAGTAAGTTACATATTATCATATCACTTTACCATTAATTTCTTAATATTATAGAAAGAATAATCCTAACAAAGTGGATTTAATAATCTTGTTGTAAAATCTCTTAATAGAGTATGCACATGAAGAGTGTTGTAGAATCTTTTCACAAGGTATACTTTAATAGGTCTTATGTATTACTCATAATATTGTAAGTCACTAGAAGTGACATTATTTTATGCTCTAATGGAGAAATATTTATGATGATGTAGTGAAGATTTTTTTGGTGTCACACCCATTGTAGTTTTCCCTCTAACTAAGGGTTTATGCATGACCAAATCATTGTTTCATGTGTGTTGATGAATGAGTGTGATGCATTATTGTTATAGTTGTTAGACATGATTAATTTCATTTCAGCATTCAGCTATTCAGTATATGCATGCAAAGAAAATGATAATGTTCGAAGCTTGAAATTGTATTGAAGGTCAAAAGTTTGAGAAGCACCGATTCACCCCACCCTCTCCCACTCAATGCCTTACCTTCCCTAAACTTTCCAAAACATGATTTTTGTTACATGGTTCCCAATAACTCTTGGAGGTGATAATATAAACTCTTCCCCTACTCCATGCCATGTGTGGGGTTGGATCACATGAAAAGCCAAAGAGAAATTACAATTTATTGATCATTGTTTACCCTGAACAAGGGCTTTGTCAATTTTTAAAGAAATACCTATATCTCTACCAATACTAATGAAAATTATTGTTTAAAATTTGAAAATGGTCTTGATTCATAGTCCTAACATGCTTAATCAATGGGCATTCAAACTAATATAACACATAATCAAGGATAATGCCAAGTGTGACTAAAGTTTCAACTTCTGATAGAGAATGGACAAATTGTTTCTATTTCCAATTTGATTTCTATATGTTGGAAGTGAATGGTATATTTTTGAAGTATTAGATAGTAGCCAAAAAGATGGGGGGCTGACCCAAAAGTTCAAAAAGGCTAAAGAATTAGCTGGACATTACCTCCCAGTCATCTAACCAATATCAACTTTAAATTTCAAAAAAAAGATATATCCATAACTAAATAATACTATTAATCCTTAAACTAATATGCAAAAAAAATTGTAATATAGACCAGAAACGCCTAAAAAAATTGCTACTATTAGTCCCATTAATTGACATAAGCCTAAAAAATAAAACCTTGTGGGGTACCAAGTTCATAGGTATGAACATAAAAACAAAAAAAATAAAACACCAAATCCAAGGCTAGCTGCCCTCTTTCTACCCATGTTTTTCCTCCTCCTTTTCCTCAGAAATGTCCTTAACCACATCCTCCCCCTCCACCTTAACCAATTTTTCCATGATCTTCTTTATCTAGTCCTCCACCAAAAACCCATAGATGGATTGGATTGTCTCGATAGCCTTGCCCAGGTCCTTCTCTTCTTTATTCACCTACAAAAAGTAGAGGGTTGTGGCCCCAAAGTGCATGACCTTGGTGGAAAACTTAACCAAAGTTTCAAATCTCTAGTAGATACTAGTTTGATTGTCTGTTAGGTCCTTCATTAACTACTCAAGCCTTTCTAGTCTTGGCTTATTGTGGCTATGCTTGCCTTTCTTCCCAAAACCTTTGGTAGTTTCTTTCCTTAGGGTTGTGATATCTTCCCCTCACTTCTAGATGGGGTAGCCTTCAAAGTTTCAGAGATATGGGAGGGGCTAAGAGGGCTAGGGGAAGGCTTGGTGTCTTGAGGAACTCTATTCTTTCTTGTAGGTTTGACATCACTTTTGGAAGAATCAGAGGTGGAGTCATGCTTGGTGGGGGGGATTAAAATTTTTCCAACTTGAGACATTTACTAGTTCTCCTAACACTCTGCATACTCTTCCTAGTATCTGAATCTGAATTTATGAGGCTAATTTTAACCTTAGGGTCACGGTTTTTCTTGAATTTCTTGTGGCTAGGGCCAGGGCCAGAGTCCAAGAAGACTCAGGGGGTGATGGAGGCCAGAGGGTTAACCAAGAGCAATGGATTTTGTGGCTAGATGTTGGATATAAAGCTTGTTCATAAGCCTTTTATGGATAACGTAGAATTTTTTACCCTCCTCATCTTTCCTCCCAGCCTTATAAATACAATCTTCAAGTGAATGCAACAATAGAAACAAGAAGGAAATGTGGTCTAGATTCTTGAAGTAATTTAGAATAGGGAAATGGTAATAATAGAGTACCTAAAAGTGGTCCTCCAGGGTGATATACCACATAATTTCATAGCAGATAGCATCCCAAGGTTTAGGAAGGACTTCTCGTGAAAATCGTCTACACATTTGCATTGTTTCTTGCTTGAATTTGATTTCTTTTGGAAAACTAGCTTCCTCATTAACCTTGGCTTACCTTTTACAATTTTTTCCTTCCATAGTAAATTCTCCAACCCTTTCAATGGTTTCCTCTAAGACTTCAAATCCCATTCCATTGACAGTCACCTTTTTGTCCTTCCAAGTCTAGAAAAACTGCATTGAGACATTCTCATCGTGCTTCACCATACACTCCATATATGGTAAGAGGTCACCCTCCTACAAGTAAACTGTTTTCACCTCAATACTATAGATATATTCCTCTACACCCACCAGTTCAATGTGATCACTAGTTCTCATGCCATCACCTAGTTCAACCATCAATTCTTTAGACAACATAGCCTTGTTGCAGGTTTGGAAGTTACCAAATATAAAATGAAAGGCCTCAATGATTAAAATGAAATGGTAGTGAATAACCATCATAATTCTACAAGGTTTCCCAAAATAAAAATAAAAAAATCCACCCTCTGTGGCATGTGTGGGCGATCTCTTTCCATCTGTAAACAACTGTCACTAGTTGTAGTTTGTGCGAGAAGTTAGCAACTTGTCATTTTGATCATTAGTAGACCATTCTCTACATCTCACAAAATCCACCCTCTGCATCCTTTTTTGGCAGTAATCAGTACTCACAAAAATCAAAACATTAATGCATGTCATCATACAATCTTTCCAAATAATTGCTTTATGGAGTGCACTATCCTCATGCCCATGTGGAAAATGAAGGCCTTTCATCTGATTTGATTATTTATATGACATTATTGAAGGTACATTCCCTTTCCATTGCAACTTGCATTGATGATGACAACAATCTAATATCCTCCCTTTCAACTAATGACACATGTGATACCATAGCTAAATTTCGCCAACTCATATACCATGCCATTCCCTTCTTGATATATGTGAGCCATGCAGATCTCAAGGTAATCTTCCACCAACCTTTAGATTTCATCAATTATAACTTTAATTGACTAGTTGCACCAACCCTCACTCTTAGTAGCCTTAATGATTAGCATAGAGTCCCCCTCAATGGCAAGCTTATTGATTCCCTAAGCTCTGGCAATTCTCAACCCCCATAGGAGTGCCAGTGCTTCAGCTTCATTGTTAGAGCCTCCTTTGTTGTTTCTAATATAGATGACCACCATATTTCCCATATTCTTACAAAGGATACCTCCCACCATAGTGCTGCCCATCATGATTGAAGCATTAAAATTTAGCTTGATTCAAGGGGGGGTGGCGGGGGGGGGGGGGGTGTGCTACACCATCTTCTTTCTATCCAAGACTTTGGAATTGTCAAATTGTGCCACAATTGAGCCACCATTCAAGGCCAATGCCCATTTCATATATAGTCCACCCTGGGGGTTCAGTGGGGGGCTTCCAACAACATATCCCACTACATTCTTTTAGGAGCCTGATAATCTGTTGGGCCACCCCAAAGCTGGTAGTGGCTTGTTCCTTGAAAATCTTATTGTTATTCTCCTTCAAGATATTCCATGTAACATATATGGGGATAATCGACCATAAGTTTCTGAGGTATGGGTGAATGGTATGTTGGATGAGTCAATAAGTTCATGATATTTGAATGCAAAAGGACTATTGTGATGTCTAATTATTTCTTGTATATTCACCTTTTGAATACATATTCATGACCCTTGAATGTAGAAGAGTAGTAGTGAAGACTAATATTTCTATGTAGATGTATAAGGAAGACACATTGATTGGAGATTAAAAATAGAGTTCCTAATTGAAGGTATGGTGTGTAACTATTTGAATATATGATTTATTTGGTAAGAGTGTTTGATGGATTAGTTGGGTTTTCTAATTAAATTGAAAACACTAAATTAGGGTTTTGAAAGGAAAGTCTTGATTTAAGTAATATACCCTAGTGTAGAAGAATAGCCTTGAGAAAAATATTGATTTGGAGGTTTGTGTATTGATTATATTGGTAGGAATGATGATTAGGCTTGAGGAACCTTCATGGCTTGATATCAAAGACTATTTGCATTGTTGAATGTGTTTTTTGATAAACTACTTACATGCCTTGAACTAATTGATTACATGGTGAAAGGAAAGATGGTTCGATATTGTTATTGTTTGTATTGAGGAAGAAATTGATTTGAAATACTTGTAATGAGTTATCCTTATATTGCTTGTTGATATCATTAGGATCATAGAATAATGAATTTTTTTCCAAGATGCAACATGATACCATTTAGTTTTTTTAAATAAAAATAATTTACCATGTTTGACGATAATCCAATGAACCTATGTCACTCCAATGAGAAGGTTACCAAACCTGCAATAATTGTCTTTTCACAAATTTGGCAACATTTTCGATGGTGCAACATAGATTCATCAAAATATCTACAAAATGTATGTCAAAATGTATGTCAAATTTTTGGCAACCATTGCAATTTTTTCAGCAGCTAGCAAAACTTCTTTTTGTCAGTCATTTTCGATGTGTACTTCATTAGAAATTTGAAGATTATGTATTTGTTAAAACTATTGATGAAAAATTAGTGACAATTTTATTTTGTTGGCATGAATAATTTCTACTTCTATCAACCTTCAACCACCATATTTCATATAGAAGCATCCCACCGACCTTCATAAATGCTGTTTTATTCACATGTCAAATGTATTTTTTGACTATTGTATATTCTAGATATTTCCTATGTACATGTGCATGGTTCTGGATCTTTCTCAAACCTCTATAAATAGGGGTAGCTGTAATGGATGTAAATATAAGGAAAAGAAGTAGAAGTAATAATATAAAGATTTTTTATTGTGTTTCAGTGTTCTTTGTCTCTGCCCACCTTCACAATGGTATCAGAGCACATGCAAATTGTGGAATTAGATCATAGGCCGATTGTGGAGTCATAGTACAAGTAGATTGGGGAGTTTAGAAAGAGATTTTTGTTGCAAGAAAGAAGGTATGCTGTGAGTTCAGAGGATACAAATTCTTGTCAATGTTTATGGAAGAAACTTGAGATCAATCCAATTATAAGATATTGCATTTTATTGTGAAGTTGAGGCACCTTTGTGATTTTTATTGTGTGCTAATGAGCTATATCTTATTGTAAGTCATTAATTTTGAAAGGAGCTGGAGATATAATTTTTTTAATTGAGATAATCTTATTGATATTATTGCCATACTTAGGAATTCAAGTATTTTGAAAAGATTATATTTGTTTCTAAAGTATGGCATCAAGTATGAATCAGTTTATGATTCCAATATTTTTTGGCAAGAATTATAATCATTGGGCATTTAGAATGAAAATAATATTTCGTTCTCAAGAGTTATTGGAGATTGTAGTGAATAGATTTGTAGAGCCATTGGATGAATTGTTATTAACTGCAGATCAAAAGGATGAACTTAAGGAAAATAGGAAAAAGGATATAAAGGCTTTTCAAATTATTCAACAAGGTTTGGATGACACTGTACAATAGCCAAGCAAGCATGGGAGATCCTTGAAACAACATATCAAGGTATAAGCAAGTTAAAAGTATCTAAATTGTAGTCATTAAGAAGAGATTTTAAAAACCTCCAAATGAAAGATTCTGAGTTAGTAGAGCAAATTTTAATTTTAGTTATGAATGTGGTTAATCAAATAAGATTGAATGGTGATGAGCTAAGAGATCAAAAAATTGTAGAAAGGATCTTAAGAAGCTTGCCTATTAAATTTGATAATATTGTTGTGGCAATTAAGGAATCTAAGGATTTGTCAAATTTATCTATAGATGAGTTGTTTGGGTCATTACAAAACCATGAATATAGGTTGAATAGGTGTGATAATACTTCATTGGACAATGCATTCAAAACACAAATGACATTTGGTAGTGGTAGAGGAAGAGGAAATCTAGGATTCAAAGCACTAGGAAGAGGACAAAATAATTATCAAAGAGAGGAAAGGAGTTTTGATCAAGGAGTAAGGAGAAATCAAAGTTTAAACTCAAGGGTGCATAATAATAATCAAGCATCAGAAAGGTATGACAAATCAAATGTCCAATGTTATTATTGCAAGAGGTTTGGTCACTTAGCAAATGAATGTTAGAAGAAGCAAACAGATGTAGGCAAACAAAATGCTAATTTTCCTAAAAGTAGTCCAAGGACATTGTTCATTACATGGCGTGTAGCTCAAGAGAGCTCAAGTGATATTTGGTTTCTAGATAGTGGTTGTAGCAATCATATGGTAGGAAATAAAGATATATTTGAAAGCTTGGATAACTTAGTCAAGTCAAAAGTAAAATTGGACAATGATGACATAGTGGAAGTAAGTGGAAAAGGTACAATTGCTATAATGACAAATCTTGGTAAGAAGTCTATTTTTGATGTGTATTTTGTACCCGGTTTAAAGCATAATCTTATAAGTGTGGGACAACTTACACAAAAAGGTTATAAAGTTATTTTTGAAAATAACATCTGCACTATATTTGATATTTCTCTTAGTACCATAGTCATTGCAAGGATTGAAATGACAGACAATAGAACATTTCCACTTCACATGAAAGCGGAGTGATGGACAAGGATGGAGTGAGTTTCAAGGCAACGTGTCAAGACCAATCATGGATATGGCATGTGAGATATGGTCATCTAAATTTCAAGGGATTGAGTTTATTACAAAGAAAGGAAATGGTAAGAGGCTTACCCCCCATTGAAGCACCATTTAGTGCATGTGAATGTTGCATCTTAGCTAAGCAACATAGGGAAAGCTTTCCAAAACAGATGTCATATAAAGCTTGGGCAGCTTTAGAAATTGTGCATACTGATATATGTGGTCCTATGCAAGTGTCATCATTAGGGGGAGCATTTATTTTCTAACATTCATTGGTGACTTTAGTAGGAAGACATGGGTTTATTTTCTTAAATATAAATCTAAAACATTTAGCAAGTTTAAGGAGTTCAAGGCATTTGTTGAGAAATAAAGTAGTCTACCCATTAAGGTATTAAGGCCAGATAGAGGGGGAGAATACATGTCAAAGGAGTTGTTTAAGTATCTAAACATAATCTAAGACATATAAGTTGTTTAATCCTATAACTAGAAAAGTCGTTATAAGTAGAGATGTTGTGTTCAAAGAAGAAGAGTCTTGGGATGGCAATATAGACAAGATAGTTATAGGCACAACTCCAATACTATATGATGACCAAGAAGGAAAAGGCCAAGAGAATCAAGTAGATCAAACAAATGAGAAAGGGGCAACTCCATCAAGAAGTACACATGGAGATAACACACAAATGGAAGATGGGCAAGTATAATCTTCAAGTCCACAAGTAAGCAATTACTCTAATCCTACACTTGCATCATTGAGATGAAGGATTAAGAAAAATAAAACTAAAAGTTTGCAAGAGATTTATGAAAAAGGGGATAGAATAGATTTACAATCAAATTTTGCTTTATTTGTTCAAGATCCTATATATTTTGAAGATGCAATCAAGGAAAAATAATGGATTAATGCAATGAATGAAGAAATAGAATCCATTGATAAAAATGATACATGGGAACTAGTTGATTTGCTTATGAATAAAGAATGCATAGGTGTAAAATGGGTTTATAAAACTAAGTATAAGGAAAATGGAGAAGTTGATAAATATAAGGCAAGATTAGTAGCTAAAGGGTTTGCACAAGAATATGGAGTTGATTATAATGAAACTTTTGCACCCATAGCTAGACTAGATACTGTTAGAATGGTACTAGCTATTACATCTCAAAAAAAATGGATGGTTTATCAAATGGATGTAAAATCAGCTTTCTTAAATGGGTATTTGGAAAAAGTTTAAGTGCAACAACCACTAGGTTATGAAATCAAAGGACATAAACACAAAGTTTATAGGTTGAAGAAGGCACTTTATGGGTTGAAGCAAGCACCAAGGGCATGGTGTAGTAGAATTGATTCATATATGATTAAGAATGGATTTAATAGAAGAACTAGTGAGCAAACATTATACACCAAAGTCAATAAGCAAGGTCAAATCTTGATTGTTTGTTTGTATGTTGATGATTTGATCTTTACTGGTAATCTTTTGATTGATATGTTTAAATAAGCAATGAAGAAAGAATTTGAGATGATAGATTTGTGTTTGATAAAGTATTTTCTTGGTATTCAAGTAACACAAAATGACAAGGGAATTTTCATTTGTCAAAATAAATATGCACAAGATGTTATGAGATAGCTTAGAATGGTAAATTGTACTTTGGTCTCTACACCTATGACAATGGGCACAAAATTAAGTAGAGAAGATAATGAGATTGAATTTGATTCTACTCAATTCAGAAAGTTGGTTGGTAGTCTGATATATCTCACAACAACTAGGCCTGATATTATGTATGTAGTGAGTGTAATTTCTAGATTTATGGATTCACCTAAGAACTCACATTGGCAAGCAGGAAAGAGAATATTGAGATACATTGCAGGGACTCTAAATTATGGCATAATGTATTCTTCTTCAAATGATTTTCAGTTGGTTGGATATACTGATAGTGACTTTGCAGGAAGTATTGATGATAGAAAGAACACATCTGGATATGTATTTCATCTTGGAACATGTATTGTGGCATGGGCATTAAAGTTCTTCAGCTGAAGCAGAATATGTAGCCAATACATCAGCAACATGTCAAGCAATATAGATGCGAAGAGTCTTGAAAGATCTAATGTATGAGCAAGATAAGTCTACTACAATCTATTGTGATAACAAGTCCACCATCGCACCATCAAAGAATCATGTTTTTCATAAGAGGACAAAGCATATTGATGCTAGATATCATTTTATTTGAGAATTGGTCAATAATGGAGAAATCAGCTTGGAGTATTGCAGATCCAAAGATCAATTGGCAGATATATTTACAAAGGTACTATCATGAGAACAATTTGAATATTTAAGAGACCAAATGAATATTGTAAACTTTGATGTAATTAATGGTAGAAATTAAGGGGGAGTGTTGGCATGCATAGTTTCTACAGTTGCTGACCTTCAACCACCATATTTAATATAGAAGCTTCCCACCGACCTTCATAAATGCTGGTTTATTCACATGTCACATGTGTTTTTTGACTATTGTATATTCTAGATATTTCCTACATACATGTGCATGGTTTTGGATTTTTCTCAGACCTCTATAAATAGAGGCAATTGTAATGGATGTAAACATAAGGCAAAGAAGTAGAAGTAATAATATAAAGATTTCTTATTGTGTTTCAGTTTTCTTTGTCTTTGCCCACCTTCATCTTTGTCTTTATTTGTTGAAATTTTGACAATTGTTTGTCAAAATTTTGACGAACTCTCGTTCGAAAATGGTCTTGAATCTACTAGTGAGTAGAATTTACATTACTATATGATGGGTTTATAGAAATACAATAAATAATGCTTAAGTACTTTCAATAGTTTCATTACCATACAAGTCATAGATCTTCAACTTTAAAGGAAATCCTAGTTACATACATGAGACAAATCTACTAAAAACTATTCCATTCTCACATGAAATGTATTGTAGACCATTTTTGGGACAAGTGTGAAAGAGAAATTGTAAGTCATTAGATTTATCATTCTAATCCCTTGAAAAAGTCATAAAATTGGAGAACTAGCTTGGTAGCCTAGTGAGTTTTTATATCATTGAAATAAAAGAAAGTATTTAGCTTTATACACAAACTTTTTCAAAATTTATTTCACTTATCTATACTTTTATTCTATTTGTATCATATTTCAATCCATATTTTTAAGCCGATAGAGTGCCTGCCGGATTTTTCTGACTTCTCAGCTTTGTCAGACGCCGTGAAACGAGGAAACACGCAAAATTTCTGATTTTTCGGTGGTTTCAAGTTTACCCTCTCAATGGTGTTGCAAATGATGAGCGTTACAGGCACTTTCTTTCTCTTTTCTCCATCACGCAAACCTTCCTCCAGCATAAATTTGTGCATATTTGTCATTTGGATGCTCCCACGCTTCTCCAATTGTAGGCTATGGCAAGCCAAACTCAGGGACAACTCCGTGCTGGGAAACCCATATATTTGGAAACTTTTTGGTGGTGCCCAAGCTTTGACTGACTCACAGCTAACCAGAATTGGTATCCCAATTGGTCAGTTATGAAGATCTACAAATCATTACAACAAGCTCTCGTGTTTTCTTCAGAGTCTGATTCTTGATAGTAAACTAGTATTTCTACCAAGTTTTATGCGTTGTGTCACCCGCTTTAGGCCACGTGAAAGAAGAACTGTAATGGCCTAAAAACTATGAATATTGAGAAAGACCTATGATCTTTTTAAACACAATACATGATGTCCTCAACCATCTTGTAAGGACGATATCCAATATTCACCTGTTAATTTGCAATCTTTCTTTAGATAACTCAGATGAAAGAAATATTATAATAATAATAGAAATGCTAGTCATTTTTAAGTAGAATAATAGAATAACATTAAAGGATTTTTTTAAAGTGCACATATGTCTTTAGATAGCTTAATTAAGTAGATTAGTTAAAATAAAAATTTAATAATTATCGACTCAAATTTTTTAATAATTATAAGAAAAAAATAATTAATTATAATGATAAATTTATAATTTAATTTCATATTATTTAATTAATATTTCATTCAAATTTTAGTATTTAATTAATAGTTTCATATTAATATTAATATATTTTTACAGTGAAACTTTTACATAATTTTTTGAAAAAGATTTAAAAATTGTTATTTTTTTAAAGTGCGCAAACACACACACACACACACACACACACACACACACACACACACACACACACACACACACATATATGAAAATAAATATGTGTGTGTGTGTGTATTAAAATAATTTATTTTTTATGAAGTTACTATTATAACTTATTTTTGTTTTAGTGTATTAATTATTAGAAATCATTTAATATGTTTAATAGATATCATATTGTGTGTGTGTGTAGGCGCACATCCTATTCCTACAAATCTGCTCCTATAAGATTCAAAATATAATAATTTTAATAATTTTTAAACTTAATTTTTTTCATCTTTTCTTTTGTAATACATTTTTAAACATAAGTTTTAACTAAGTCTTTTGATTACAATAATATATAGTCTTAATTACTTTATTTGAGAGACATTTACTATTTCAATATAGTTCTTTAATCATTTAAACTATAATGATATATGTTTTCAAACATTTTCTTCAAAATTGACATCTACAATTCCTATTTATATACATCATCTTAACTATTAAATATATGTCCTCAACTATTCTTCTTGCTAGACATTTGCTCAATTGATTCTACCAATCTATCTATCAATTGATACCCATTTTGATTGAGAGACGTCCACTATCCCAACTTCAACCCATCATCTTTATGCACCATAGTATATGTTCTTAGCCAATTTTCCTTGAGAGATGCTTCCATTACTCTAATTTAGACACAATGTTGAGTTCAAAAAATATAATTTATGAATCAAACTTCAAGTGTAAGGGGGAGAAATTATCAATTGCATATCCTAATTTTGTGAGTAGCTTAAAGATCACACACTAAGGCTTGATTTGTAGGCTAAAAGTGTTAAGTAGTTGAAGTTGACTTGTCTTTTCTAAGTTTAACTTTTTGCTTAATGTATGATGTTTAAGGATGAATAATGAGAATGTGCATGTAATAGATTATAATTAAATAAATGAAGAGTGATACATTAAATTGATTTTATAATAAATATTAGATTAATTTTATTATATTTGAGCATTTTAAGTCTTTTAAGTTCTCCCTAAAGAGATGAAACCAAATACCTATCTCTTAAAAAGGATATTTTCCTAGTAACAAAGAGAGACAATCAATAGAAAAGTACTCAATCTAGAGATTAAAATATTAAAAATAAAATAAAAATTCACAATACCAATCTCCTATGTATACTTTTGATATGTTCTTGAATAGTTATTCCTATACTCTCATGTTTACTTCCTTTCCCCTCTTTACATTTTTCCCATCTATATCTATATCCCAATTCCTCTATTTCTCTTTGATCTACTCTATCTACTTATCTATCTATTGATCCACTACCTATCAACTCATATATTTTTATTATTCACTCTCTCCATCTCTCATGTCTCGTCTTCCTACCTCTCTCCCTCTCTCTCCCCTCCTCTTTGTCTCTCCCTTCATAATCATAGATCGAATATAGATTACTATCGAATAGGTGTGATAATAATGCATATTAATTTAATTTAAATCAAATATTAATTTTTGTAAGCCAAACAAAATAAAATGATATATTTGTTCTCTTACTCTATTTTCATATGTCAAGATTGTTTTCAAGGATTGTTTAAGATTGTAGGAGACGATGTAAACATAAATAGATATGGGAAACAAAGGGAGATATGGAGAAGAAAGGATAAAAATATACCGATATCTAGAGGGAGATACAGAGAAGAAGGAATAGTTAGATGTACAAATATGGAGGAATGTGGAGTGGAAGAGATAGAGATGATGAGACAAAGTCAAATTTGAATTTCTTTTTTAAAATGATAGGCAGAGAGAGGTGGGGTAGAGTGACTAAAAATGAATAATAAAATGAAGGGAGAGAGGGGGGGGGGGGGCGCATGAACACGGGTATGTCTATATGTGTTAGTGATAACGATTTAATTGCGAAGATAGGGAAAATGTTTGAGTTCTCTTTTTCAATGGTGTGATTTATTTCATTACCAAGAAGATTTAAAACATGTCAAGTATTTCCTTATTGATGAAATGAGCTTCATATGTCCAAAATTCCTCATTAAAATTGATAGTCATCTATGAGAGACCTTTTCCCATCAATGACATGTGTACTTTGGTGGAGTATCAATTATATTTTTTGGTGACCTATCACAACTACCCCTTGCTATAGAAAATAAATTTACATGTTATACTCAAATGCCAAGTTACTGTGTGACCAATTTATGAAAGTTGTTACATTACAAAGAATTTTTTGATAAGATGATAATAAAATGCAAGTACAATTTCATCAACTATTGCATAACATACAAGATGCAAACATAACACAATATGATTGGGCACATATAATGACTTGTATAGATTTATACTTTAGTGCTGATCAAAACATATAATTTGACAGATCTATGCACTTATTCGCTACTACTAATGTAGTAAAGATAATCAATAAACAGATGCTAAACTAATTGAATCATTTGATTGTAATACGTATAAAAATAAATTATGCAAGTAAAGAAAATAGTTAGATGCATGATGAGAAAGTAGAAAAACATGTACTCCTCACTAGAGGACAAAACATTATACTTACAACAAACATTTGGATAGAAGGAAGACTTGTTAATGGAGCTCTTGATGAGATTAGTGATATCATTTACATAATAGATTATATGCCATATATTGAGTGAAATCAAATTGTATGCTTCGTATTTGATCTAGTTTCACCTTTGATAGATACTCCAAAATACAAAGTAATCCATATATAGTTAAACAAAAAAAAGGAAACTCACCTAAATCTTATTGCACTTCAAACAAAAATGTATTTATTGCGACAACATATAGAAGTAAAAATAGAAATATTCTATCAAATATGTTATTGGAATTGCAAAAATTAAATATAACTAGAACATTGTAATGGCTATTCAAGAACATCATCAAACATATACAAGACTATTAGCTTAACCCTTGCACCATTCAAAGGTGCAAGTGCTAATATTAAAAAAATTAAAACTATTTTACTAATAAAACAATATACTATTTATTCATATAATTAAAAATAAATTAATTTTTTATATATTTCACTAAACATAATTAATATATAAATACAATTTTATATAAATATAAAGTTAACCATATAATGGATATATAGATAGATAAACATATAGTGATTTAGAAACAATGGAATATAGAATCAAATGTCATTATTATCCCAAAAACAATATTCTTCATTAGATTTATCATCAATGTCAAACCAATCAACTTCATAGTCACGCCATAGAGCACATCTTCATTATACTCAACTTCATTGTGATGCCACCTGATGCATCAACTTCCAGGAGTCATAACTTTTGACTTGGATTATTGTTTTGCTTGAAATTTTATAGGAAATCATGTGAGGAGTTATTTGCATTGCCAATGGAGCTCAGCTTGATAGGTGGTTGTTTCAACATCTTTTTGGGAGCTTGAAATTTCATCTTGACCTTTGAAATTGAGTTTTTGTGGTTTTTTCTAGTTTTTTTAGATAGTTGTTTTTTTAATAAATCCAAAATCATAATCGTGATTTTGTAGATTAGTTTTACATTCATCTTGCCTTAGTTGGGAACTTTTCTTGGGAAAAATTAGGATTTGTAGGATGGATTTTGGAAATTACCAAAAATGGAAAATTCTATTTTTTGCAAAAATTTGCTAAATTTGGTAATTTTTCAGAATTGTAATAACTAGTCATTTTATTTCATTGTAAGGTAGAATAAGTTGGGGAAGTTGAATGAAGAATCCGGTGTTTTGAAAATTTGTTTTGTGTTGTTATTTTCTGAGTATTTTTTTGAAAGGAGTTTGGGCTACATCATTTGGTATCAAAATGGGAAGATGGTTGGGAGAGAAAGAGGAAGAGGAAGAGGAGGTGTCACTCCAATGCAAAGATTTATGTTGGATATGTAGAGGTAGATTGAATAGCTGAATGAGAGAATGGGTAATCAAGGAATACCAGTACCACAAGGAGAGGACAAATTAGATATAGAGGGACATCACTAAATATGTGACAAGGTGTAGAATCTGTCAACTAGCTAAAGGACATTCGTAGAATACATGATTATACATGCCTTACCAGTACCCACCGAACAATGGATTGACATGAGTATGGATTTTGTATTGGGTCTCCAACACACTCAGCGAGGCAATGATTCTATTTTTGTGGTTGTTGATTGATTTTCAAGAATGATGCACTTTATTTCTTGTAAAAAGACCAGTGATGTAGCTAGAGTAGTGAAACTATTCTTCTCAGAAGTGTTCATTTACATGTCCTTCCAAATATCATTACCTCTGATAGAGACACTATGTTTTTGAGCCATTTTTTAGAGGACTCTCTGGAGGAAATTAGGAACATACTTATAGTTTAGTAGTACTTATCATCCTAAAACAGATGGAAAAATAGAGGTATTCAATCAGAGTTTGGGAAATCTATTACGCTACATTGTGGGGGAGAAGACTAAACAGTGGGACTTGGCATTGCCCTAGGAATAATTTTCCTATAATAGTTCTATTAATAGATCTACTGGAAAATCTCCATTTCAAGTTGTCTATGGTCAAAACCCTCAAGGTTTTCTAGATCTTGTGTCAGTTCCCTTGGAGACAGAATTAGTGATGATGGAGTTACCTATAATGTGCACCCTAGAAATGCCCAAGAACTGAACCAACTACTGAAAGATATTTTAATGTCTTTGCATAGATTTAAAATCACATAACATGAACAAGGAATTTATGCAAACTGAAGATTGACCTACTGTTGAAATAATATTGGTTTTCAAGCTAATAAAATTAAATACATAGCAAACTCTTCAACTCACTAATTACTCTAGCATTACAACATGATATTCTAGTAATGACTTCCCATCTTGCTACTATAGTAATATGAATAGTGTCACGCTATGGTGATGCTATAGTAAAAGCTTCCTTTAATCAGTCCAAGATCCTCATAAAATCATCCCTCCACAATGGCATGAATTATATGAGCAAGCACCCAATCTACCTGTAGCTAGAAATGCACCCCAGTTGCCTATTAATAAAGCTCATACCAATGAATTCCAAAGGCCAAACCCCAAGAGAATGACATCTAGAATGTCAAAAGAGATAATAGACATCCTCTAATGCCAAAAATAGATTTGCAACTCACACATCCATTTTCTTCTCATATCCAACCTGCCTAACAATAGCCACAAGTTCTCCTTTTATTCCTACTTCATAGGGTCGACCACTTTTCACAAGCAATGTGGGATAAATAAAATAAAAGAAAATAAAAGAAAAGGCTAATGGTCACACAACTAGACAACTGCAAAAGTGGGGATATTACAGTCTGCCCCTGTTCAAATTACTTGTCCTCAAGCAATCTCAATCCTATTTGCTATAATACTTGCTCACTCTCCCAAGTAGCATCTTCCTCTGGCAAGTCTCTCCATCTAACTAAATATTCTTTAATCACCCTATTCTATAGAGTCCTCTCCCTAGTATCTAGAATAGCCTCAAGAATCAACAAGAGCTTCCCCTCCTCATCTAATGATGGCAAATCTATGTAAGGCACAATTCTCTAATTGATAGTTTTCTTAAGCCTCAACACATGAAACACATTATGCACCCGACTATCCTCTCAAAGCTCAATCTCATAGGAAACCTTTCCCATCCTGTGAATCACTCTATAGGGACCATATAACCTAGGCTTCAACTTCTCTACTCCACTCTTCTTGAGTGCTAACTATCCATATGGTTGTAGCCTCAAGTAAACCATACCCCCAACCTCAAAGTTTCACTCTATCTGGTGCTGGTCAGCATACAATTTTTGTTAATTTTGGGCTTGTTTTATATTCTCCTTGAGCACCCTCAAAATATCCTAACTATCCTACAAGAAGTTTTTTTCTTTGGGCACTCTACTATCCCCCAAAACTAGATCAATGAAACTAGGTGCTTCATAATTGTACCATGTCATGAATGGAGTCATCTTGATGGATATATGATAAGTGGTGTTATAGCAGCACTCTCCCATATGGAGCCATTTGACCCAAGTCCTCTATTATGCAATCACATAGCTCCTCAGATATCCTTCCACCTGTTTATTCACAATCTTTTTCTTCTCATCTGTCTACAAATGATAACTAGTGCTAGGTGTAAGATTTGTAACAACCCAAATAATTCCTGCCAAAAAAATACTCATAAGTTTACTATCCTAATTACTAAAAATGAAATTAGGTAGCCCATGTAACCTAAATATTTCTCTGAAGAAAATATTGGCCACATGTGTTCTTGTGTAGGTGGATGGAATAGAAAAGAAGTGAGAAAACCTCATTAGTCGGTCAGCTATCACATCTACATGCAATCTCTCCCCTGTACTCATGGTAACCTAGTGATGAAGTCCATAGAAATACTTTCCCATTTCCTATTCAGAATGGGTAAAGGCTGTAACAACCCTGGAGGATATGTGTGCTCTCCCTTATTCTACTGACAAACTACACACTCCTAGACATGCTTTTGAACATCATCCTTGAGCCCTTTCCATGTGAACTGCTCATAGATCTTCCTATAGGTGTTAAAGACCCCTGGATGTCCAATTGTAGGTGCATCATGAAATGCCTTCAGTGTTACCTCCCTAAATTGTGATGAAGGAATCATATATATCCTACCCTAGAACTTGATCAAATTGTCCACCACCACATATAGATAATCCTATATGGTGCCTGCAATCACTTCAGAAGCCCAAGTGTCCCTGGCATACTCTATCGCAATCCTATTTCTCCAATCTCTAGTAATCTTAGCTAGAGCACAAATATGAGGTCTCTAGGATAAAGCATCTACCACCACATTTTTCTTACCTTTGACAAACTCAATGTAAAAGGTATAGGCCTACAGCTTCATAATCCACTTTTTTTTGTCTATCATTCAAATCACATTGGCTCATGAAGTATTTTATGTCATTGTGATTAGTCTTGATAAAATACTTCCCCCCAACTAGGTAGGGCTGAAACTTGGCCAATGCATGCAAAATATCCAACATCTCTCAATCATAGATGGAATAGCTCCTCTCCACTCCATGAAGCTTCCTATTCTCAAAAGCAATGGGATACTTCTCTTGCATCAAGACTACCCCAATCCCATCACTTGACGCATCACAATGAAGCTCAAATGGCTTCATGAAGTTTGGTAGAACTAATACTGGACATGATGACATCACCTTCTTGAAATGATCAAAGCATCTCTGAGTTTCCCCTGTCCATAGTAAGGTCTTTCATGGGTGAAACAATCTTTGAAAATCCCTTAACAAATTTCCTATTAAACCCCTAGAGAACAAAGAAACCCTTAAGTTGTGTGAGGTTCATAGGAGTAGACCAATCAGAAATATCTTTAATCTTTTTAGGATCTACCCAAACTCCATCTGTGCTAATGATATGCCCAAGATATACCAACTCAGTCAACCCAAAGTTGCATTTAGATTCCTTAGTATATAGTGACTCTTTCTCCAAAATGGACAACACCATCTCAAGATGTTATAAATGCTCCCCCAAAGTGTTATTGAAGACCAAAATGTCATCAAAGAAAATCAAGACAAATCTCCTAAATACCTAATTCATGCAACTTTGGAATGTAGTAAGGGCATTGGCTAGCCCAAATGGCATACCCAAAAACTCAAAGTGTCCATACTGACACCAAAATCCTATCTTCTCAATGTCCTATAGCCCCATCCTAATCTGATGATACCCTGACTATAAATCAATCTTCGTAAAGAAGCATGCACTATGCAACTCATCAATCAACTCATCTATCCATGGGATAGGATTTTTATTCTTAAGTGTTTCTTATTTAATGCCATGTAATCAATGCACATGTGCATCATGCCATCCTTCTTCTTTACCAATACTACTAATGAAGCAAAGGGGCTCTTACTAGGTTTGATATGCCCCATCTCTAACAACTCCTTGATTACCTTCTCTATCTCATCCTTGTGTTTCTTATGATGATGATAGGGAGTAATCATAACTAGTTTGGCTCCCTCCTCGAGCTCAATAACATGCTCTATCGCCCTGTTAGGAGGAACCCCATGTAGAATCTTGCCAAATACCTTAGTGTGCCTATCATGTATCTCCTAGATATCTAGTGGATGACTCTTCACCCGTGGCTCCTTTGAAGCTAGCATAGTGAAACATTTTGCTATCCACTCTATGTCATTATGTAGAAAAAGTCTTTGCATTCTCCTCAGGGAGACTACTCTACAACTCCCATCTGAAAGTCCTCTAAGTACAATAGTTCTACCCTCATGCTAAAACCTCATCTCCAATTTTTCTAGGTTGAGTGTGAACTTTACTAACGAGGCCATCCATGTCATGTTGTGGATGACATCATAGTCTCCCATGTCTACTACATAGAACTCATCCTCCAACTCATAGCCATCTCTAAACTGGATGTGAAGATTAGATATCTTTCGAGTGCATACTAATTTTTCACCATTAGCTACCATGACTCTAAACCCGACATGCTTCTCGATTTGTAAACCTCTCTTGGCTACCAATTGTGCATCTATGAAATTATGTGTAGCCCTAGTGTCAATGAGTAAGATCACTTTCTACCCCTAGATAGTACCGCTAACCTCAAATGTGACTACCTTTTGAGCCCTCGTTAATCATGCCAATGACTTCTCATCCTTAAGAATGTTGCTATCATCTATAGTGCTATCCACATCTAAACTAGAGTGTTGATCCTCCCTCTTTAAATATGACTCCTCTGCTAAGAAATACTCCATATGATTTTCCTTAGCCTTGAGAGGACACTTATGAGATAAGTCTCAAGGCTCTCTATAATTAAAAGATAGATTCTTCCTCCTCAACTCATTTAGGGTGTCATTATCTAACTTATTATCCCTTTTCAGCTGGGCATCCTTGTGAAAAAGATTTTTTGTCCTTCTTCTTTTCCTTATTCATATGTGAATCCCTATGCTGAAATTTGCTCCCAAAAGAAGAAGGTGGTAATTCACAAGCCTTCTTAGTATCCTCCTGTAATATAGCTAGGTCATGCCCCTTGACCCAACCCCTCAAGGGATCTAAGAGTCCATCCATAAACAAAACTACTAATCTCCTCTCTAAAATGTCTATGACCAACATAACTAACCTTTGAAATTAACTGATATATGTCTCAACTAATCCCCATTGCTTGAGTTATGCCAACTCCTTAAACTATAACTCGAGATCCCTAGTATCAAATCTCTCTATGAGCTTCTCAGTGAACTCCTCATAAGATGTGATCTGATTATGCCCCAAGGTTACCATGCCCTGGTGCCACCACTTATGCATTGGTCCATCCAAATGAATAGTTGCATACTTTATAGCCTCCTCCTAGAGCATAGGATTCAACTACAAGTATGTATCTACCTTATGCACCCAAGCTTGTGTAGTCATCTTCCCTAAAGCATCATAATAAGGTAAAGAACGTTTTCCAACTTTCTTTCTCAACTAAAATTTTTGATTCCTCCCTCCTACTCTAGGCATATGTCTCACCCTCAAGTCTATATAATCCCTATGGGAAATGTCCACCTAAAACTCTAGTCCACTAGGTCCCCAGTCCCTCCTAAACTAATTCTGTAACTCACTAATCTATGGTTTGTTTATTGGTTGAACTAGATCTTTGGGTGGGATAGTGGGTAGAAGAGTTCTTGAGCTCACTATTTGAGTTGGGCATGCAATGTGTCTAAAGTTATCAGCCTCATTCCTATTGTTTCCATGCCCATTATTACCATTAATGTTATTCTTAGGACCATTATTGTTGCCTCAGCCTCCATTATTATCATTGCCCCTATTGTTATCATTTCCCCCATTATTATTGTTTCCATTGTTGGCATCACTTGGATTAATATTGACACCCATATGTTTAGCCATAAGTTGCAACATCATATCCATTCGCCTATTTTTCTCCTATTGCATACGTTTCCCCTCCTCTAATATACCCAATATCTATTTGAACATTACCTCCTCCTGATCTGGATCAGTATTCTTGTCATCTTGGTCACCCATACTACTATCTTGTTTAAAGAATATCTCCTCTATGTCTGTATGACTAGATTGTATGTCCCTCTGCACAGATGAGCTAGACTATTTTCTCTACATGTTTGAACTCCTACTTTGTCTTTCTCTGGTATTGCAAAAATTATAAATTCCCTGTTGCATGCTCAAACATAAATGCTTAGCCCTTTTAATTTTTTCTTTTAGTGTTTTGAAATTTTGTCAAACACTTTTCCCTCTATCTGGCTATTCCAAATTCCCTATAAGACCTCTATAGGATGGCATGACATATCGCTCTGATACCATTGTAATGGGCACCTTGGAAATGCCTAAGAACTGAACCAACTACTGAAAGAGATTTTAATGTCTTTGCATAGATTTAAAACCACATAACATGAAAAAGAAGGAATTTATGCAAACTGAAGATTGAGCTACTATTGAAATAATATTGGTTCTCAAACTAATAAAATTAAATACATAGGAAACTCTTCAACTCATTAATCACTCCAACATTATAACATGATATTCTTGGAATGACTTCCAATCTTGTTGTTATAGTAATATGAATAGTGTCACACTATAGTGATGCTATAGTTAAAACTGCATTCAATCAGTCCAAGATCCTCATAAAATCATCCCTCCACAATGGCATGAATGATATGAGCAAACACCCAATCTACCTGTAGCTGGAAATGCACCCAAGCTGCCTGTTAATAAAGCTAATAGAAATGAATTTTGTTAGAGTTCTTTCTGGTAAAGAACATATTAGGTAGGTTTAAACTTGATACCAGGAAACATAATATAGGGACAAGCCTAAGGATGAGCTAAATCCTATATTCAACAGGGCTAAATCTTAGTTATGGGCCAAGATTAATAGAGTCATCAAGACTTGCTTCACTTTGGGCTTTACAAGGCCAAGATGGGAAAACCTAAGGGATTAATCTTGTTAACTTGATACTTTTTCTTTCAAAGATTATTCCCTATTACAGAAATGGTCAATATTCTTCTATAATATGCTGATAAACTTTCTGAGCATAGTAACTAACTACAACCAAAAAATAGATGCAAATAAGTGATGACCAACACTTAGGTTCTTGATACACTAAATGGAAAATTGAATTTTTGTTGTGAATGTTTTGTAATTAAGTGAATCATCAATGTATTCTTGAACTTTTCAATGGACAGATGTCTTATCCAATGGGATATATAGAGTCAAAGATTAGCAAGTTTGGGCCTTTTTAATCAAATTGTGATTAAAATTGTCAACATCAACTCTAAGTTTCATTCTGATTCTCAACGTTTTCACAAGCCCTAAACCTTATCCATTGCAAAAAGCAATTACCTAATTCTTTAAATTAGCAACAATCAATAAGAGATATACAACTGTGTAAATTGCATTAAACTGAATGAAACTTGTTCATTTAGTCCCAAGATTATGGATATATGAGAAAGGAAAAAAAACTCAAAGATAATGATAATTAAGGGAAAATCCTTCTTATTAAGATCTTTATACTGCCAATAGAAACTCATGATATAACTTAGAGGCAAACCATAGGTACCAAATGTTCACCCTTTTTTATATTCAAATATGAAATAATTGAACTCATTCATATAACTGCAGAACACTTGGACAAACTACAAATAATACATGACACTAAGAAAATTCTACAGGAAACCAACCTCTACTCTTCATCTTGGAAATCCATATATAGGATTGCAACAAGCTACAAATGAGAGGAGGACACGTGTCAAAATGTTAATGGATATAAAAATTTGGAAGATGGGAACAAAAAGGTATATAGAAAATTCTTCCAAAAGATCGATCAAGAAAAGATAAGTAGTCGAGGTAGTAAGTGAACATTTATATCACTAGCTTGATTTTTTCTTCTCTTTTTCCTTCACTATCCTTTATGAAAAGTATCTCAACCACCTCTTGTCGGTAGAGCTTTGATCTCTACTTCCACTTCCCAAACATAAATTTCCATTTTTGTGGGCCACTCTGTAGTTTTTACCTCTTGTGAATCCTAAGTGGCTTTGGTCCACCTGGCATCCATGACTACTTCTGATTTAACAATAAATTTATTCAAATCTATTTCTACCTTAAATATGGAATATTAGAAGTATCTTCAAAAATTTATATTGTAGCCTCCTAAGGAAAATTTTTATCAAAAGAATTAGACCATTCTTGGTAGTCTATTGTACTATGCTAGTAGCATCCAAAATTGATGGTATGCAGGGTTGTACTCCGTGTGATAAAACCTTTAACTTGTATAATTTGTAATCTCCTAGTAAAGAAACCAATCAATTCTTTTACTATTTATAGGCCTTCCTTCACTGTGGTTATTTTATCAGGAAAATCTAGCTTTTTAGCCATGAGCACAATTAGCCTCTCCAAAAATTGAATATATGGCCGCCAAAGATTAAATGTGGGTGATAGCCATGAAAGTGCCTCATTGCAAAACAACTCGCCACTTTGTAAAGTAGCATAAAAATTATGAGCCTACCATGAGATGTCTTTCAACACTTCAATTCTATGTCTCATCATACTCCTAAAGATAGTTGTCTTTATATTGCCTCCCTGCTAAGTATATTGAGCATCAATGCTCATTCTTCTAGGTTCTAATGTTTCCTCTTCCCCAAAATCCTTTGTTTGTGTTGGGGCTTCAGTTGTATCCCTGGCTAGTTGCTCTTGATCTTTGTATTCTTCTCTCTATTCTGCAGCGACTACCTGCTCTACCTGTGTAAGTTGTTCTCTGGGAGATGCAACTTCATTTTCAAGTGCTTGGAACTTGGTCTCAAGCTCCACAATTCTCTCCTTATACACATGGCTTTTTCTTAGCTCATCTTCATAAAGCTTCCTCACATCTATGTAATCATGTATGGATTTAAAAAGCCTTGTTTCTATTTCCTCTACCTTGGCTTCATTCATAAATGAAAAGTGTTTCAATGCCTTAGAAATCTCTATGCCAGATGTGCCCTATAGGGTCCATATAATCATGTTACCTTGTTTAGTGCTTTGTGCATCCATTAATTTTGGCTTATTGGAGGAAGGAACCATACTCCAAACTACTAGAGATTTGGTATAAGTGTTGAAACCAATTCCTCTTTGTAGTCCATCTACACCAAATGCCTCATATGAAATGGCATCTTCTTGCCTCCTTATTTGATCAAGCATAGATGCTTATTCCAAGTCTCATCCAGGAACTAATAGCATGCCACACCTCTATACAAGATCCCTGGCCTCCTCTAGAGTCATTACTTCACTCTCAAGATCATAGGCTTCAAACTTCTCTACTAGTTCTAGCTTCTACTCATCAGATTCTCCTAGTTTCATCTTCAATACCAGCTCACTCTATTTTATCTTTAATACTAGCTCACTCTATTTTATCTTATACAGGAAGCTCTTGAATTCAATGGATTTTGTGAATCCATCATCCTCAAGGAACTGTTGGGCTTGGATAGTCCTATCATCCAATCTTGCTACTACTAATTCTAAATCAATGACAATACCCTCACCTACATTTATTCTATTTTGGAGATAATTTTTCCATAAGTCAACAAAATACTGACTATTCCCAAGTAAGATTTATAATGTCCTCTATTTCACCTCTACAACGATATGGACAATATTTTGTCTTTTGTTTCCCTCTATAACCCAAGATTCTTGAGGGACATCATCTTCTTCTTTTATTTCTAAAGTTACATTAGGTACAGGTTTGTTTGGGCATACCCTATGCTCTTCTCCCATTGGACCTTCTGGCATCTTAGCCATAATCTCAAAATGGTCTATGACCATCTTCCTAATCCTCTAAGGATAGGGAATATACATGTAAAATCCCAAAAAATGGGGATCTATTCTCTTCAATTCATTTTCTACCCTTAAAACATCATCTAGCTTTGCTAGCCTATCATCTATCTCACCCTCTACAACTATGTTTGGAATAACATCCTCATGTGGCAATTCCTTGGTGCTAGGCAGGACATAATTTCTCATCTCTTTCAAAGTGATTATCATCCAATTATCAAGATCATACATCCTATAAGGGTCAGTTGAGAAATTGTAGGGGTGGAGGGAAGTATGGATCTGGTCAAGAGCCTCTTTCCCAATTGTAAAATCCCCAATCCTAAAACATCTACACAAGAAAGTTCCCCTATGCACTTTGGGTCCTAGGTTCTCCCTATTGACCATAAATAATTTTGTCAAATAAATTCAATTATACCTAATCTAGGAGGGATAAACTTTGGTAGTATATGGGGTGGTTGAGGACAATCATAAACTCTCATTAAAGAAAAGGTTGGGAATAAGAAAATGTCCACCCAGTCATGGTCAAGTCTTTTATTCTCAGGAAGTAGGGCAGGTCTCAAAAGGCCTTTTAAGATATCAGCTGCCCTAAAGTAACCTAGATCTAGCATTTTGATTATTACAACACTAAAATTATTGAAAAATGAGATAGAATTAGAAAAATGATAATTATTGTCCCATACCCATGTCCAGAGTTGAATTGGTAGAACTCCATTTGCATTAGAAGTGTGATCAATAAAGTCAGACCTTATATATCCTACATTCTTGTAGAGGATCAAGTGCATCAATAGTGAATAATGATAGAAGGTGAAATCTTATAGTTCCCCACTCTAAGCCCTGGCAATATTTTATTTCATTACCTCTAGAATGTAATTAACATAATCATACTCCCCACCATGGTAGGAGTCTTGTACATCTCTACCAATTATGAATTCAGCTCCATAAACCATGTCAATCTCATCCTTTCCAACCACCTTGTGAACACCATATATTAGTTTAAAAAAATAATTTTTAAACTTGTCTAGTGGCATCATTTTTTCTACCTTCTTAGGGTAATCACCCACTTCTTTTAAATCCATCAGAATATGTTTGTAGCATAGATTTCCTAGTACAAATCCTTTAAATCTACAAGCTAGCCCATAGCTCCATCTAGTCCAAAAGTCTCAATAAATGAATCTTGGGCAAGAGTGTAGGCGATGGTTCCATATTTCCTATGAAAGGATTTAGTGGCCAGATTATAGCAATGAAATAGGGCCTTCATCAAGTCTACATCTATAAAGACTTCTAGAAATATCAACTTGGCTAGATTCTTCTTCTATGGGTTACACATAGGAATTTTTTTCTCCTTGTTATAATAGAAATATTTGATAAGCTCTAAACCAGTAACACCAAGGCACATAGCATCTCTGTAGAGAGCATATGGATCAATGAAGGTTTGATCATCTACGGTATTGGCATTAGAAGAACTAGGGAAAAGTTTCATCCATTCTTCAACAAACCTATTTGGTTTCTTCTCTCTCGTTTTCCCACCCTTAGAGGTTAAAGGCTATATAGCTTCCATGTTTGATGCTTGAATTTCTTCCACTTCCTTGTCAGACATCTTGACAATATGCTACTAAACAAGATATGAAAACAATCCTCAAAGCTCTGAAATGATAATCTCTATTGCACTAAAAACTCTGAAACTACTCAAATTCTCTTTCTCTACAAATGGTGAACTATAATTGTAAAGTAGGAAAATCTTTACAAATTAATATATGAAAACTAACATTCACTTTTCATTGCTTTTAACATGCTTGAAACATGATATCAACTCATTCTATCAACTCAGGGGAGTGTTTCCATTACTATACAGCAATGCACTTTTTGTACTGTGCTTAAATTTTATTGGTCGAGAAGTTCATTGTTGCTTCCAGCTCAGAAAAGTGACTTAACACTTTAATGTCAAAATAGGGTCTATGATGCTACGATCATGACTAATGAAAGGACCTCTTGTATTATCTTACCACTAAAGAAATAGTCTTTTGATGTTACGAAAACCCTTGAAAAACTCTTGTTGTTCAGTTGGAAACCATAGCAAAATCCCTCCTACAATCTTATGATTCCTTTGTTGTTCTAGCATCAACACTGACCTTTTCTTTCTTTATGATCTTATGAAAAACAACTTCGTATCATCTTAGCTTAACCTTTTTCACCATACAATCCTATGATTGTAGTAACCTTTTTTTATCTCGTAACATCTCTAGTTACCTTTGAAACCTCTACAATACTCTAATAAGTTGTTAACTCTCTCTACCATAGCATCATGGACTTTACAATTTTCATTTATGATCCTACGATCATGGCTTTCTTGTAACATCATAACACATCCTTTATCACCCTGAGATCTTATGATGAACCATTTATCATAAGGTCGGAGACCACCACATGCTAATAACAAACTCATTATAAAATCTTTTCTAGTCCCACTGCTCCAACTAAGCATACATTTGGTATTTGTACCATACTCTAACCAATCAAAAAATGGACACTTGTCTAACAATGCATCATTACCTCTACTTGTCTTCAATCTCCTTGCGATCTTATGATCATGAGTATCCCATATCATTGAAGCAACCAAATATTTTCCTTACGATCTTAACATGTTTGCTCTTCATAATATCGTAGCACCTTATTTCATTGTTCTTGATGCTACGATGACCTCCCTTGTCGTGACTTCATAGAAAGCAAAGGGAAAACCATATAAACTGTCACACAATCAAATGATGCAAAGGCAATTGTAAGATTGGGAAGCCCATCTTTCTCATCCACGATACTATGATACATCACTTTATCTTAGGATCAGGAAATAGAAAACTCCTCCTCATGATGCTCCGTTAACCCTCTTATCATAACATCATAGAAGACAATTAAAAGACAAAATGAAAACTTACTTAGTCTCAAAACCTAGGGTTAGGGCTTAGGCTATGATTTTATGAAGCTTTTTGGCCATGTAGGATAAAATTAAAACCCTAGGGCACCAAAACCCACACTTGGAACAATAATAAAAAATTATTGGATTAGGGAAAAATTGTTGGGGTTTTCTTTGCAAAAGAAAACAAAATATACAACCCTAACAATTATGACCTAAATTTAGTATTGTCACCTTAAATTTTAAAAATTAAGCTTAGTGAAAATATGAGCTATCAAATTACAAAGGCCAAACCTTAAGGGAATGATGTCTAGAATGTCACAAGAGAGGATAGGTGTCCTCTAATGCCAAAAATAGATCTATAACTCACACATCCATTTTCTTCTCATATCCAACCTGCCTAACAATAGCCACAAGCTCTCTTTTTATTCCTACTTCATAGGGTTGACCACTTTTCACAAGAAATGTGGGATAAATAAAATAAAATAAAATATAAAAGAAAAGGCTAACGGTCACACAAATGGACAACTACTAATGTGGGGACATTACAATGCCTTTGCTAACCACCTTCACCAGCTCCAACAAGATGTTAGAAAAAAGTTATAGAATAGTAATGTGAATTACAAGATTTTTGTAGATGCTAGTCAAAGACAACAAATATTTGATGTTGGTGACTTGTTGATAGTTTACTTGAGGCATGAATGATTTCCTACAGGAACCTATCATAAATTGAAGTATAAAAAGATTGGGCCTTGCAAAATCATCAAAAAGATTAATGATAATGCTTATGAGGTCAGCTTACCAGCAAATCTTGACATTTCCCATGTTTTTAATGTTTTTGATTTATACACATTCCATGGAGATGTTCCCAATGCAAATGAGAGCCAGGGAGTGGATTGGCAACATCACCTCCCTAATAAGAAGAAGGAAAATATTGCCAAAATTCTTGACAAGTAGAATACCTCCACAAGGCATGGTCATCATAATAGACACCTCATACAGTGGGACCAGTTACCTGAAATAGAGAGTACATAGTTATTTGAGTGGGCAATAATGCAATTAGATCCAATAAAAGTGCAGCAATTCACATATAGTCACTTGCAGTGGCTACATTTCTTTCAAGAAGGGGAGAATGATGCATCAACTTTCGCGAGTCATAACTTTTGACTCAGATATGAGAGTATGTGCACGATCATGGTGTGCCAAAAAGTGGTGATGTGAAAAAGAAAAGTTTGAAAACATCTAAAAGCGCTTCAAAATCCGCTTTGACTTTTTTTCACCTATACAAGTACCAAACTTGGAAAGTGAGGCCCAAGCCTTATCGGATATCCGATATGAGATTGGATCTCATATCGGATATCTGATATTGGTGGCACAAACACATTGGAGGGAAAAAGAAATTTTGGAGGGAAAAATAAATTTGTGAGTTATATGACTAATTTGAGTTATTAAATATGTAAAGATATAATATATAATCTATAAATATATAATATGACTAATTAATGAGTTATGACTACTATATATATATATGGAATTAAATTAAATTAAATTATTATTATTTAATATAATAACATAACTATTAATATATAATAATATATTATGTTATTATTATTATTATAATCTATAAATATAATATATATATTAATATATATGTGATTATTATACTATATTATTATTATTTTTACTATATTATCTCTATTAGAATTGTTTATATGGGTCGAATGGGGTCATAGGTCATTCAACACATTCCATGATGACATATGTCCATAGGGGTCACAGGACCCCTAGAGACATATTAGAATAATTTAAATGGGTCGAAGGGGGTCATAGGATGATCTATGACCCCTTTTGATACATTCCATGACAATTTATGTCTCTAGGGGTCCTACGACCCCTAGGGACATATTATAATTGTTTATATGGGTCAAAGGGGGTCATAGGATGACCTATGACCCCTTTTGACATATTCCATGATGAAAAATGTCCATAGAGGTCTTAGGATCCCTAGGGACATATTACAATTATTTATAGGGTCAAAGGGGTTCATAGGATGACTTATGACCCCTTTTGAAACATTCCATGATGAAATATGTCTCTAGGGGTCCTAGGACCCCTAAGGACATATTAGAATCATTTATATGGGTCGAAAGGGGTCACAGAATGACCTATGACCCTTTTGACACATTCCATGACAATATATGTCCCTAGGGGTCCTAGGACCTCTAGGGACATATTATAATTGTTTATATGGATCAAAGGGCGTCATAGGATGACCTATGATAACTTTCAAAACATTCCATGATGACATATGTCCTTAGGGGTCCTAAAACCCCTAGGGACATATTAGAATTGTTTATATGGGTCGAAGGGGGTCATAGGATGACCTATGACACCTTTCGACACATTCCATGATGACATATGTCCCTAGGGGACCTCAGAATCTTAGGGACATATTAGAATCATTCATATGGGTCAAAGGGGGTCATAGGTTGACCTATGACCCCCTTCGACCCATTAAATGATGACATATATCCCTAGGGGTCCGACTCATTAGAATTGTTCTTTTCAGTCTAAGGGGGTAATAGGTTGACCTATGACTTCCTTTGACCCATTACATGATGACATATGTCGCTAGCGGTCCTAGGACCCTTAGGGACATATTAGAATCATTCTTATGCATCATGTTATGACCCCCTTTGACCCATTACATGATGTCATATGTCCCTAAGGGTCTTAAGCCCTCTAGAGACATATTAGAATGCTTCATATGGGTCAAGGGGGTCATAGGTTGACCTATGACCCCCCTTCGAGCCATTAAATGATGACGTATGTCCCTAGGGGTCCTAGGACCCGTAGGGACATATTAGAATAGTTCTTATGGGTCAAAGGGGGTTACATGTTGACTATGACCCCCTTCGACCCATTAAATGATGACATATGTCCCTAGGGGTCCTAGGACCCCTAGGGACATATCAAAATGCTTCATATGGGTCGAAGGGGGTCATAGGTTGACCTATGATCCCCTTCGACCCATTACATGTTGACATATGTCCCTAGGGGTCCTAGGACCCCTAAGGACATATTAAAATCGTTCTTATGTGTCCAAGGGGGTCATAGGTTGACCTATGACCCCCTTCAACCCATTACATGATGACATATGTCCCTAGGGGTCCTAGGACCCCTAAGAACATATTAGAATCATTCTTATGAGTTAAAGGGGGACATAGGTCAACCTATGACCCCCTTCGACCCATTACATGATGACATATGTTCCTAGGGGTCCTAGAACCCCTAGGGACATATTAGAATCGTTCTTATGGGTCGAAGGGGGTCATAGTTTGACCTATGACCCCCTTTGATCTATTACATGACGACATATGTCCCTAGGGGTCCTAGGACCCCTAGTGACAATATATGACACTCCCTAGGGGTCTTAAGACCCTTAGGGATCTATTAGAATCATTGTTATGGGTCAAATGGGGTCATAGGGTGACCTATGACCCCCTTCATGCCATTACATGATGACATATGTCCCTAAGGGTTCTAAGACCCCTAGGGACATATTGACCCATTACAAGATGATATATGTCCCTAGGGGTCCTAAGGCCTCTAGGGACATATTAGAATGCTTTATATCAGTTGAAGGGGGTCATAGGTTGACCTATGACCCCCTTTGACCCATTAAATGACAACATATGTCCCTAGGGGTTCTAGGACCCCTAGGGACATATTATAATTGTTCTTATGGGTCAAAGGGGTTCATAGGTTGACCTATGACCCTCCTTTAACCCATTACATCACGACATATGTCTCTAGGGGTCCTAGGACCCCTAGGGACATATTAGAGTCGTTCTTATGGGTCCAAGGGGGTCATAGGTTGCTCTGTGACCCCCTTCAACCCATTACATGACAACATATGTCCTTAGGGGTCCTAGAACCCCTAAGAACATATTAGAATCATTCTTATGGCTCCAAAGGGGTCATAGGGTGACCTATGACCCCCTTCAACTCATTACATGATGATATATGTCCCTAGGGGTCCTAGGATCACTAGGAACATATTAGAATCATTCATATGGGTCAAAGGAGGTCATAGTTTGACCTATGACCCTCTTCGACCCATTAAATGATGACATATGTCCTTAGGGGTCCTAGGACCTTTAGGGTCACATTAGAATCATTCTTATGGGTCAAAGGGGGGTCATAGGTTGACCTATGAGTCCTTTCGATCCATTAAATGACGATATATGTCCCTAGGGTTCCTAAGATCCCTAGGGACATATTAGAATTGTTCATATGGGTTGAAGGGGGTCATAGGTTGACCTATAATCCCCTTCGACCCATTAAATGATGACATATGTCCCTAGGGGTCCTAGGTTCCCTAGGGACATATTAGAATCGTTCTTATGGGTCCAAGGGGGTCATAGATTGACATATGACTCCCTTTGACCCATTACATGATGACATATGTCCATAGGGGTCCTAGGACCCCTAGGGACATATTAGAATTGTTCTTATGGGTCGAAGGGGGTCATAGGTTGACCTATGAACCCCTTTAACCTGTTAAATGATGACATATGTCCCTAGGGGTCCTAGGACCCCTAGGGACATATTAGAATCATTCTTATGGGTCATTGGGGATCCTAGGTTGACTTATGACCCCTTTTGACCCATTAAATGATGACATATGTCCCTAGGGTTCCTAGGACCCTTAGGGACATATTAGAATGCTTCAGATGGGTCCAAGGGGAGTCATTGGTTGACCTATGATCTCCTTCGATCCATTAAATGACGACATATGTTCCTAGGGGTCCTAAGACCCCTAGGGACATATTAGAATCATTCTTATGGGTCCAAGGGGGTCATAGGTTGATCTATGACCCCCTTCAAGCCATTACATGACGACATATATCCTAAGGACATATTAGAATCATTCTTATGGGTCAAAGGGGTTCATAGGGTGACCTATGACCCCCTTTGACCCATTACATGTCAATATTATATTTAATAATTATATTATATTGTATATTTTAATTTAATAATAATAAATTATTATATTATATAACAATAATAATCATATATGTTACTAGATTATAGATTTAATAATAATAACAATATATATATATTATATAGAATAATTTTGTCATATAATACTATTATATATATTTAATAATAATAATATATATCATATATATCACTATATTATATTTAAAACTATATTATATTTAATAATAATAATCATATATATTAGTATAATGTAATAATAATTATAATATTGATTTTCACACTTTCACGAAATATATAATTTTTTCTAAAATTGTCTAAAATTATTGTTTTATGTTTATTTCCCTTTAAATTTGTCTTGTTCCATATTTAAAATTTTAAAAAATTCCCTTTTGAAATGTTCCTCCAAAAATGGATGGGTAGTTACCAAGCCATATCGGATATCCGATTTCAAATCGAATATCTGATTTGAGATTGGACATCCAATTAAGCCTGGTATTTACCAAACCTGCCCAGTCAACTCAAAAAATGTGTTTGAGGAGGGTTTTAGTGACACTCAGACTTCAAGTAGCCATTTGACAATGTTATTTTGATCGAAATTGAATGAAACAATTTTTTTTTTAATATCGCTCTCGAGAATCCATCGATATTATTGCTGTTAAATTTTGAGTTCGATAAGTATTTATTGGTTAATTATCAATGAAGATTATTGTAAAGTGTTGATTGACATACTGATTGAAAAATAGCTATAACTTTCAAACGGTATAATATTTTTTAAATCTAAAAGTTGCATCACATTCTATGCTTCGCCTAGTATAAGAAAAACAAATTAAAAAAATTAATTTGGTAAAAAAAATTATTAGTTAAGGTGGTCAGACATGGGGGTTTTTTTTTTTTCTGAAAATGTTTTGGTAGAAAATTCATATTTAATTATTTATTTGGAATAAAAATACCAAAAAATATGCGTCACATCCGGGCATGAGTCTAATTTTTATATCTATAATTATATTAAAAAAATATTATCATTTGATTTTGATCAAGGTGGTCAAACATACACCTACTTTTTATTTTCGCCTTGAAATTTTCGTAGTACTACATTAAAATCCAAACTTTTGACCAATCAATTATTATTTTTTTCTGATAAAGCCTAGTAGTTTGGAAACTATATCCAATTTCCTACAGATTATTTTCTTCCAACTTTTTGATATAAAGTCCATAACCACTTTAAAATTATGTGTCAAGTTGACATAACCCTGATTTGCTAATTTTTCACTACCACTTAAGGCCATAGTTTGGTAACACCATGATCTTGCACATACCTATGGGTTTTGGCTGAAATTTTGCAGATCGTCATGTGAGGAGTTATTTAGATTGCCAATCAAGATTAGCTCAATAGGTGGCCATTTTGTCATTTTTTTGGGAGCCTGAAATTTCGTCTTGACCTCTGAAATTGAGTTTTTGTGTTTTTTTACAATTTTTTAGATAGTCATTTTTTTAATAAATCCAAAATCATAATCTTGATTTTGTATATTAGTTGGCAATTCATCTTGCCTTAGTTGGGGGGCTTTTCTTGGGAAAAATTGGGATTTGTAGGATGGATTTTGGAAATTACCAAAAATGAAAAATTTTGTTGTTTCTGAAAATCTGCCAAATATGATAATTTTCATAATTGTAATAAGTAGGTGTTTTCTTTCATTGTAAGGTAGAATGGAGTTGGAGAAGTTGAATGAAGAATTTGGTGTTTTGAAAATCTATGTTGTGTTATTATTTTCTAAGTATTATTTTGAAAGGAGTTTGGGTTACATCACCACCAATGAACAACTCTTTTACGAGGCCATGGCACATTTGCTTCATAGTTTATCTCTAATCTCCCCATTTCTAATGCGACGATGATGGTTGTAGAAATCTTTCGCAATCTCATTGAGTCCCACCTCATACTTTGCAATTTGAAGAGGAATTTTTCACTTTTGCTTCTCCTTAATCGGCCATCCTTGAACATCACACACTAGACAAGAAACTAAAGTTGGAAAAATAAGTCAACTTTGACTATTTAACACTTTTAGCTTAAGAATCAAGCTTTATTTTCTGATGTTTAAGCCCCCATCTTTGAATCACCTCCAACACCAAATCCTTACACAACTTTTCCTAATCGCTGGAAAGAGGAAAAGTAAAAATAAAAAATGAGATTGTAAATTTATAAGTAATCGAATATCTTGTTTCTTTCACAAATTTCAAATTTGAGAACTTGTTTTGAATCAAATGGCACTAGAGGACCGGGATACAATATCTACAGCATAAAAAATCCGTAGCCGAAAAAGCCAATACAGAGCAAGAATCGCATGTGTAGAAAAGAATTGAACCTCCGGTGGTGTAATAGAATGTAGTGTAATGAGTCTAGTGGGGGTCACAAATACTTTATATCCAAGCTAGATATGCACTGGCTCCTGTAGGAGAGCAATTCATTAGTAAATGGAAGGTAATCTTGGTGATCCATGAAATGCACCAATATGATAATGAAATGTTAAATATCATATCAATGTCCCGCAAGGTTAGGAGTCCCTTCCATTTCATAATAGTGGCTCAAGAGAAAGCGTTAGAAATAAATCACATTCAGATATTAAAGATGGGCTGGTCGACTGAAGAAATTGAAGGAGAGTTGTCTAAGTTTAGCCATCAGTTATGATTTGAATCATTTCAATGCAAATAATGCATGAAATTTCTTTAGGCGCAGCTAAGTTTAGTTCAGGACAGATCTATGCAATTCACTGGTCACAATAAAAGGCTTCGGTCTCTGTATATGTAATCGGCCTTTTAACATTTTTTATGTAGCTGTCAATAGATTTTTTTTAATTGTTTTAAGAAATACAGATCTACGAGTTTTAAGAACAGAGCATTGTCTCTTTCATTTTCAGAGTATATACTTTTGGTTTCTTATTTGCTGTTAATGTTTTTCGTCTGATTAATTCCTGTTAATTATCTTCATGCTGCTCTTGAAAATTCCACAAGAAAAATCTGATAGCAAAGTCTTAAGCTTCAAATCAATATACTATCAAAATCATACCATGCTATAAGTCGCAAGTATTCTATTAGAGTGGTTTAAAACATATTGCTACAAATATGCAACACCTCAACCAAAGATGGGCTGGTCTCTTAGACTACTGCTTAATAATAAAAACACTCCAGTAATAAATAAGAAGTCGCCAATTTAAATCCTGACAAGATAATGAAAAACTCAATAGTACCGTAAACCTCATATACTTCAATTAATCTTTAGAATAGTAGTAAACTATCAACCAAAAATCCCAACAGGAGTCATGGTAACAAAGAGATGGGAAGTCATCCAGCAATAAACCCATCTGATCGCAAAAAAAAATACCAACAAGCAACAGCCATGTAGAGGGAGATATGGGATGCATAAGGAAATTAAAAACAATATCAGACGACAGATAAAACGAAAAAAGAAAAAGAAAAAGAAGAAGAAGATAGAATATCAGACGACAGTTAAAACGATGCCCAAAGCAAGAAATGATTTTAGCTGAATCAGATCTATTTGGATCTCATAATATGAATCCAAGATTTCTGAGTAGGAGGAAAAAAAGTATTTGAATATCAAAATATAAATCCAAAGATCATACACAGATCCCTTCTTCTATACTTACACAGATCTTATTCCAGAATGATATAGGATTATTTCAAATGTATCCCCCATTACAAAGTTGATTTTATCAATGATATTTTCAGTAATAGGTCGAAGGGAAAAGAAATAAACATGAAAATAGAAGAAAAATAGATGTAAAGCAACTTCATAATATTCTCCAAAATTGAATTCCATAACTATCTGTCATTCCTTCCATTGCAAAATTAACAAAGAAAACAGAACATGCATATAGATCATGTATCTTACTCATTGTTTCTTTGAATTTATAGCCCTTGATTCGTGCAACGCTCTTTGCGCAAGTGAGGAGTTGCTGCAAGTTGTCGTGTTGGTGAAGGGAACACAGGCTGAGTCAAATTTCATTGGGCGTGTTTACAGGTTCGTGGGATAAAGAATTGTGACAAACCACATGGAGATCATGGAACTCATTAAATATGGGGAAGGAGAAGAATCTTTTATCTTTCGTGGGAGAGCAGGTAGCACGAGGGCTTCAATTCTAATTTTTTATTTACTAATCTCTAAGTTATTCATTTAAAATGTGTTTTAAAAAATATTAAAATTTTAATCATAAATTTCACATGTACTAATAGTTGATTATTTTAAAGTTTTTTTTAGTTCATAATTGACCTATTTATGTGCTACTAGTAATAAGAACATATGTCCATAAGCATTGGTTGTTGTGAGTGCATATTAGTAGGACATCTTTAATTAGGTGTCAAGCAACACTTTGAAATGACATCTTTTTGATGGTTAACAAATTCTATAAGGAGCTTCACTAATATTTGAAAGTCAAAAAAATATATTTTAAGTAACTAAGTGACATACAAAGACAACTAAAAAGGTTGTGGAAATCTTATGTATAGTTTTGGCTCTATAGGTTCAAGAATTTACCCATAATGACTATCAAATGGCTTCTTGTGGTCCTATGAAATTAAAAAATATAGCTAATATGAAATGAATTGATTTGTTTATATCCTTCGTAACAAGCTTAAGTGATTATAGCTATTGTTGAGGCTTTGAGATAATTACGATAACTGTTGTGCAAATTTGTTATGCATGCAAGGGTTAAAAAGTGGTCATTTTGAGTTGGCATCCCATATATATTCATTATTGCCTCATTGTCCATTCACTTTGACCACCAAAAGATTTGAATGATGGGTCCAATACATTTATACAAATGCTCACATAACCAAGTCCTTTCGGTACCAATAATGTTGTAAATTTTTCTACTTACTATTAAGTTTTTAGCTAAATTAGGTATTTCAATGGGCAACTATTGGCTCACTAGAAAGAAAGAAAAAAGGTTTTTTAATTAACAAAATCTAATGCATGACAAGATTAGGTAGAAGAATGTATCATAAGTTACGCTACTAGTGAAACCTAACATGAACTAACCTATAAGGAACAATATGATGAGTTACAATGAATGATATGATTATTTTATTATTGAGTGATAAACGAAAAACATGAGGCTAGTTCATCAAAATTGACACTAGAAAATGTAGATAAGGCAAAGGAAGGAAGGGCACAAGATGAACCAAAAGGAAAGAAAATCTAGCTCAAAATGACCCAAGCCAAAACAAAAAGGGGAAAAAACCTTTGTTTTTGTTACAAGTGCATTATTTGTCTTTTCTAGAGCTCTTTACTATAGAAAATTGAATACGACATCATGACATATATGAATTCAAAGAAATCTTTTGATCCTTTTTGCATAAAAATAGACATTTTGTAGACAAGGAATGGCTCAATCTATCTTGAAGCATGTATACATCAAAGAGTCAAGGTATTATGATAATAATTAGATGAATACACAAACACAAATGCCACAAAAATGTATGGCACAAAATTTGATGGAATTTCCCACAAACAAAAGACGAAGCCAAAATTAAAAAAAAAAAAATTCATGAACTATCTTGGGTGCTCTTACTACTTAGTGGTATCCTTGCATTGTATATAAACATGACAAGAAATGAAATCAGTGTAATATAAAGATAAAGAAAAAAAAAACCATGGACCATTTTGACCAGCCTCATTACTCATTGATTGTATTCTTAATGAGTAGCATAGGAGTATTGCAAGAAATGAAATCAATGACAAACATCACTTACTAATTTAAGAAAGCCAACAATTAGTCATATCTAATTGTCGAAGGTGATAATATTTTGTAAAGGACAATCATGGTCTCTAGTTTTAGGAAGGATTCGTCACATATAAACATATGATGGATCATGCCAATTTCCAGTATCAGGAAGGACACATCTTGTATAATAAAATAGTGATAGGAAAAAGGAAACATGTTGGATTGATTATTGTGACAAGTTTGATATGGACAATTGTTGATTACTTTGGTTTGGTTAGTCTCAATTGATGTATGATTCATGAAGTGAATGGTTCTACATATCCTAATTACATCTATTATTTAATAAGTTCCTTGGTGCAAGGGATAACTTTTCAAAAATGAAACAAAAAAGAAAATTACCTAAAATAAAATGAGATACCATTGGTGTCAGGAATTGACACTTTATTGCTTTGGATTTTTAAAAGTGTTTTTTCTTTTGGATTTTATTTCATATAGTAAAGTAATACCAAATACACATCATAATACCATTTTAGCATAAGATGAAAAATGCTCTAGATCAAGAAGAAGATGCTAGAACTCCACTAAAATCCATCCAATTGATGAAATTCCTCCACAAAAATTACACAACAAAGTCAACATATGATTATATTACAAAAAACCTACAAATTTTCTTTTCTTTTCAATTGGTATGGTCTTCAAAATTAATAAGAATTTAGAAATAAACCCTTGTCTTAATCCTCAATCAACTTGGCCTTCACCAAACCTTCCTCTCAAGCATCTACACCATCATCTATAGTTGTGGTAGTGTTACCATCATCCCCATTTTTAGCACTACCTTCTTCACATTGGAAATCACCCACATTTAAATCTAGGACCTCTTGATTAAAAACCAATAAAACCACATAATCCAACACATCTTGCTATAAAAATGTCAAAGTAATAGATACTCTAGCCCTAATCTAACTAATAAGGGTAATACAAAAAAATAATCTATAACAATGAAAACATCTCAAATCATTAAAATGTCATGGACTTCAGTTGTGAGGTTGATGTTGTCATACACACACATATAAGCTTATCTAGAAAGAGTATTGTGGGAAAAAACCCCAAAGAACCCTTTTCCACAAGAAAGATAATAATTTTACATGGATACATGAAGAATGTTTGCAGGGAGCCTACAAGGACTGACACATTTAGAGACTAGAGAGTGAATAACTATATTAGATTAAGTGAAATACATAACATTAGATATGGAAATGGAGAGGATTTATTGTCAATATATGATTGTGAGTGAGTGGGGATAAAGGTTATCATAATCGAGCATAGGAGATTGGGGATTTCACTTTCATGACAAACACTATGAGGTTTGATTGTACATTCTAATATTGACTAGTGGGTGGAATATAGAGGAAAAACCCAATATTTTAGAAAGTGGGAGGAATCTAGGCATTGTAGACATAGGAGAAACATAGGGAAGGCACATGAACACATGCAATTTTTGGAAGAAAGAGGGTGCATGAATGAAGGGAAACCCTTAAAAATTAGTCAAATGCCATTTCTAGTTTTTTGATTTTTTTAATACATTTTGTGGATATTCTTTGGATTGTCCATAGTGTCAATATTGGAAGATTGGAGGCTAAATTTAAAAATGTGTTATATTTAGTAAATTGGATGGATTGTTCTTCTCTCGATTGTATTTTGAAAGTGGAAATATTAGAGTTATTTCACACGTGTTCTTATGTTTTAATTTAAACTTTAATAAATGATTTTGTATTCTCTGAAGAAGAAAAAACTCTTTCCCTTATCATATGTGGTGCTCTCTTATGATAATAATTTAGCATTCATGTGTCCATAAAAATATTGCTATTAATAAGAAGATCTACACACACACACACACACACACACACACACACACACACACACACACACACACACACAAACTATCCAAAACTTGGTTGGATTTTCAACGAAAACTAATTTTACTTGAATAAATCTAGTACATTGATTGCAAAGTACCAAGATTTTATTGCTCATTCATAACTTGTTTTTTTGTTGTAAGTTTGAGTGGGTTTTCTATCAAATTATATCAAGTATCTTTCCTTTTGTTTAAAGTTTTTTTTTTTTTGATATTAATAGTTTCTATTTAGAACTATAAGTGGCATTGGAGTGAATTACTAGATCATGGATATGATAATAAGAACTACACTTTTATTTGTAATTTTGTTTGAATAAAAAAAGGCATGAACTCCAAAAAATAGGAAGATAGTTATGGATTACAATTAACCTCCAGTATCATACTTGTAAATAAGCACTAGTTTGAATCATGGCTTTCTTAATGAGAAAAATTAAAACTTTCCCATGTGCTGATTGGGCCACATGAATCAAAATCAATAGTGATTTGTGCATGTTCAAGGCTTTGGACCAAGTCTCTATTTTTGAAAAAACCTTCAAACTTTCCTCTATGAGTGATGCAAGAGCATCCTAGGCTTTCTTGCAATCCTATATGTTGGAGACAAGTGCCAATGGTTTCCAATTTTTTGTTGCTGTCAAGTTGTTTAGTGGAGGCCGAGTTATTGTAGCTCCTACTTGATGCCAAGTTATTGTAGCTCCTAGTGGATGTTGAGCTATTGTGGCTCCTAGTTGATGTCGAGTTACTATAGCTCCTAGTTGATGTCGAGTTACTATAGCTTCTAGTTGATGCCAAGTTACTGTAGCTCCTTATTGTAGGTCCTAGTGGATGTCGAGTTATTGTAGCTAGTGAATGTCGAGTGAACATGTTGGTGATGAGTGTTCCTATTGGTGTTGAGTGTTCCTATTGGTGTTGAGTATTCCTATATGTACCAAGTGCCAGTATTGATCTTGGTTCTATTCATGCCAAGTCATCTATGAGCCAACTTTTGGTATTTAATTTATGTATGGATATTTAATTAGTGTTGTGGCCGACTTGTGGCTCAACATATATTTAATGTGAAGGATGTAATTTGGTTTGTAATGAACTATGCCAACTTGTGGTTTAGTTGGTTATAAGTAAAGCATTTTGTGGAGTCTTTAGCTAGCTAGAGAATTCATTCATTCAGAGGAGTGAAGGGGATTGTGTAGATGCAAATTTTTAAGAGCTAGGGTTGTGGCTTGAGAACCAAGGGATTTTTGTGGTGGACCTAAAGGTAAAAGTGTGGAAATTTTTGGCGTTCTTATCCAATTTTGGATATGGACTAGCTGGAATCGAGCTTGCTAATGGATCTTGTTGGATTTTATAGAACTATTATTGTAATTGTTGTTTACATTTGGCCCTAACTCAAAAGGCCTTATAGTTAGGCATATTGAATGTAATCAATTATATCTATGAATAAAGAGTTGTGATTTGGTATCAGATCTTACATTATTGTTGCTTTGTTTTTGTATTTCTATTGTGTGGTTGTTTGCTGGTGGTTTGGACATATCCTTTGGCAATTCTCCTACCTTGCATTGCATCAAATGGTATCAAAGCAGGGTTGTTCTTGAGTGTGTGGAAAGATCACCAAAGTTGTGGTAGATTACACCAAGACTTATAGGGGCATATGCACCGACTTGTGGTGCCAAAAAGATGACAAGTTTTTTTTTTTTTTTTTCTAATTTTCAATAGCATGTACGCGCTATTCTGATGTCCAAAAAGTTATATGATGGGCTGCAGACCCACGGCCCATCATTTTCATATTTTTTTTTGGCTCTTCAACAGTGCGTACGCAGGTTTGACAGCAAAAATTCACCACCATTTGCCAAAATGCCTCCTCACCGACGAAATCCAAGACAATGAGCATACCCACAACGACGATGTAAGTGATATAAACTTAACTTTGCATTGTTTAATATGTTTTCCATATTGTTTTATTGGTTTTTGATATTCTTTTGTAGGTTTTTACAAATTTCATTTAGATTTGTTTATTTAGTTGGATTTCAATTGATTTTTTATTAGGAAATGTCCATAATCAACCGGAAAATCCACAAAACCCTCAAGAACCTCAAAATCAAAACCCTCCTCAAGAAGAACAACAAATTCCACAACTCGAACCAATTGCAATACCTTTGCCAGGCACACAAGAAAATATAAGAAATGAAATACAGAGAGGCAAAACTGAATTAGAAAGACTCATTGCTCGGTTGAAAGAATCCGGACAAACCAATCCAATGAGGGCTCAATTGGCATCATCCCTCGAATTCATTAACACTCAGATAGCCTCAGTTAGTGGTCAGTTAGATATTTGGCGGGCTAAGAGGGATGAAGAAAAATTATTTTATGCAAATAAATTGTCATATGAAGATGTTAAAAAAAAATATATATCAAAAGGTAGTATATGTGCATTATTTAGAAAACCCGGTGAGCCAAATACTGTTAGAGAGGGTACTAAACGATTCCCCATCCATTGGTGCATACACGATGCTATTAGAAATAATTTTTGGGATAAATGGTGGATGGTTTTTGATGCCCCTCCTTGGAGTTTTGATGTACAATCACGAGGTCCCCATGTATTTTTTGAAGAAATTATATTGTGAGTTTGTCCTTGGGGAGATCCCCAATTATTTTGATATGTTAGAATCCCAGGGTAGAGGTGGAGGGTCATCATTTGAGAGGCCAGGAGCACATCGTGACCCTAATGTAGTTAGGGCACCTGTGGTCCATCCACAGCATGAGCATGTGATTATTCCTTCAGTTGTGAAGGAACATGTAGAGGCCAGCACTCTAGGGACCATTAATGCTTTGATGTAGACCCTCATCCATTCCATGAGCTGATTAGTTGAGGGGGATCCTTCTATGCATCGTGGTCACATGTGCACTTCATGCAGATCCCTATGCACATTTGGCACTCATGCCGGAGATGTTGTGGATGATGGGCTTGTCACCGATGAGTTCCTGAATGAGATATTTGGCATTGACACACAGGAAAATTACTAATTTGATCACATTTCATATTTATAGTGAATGATTAATTAATTAGCATTTATTGACATTGTTCAAAATTTAGGGTCAAAGTGTTGCTGGGCCTAGCAGCGATCCTCCAGGCCCATTTTTTGTCCCTTCGACAAGTCCTGAGTTATGTATCAATTTAATCATTTTAATTAATACATATATTTATTACGTAATCATATTAAGGATTGACAAAAAAAATTATGCATGTGCATCAGTTCTCCACAGGACCCTCAACCTTTACCATAGACACAGAGCAGAGACATCATACGAGCTTCACATAGGTACAGTTGTTTCATGTTAATTTAATTCATTTGATTATATTTATTCCATGTTTCATGTTAGATATAACGTGTATTTTATGACATGTAGCTCATGATGTCGGACACACCTCCTCATCTACGACAGTCTGTTGATAGTGGAGTGGCCGCAGCTATGGCTAGCTCACAACAACTGACGAAGGTATGAAAGAATTTTCTTCATTTTAGTTGTTGTTTATAATAGTTAATCTCAAAATTTCTAATGTTATTTATAAGTGATTATATTTATTGAATTTTTGTAGGGTCTTGTCACGCTTGATCTTCCAGGAGCATTTGAGGTGGACTAAAGAGTGACTATTTGTTGGCGGTAAGAAAATAATTGATTTTGTGTGTACATATATTTGATTTCAATGTATAATAAATATTGATTCATATCTACTTTCTTTGTATCAGTTGGACCTGAAGAAGAGGCTCAACAAGAGGTCAAGTGAGCGTGTCAGGAAGGCCCCGTCATCTCCACTGTCTCCCTCCACACGACGACAGAGGACGTCGAGAGACTTGTTTCCTTCCCCTCATGGGAAAGAAAAGCTGTAGTTGAGATATTCGATACATATATATATATAGAGAGACTTGTTTCCTTCCCCATGTATATATATAGGCATCAGAGAGACATATTCGACATACATTTGATGTACATATGACATTCTATATTTGATGTATGATATTTTTGTTCATATACGACATTATTGGTTATCAAAATATATTATGTGTTTGTTAATGTATATGACATTATTGGTTATCATTTTATATTATATATTTGTTCATGTATGATGTTAAATTAGATATGTTCATGTATGACATTAAATTAGATATGTGCATGTATGAAATTAAATTCAATTGCTAGAGAGTTGCCATTATGTCTACCAACTAGTAGATGTTATTTTTTGCTTTATTAGTATTTCTCAAAAACTGCAAAGAAGCTATTTCTGGTGAATAGTTGTAAACAATTGTGATCATCGACTTCATGTAATCATGGCTTTGGCTGCGAACACTCATAACTTTGGCTATAAGCATCCATGGCTTTGGCTATCTGCACTAGTAGCTTTGGCTGTGAGCATTTATGGCTTTGGTTGTAGGCACAATATAGCTGCCTTGGCTGTAGGTTGTCTTTCTTGCTGTATGTCAAAGTTACCTTCAAGAATATCATTAGTCTAAGATCATTACAATTAAAATACTATGACATAATACCTTGGAAATAATAGTCTTTAACCAATTACTTTATTTGTTAAAACATCATGTAGTATCTACTATAGTGCTTCTACTCAAATATGTTTTCAAAAATACTTAGTATGGCAAAGAAATGTCTATGGAAAGCTTGTCAAATAGGATATTGAAAAACTAAATGTGGACAGTCATTAGTACCCATCAATAAGAACACAAACATCTTTCTCAAGCAAGCCATATGACATTAGCTTAATTTATAAACTTCCTTTGCAAATAACTATAAGATGCTATGAATCTTAATACAGAGTTAATCACGAACTCATTATTCCATCCAAGAAGCATATATCACCCTAAGCCAATTAACCGATAGGACAAAAATTAATTCAATTTCAACAAAATTTTGAGTATAAAAAGCATCTTAGGGATTCTTACATGAATTAACACGATGTTCACAAGAGCATTACAAGTTCTCGTAATGCTATTTCACATATTGTAATCATATTCAATTTTGAATGGCCATTTGTGTTACAAGCATAAATTTTCTTTAAGGTCTTTTAATTCTAGACATGAATTTTATTCTGAAGCTTTTCTATGACAACCCACTCAATGCATATATTGTTGTTCCACATTATGCTGATTTGACTTTCATTGGTTGATTTGGGTCTAGACATGACGTTATTCACTACCTTTTTTATATATTATTTTTTTGTAGTGAGATTCTAGCCTGAATGAATTTATTAATCATCGAAGTTGTGAACCTTGGTCGAGATCCTTACAAATATATTTTCAAATTGGACCTCAAATAGTTTTCTTAGTCACCCCCTGTACACAGATACTGAAATTGTAGTTAATTACAAAATTAATACTGAATTAACAAAAGTTTAACTGAGAAGTATTATGTACCTCAATAGGCTAGATTATTATTGACCGGGAAGCTTTATCTTAGAGCAGTTGGTTTCCTAAATCTTTAGCGCAATGACACTCTTATGGAATGTGGAATTAGGTATGCTAGCTAAGGAATGTTCTTTAAAAGGTAGAGGAAACTCAAGACTCACATGTTTCCAATCAATATAAATGTTTAAATCGCTTCTCTAATTTTTTCTATTTATGATCTTCTTAAAACTTAACTTTCTAAATGCATTGATGGGGAAATAAAGATCTTCTAGGAACTAAAGGTTAATCATGTTTAATACTTACAATTCTTTGTTTTTATCTAATAACTTAAAAAAGATTATACAAGTGTTTTCAAAGAGAAACACTTGTTACTAACATCATAAGAAGGAATATCCAAGGAGAATTACCACTGATCCCCCGCCACCAAATTCAAGAGAAAACAAAAATCCACTACTAAAGAGATAGTAACAATGATCATCCCTAGTCTCTCCCTTATCACAAAATGATTACCATCAAAATTTGCATTTCCAATTGTGTCATGTGCGTTGACGCGATAGTAACATTTTCACTCTCTTACCTAATGTCTCCCATTTCTAAAACTCTTGGGGAAGGGCAAGGCCATCTTCTTAGTACTTCAAATGAGTTCCATTTTTTCCCATATTTATAATCGTTGACTTAAAGTATAGTCAAAGTATTGACGACCCATAGGAACTCAACCTTTGAACATCCCATCTGTAAATGACCTCATAAAGAAAGTTCAATAAACCCGCATGAAATAGTGAAACAAAAGTTGCATACTTGTGAAGATGATTAGACTGCATGTGATCAATATGTCTCAAATCTATATTTAGTTCTTTTACTATGCATATAAATGGTTTTTTTTTATATAAAAGACTTATATCCACCAGATAAATAATCATTTTCTTACTATGCTATCCTTATCCTTGGCTGATCTCTGGTCTTTGCAACACGGTCCTATAGGAACTGGAATCTCATCCATATCTCGCACGACCTCCAAGATATGCCCCGTCAAAGATTGCATCCCTATGGCATTTAGTGACCCTTAGGGACATTCCAATTCAGCGTGCCTGAGAACGTTCAAGCACTAAAGAGGATAATATGAGGTTGGGGATAGGGTTTACCCAGCCACTCGGAGCTAATGGAGCAGACAGTTTGATCCCATGACGAAAGATGAGAGAGATTTGGTAGTTGGTAACTTTGTACTGGCCAAAACTGCAAGTTTCAGCATCACCCGAGATGGCATTGTAGAATGAAAACAGAATGTGATCTCCAAAAAGTGAGAGAGGTTATTGTAGGTCTCTGTAACATGGTCTTTTAGGAACTGGAATCTCATCCATATCTCGTACGAACTTTGAGGTATGCCTTGTCAAGGATTGCAGCCCAGTGGCATTTAGTGACCCTTAGGGACATTCCGATTGAGCATGCCTGAGAATGTTCAAGCACTGAAGGGGACAAGATGAGGTTGGGGATAGGGTTTACCTAGCCACCTAGAGCTAATGGAGCAGACAGTTTGATCCCACGATGAAAGATGAGAGAGATTTGGTAGTTGGCAACTTTGTACTGGCTAACACTACAAGTTTTAGCATCACCCGATATGGCATTGTAGAAGGAAAATGGAATGTGATCTCAAAAAATTGAGAGAGGTTATTGTAGGTCTCTGCAACACGGTCCTATAGGAACTAGAATCTCATCCATATCTTGCACGAGCTCCGAGATATGCCTTGTCAAAGATTGCAACCCTGTGGCATTTAGTGACCCTTAGGGACATTCAGGTTCAGCGTGCCTGAGAATGTTTGAGCACTGAAGGGGACAAGATGAGGTTGGGTATAGGGTTTACCCAGCCACTGGGAGCTAATGGAGTAGACAATTTGATCCCACGACGAAAGATGAGAGAGATTTGGCAGTTGGCAACTTTGTACTGGCCAACACTGCAAGTTTCAGCATCACCCGAGATGGCATTGTAGAATGAAAATGGAATGCTATCTCCAAAAAGTGAGAGAGGTTATTGTAGGTCTCTGCAACATAATCCTATAGGAACTAGAATCTCTTCCATATCTTGCACGAGCTCCGAGCCCCGTCAAAGATTGCAACCTTGTGGGATTTAGTGACCCTTAGGGACATTCCAGTTCAATGTGCCTGAGAATGTTCAAGAACTGAAGGGGAAAAGGCAAGGTTGGGGATAGGGTTTACCCGACCACCCAAAGCTAATGGAGTAGACAGTTTGATCTCACAACGAAAGATGAGCGAGATTTGGCAGTTGGCAACTTTGTACTGGCCAACACTGCAAGTTTCAACATCACCCGAGATGGCATTGTAGAATGAAAATGGAATGCGATCTCCAAGAAGTGAGAGACTTTATTGTAGGTCTCCACAACACGGTCCTGTAGGAACTAGAATCTCATCCATATCTCGTACGAGCTCTGAGATATGCCCCGTCAAAGATTGCAGCCCTGTGGGATTTAGTGACCCTTAGGGACATTCCAGTTCAGCATTCCTGAGAATGTTTGAGCACTGAAGGAGACAAGATGAGGTTGGGGATAGGGTTTACTCGGCCACCTGGAGCTAATGGAGCAGACAGTTTGATCCCACGATGAAAGATGAGAGAGATTTGGTAGTTGGCAACTTTGTACTGGCCAACACTGCAAGTTTCAACATCACCCGAGATGGCATTGTAGAATGAAAATGGAATTTGATCTCCAAAAAGCGAGAGAGGTTATTGTAGGTCTCTGCAACATGGTCCTGTAAGAACTAGAATCTCATCCATATCTCGTACGAGCTCTGAGATATGCCCCGTCAAAGATTGCAGCCCTGTGGGATTTAGTGATCCTTAGGGACATTCCAGTTCAGCATGCCTGAGAATGTTCAAGCATAGAAGGGGAAAAGATGAGGTTGGAGATAGGGTTTACCCAGCCACCTGGAGCTAATGGAGTAGATAGTTTGATCCCACGATGAAAGATGAGAGAGATTTGACAGTTGGCAACTTTGTACTGGCCAACACTGCAAGTTTCAACATCACCCGAGATGGCATTGTAGAATGAAAATGAAATCCGATCTCCAAAAAGTGAGAGAGGTTATTGTAGGTCTCTGCAACACGGTCCTGCAGGAACTAGAATCTCATCCATATCTCACATGAGCTCTGAGATATGCCCCATCAAAGATTGCAGCCCTGTGGGATTTAGTGACCCTTAGGGACATTCCAGTTCAGCGTGCCTGAGAATGTTCGAGCACTGAAGGGGACAAGACAAGGTTGGGGATAGGGTTTACCCAGCCACCCAGAGCTAATGGAGCAGATAGTTTGATCCCATGACTTCAAGATGAGAGAGATTTGGCAGTTGGCAACTTTGTACTGGCCAACACTGCAAGTTTCAATATCACCCGAGATGGCGTTGTAGAATGAAAAAAAATGCGATCTCCAAAAAGTGAGAGAGGTTACTGTAGGTATCTGCAACATAATCCTATAGGAATTGGAATCTCATCCATATCTTGCATGAGCTTTGAGATATGCCCCCTCAAAGATTGCAAGCCTGTGGCATTTAGTGACCCTTAGGGACATTCCAGTTTAGGGTGCCTGAGAACGTTCGAGCACTGAAGGGGATAAGATGAGGTTGGAGATAGGGTTTACCCAGCCACTTGAAGCTAATGGAGCAGACAGTTTGATCCCACGACGAAAGATGAGAGAGATTTGGCAGTTGGCAACTTTGTACTAGCCAACACTGCAAGTTTCAGCATCACCCAAGATGGCATTGTAGAATGAAAATGAAATGGGATCTCCAAAAAGTGAGAGAGGTTATTTTAGGTCTTTGTAACACGGTCCTATAGGAACTAGAATCTCATCCATATCTCACACAAGCTCCGAGATATGCCCCGTCAAAGATTGCAACCCTGTGGCATTTAGTGACCCTTAGGGACATTCCGGTTCAGCATGCCTGAGAATGTTCGAGCACTGAACGGGACAAGACGAGGTTGGGGATAGGGTTTATCCAGCCACTCAAAGCTAATGGAGTAGACAGTTTGATCCCACGACGAAAGATGAGAGAGATTTGGCAGTTGGCAACTTTGTACTGGCCAACACTGCAAGTTTCAGCATCACCCAAGATGGCGTTGTAGAATGAAAATGGAATGCAATCTCCAAAAAGTGAGAGAGGTTATTGTAGGTCTCTGTAACATGGTCCTATATTAACTAGAATCTCATCCATATCTCACACGAGCTCCAAGATATGCCCCATCAAATATTGCAGCCCTGTGGCATTTAGTGACCCTTAGAGACATTCCGGTTGAGCATGCCTGAGAACATTCGAGCACTGAAGGGGACAAGATGAGGTTGGGGATAGGGTTTATCTGGCCACCCAAAGCTAATGGAGTAGACAGTTTGATCCCACGATGAAAGATGAGAGAGATTTGGCAGTTGGCAACTTTGTACTAGCCAACACTGCAAGTTTCAGCATCACCCAAGATGGCATTGTAGAATGAAAACGGAATGCGATCTCCAAAAAGTGAGAGAGGTTATTGTAGGTCTCTGTAACATGGTCCTGTAGGAACTAGAATCTCATCCATATCTCACACGATCTCTGAGATATACCTTGTCAAAGATTGCAGCCCTGTGGCATTTAGTGACCCTTAGGGACATTCCGGTTCAGCGTGCCTGAGAACGTTTGAGCACTGAAGGGGACAATATGAGGTTGGGGATAGGGTTTACCCAACCACTCAAAGCTAATGGAGTAGACAGTTTGATCCCACGATGAAAGATGAGAGAGATTTGGCAGTTGGCAACTTTGTACTCGCCAACACTGTAAGTTTCAACATCACCCGAGATGGCATTGTAGAATGAAAATGGAATGCGATCTCCAAAAAGTGAGAGAGGTTATTGTAGGTCTCTACAAAACAGTGTTGTAGGAACTAGAACCTCATCCATATCTTGCATGAGCTTTGAGATATGCCCCGTCAAAGATATTTGAATTCACAGTGTTTAATGAGAATATAATTGAGGCTTGCTTTACTTTTCTATGTTAAGTTTGGCTTTCAATTTTGGTTTCCCTACTTATCTATGTGAAAGTTCCACTTTCATAAGTAACATGGATGTAATAATACTAAATTAAGTATAGGTCCATGGTTCTAGAAGCTTCACATAGCTTCTCTTCAACTATGGATCTTGTAAGCATTGTACCATGACTATTGGTGTTGTGAGAATATACAAAGCATATATATTGTTTGACCAAATGTCTTCAATGAACATGAACTATATGGAAGAAGAGAAGACATGTTGCAAAGTCTATGAAAATTTTCTTCAAGAAATGTAAGGAGCCATGGGTGATTCATCCAAATTATTTGGTAAAATAAGAGGAGGAATGAATCAACCTTGATGATAGAAGTAAATGCTGCATACTATTTATTTAATCACATTGTTTGAAAAAACTTTAATGACCTTTAAATACAATTGAAAGAAATGGAATTGATCTCCCTTACTCATGTAGATGAATAAAATTGGAATTTAAAAAAGAGAGGGACATCCACCATAAAACCATGCAATCATACACTTCTTGATGGGAGTATCATAAGTTCATTGTTAGATGGATATGCCAAATGTGGAAGAATTAAAAGGAAAATATGGTGATTGATTGAATACAAGCATCAAACCAATGTGATAACAAAAAATCAAAGTTGATTCCATAAGGTCTAACAATATCATATAATTCATTTATCAATAATTTGAAGCATCATAAGCATATGTCTAATAATGTCATACATGAAATATATGTAAAAAATGACATACATAGAAAAAATTATACAAAACATATGCCCAATAATGCCATATAGGTGTAAAATGTACATCATTAGATATATACTCTTTCCAACTAGGGGAACAAAATAAATCCCTAATTGTCTTTAATTGCCAACAAGTGGGAGATGACCAGTGTATATAATGAGGTCTTCCTAACATGCTCACTAGTCCATTAGTCTAGAATCTTCTGTAACTCAACATGTTACAATCAAAATTATATATGAATAAATAACTATTTTATATTAAAAAAAATATATATATTTACACATAAAACTTAATATTTTCTTACAGCTAGCTGATAATTCCTCTGTATATACACCTCAGGGATACACTGATGGTCAGGAATAATAAGACCCTACAAAAACCATCAAAGTTACCACTCAATTGTGCCTATGAATTTTATATTGAATTTTAGTACTAATGAAATTTTAATGTAAACTCTTTCATACCTTAGTCATTGGCTTAGAACTAGTGAGTGCAATAAGGACTCGTTGATCAATACAATGATGAAGATGTAAAGGTATCTCTTATGTCAATAGCTGAAAATGATAATACATGAGACTCAAATGCAGTTATGAAGAATACACATTTTCTTTTGTCTCCATATCAAATAAAATATTTTGTTACCTCTATGAATGTAGTATGACATCCTTCATTTTATAGTGTTGATCCCAAAGCTACAACACTTATTATTTATTACACATGTATGTAAATCTGTTAAGCATCAAATTCAACACCTTTGTCTACAAAATAATGTACTATATGTTAGAGTAATAAATTCATTTCCTTAGTAATTAAATTATATTGATATAATTACTAAGTTACTTATTATATTGATATAGTTTACTTATAATTCCTTTCAATTTACAACTAATTGAAATGGAGGGTCATGGGGGCAATGGATTCAAACCCACAACCAAGCTTTTATACCATTATACAAATTACAAATTATAAGACTATGCCTTTCATGATAGTCACATTTTCATAGTGGAAAATGAAGAATGACTTTTGGAACAAACATAATAAATACTTCCAAATACAAATGAAGCCAATGTATTGTATTATAAGCTTGAATGGTAAAGACCAAGCCCAAACATTTATTAAGGTGTGGCATTTATAATTGTCAGGTTCATGTGAAGAAGTCATCTTTCATATTCTCATTGTTGTGTAATTTGATGATAAGAAGAATACAATGATATAGAGGTTGATAGTGACTTAAAACTTTACAAAATGCAATCAATGAGAATTTTACGTTGAGGGGGGAGTAATAATCAATGTTTCATTCTCATTGTTTGACAAACTCTTATATAAAGAGGGAGTAGACAGATGATATGGTTTAGTATTCTTCCGAGAATCTTAGTCATATTGGTTCATAAGGATTCATGATACAACTACTATACTTAGCGTGACCAATTGATGCTAAAAACCTTAGTATTGATGCTATAAACCTTAGTATTGACATAATTTAACCTCTGAAATTCCAGGCATAAGATGATTAGCATACAATGGTACTTGAACAAAGAACACTAATAAATATTGAGGATGTGAATTGATAATACCATTTCACAGATGATTTTGGCATCTCATCCTTTATCACTTGTGCATCAACTTTATTAGCCCTCTTCTTTGGTGACCTACAAATGAAGAATTAGCACAGTAACAAATCTATGATAAGATTAAAAAAATGGGTCCTATTAAAGAATCTAATATAAATTCAAATAATGTATCTATATTCTAAAAAAATCAAAACTAAATCTAATCACTTACACATCATAACAATATGGTCCACCTTAGTCATGTGATAGTCTTGGGGAAGAGGTTGTAACATTGTATTTGGATCCAATTGATCACTTTTTCTCTCTCTCCCAATTCAATCTAATGAGCCAACTCGATCTGCTTGACATTTTAATGTCTCAAGTATTGCCTCATGGTCTAACTTGCGAACTTTCCAAAGAATCTTATTATGTGGTTTTCCACAATATTTTATCAAGTGGACATTTGATGCGACAACAAGGTTTGAATAATGAAGAATCTTCCTCTTTCTTTGCCAATCCTCGAATAACCACAAGTTAGGATTCTTCATAGGATATCGTCTAAGCCATGTGCCTATTACAACCACCGCACTGACATGGTACTCTAAACCTTCACCATCTATAACCGAGTGATCCAATTTTTGTTTGGCTTCAACACAATGACACATAATAATCTGTCCTTTCTTCATTGTCTTCAGGTGCAATAATAGCAAAAAATGGCCTATAGTGACAAATGTACAAAATGCGGTCATTAATTCAGAAAATACTTGAGTAAAAGTTATAAAGTTACATATTGAAATTACAAAGATATATATTACTAGGTTGCACTAAATCTAACAAGCGGTCAAAGTCAATAGATGAATCCATCTCTACCATTTCCAGTGCTTTTGGGGGACGATAGGTGTCAATTGGGTCCAAAACCCGTATATCCCATTTGTCCACCCATTCAGTTGATTCACAGTCATCCCAATTTTCCTCTACACATGATGGACAATAGCATGCCATTTTTCATGTGTGGATACTCCATGAACCTGCATCAGAGCTTCTAAAAGAGTGTAACTCACTAGATCCTATTAGTGTGCAACAATCTTGATATGGTGCAATGTTAGTATTATCTATCAACCAAAAAAATCTACGAACTATAGACTCACCTTCCTTACCTGAACCCATTTTATCTCTTTTAATTGTCAAATCTCTCTCCCTATTTGCATTTGTTTGAATCTTTGGTTTCTTCCTTGGCATGATGATGATTTCTACATGTCAAATTATTCAAACATCCAAATTACTTAAAATGTGTAAATTACAAATTATTCAATTACATATAAAAATTATAATTATTTGAATGAATACACAATATATATCAAACAACTTGTCAAATTTCTAACCATTTCGAAATAACATTTCATTCAAACATACAATTTTTATTGAATTCACTATATATTACATAACATATCAAATTATAATCAATTTTGTATCTATATATTGACAAACAATATTTAAAATGGATTGCACTAACCTTTTCTATTAAAATAATATTCAAAAATTCTTCAAATCATGTATCCAATGATTGAATTTGGTGTTTGCTAGCTTCCAAAAGTGTTGAAATAGTGTTTGCTAGATGTTGAAACCCGTGTTTTCTGTCGAAATAACAGAGAGCATAACAGACCAAAAGTTAAAAATGGATGAAATGGGCCCCAAGGTTGGTTTTTGACCATTTTTTGGTGATTTGAGATAGTGCGTACGTTCTATAGCGCGTATGCACTATAAAGTGCATATGCACTATCTCAAAACACATCACTCCCCATCCTCCCTACTCTCTCTCCCATCCCCTCCCTCTCTCTCTTCCTACTCTCTCCCATCCTTTACTCTCTCTCACCCTCCCTCTCCCACCACCTACTCTCTCTACCTCTCTCACCCCCTCTCCTCTCCCATCCCCGACTCTTTAGATCTCTCACACACACTCTTATCCCCCCTATCTCTTTCCCTCTCCCTCTCCTACCACCTAATTTCTCTCCCCCATCCCCTACTCTCTCTCTTCTCTCCCATCCCTTGCTTTTTCTCTCTTACACACATTCCATTCCCCCTCTCTCTCCCTCTCCCATCACCTACTTTCTCTCCCCCATCGTCGTACTCTCTCTACCACCCCCTACTCTCTCACCCTCACACTACTACTACCTACTATCTCTCTCTCTCAAGTTCTCTCTCTCCCTCTCTACTCTCTCTTCCCCATCTTGTACAAGCTCTCTCTGCCTCTCCCACTCTCTCTCCCATCGCCTACTTTCTCTCCCCCATCCCCTGCTCTCTCTCTCTCTTGTCTCCCATCCCCTACTCTCTCACACTCTCACACTCTCCCCCATCCCCTACTCTCTCTCTTCTCTCCCATCCCCTACTCTCTCACACTTTCACTCTCTCCCATCCCCTACTCTCTCACACTCTCACTCTCTCCCATCCCCTACTCTATCTCTCTTACACATACAACCCCATCCCCCCCTCTCTCTTTCCCTCTCCCACTACCTACTTTCTCTCCCCCATCGTCGTACTCTCTCTCTCTATGCCACCCCCTACTCTCTCACTCTCACACTCTATCGCATCCCCTACTCTGTCTCTCTTACACACACACTCCCATCCCCCCTCTCTCTTTTCCTCTCCCACCACCTACTTTCTCTCCCCCATCATCGTACTCTCTCTCTCTACCACCCCCTACTTTCTCAAAACACATCACTCCCCATCCTCCCTACTCTCTATCCTCCCTACTCTCTCTTCCATCCTCTCCCTCTCTCTCTTCCTACTCTCTCCCATCCTTTACTCTCTCTCACTCTCCCTCTCCCACCACCGACTCTCTCTACCTCTCTCACCCCCTCTCCTCTCCCATCCTTGGATCTTTAGATCTCTCACACACACTCTTATCCCCCCTATCTCTCTCCCTCTCCCTCTCCTACCACCTAACTTCTCTCCCCCATCCCCTACTCTCTCTCTTCTCTCCCATCCCCTACTTTGTCTCTCTTACGCACATTCCCATTCACCATCTCTCTCCCTCTCCCACCGCCTACTTTCTCTCCCCCATCATCGTACTCTCTCTACCACCCCCTACTCTCTCTCACCGTCACACTACTACTACCTACTATCTCTCTCTCTCAATTTCTCTCTCTCCCTCTCTACTCTCTCTCCCCCATCTTGTACAAGCTCTCTCTGCCTCTCCCACTCTCTCTCCCATTGCCTACTTTCTCTCCCCCATCCCCTGTTCTCTCTCTCATCTCCCATCCCCTACTCTCTCACACTCTCACACTCTCCCCCATCCCCTACTCTCTCACTCTCTCACTCTCTCCCATCCCCTACTCTATCTCTCTTACACATACACCCCCATCCCCCCCTCTCTCTTTTCCTCTCCCACTGCCTACTTTCTCTCCCCCATCGCCGTACTCTTTCTCTGCCACCCCCTACTCTCACACTCTCACACTCTATCCCATCCCCTGCTCTATCTCTCTTACACACACACTCCCATCCCCCCTCTCTCTTTTCCTCTCCCATTGCCTACTTTCTCTCCCCCGTCGTCGTACTCTCTCTCTACCACCCCCTACTTTCTCAAAACACATCACTCCCCATCCTCCCTACTCTCTCTCCCATCCCCTCCCTGTCTCTCTTCCTACTCTCTCCCATCCTTTACTCTCTCTCACTCTCCCTCTCCCACCACCTACTCTCTCTACCTCTCCCACCCCCTCTCCTCTCCCATCCCTGGCTCTTTAGATCTCTCACACACACTCTTATCCCCTCCATCTCTCTCCCTCTCCTACCACCTAATTTATCTCCCCCATCCCCTACTCTATCTCTTCTCTTCCATCCCCTAATTTTTCGCTCTTACACACATTCCCATTCTCCCTCTCTCTCCCTCTCCCACTGCCTACTTTCTCTCCCCCATCATCGTACTCTCTCTACCACCCCCTACTCTCTCTCACACTCACACTACTACTACCTACTATCTCTCTCTCTCAAGTTCTCTCTCTCCCTCTCTACTCTCTCTCTCTCCCATCTTGTACAAGCTCTCTCTGCCTCTCCCACTCTCTCTCCCATCGCCTACTTTCTCTCCCCCATCCCTTGCTCTCTCTCTCTCGTCTCCCATCCCCTACTCTCTCACACTCTCACACTCTCACACTCTCCCCATCCCCTACTCTCTCTCTCCTCTCCCATCCCCTACTCTCTCACACTCGCACTCTCTCCCATCCCCTACTCTATCTCTCTTACACATACACCCCCATCCCCCCTCTCTCTTTCCCTCTCCCACCACCTACTTTCCCTCCCCCATCGTCGTACTCTCTCTCTCATCCACCCAATACTCTCACACTCTCACACTCTCTCCCATCCCCTGCTCTATCTCTCTTACACACACACACACACACTCCCATCCCCCCTCTCTCTTTTCCTCTCCCATCGCCTACTTTCTCTCCCCCATCATCGTACTCTCTCTCTGCCACCCCCTACTTTCACACTTTCACACTCTCTCCCATCCCCTACTCTCTCACTTTCATAGATACATATACTCTTATCCCCCCACTCTTCTTCTTCTCTCCCATCCCCTACTATCTACATCTGTCACACACACTCCCATCCCCCTTATTTCTCTCCCTCTCCCTATCCCTCTCCCACTACCTCTCCTACTGCATATTGTCTATCTCTCTCAAGTTCTCTTTCTTCCTCTCTACTCTCTCTCTCTCTCTCTCCCATCCCTTACTCTCACTCTCTCTCCCATCTCCTACTACTTTCTCTCAAGCTCTCACACTCTCTCCCATCCTTTACTCTATCTCTCTTATAAATAAATACACATTCCCATTCCCCCCCCCCCCCCCTCTCTCTCTCTCTCGCAGTCCTTGTCCCACTACCTACTCTCTCCCATCCCCTACTCTATCTCTCTTAAATGCTTCCATTCCACCTCTCTCTCCCTCTCACTCCCTCTTCCACTACCTACTATCTCTGTCTCTCTCTCTCTCTCTCTCTCTCTCTCTCTCTCTCTCTCTCTCACTCACTCTCTCCCTCTCTCTCCCATCCCTCTACCATTGCCTACTCTCTCTATCTCTCTCTCCCCTCTCTCATTCTTGACTCTCTCTCTTTGACACACACACACCCATCCCCCCTCTCTCCTCTTCCATCCCCTACTTTTTCTCTCACTTGCTCTCCCTCTCCCACTCCCTCTCCCACTGCCTACTCTCTCTCTCTCACTCTCACTCTTACTCTCTCCGTATCCACTCTCTCTCTCTCTCTCTCTGCTACCCTCTAGTCTCTCTTAAATTTTCACACTCTCTCCTATCCCCTACTCTCTCTCTCTCTCACACACACACACACACACACACACACATTTCTATTCCCCCCTGTCTCCCCCTATCCCACTCCCTCTCCCAACACCTACTCTCTCTTCCATCCCCTACTCTCTCTTGAGCTACTTTATCTTCCCCCTCTCCCATTCCATACTCTCTCTCTTTCACACACATGCACTTCCATCCTCCTCTCTCAATTTATTCCTCTCCCACTTTGTCTCCCATCACCTACTCTCTCTCCTCCATCCCCTACTCTTAATCTCTCTCTCCCAACCTGTACTCTCTCTCACACTTCCTCTCTCTCCCATACCCTACTTTAAATCTCTTTCCCCCATCCCGCACTCTCTCTTTTCCACCCGTACTCTCTCTCACACTTCCTCTCTTTGCTACCCCTACTCTCTCTCTCTCATCCTATATTCTCTTTGCCACCCCTACTCTTTCTCACTTTCTCTCTCCCATTCTCTACTCTCTCCCCTCTCCTATCCCCTACTTTCTCTCTATCTCTTTCATGCACACACATAGCCATTCCCCTATCCCCCCCCACCTAGTTCTCTTTTGCAACTTACATCTCAATAGTGTGTGTGCACTATAGTGCTTACGCCCTATAGCGCACATGCGCTATTAAGAGCTGAGGTTTAAATAGCACGTGCACGCTATAGGGCGCACACGCTATTTAAACCTTAATCAAACCCAAGCCTAAGGCTTGGTTTTGCCTTGGAGATCCAACCCAAAGGTTTGGATTTGATGAACAGGCCTGAGACATGTTTTCCAACAAACATACAAAAAATGATTGTTTTTTCTTCTGTGCTCCCCTTCAAGATTTCTTGTGGTTGGGTATCGATAAGATTAGGTTACATAGCATTATAGGTCTCTGTGTTATCTATCTAACCATATAATTTATTTTTAATTTTAACTATTTCAAGCCTTTCATCTATAATTTCTTTTGAATGTATGTTCATTTTTTTGTCAAAAACCACCACATACTAATTGGGCTATAAATTTTAGCTCGTTCATCGAATTTTGTAAAAACTTAGTTTTTTAGAAACTAGACTCCATTCTACACACTTTGAAAAAAAAAAGTTTTGATTTTAGATTATTTTTTAGTTATTTCTAGGGAGAGCACACAGATATTTCACATTTTTTGGATGTGTCTAGTTAAAAAATTCGTTAAAAAAAAAATAGACATTATAAAATTACTTGAAAATTTTGGGATAAACTACATAGTGTTAAGTAACTTTTGACCAGAGCGATTAAAAAATTTCAAAACGAAAGTTAAAATTTTAGGGGGGCCACACTTTGTACTGTGCTATGTTTTTTTGGAATAAACAGTACCACTTTTTGTGGCCCCCTTTTTTGAGGACCTAAAACTAAACCATTTTGAAAAAAAATTAGTAGTTTAGAAACTAGATTCAAATTACTACGACTTTTTTTTTTGTCATATCTGAAAATTTTGAGCATAAATATCTTCAAATTCTTGTTGAAGTTCAAAATTTGCAGATTTTAGGAAAAAGGTGTCCACTTATACCCCCCTTTTGGCACCACAACTTTGTGCACTTACCCATAGAGAAGGTTGATCTTGTGGTTGATTGATCTTCTAGATTGGTGGATCTTTCTCTTAGGGTTTGCTAAAATTTTGGAAGATTCCTCCAAGAAGATTGGACCCTAGGGAAATTGATGATCTTAGTGATTCTATAGAAGAAAGGATCTCAAAAAAGATTACAATAGAGTTTAGATCTTAGATTGCAATGATAAAGAGTGACATGATTATATTTAGGTGTTGAAGGTAGTTATGAGGAAATTGTTAAAGAATTTGAAGTTGCTAGATCTAGTGGTGAGGACAAAACTGATCATGTGGAGAGACCTATTGAAAATAGAGTTGGTCAATTTGGTAGGCTTGCATCTCAGTTTAAGCTGCAGCATAAGATGGAGGTTTCTAATTTCTTAGATACTTTGACTCCTAAAGACCTAATTGATTGGGTTGGTGGATTGGAAGACTACTTTGAGCTTGAGGATATTGAGGATCCACTTAGAGTGAGGTTGGCACAAACTAAGTTGAAAGGACATGCTGCTCTTTAGTGGAAAGCATTACAAAGAGACAAAGAAGAGGAAGGTGAAATGAAGATCACTTTGATAGTGACTAAGTTGAAGGCTAAGTTCATTCCTGCTAATTATGAACTTGAGTTGTTTAAAAGGTTGTAGAATATAAAAGAGAAAGAAATGACTGTGAAAGATTATACCAAGGAATTCTACAAATTGATTATTTGGTCTTTTCATAGAGAATTGTCAAAGGAAAAGGTAGCTTGGTACATTAATGGTTTGAGATTCAATATTTAGAATGAGGTTGGTATGCTAAATATTTCTTCAATTGAGGATGCTTATCAGTATGCTTTGAAGGAAGAGGATAACTTGAAGAGGAAAAGTCAAGGTAATGCTAGAGGGAAGGAGAAGTACGATAGCTTGGCACAAGCTAAACCAAGTGCTGAAGGTGAACCAAAACCTATTGATCAAAAAAGGAGGACAGGTAGATGTGAGTTCAGAGGTAATTATTTCAAATGTGGTAAAGAAGGGCATAGATCTTTTGAATGTCCACTTAGCAAGACAACTGTTGTTGTGAATGAGGTTATAGTTCAAGACAATCATCCTGAGGAAGGAGAAAGTTTGCTAGCTTGACAAGTATTGGTTGCTGAGAGGAAATTGGATCTTTGTCAAAGAACTAGTTTGTTCAAGACTTGTTGTAAGTATGATGGTAAATTTTGCAATGTGATTGTGGATGGTGGTAGTTCTAATAACCTTGTGCTAAGGAGATAGTGCAAAAAATTAGTTTTAAGAGGGTACGACACCTTTATCCTTATAGGACTAGCTGGTTGCAAGGTGAACATATTTTGGAAGTGAGGGAAAAATGCCTTGTTGATTTCTGGATTGGGCAGTATAAGGATCAAGTGTTGTGTGATATTGTGGACATGAACAATTGTCATGTGTTGCTTGGTAAACCTTGACGGTATGATTGCAGGACTATGCATGATTCTGTCAAGAATGTGTTTACTATTGAGAAAGGTGGCAAGAAGTTTTCCTTGATTCCTATGCAGAATAAAGAACTCGGTAGGAGGAACTTGAGTATTGGTAGCCGAATTGAGTTGGCAGATTCTGAGAAGGTTGGATATCAATATGGAAAACTTAGGCATGTAGCACATTTTAGATAGATGGGAAGAAGAAGAAGAAGAAGAACAAGGAAAAGAGTGTACAAGTTGAAGATTTGGAGGACATGTATGTGAAGAACCAATTTGGGATTTATGTGTTGAATCCCAAAAGATGTTTTGCCAATTTCTAGAACATCTTTTCAAACCTAGGGTGTTTGATGCAGGAGCATCCTAGGTTTTCTTGCATTCTTGTGTGTTGGAGCCAAGTACCAATAGTTTTCAATTTTTTGTTGCTGCCAAGCTGTTCAATGGACACCAATTTACTGTAGCTCCTAGTTGATGTTGAGTTACTGTAGCTCCTAGTGGGTGTTGAGTTATTGTAGCTCCTAGTTGATGTTGAGTTACTATAGCTCCTAGTTGATGTCAAATTATTGTAGCTCCTAACTGATGCTGAGTTACTATAGCTCCTAGTGGATGTTGAGTTACTATAGCTAGTGGATGCCAAGTGAACATGTTGGTGTTGAGTATTCTTGTATGTGTTGAGTTGTTTGTGAGCCAACTTTTGGAGTTTAATTTATGTATGGGTATTTAATTTGTGTTGTGGCTGACTTGTGGCTTAACATATATTTAATGTGAAGGATTTAATTTAGTTTTTAATGAACTAGGCTGACTTGTGGCTTAGTTCGGTATAAGTAAAGGGTTTTGTGGAGTCTTTAGCATAGTTAGAGAATTCATTCATTCGAAGGAATGAAGGGGATTGTGTAGTTGTAAATTTTGAAGATCTAGGGTTGTGGCTTGAGAACTAGAGGATTATCTTGGTGGACCTAAGGGTACAAGTGTGGATTTTCTTGGTGTTCTTATCTAGTTGTGGATTTGGATTAGTTGGAATCGATTTTGTAAGTGGATCTTGTTAGATATTACATAACTATTATTGTAATTGTTGTTTGTATTTGACCCTAACCCGAAAGGCCTTACCACAGGGCATATTGCATAGAATCAGTTATATCTATGAATAAAGAGTTGTGATTTGGTATCAGATCTTGCATTATTGTTGTTTTATTATTTTATTTCTATTGTGTGGTTTTTTGCTAGGGGTTTGGACATCTCCTTTGGGGATTCTCCTTACACTGCATCAATGAAGGTTTAAGGATTGTAGTCAATAGGACCTATACGGTTTTCCTTAACTTCATCTTCTATAGAAAACATGGATTATTTTTCTCACAATTATTTTTTTCTATTTTAAAAATGACTTATATGTTAGGATTGAGAGTAATGGAGAATTGTTCTTCTTATTTAGAAAATGATAATGCAAATAATGTTCCCATTATAGGCCCAGTCCATTATAGGGCTTCATGTAGTTGCTTTCTATGATGGACATACCTATCTATGCATGATGTTCAACTACCAAATTATTTTGGGACTAGTTCACAATAGTTGTGAACTTACAAACCATGTTTTAACAACAAGGAGAGTCTACACCCCAACTGTAAATTCGTCAAATATTGTAGAACAGCCAAAATGTCAAACCAATGCATGAATATTGGGAGTTCTTGATAACACATATAGATAGAACACTTATATCATGTGAAGAGGAACTTTTTGATAACTTGATGCATTTGATTTCTACTAATTATTTTGCAAAACTACACAATTCAATAATGATTTTGATAAATAAGTAGCCAAAATATGGGTTGACCCAAACAACATGGAACTCAGCAAATCTACAACTCACAATAAACAACATATTAACAATTAAAATGTAGCTAAAAATCCTCTAGTAATCAAAACCAAAATAGGTACAATCATAGTCACCATTTACTTATCCAAACCAAATTCATGAGCCACCGAGGAAAAACATGTTAAATCCTCTACCTCTATCAACAAAATTAAGAACCCATCTAATACAATTACATTAAATCCTCTACATCCATCAATGAATTTATTAGCCCATACAATGTAAGAATATTAAAAATGTTGAACCATCTAATTGCATTAAGTAACATGACAAGCACTAGGAGCACAATTTACAATGTGGGTCTTGATGAACAACTTGAAAAAATTGTGCTTCTTTGTAGAGGTCATTGTTTAATGTTCACAACCAACATCTAGAAAAAAGAAAGACTTGTTAACAGAGTTATTGGTGAAATTCTTGAAATTTTTATAGCCTTGGTACCAAACCACCTCATATTCCAACGTTATTGTGGCAAGGTTTGATAATACATTATTCTTGCATGGAATAAAGATGACCCCAAAAGTATACCAATAGTTCTTGTATCTTTGAGGATTTTGAGGCAAATTGTAGTGCCTCTCCCATTTGACTTCTGTAAGTCATCCTGATGGATGCAACCTTGTTGATCTTTTGTTGAGATGGGATCATGATTGTGACCCTGAGTGGTCTACACTGTCGAGGTGTTTGGATTTATGTTTCTGTATCAATTGCTTTGTTTATGCTTTTGACTGATCTATGAGATTATGTTGTGATTTTTGGTTCACTAAGGTTTGTGCCAGTGGTTACCAGGATTGATGTGGTATCATGAGGTTGTTCCGTGATTACCCTGAGATGTGTGCAGAGATTGCACTATGTTCTTTTACCATGCTACATTGGACTAGGTTCCTGTAGCAGTGGTTAGTCATGTTTATGTCTATGGTTGTTTATATGTTTTAAATGCCTTTTTAATCTAGAGTAAACAATCATTATTTAATGCTTAAGTAATTAGAGTTGGATTATTTTGTTATGTGCTGCGAACATTTACCTTGTTATATTTCTGATTAGAGAGATATTTGTTACTCATGTTATGTTTACATTTGAGAGGACCTGAAGGTCAGATGTTACACTTTGATTCCAGTATCACGGATTTTAGACTACTATGCTGTTCAGTTAATCATATTGCATGATGAGGCCATTTTGAGATGACAATGTGTTTTATGCTGATATCTAGTTACTTGGTATTTGGACATATCTCTGATTATGTTATGTGATGGATTTAATGCTATGGTTATTTACTTCATTCCTGCATTGTTATGCTTTATGCGAACATGAGTGATGTAAATAGATTATTTTGATCTAATTAAATAAATGGTTAAATTAGGTGATTTAACGCATTCTTGCTTCGGCTATGTTATTATATGCAATTGCACTTGATCGTGTTGTTTAGTGTGCAGGATTTATATCCCTGGAAGTGGCACATGGAGTTAGTGATTCAACCATTCATATTTTACCAATGTCGTCCCTATATGGTCGACGTATCCTTTATTAAATATTCAAATTAAACCTTTTGGTGTTTATTAAATCTAAACTCATTTGCATTATGCATTTTTGTGAAATTTATTAAGGAGATTTATGTGTTTTTGGGTTTTCGAGCTTTTTAATTGATTTATTTTAATTTATAGCAACTTTCCCAAAGATGAATTCCTATTTATAGGAATAGCCTGTTTTCGTTTGGGTTGATTCAAGGTTTAACTAGGTTGGCTAGTTATTTTCCCTAATCGATTGTTCACTCGAAAAGTGAATAAATATCCAAAGAGGAATTTAATTCCTCACTTCTCACTTTTGAATTGGAAAGTTGGAGAGTAAAATCCAAAATCCTCTTCATGATGATTTATTGTTTTGTTCATTGTGGGAGCCACAGGCATGGGATCATCGTGAGGTTGGGCTCATTGGGTCCAGCTCGGGGAAACCTTGGATTGCCGCAATTTTTAGCTACTTCTACGGCATATTTATTTTATGGTTTAGATTTTCATTTCGCCCTTTTGGCTGTGAGGTAGGGCTTTCCTGTTTTATTGTTTCTGCTCCGTTTCTACTTCTGTTTTTGGTAGTCGTTTGTTTGGAGGCTGAGAACTAGTGTTCCCCTCCATTTCTGTATGTTAGTTCTACTCAGTTGGGCGGGTATGAACATTTCCCTATTTTTCGAGATGAGGGTTTGGGATTTTACATTGTTATGCTGGCCATTTTTGCATACGGTGTCCGATTCCTTTTATTTTTTGATTTTTGGAGTTTTTGAACCCAAAGGCAAAATGGGTTTTAATTTTGAAAGTTTTTCAAAATTTGGGGTTTTTACCTCATTTTGCGTGCCACTTTTTTTTCTTGAGTTTTCTTGGCACAATGTTGATCGTGGACTTGGATGATCCATTTAGATATCAGTCAGACCACTTCTACACTTTTATGTTGCATTGGGATGGATGTTGCATCTGTACTCCTAACGTTGTGTTCGGTTGAGTGATTTTATACTTGGTGTTATTGTTTCTTTAAAACCTTTGCTTTTGTTTCATGAACGCTAAGATTCGTATAGAATCCATACTCTCAGATTGAGGTCAGTTGAGTAAGTTCATGATGTTTGGTCTTATTGCATCATTGGGATTCATGTAGAATCCATACTCTCAGATTGAGGCTGGTTGAGTGATTTTATGATGTATGGTTTTATTGGCTTTGGGATTCGTGTAGAATCCATCCTTCTCGTGTTGCTTTCAGTTGGGTGTTTTCTTTGCATTGTGTTCTCATTCCTGTCCTTGTGATATGATCTTCGTGATGGTGGTGCGCCATACACGAGTATGTGTGCGTACATTTCTTGGGTGACTTGCGAGGCTCGATCTTCCATGGATTTGCTAGAAGTTATGATCATTGGGGTTGGGATGGGAGTATGCATGCCCACAGGCACTTGTTGTAGGATGAGCATGGGTAGGGTAGGGTAGCATCTGGAGGGGGCTTCTATCTTGTAGCTCGGCATTCATGGCGTCGAAGGTTGATGGAGGATAAGAAGTTTTAAGCAAATGATAACTAAATAAAATGTGTGATTGTTAATAAAACTTAAGATAAGTAAAATGTGTGAGCACCTGATTAAGTTCAAGGACACAATGTGTGAGCACCCGTTTAAGTTTGAGGACACACGATCCGAGCTTGGGCTTTTCAATGCCAAGCAACTCTCCAGGATGTTAGCCCCTACTTAGCAGCCTTTTGAGTATCTGACTAGGACCTGTACTCCTTGCATTGTCTGAGGTTCTTGGTTGCAACCATCATACTGTCTGGCATGAGTATTAGCCTTGGATGTTGTGCATTATGTGTGTTTGTGGTTGGATCATTATCTCCATCAGCATGGTGGGTGTGGACCTATGGGTGCCACATGGTTGGGAGGCGTAGCTACCTTCACCACTGCTAGGGACCAGTGTACAAAGACAGTCTTTTGTCCTAGTGCGACCATTGTTGGATGTCTTCACTTGATACTTCGAGTTTTGGAGTATGCTTTCTTGTGATTTGTGCTTTCATTGGGATGCTTGTATATCATGTTTAGATGATGTTAGTTTGCTTGACACATTCCCTTATCATGATGTTTAGCATATGATTAGATGATGTAATTTGATTTAGTAGTATATCTGTTGCTTACTACTATTTAGCGTATGATAGGTGATGTTATCTATTGTAGGATTATCTTATGCTTTTCTACTAGCATGTTAGATTTCCTTATGCTTATATTGTTGCATGTTTTAGTAGTGACATCCCTATTATGATAGTACTGATGATTTGGTCGGTGACTTGGGATGTTACGTGTGGGGGATGGCTAGGACCCATGATGGTCTTATGATGCTATTGACAGTTGGGAGGAACCGTGCACTTAGTTTGGTTTTTCAATTCTCTACGATGTTCTTCATTCTGTGTTGTTCTTTCACTTGAGTGTTCATTCCTCGAGCCTTTATGGATCCGATACTCCCTGGTGTGGAGGTTCTTTGGTCTATTCTTCACCTTTCTAAGTTGTGGAAGTGTCTTTGTTTTCTATGGATGACATTTGTTCAGCATGGTGCGACACTTTAAAAAGTATCGCATGCCCATGCAAACTATGTCGTACGACACTGTAAAGTATCGCACACCTTCTTGAAAAATGTCATACAACACTGGAAGAGTATCGCACACCTTCTTGAGAAATTTTATACGATGATAAAAAGTGTCGCATGCCTTCTTGAGAAATGTTGTATGACACTGGAATAGTGTCGCATGCCTTAAGGAGAAGTGTCGCCCTCCTCTTTTAAAAAGTGTCGCATGATTTTTGTGAAAAACCTGCGCGGGTGGTCAACGGGCACTTTTCTTCGTGATCCATTCTTTTTGAGGGTTGATTTGGCTACCCTTTTGGGTGTTCTTCAACCTATGCTGTTGCATTTTGAATTCTGTCGGTTCTCTTGGAATCGATTTTTCATGTTTCTATTTTGGTCTCTTGGGGTTTAAAATATATCGTTTAAGTATAAATATTTCTTATACTTAAGATATATTTTAATATATGCGATGAATCTTTTGAGATAGGTTTCAGACCTCTTAGAGATAAGTTAAAGAATCTAGGAAATTTCAGGGCTTCAAAAATCTAGACTTAGCCAATTTTCAAGGCTTCAGGATTTTAGGCTTAGCCAAATTTCAGGATTCTGCATTTTACCCCAGCTTGGTGTTTTGTTGATGAGTGGTTGTTTCTTGTGCCCTCATCATATGCGTTGTCATTGTTGGCTTTGTTTGGTGTGTCAGTTTGGTAGTGGTGTTTGGAGGTTCATTGGTTGCCGGGATTGTGGTGAAGTCTTCCGTTGTGATCCCTGTATGATGTTATCATGTGCGTTAATACTTGTAAAATAAAAATTCTTGGCTTGTATTTCATCTTTTTTTCCAAGGATCTCTGGGCGGGGCATTACATTTGGTATCAGAGCCCATGTTCAAGCATTGGGATCTCTATATTTATGTTGCCCATGTAGTTGTTCCTGCATTGGTTGAGAGCGAGTGTCTTGGTGAGAACTCGTGATCTTTGTTGCTTTGGTATCTACTCATGATGGATTTGCTTGTCCAGTAGATGTGACTAGAGCAGTGTGTGGAGAAGGAAGTGAGTCTTCCTAATTTTGTGAGCGGAATCGATGTGCCTTGGTTGGTTGGTTGCTTGTGTGACCCTTTTTGGATGGAACCACTGATTGGTGTCCATGTGTTGACTTTGAGTGCCTCTTTTTGTTTCTCCTTGTGGAGTAGGTGCATTGTTTCCCTATTTTCTCCTAATTGTAAGTTGATGAATGAATCTTAGTTGTGATTCTATGTTTTATCTTTGGGGTGATAAAATGGTTCCTTTCATTGAAAATGAGTGTTTATTGTGAATCATTGCAAAGAGTAGGTTTGCATTATATCCTTGGGTTAATGACTTAAGTCCCCAATCTAATTACTTCTTAAGCTTATGGAAATTTGTATTAGATAGATGAATATCTAAATGTTGCATTGCATGGAAATTATTTTTGTCTGCATATGCATGAGGTTACTGATGGTATACTACTTGATATGCGTGAGTGTGTTCTCTAACATTGCTAGGAGGATGTATTCCTTAGCATTGTGTGGTGATTTATCCCTCTTGTGTGACTGTACTCAGTCATCACCTGTAATGTGATTTTTTTGATGCCTTATTTTATTTGGCTGGAGGTACTTTCATCATGTTGTTGGGCTAACATTAGTTTTCAGTATTTTTCCTCTCTTGGAGTAGTCATCAAATTTTATCTATCACTCTCTTTGTGACAGTTGTCACATTTGACTTATTGTTGAAGTGAGCTCTTTTTTTGTACTTACTGTTGGAATTGATAATTCCCCCATTTGGGCTCTTTGATTTTGTTTCATGATGACTATTCTGGATGTGTTTTACTGTTGCCTAATTTTTTGTTGTGACTCTACCATGTTCATCTCGAACCTCTGGTAGTACGTTTAAGGGATAATATCATGGAGAACATGCTAGGGTGTCTTTGTTATATCTAAAGTTGTTATTGTAACTGAATGGTTTAAAAGATGAGTAAACGTAGTGTATTCTTAAAGAAATTGAAAGGTATGTACTTGTTTTATGGTGACTCTTGGACCCTTCCTTGAAAATCTTTCAGTTTCATTGTGCATTAGTGCTTATATTATGTTTAATTAATGAAATTATGCAAGAAGAGTAATGATGGTTTTAATGTGTGAATTACCTTTCATTCCATGTCTTATGTTGTTTTCGGCATGTGTGCTCTTGTGTGGATTTGGATGTTTTGTCCATTGCTTGTCTTGGTGGCCAAGACTATTGTTTTGCCTTTGTGGTTTTGTTTTGAGTGGTGACTCAGATCTTGGGTCTTAGGACTCTCAAAGCTCCATCTTCTTGTAGTTTTTGTCATGTCTTTCTAGCACTTTTTAGAAGGAGCCAACCCAAGTCTGGATGTGAAGCTATGGCTTTAGGATTTGCTGATTGATGTTTCGAGTATCTTTTTGAGTAGAGGCCAATTCAATCATGACATATCATAGTTATGGCCATTGGAGAAGTTTAACTCTTCATGTTATTCATAATGGAAGAGTTATCTTGTCTTCATAATCTACTAGGTACCTGTTAGGGTTCGTGCTTGGGTTTTTGTGTTTCCTATTGCACTGAACCGCCCTTGTGAGGTGTAGTGTGGTTTGTGAGCATTCCTTGTTTGAGGATGATGTTGCCCTGTCATTTGGGAGTGGCTCAGTTCTTTGATGAGTCTACATTCTCCTTTCTGGATGTTGACCTTGGCACATCTCCATATCCTTTTCTCTCTTGTGAGAGTAAGCTAGTGTGGTTATGCCACTAGCTCAGTTAGTGTTTTCAAGTGAGTATGTTGATGGTTGGTGAAATTGTGAGTTTTCTAATGCATCATGGACTGGTTAGTGTAGAGGTTGAGAGAGAGACTCCCTCTCAGTCCTATACTCTATAGTATCCTTCTCCCTAAGCTTACATCTTCATGTGGATTGTCTCAGTCAGGTTTTCTCTTTAACCATTGACTTGAGGCTAGAGATTGAGTTTAGCAGTAGATTGGGTGTAGTTTTCCTAGCATGGTGCTAGAGGGACATGGTATCATTGGACACATGTTACCATCTCATGAGTTGGTATGCAGACATTTCATGATTGTGTCCAATGACAAAAGTCTATGCAACCTTGTGGAAAGGTGATATCTTGTCTGGTTGGGTTGTGTTACACTAGTTTCTAGTGGTAGTTGAGCTTTTGTGCCTTGGTGAGGTGTCATGCTCCTACGCTTGGTGGTGAGTAGTCCTTTGGAGTGTGTCCTTTTGTTGGTAAAATTTCATCCTCTTTGTTCTAAGGGTAAGTTTACATGGATTCCAGAATGATCATGTGTGACATGATAGTATTCTTGGAAAATTTGGGATGGTTATTCCCCATGATTCCAACTCTTGTTGGAAGTGTGTCTTGTTTTGACCTTGTTTGTGGTCTTGTTGTTGGTGCATGTTGTAGTTGGGCACCTATTGATGAGGTAGAGAGGGTTTTTCCTTACCTTGTATTGTTGACTCTATGGCTAGATGGGTTCTTTGTAGCACATAGAAGGCTCCTTGTTGGAGGACATTGTGTCTATGTGACACCCATTCTCTCGTGGTTAACCTATTTCGGGGTTAACGTGATGGTTTGAGAATGTTGGAGTGATTTGGGTTTGACTTGTAGAGAGTTGTTGAGTCATTCCTATTGCTTGCTTTTGATTTTGTTCTTGGTGTGTTTGGTTTCTATTCTTGGATTGCAGGCTTCCAAGAGTAAGCCTAGTCTTTGGGGGGAATGATGTAGTGCCTCTCCTATTTGACTTCTGTAAGTCATCCTGATGGACGCAACCTTGTTGATATTTTGTTGAGATAGGATCATGATTGTGACCCTGAGTGGTCTACACCATCGAGGTGTTTGGATTTATGTTTCTGTATCAGTTGCTTTGTTTATGCTTTTGACTGATCTATGAGATTATGTTGTGATTTTTGGTTCACTGAGGTTTGTGCCAATGGTTACTAGGATGATGTGGTATCATGAGGTTGTTTTGTGATTACCCTGAGATGTGTGCAGAGATTGCACTATGTTCTTTTACCATGCTACATTGGACTAGGTTCCTGTAGCAGTGGTTAGTCATGTTTATGTCTATGGTTGTTTATATGTTTTAAATGCCTTTTTAATGTAGAGTAAACAATCATTATTTAATGCTTAAGTAATTAGAGTTGGATTATTTGGTTATGTGCTGCGGACATTTACCTTGTTATATTTCTGATTAGAGATATATTTGTTACTCATGTTATGTTTACATTTGAGAGGACCTAAAGGTCAGATGTTACACTTTGATTCCAATATCATAGATTTTAGACTACTATGCTGTTTAGTTAATCATATTGCATGATGAGGTCATTTTGAGATGACTGTGTGTTTTATGTTGATATCTGGTTACTTGGTATTTGGACATATCTCTGATTATGTTATGTGATGGATTTAATGCTATGGTTATTTACTTCATTCTTGCATTGTTATGCTTTATGCCAACGTGACTGATGTAAATAGATTATTTTAATCTAATTAAATAAATGGTTAAATTAGGCGATTTAACGCATTACTGCTTCGGCTATGTTATTATATGCAATTGCACTTGATCTTGTTGTTTAGTGTGCAGGATTTATATCCCTGGCAGTGGCACATGGAGTTAGTGATTTAGCCATTCATATTTTACCAATGTTGTCCTTATATGGTCGATGTATCCTTTATTAAATGTTTAAATTAAACCTTTCGGTGATTATTAAATCTGAACTCATTTGCATTATGTGATTAGACCAGTAAGAGTGTTTGTGCATTTAGAGGTTCGCATTGTCATGAAAGTTATTAAGGAGATTTATGTGTTTTTGGGTTTTTGAGCTTTTTAATTGATTTATTTTAATTTATGGAAGCTTTTCCATAGATGAATTCCTATTTGTAGGAATAGCCTATTTTCATTTGGGTCGATTCGGGGTTTAACTAGGTTGGCTAGTTATTTGCCCTAATCAATTATTCACTCGAAAAGTGAATAAATATCCAAAGAGGAATTTAATTCCTCACTTCTCACTTATGAATTGGAAAGTTGGAGAGTAAAACCCAAAATCCTCTTCATGATGATTTACTGTTTTGTTTGTTGTGGGAGCCATGGGCATGGGGTCATCGCGAGGTTGGGCTTGTTGGGTCCAGCTCGGGAAAACCTTGGATTGCTACGATTTTTAGCTACTTTTGTGGGATATTTATTTTATGGTTCAGATTTCCATTTTAACCTTTTGGTTGTGAGGTATGGCTTTCTTGTTTTAGTGTTTCTGCTCCGTTTCTACTTCTATTTTTCGTAGCCATTTGTTTGGAGGCTGAGAACTAGTGTCCCCCTCTGTTTCTATATGCTAGTTCTACCCGGTTGGGCGGGTATGAACATTCTCCTATTTTTCGGGATGAGGGTTTGGGATTTTATGCCGTTATGTTGGCTGTTTTTGCATACGGTGTTCAATTCCATTTATTTTTGAATTTTTAGAGTTTTTGAACCCAAAGGCCAAATGGGGTTTAATTTTGAAAGTTTTTCAAAATTTGGGGTTTTACCTCATTTTGCGTGCTGCCCTATTTTCTCGAGTTTTCTTGGCACAATGTGGGTCATGGACTTGGATGATCCATTTGGATATCAGTCAGACCACTTCTACACTTTTATGTTGCATTGGAATGCGTGTTGCATCTGTACTCTCAACGTTGTGTTCGGTTGAGTGATTTTATACATGGTGTTATTGTTTCTTTTAGACCTTTGCTTTTGTTTCGTAAATGCTAAGATTCATGTAGAATCCATACTCTCGAATTGAGGTCGGTTGAGTAAGTTCATGATGTTTGGTCCTGTCACATCATTGGAATTCGTGTAGAATCCATACTCTCAAATTGAGGCTGGTTGAGTGATTTTATGATGTATGGTTTTATTGGCTTTGGGATTCATGTAGAATCCATCCTTCCCATGTTGCTTGTAGTTGGGTGTTTTCTTTGCATTGTGTTCTCATTCCTGTCCTTTTGTTATGATCTTCGTGATGGTGGTGCGCCACACACGAGTACGTGCACATACATTTGTTGGGTGACTTGCGAGGCATGATCTTCCATGGATTTGTTAGAAGTTATGATCATTGGAGTTGGGATGGGAGTATGCATGCCCACATGCACTTGTTGTAGGATGAGCATGGGTAGGGTAGGGTAGCATCTGGGGGGGGCTTCTATTTCGCAGCTCAGCGTTCATGGCGCCGGAGGTTGACGAAGGATAAGAAGTTTTAAACAAGTGATAACTAAATAAAATGTGTGATTGTTAATAAAAATTAAGATAAGTAAAATGTGTGAGCACCCGATTAAGTTCGAGGACACAATGTGTGAGCACCCGTTTAAGTTTGAGGACACACAATCTGAGCTTGGGCATTTTAATGCCAAGCGACTCTCCAGGATCCTAGGCCCTACTTAGCAGCCTTTTGAGAGTTTGACCAGGACTTGTACTCCTTGCATTGTCTTAGGTTCTTGGTTGTAGCCATCATACTATCTGGCGTGAGTGTTAGCCTTGGATGTTGTGCATTATGTGTGTTTGTGGTTGGATCATTATCTCCATTAGCACGGCGGGTGTGGACCTATGGGTTTCACGTGGTTGGGAGGCATAGCTACCATCACCACTACTAGGGACCGGTGTATAGAGATAGTCTTTTGTCCTAGTGCAACCGTTGCTGGATGTCTTCACTTGATACTTTGGGTTCCAGAGTATGCTTTCTTGTGATTTGTGCTTTCATTGGGATGCTTGTATATCATGTTTAGATGATGTTAGTTTTCTTGATGCATTCCCTTATCATGATGTTTAACATATGATTAGATGATGTTATTTGATTTAGTAGTATATCTATTGCTTACTACTGTTTAGCATGTGATAGGTGATGTTATCTACTGTAGGATTATCTTATGCTTTTCTACTAGCATGTTAGATTTCCTTATGCTTATATTGTTGCATGTTTTAGTAGTGACGTCCCTATTATGACAATACTGACGATTTGGTCGGTGACCTTGGATGTTACGTGCGAGGGATGGCTAGGACCCACGATGGTCTTATGATGCTATTGACGGTTGGGAGGAACCACACACTTAGTTTTGTTGTTCAGTTCTCTACGATGTTCTTTGTTCTGTGTTGTTCTTTCACTTGAGTGTTCATTCCTCGAGCTTTTGTGGATCCAGTACTCCCTGGTGTGGAGGTTCTTTGGTCTGTTCTTCACCTTGCTGATTTTTGGAAGTGTCTTTATTTTCTATGGGCGACATTTGTTCAGCATGGTGCAACACTTTAAAAAGTATCGCGCGCCCATGCAAACTATGTCGTACGACACTGTAAAGTATCACACACCTTCTTGAGAAATATCGTATGACACTAGAAGAGTGTCACACCCCTTCTTGAGAAATGTCGTATGATGATGAAAAGTGTCGCATGCCTTCTTGAGAAATGTCGTACGACATTGGAAGAGTGTTGCACACCTTAAGGAGAAGTCTTGCCCTCCTCTAGTAAAAAGTGTCGCACAGTTTTTGTGAAAAACCTGTGCGGGTGGTCAGCGGGCACTTTTCTTCATGATCCATTCTTTTTGAGGGTTGATTTGGCTACCCTTTTGGGTGTTCTTCAACCCTATGCTTTTGCAATTTGAATTCTGTCGGTTCTCTTGGAATCAAGTTTTCGTGTTTCTGTTTTGGTCTCTTGGGGTTTAAAATATATCGTTTAAGTATAAATATTTCTTATACTTAAGATATATTTTAATATATGCGATGAATCTTTTGAGATAAGTTTCAGACCTCTCGGAGATAAGTTAAAGAATCTAAAAAATTTTTGGGCTTCAAAAATCCAGACTTAGCCAATTTTCAGGGCTTCAGGATTTCAGGCTTAGCCAAATTTTAGGATTCTGCATTTTACCCCAGCTTGGTGTTTTGTTGATGAGTGGTTGTTTCTTGTGCCCTCATCATGTGCGTTGTCATTGTTGGCTTTGTTTGGGTGTGTCAGTTTGGTAGTGGCGTTTGGAGATTCGTTGGTTGCCAGGATTGTGGTGAAGTCTTCCGTTGTGATCTTTGTGATCCCTGTATGATGTTGTCATGTGCATTCATACTTGTTAAAAAAAAATTCTTGGCTTGTATTTCATCCTTGTTTCCAAGGATCTCTGGGTGGGGCATTACACAAATACTACTAAAAACATGTCATGTCCTATAACTATACACAATTCCTAGAGCCTTATATTGTGAAAAGAAACCATTGATATTGGTAGGATTGAAAGGTGGGGCTTGATATTCATGGCCATATTCATAGTCGAGTTATTAAAATGCAAATAAAAATTGCAAAAACTATGCAAATGTGGATTAACCAACATACGTCTTGATAAACAAAACCCAAACTATACAAATGTCAATTAACCAACATATGTCTTGATAAATAAGACCCTTTGTGTTCCACTTAGGGTCTATTTGACTATAAGAATAAGAATATGGGAATAGGAATACATATTTTGTAAATGTTATTCTAGAATAAAAAATAAGAATGTGTATTGCTATTCTTATTTGGTTCAGTTGTAAATTAATGGGTAATTCACGGACCTAAAAAATTATGTTTTCTAAAATAAATAATACTGGAATAGGAATACGTATTCCAATACCACCTATTTAGGTGGAATTGCAAATGTGCATTTTTTGGTCCAAATTGGAATATATATTCCTATTTAAAATTTTGATTCGGTGCACCCAAACAAAAAATTATAAATTTTAAGAATTTACATATGCCTATTCCACTCATATAACTGCTAGCAAATGGACCCTTAAAAAATTTGAACACAAAAACAATTCGTATATGTTTAATCCTTGTCTCAACAAACATGAATCAAACGAAAACCAAGATGCAAAGCAACACTAGCCCATGTGGTCTCCCACATTTTCTGTTTGGCCCCCAAATATATTATTCAAATATACGTTCCTATCGCACGTCGTTCATGTGTAATTGCTAGTTAATTAACAACCTGAAAGCAGTGTCAATTACGAGGCTAGAATGTGGAGACACCGTCATTGACTTCACCGCATTTGCACTCTACGCTTCCTTTATCTCCTCATTTTTTCCCTGCCACAGTACTGAGTCGCTTGCTTTCCCCTAGAGGCCTTTTAACTCATCGGCTCCCTCGGCCCTCCTCTTGCCTATGATGATTTGTTTTCCCTTCTTCAATTGTTAATCACTTTCTCATATGATCATAGCATCATTTTCTTTTTAATGGCTTTCGCTTCCACTTCTGGTCGAGGGGAACATGAACACTGTTCACCTTTGGATCACAACAAAAGTGGTATAACATCCCCCTTGACTGCAAAATAGTTTTATCTATTCATCAACCATTGAGGCCCAAACGTCAAGAAAACCTTGGTTCGAAAGCTTTACAATTCTATAAAAGGGTCCATTTGGTTCATGGAATTTAAATAACTCGAATTTCTACAAACCTTGGTTTAGCCAAATCAAGGTTTTGCATATCTTCATGCTGATTTTTCCGATTTTACTGAAACTATTTGTTTCACTCGGAAGATGCGTGTGAAGTGCGTAAGCTTGGAGTTGAAGGAAAATTTCAAAAAGTAGTCCAATCTATTATTTTTACACTCCTTAAAAAACAAAATTAGGTTTTGATTTTCAATTCCTGCCTGCTACTAGAAATTTGGAAAACTTGGTTTTGAGGCAAAATTGGAAGTCGCGTATGCTAATTCTATTTTTGCAAATTTTGAAACAAATGCACAAATTTTCAAATCCGAGTTTTGAAAAAGCCAATTCTTGTCATCTTCCATGAACCAAACGGACCCTAAAGTCAGGATTTTGGCATATCTAGATTCTCAAGAGACTGAATTGGGAGATTATTTTCCCTCTACCATAAGGAATTCCATATTCACTACTAGAGTGCACATAGCCATCTTATCACCAAGATATGTAGAGTCTGCTTAGTGCTTAGCTGAGCTAGTGCTCATGTTTCAAACCAAGGGTAGAATCATTCCCCTCTGTTAGCTTTATTACATTAATTAGGTTAGTTCTTGTGTTTAGATTAGATAAATAAAATTAGTTCATTATATAGTTGTGAAAGTTATTTCTGTAAGTAGTTGTTGTAAGGGAAGCAGTTGCTGTAAGGGTAAATAAAACTATATAAAGATGCCTAGACATCAATGTAATGAATAAGTATTATTCATATCATTCTAGTATATTATTCAGTATCATTTCAATGTCATTTTTTAAGTATCAAGTCTGTGTGTATCCGAATGATCTGAATCAATAATTTCGACATTTTATTTTTGCTCTTTCATTTTATTTTTCCAGTTTCACATTCTTTGGGCATATTACAGTGGAATCAGAGTGGGTTTGATCAATGGGAAGAAGAGTGCAAATGGATTTTGGATAAAGAGGACCCTAACTTTTGTGGATTTATTGAAGAGAGGTTTGAGATGAAGATATTACAATGTTATATTGTCATGAATATGGTGTGATCATTCTTCTTCTCAGTTTTTCAATTACATTATTTATTTTGCAATATTGTTTTCTAAACAATGGATAAATTATCTACAGTTCCTAAATTTGAAGGGCCTAACTTTCACACATGGAAAATCAAGCTACAATTACTTTTGATTGAAAAATATTTATGGGACATTGTTAATGGAACTGTTCAGAAACCCCAAGATGCAGATGAAATAACAAAGTGGACAGCCAAAGATCATAGAGCCTCTGCATTGATTGGACTTGGTTTATCAGATGCATATTTGCACCATATTGATCTTTCAAAGACTTCAAATGAAATATGGGATGGGCTTAACACCTTGTTTGGTTCACATGCTTCTAGTGCAAAAATGTCTATAAAACAAAAGTTGTTTAGGTTGAAGATGAATGAAGGTGATAACATTGTTCAACATATAAGTACTTTTTGTCCACTTCTTAATCAACTTGCAGGTGTGAACTCTAAAATTGATGATGATGATGCCAAAGAAATCATACTTAGTAGCATGCCTTCAAGCTTTGATCATATTGTTTTCACTTTGAACAAAATGAATCCTAGCCTAGAAACTATAATTTCTTTTTTAATTGATGAATGAAATAGAGCTCATAAGAGTCATAATTTTACTAAGGATTGTGTTTTATTTGCTAGAAAGAAATCTAGTGTCCCTGGTAGAAGAGAAATAAAATGTTTTTACTTTCAGAAAAGTGGACATGTACAAATGAATATTTTTCAGTAGGCCAAAGATCTTATTGATGGGAAGTTGAAGAAAAATACAACCTTTGTTGCAGTTGAAGGTGAGATAAACTTTTGTGATTTCACAATACATTCAAATACTAATGATTGTGATAATCCACCTAAAATTGATACAAGATTTGTGCATTAAAGAATTTCAAATAAGTAAATAGGAGGCTGGAGGCAATAGAGGTTGGAGGATTTTTATCATCTCAAGCTAACTTCTCACTTAGAGATGATTACTACATGAGAAGCCACTATTTGTGTCCCTTTAAAGTTGGGGCTTGGCCAATTCCTCCCTGAAGATAAGAGGGGAATTGATGGATTTGTGTCCTTGAAGAAAAGAGGGGGCTTAGCTACATGATTGCCCTTCTATTGAATGAGGAGGGGGCATGATTTCAACAATGGCATTTGAGACACTTAGAGGAGATGTCAACTTTCAGAGGAAAGACGTCCAGACATATTAGTGGTAATTGTTTCTACGACACTTGAGGAGGTGTTAGACACACTCGGAGGAGATGTGGACTTTCAGAGGAAAGGCGTCTCATGTGCAGCACCAAAGGAGGCATCAAGCACACTCCATGGAGATGTGAAATTGTGGAGGAACTATGTCTCGTTGTGTAAAAGAGGTAGAAACAATATTTTTATGAGGCCAACTTCAAGATTTGCAATCTGAAGTTAGGATATGAGGGCAACTTTAGGATTAAGATTTGAAATCTAAATTTGTAGACTATTTACAAAGATTGGTGAAGGAGCTCAACTTTAGGATTAAGATTTGAAATTTAAAGTTGCAGACTACTTTTAAAGATTGGTGAAGGAGCTCAACTTCAAGATTAGGATTTGCAATCTGAAGTTGCAGACTACTTTCAAAGTTTGGTGAAGGAGCTTCATCAAGGTTTATAATATTGGTGAAGGTTTTTCAATTTTTTTGGATTAATGTAATAAGGGGGGGAATGTTGGACTTATTACATTAATCAGGTTAGGAATGTTGGACTTATTACATTAATTATGTTAGTTTCTAATAAGCGAGAATGATTGTTGAATTAATGTAATAAGAGGGGAATGTTAGGTTTATTACATTAATTAGGTTAGTGTTTGTGTTTAGATTAGATAAATAAAATTAGTTCAGTATATAGTTGTGCTAGTTATTCCCATAAGTAGTTGCTGTAAGGGAAAATAAAACTATATAAAGATGCCCAGACATCAATGTAATGAATAAGTATTATTCATATCATTGTTCATATCATTCTAGTATATTATTCAGTATCATTTCAATGTCATTTTTAAAGTATCAAGTCTGTGTGTATCCGAATAATCTGAATTAATAATTTTAGCATTTTATTTTTGCTCTTTCATTTTATTTTTTCAGTTTCACATTCTTTGGGCCTATTACACCCTCTTCTACCACATTGACCCTTCAGATTTCTGCCATATAAAGGGAAGTGTTGCAGATGAATTTTCCAAACATGAAATGAAAGGCAGATATCCCAATCAAGACATCCGACGGTGGAAAGACTGCTTGCAGAACGTTTTAGGGATCAAGGGCTACGAATTCAGCGTGAACAATGACTAAAACACTGTCACGAGATTCCAATTATATGCATTTTCTATAATTTTTTATAATAACTAGTTCAACCCATCTTGAAATTGAGATGTAGTGAAAAGAATGAATGAAAGTAGAACAAGTGTTTTCTTTTTGTCTAGAAATTTACTTCCGCCCTGATTCTTAATTGGTTTTGCACTGTTTTAATTGAATGTACAGATCGTCATGGAATTCAATTATGGAATTCAATTATGGAGAATATGATAACATTGTTGTATAATTGCATAGGAATACGGTTCTCGTAGTTCATGGGGAGGTAAGCTCTTACATCTATTTTTTTGGCTACTCCTTATCAATATAATCAACAAATTGAACTCTTTAATGGGGCATTTTTTGTAGAAAGGTACACGATATGGTATAAAATTTCCATTAGTTGTTTGGAATAAAATCTGTAGGTAGTGAAGAGGGAGGTTTTTTTTAGGAGTACAGAAATAGGAGTGCTTAGAGATTAAATATGTGAGAAATAGGAGTGCATAGAAATAGGAGTACTTAGAGGTTTCCATTGAAGGTCTGTTGGCTGAGTTGATGTGAAGTTTATATTTCTCCTACCCAAAATCTCAGATTCGGATCCTTCAAAGTTTCAAGTTTGCCCATTCATATATCTCAGAGACTATTCTGTTAATATTAATCTTCAGGTTTCTTAGACTCTAAATATTAGATTAGGTTTTCTTTTGTATTGGTTTGTTTGTTATAGTTTGTTTTTAGTTTTGGCAATTTTGTATAACAATTTATAGCTGTTATTTCCGTCTCTTTTATAAGTTTTCTTTATTATTCTATTTGTGTAAAGGAACATCAAATAATAAATGGTTTCAACTTTTTACATATTTATCTTGTTTTTCAATCTAGGCCAACAGTGGTATCAGAGCATTGGAATTAATCTGTGTGCAAAGCATCTGAAGACTAGAGTGTTTTTGAAGAAGCAAAATAAAAGAAAGCGGATTTAGTTGCAATTGATTTAATTTTGATAAAGTTTTCATAACTTGATTACATTGCTAAATTTTGGCAAGAAAATTTCAACAATCATTTACAATCTGTGCAAATTGTGTTTCTTTCTATATTCACAATGCAATCTATTGTTTCTTTGATTGGGGAAACATTATTTGGAAAAGATAATTGGATGGAATGGCATAAAAAAGTGGAAAATACACTTATTTTTAATGATTTATGGTTCAAAATATGTGATGGAAATACTCAACCTATAGAACCAACTGATGCTAAAGAAAAAGAAATATGGTTATATAAAAATTCAAAAGCTTTAGCTTTGATAAGGGCTTTTGTTAATGGAGAAGTGTATCGACATATACAGGGATGCACACTTGCCTGGGATGCCCTTGATAAATTGAAAAATTTATTTGATTCTCACTCAGAGTTAGAGTTTATTCAATTGCAGTTAAAACTATTCAATCTTGAATTGAAAAATGGTGATGTTATGAGTCTAGCTTCAAAAATTAGAGCTATAAAACAAGATGTTGATGCTGCAGATGGGAAAGTTGATATTTATCTCACAACTTTTATCAAAGCACTTCTTCCAACACATTCCACATATCTAGAGTCTCTTTAGGCAAGCAACCAATTAAAAACCATTACTTTTGATCTATTGGTTGAAAAGTTTGTAGAGTGTGAGAAAGCATTTGGAAGGAAAATAGATAATCCAAATGAAAATGTTTGTCTTGCTTATCAAGAAAATTCTATAAATAAAATAACTTTAAAAGGTGATCATAATGATAGAGGAAAAGGTGGAAGTCAATGGAAGAAAATTGATAATCAAAATGATAGGCAATTTTTATATTGTAAAAGATGTGGTAGCAAAGGTAGTCATGAAACACATGAATGCAAACTCTCTTGGCAAAAGATAGAAAGTTTTAAAGGAAACTCTTTTAAGTAAAAAGATAAAACCAAAGTTTATAATAATGATAAACCTTTAGATGATAAAATTTTAGGTGTTTCTCAATTTGCTTGTGATAGTGATGGTGATCAATATGTTCTTACTGTTTTAGAATGTGCATCTACTTCCTTATGGTATGATACTTGGATTTTAGATACTAGAGCCACACAACACATGACATTTAGACGTGATTACTTTGAAGAATTTAATAAAAGTGATTGTGGTCTAACTTATTTAGCTAATAAATCAAGTCTCAAACCTGTTGGAAAAGGAACTATTCAATTTAAGTTGCTTAATCTTCCAAATTTTGTGTTTCATGATGTTTTATTTATTCCTCGGTTACAATGCAATTTACTATCTCTCGTATTGATTCACTAACAAGGTTACTCTATTCTATTAAAAGATGCTCAAGTTGTTGTAAGAAAGCAATATAATAATCAAATTGTGTTGAGTGGAAGTGAGGATGGAAGATTATTAAAATTAAATGGCACTCCTACTCTTTCTTAAATTTTTGCATATCTTACAGAGGAAGGTAATCTACCTACTACTATGTTGTGGCATACAAGATTAGGTCATATATGTTGTGATAAAATTCATATCATGAAAAAGAATGGTGTTGATGGATTACCAATTTTTCCTAAATGTGTTGAAAAGTGTGAAGCATGCATTCTTGCCAAGCAACATAGAAATTCTTTACCTCGATCCAATTGGAGGGCATAGAGAAAATTACAACTTATCCATTCAGATTTATGTGGACCTTTACCAATAACTTTTATGGGAGGATCTAAGTATTTTATGTTGTTCATTGATGATTATATTCGTATGACTTGGATTTATTTCTTGCAGCAAAAATCAGAAGCTTTTGAAACTTCTAAAAGATTTTATGCTATGATTGAAAATTAGGCTCAATGTAAAATTGGTACTCTCTAAATAGACAATGGTGGAGAATTTACTTCTCTCATTTTTAAAGATTATCTATGTCAAAATGGGATTCAACATCATCTCACTGTACCAGGTACTCCTCAAAAAAATGGAGTTGTTCAACAAATGAATAGAACCATCATGAATATGGTTAGACCAATGTTATACTTTAAAGGAATCAAGTTGTATTTTTGGGCTGAAGCATCAAGAACTGCAGTTTATCTTCATAATAGGTCTCCATCATTTGCACTTCATTGGGAAATTCCATATGAGGTTTGGTTCAGATATCCTCCTTCTATTCAACATCTTAGAATTTTTGGGTCCACTTGCTATGCTTTAATTCCTAAAGACAAAAGAAGTAAGTTGCAACATCATAGTTTTAAATGCATCTTTCTTGCATATTCTAAATCCTCTAAAGCTTATAGGTTGTATGATGACGCTAATAAAAAACTCATCATTACATGTGATGTAGAATTTTGTGAAACTTCTAAAAATGTTGAAGATATTGAATGTCAACATCTAGAAGAAGTATCAAAATCTTCTCCTTGGAAAGAAAATTCTTGTGAGATTATACATTTTGATTGGGGGGGGGGCAACTTATTTAGCCTCACCTTTAATGGATTCACGTGTTGCATCTGTACCTCAAAATCAAGTTGATCCATCTATGAATGAACAAGAAGAATCTCCATCAAGCAATGAGCTTGAAATTTCTGAACCATTGGAAACTACTACAACTTCTTTTGTGCAACCAAAATCTTCTCATAAGTGGAAAAAAAAAAACTCCAACAAACTCTAAAAGACTTAAGACCTAATGAAATATGAAAAATAGGTACAAGAAGTTCTTACAATGCAAGGCTAGCAGCTCAATCCAATGTTGTAGATAATATAGAGTCTATTGACGAACTTAATCTTGCAAGTGACTTTGAACCAACTTCCTATATTGAAGCTAAAAACAATGAAGTTTGGAGGCAGGCTATGTAGGATGAGTATGATGCCTTAATAAAGAATGGCACATGAGAGTTGATTGATCCACCACTTGGTTGTGAGCCTATTAGTTGCAAGTGGATTTTTAGAAATAAATATAAAGCAGATGGCACCCTTGAAAAATGTATAGCTCGACTTGTTGCGAAAGGATATTCTCAAAAAGAGGGAATAGATTTTGTTGAAACATTTGCACCTATAGAAAAATGGATAACCATCTGTGCTTTGTCAAGTCATGCAACTCAAAATGGGTGGAAAATTCACCAAATGGACATCAAAACTACATTCTTAAATGGTGATCTCAAAGAAACCATCTATATGACTCAACCTGAAGGGTATGTCAGCAATGGGAAAGAACATCTTTATATGGTTTGAAACAAGCTCCTCAAGCTTGGTATGAAAAACTTACAGAGCATCTGTTGAAGTTGAATTTCTAGTATTTTGAGTTTGATGATGCAACACTTTTCGTTAAAAAGACTGATAACATTATTATCTATCTTGTTGTTTATGTGGATGACTTATTTATCACTGGTAGTGATGAAAGTACTACAAGATGTGAAACAACAATTGAAGTAGGGTTTTGATATGATTTATTTAGGTAATCTTCATTACTATTTAGGTATTGAGATAATTTACAAACCTTATTCTATTTTTATTACCCAACAAAAATACATTGGTGATCTTTTGTAGAAGTTTGGCATGATTGATTGCAAACCACTTAGTACTCCTATGGAGCAAAATATCAAAATCACATTAGATGACTCCTCGGCATTGGTTGATGCAACTTTATATAAGAAACTTGTTGGTAGTTTGAACTATGCCACAACCACTCATCTAGCTATTGCTTTTGCTATTGGATTTCTTTCAAGGTTTATGCAACAACCCTGCCAAGCTCATTGGTTAGCTACTAAAAGAATTCTTTAGTATCTGAAAGACACTCAACATTATGGGCTGAAATACTCTAGAATAAAAGAGTTTTCTTTGATTGGATATTCATATTCAGATTATGCAGGTGACTCAACAGATGGTAAATCTACTACTGGTTTTTTAATGCACCTTGGGTCTGGTGCAATTTCTTGGAAATCTAAAAAATAATCAATCCTAGCTATCTCTTCTCTTGAAGCTAAATATATTGTAGCATCTGAAGCAACTCAAGAAATTTTATGGCTTAGAAGGATTCTTGAAGACTTGCAAACACCACAAGTTTCCTCAAAACCACTCCTCATTGACAATCAACCTATTATCAAAATGGCTAAAAATCCAATATTTCATGTTCGCACCAAGCATGTCAACATGAAGTATCATTTGATTTGGCATCATGTAAAAGATGGTAGTATACAACTGAAATATTGTCCCACTGCAGATCAGCCAACAAACATTTTTACTAAGGCATTGGGCAGAGAAAAGTTTGAAAAGTTTAGAGGAATGCTTGGTTTAATCCCTTCAAAGTAAGGGGGGGATGTTAATATTAATCTTCAAGTTTCTTACACTCTAAATATTAGATTGGGTTTTCTTTTGTATTAGTTTATTTGTTATAGTTTGCTTTTAGTCCCAGCACTTTTGTATAATAGTTTATAACTGTTATTGCCGTCTCTTTTATAAGTTTTCTTCATTATTCTGTTTGTGTAAAGGAACATCAAATAATAAAGGGTTTCCACTTTCTACATATTTATCTTGTTTTTCAATCTGGGCCAACTTGTTCATTCTTCAAAGTTTGCCCATTCATATATTGAGATCCAAATATGTCATATTTATGGATGATTTTGGGTGTGGTTTCAACATCCTCTATAATTTGAAACTCTTCTATCCTTATTTGGAGAAGCCTTTTTTAATATTGTTTTGTTGTACTGTGCTCTCCCCTCCAGGCTATGCTCTTTTCAACTAAATGTTTTCGATCCTAAAAATTTGATAGACAAAATAACCTAAGATTACTTACAACCTCAAATTTTGTTTTTTCTCTTCCTATCTCCAACAATCAAAATGTTCTATGTAGTGAGGTCATTTCAGCCATGGTTAAGGAGAAGAAAAAATGGAAATTTCCTCTTCAAGTTGCAAAGTATGAGGTGGGATTCAATGAGACTGTGAAAGATTTCTACAGTCATTGTCAGAAAAATGGGCAGATGAGAGACAAAACAGTTGGCATCTATGGAATGGGAGGGTCTGGCAAGACCACTCTTGCCAAGTATTTGTTCAATTGCAAAAGTTTAGAATTTAGTACATCAACTTTTCTATTTGATGTGCGAGGAAAGCATGTCAAAGATGAGCTAACTTCTATGCAAAGTCAGCTTCTCAAAGATATGTTTTCTTAGGAAGAAAAGTGTTGGCAGTATTAATTTCTCCCACCATCCATAGCCACATAGCCGTCTATCACAGCCATCCATAGCTGCAGAGAAATAGACCACACATTTTCCATGTGCAGCTGTCCAAGCACCGGCCAACACACCAACCTCACCATCTAGCATTGATTATATTGTCAAATCTTTTCTACAAGCATTAAGTATGCATTTTCTTATAAATATAATGGATTGAGCTTGTAATCAATAGAGCCCATTTTGGATTTCTCATTGTGGATCATGACTGGATGGAATGCTGTAGCATTCTAATGACTTGTAATAGATTTTGGTTATGTATGAAGTGTTGTAGCACATTGTGATAAGTCTTTGTATTTTACATATTGAATTGAATGCTTATCTTTTATTTTTGTTTGTCTTTGATCCACTCCATCCACCTCCTTCAAGTGGTATTAGAGCTAATGGGAGTTGATCTTAGAGATCATGGAGAGGTCAATGAGTTTAGAATTGGTGAAGAGTGTTGTGGCCTCGTAGCACAATAGACAATGGCATTTTAAGTTATCTTTTTCAAGAATAAAGAGAAGAACAAATCAAGAGACTGCTATGAGAAACAGAGAAGCCATGAAAAGAAGGAAGTCAAAGTTGAAGTGTGTTTGAGTTAGCGTTGTGTGACACTGTTATTCATAGATTAGAAACATGTGGAGCATCTCTATGCAAGTAGGAGTGCCAGAGAATGCATACACATGGCATGGAAGATATTGATCATGAAATTTTTTATTATGTCTGTGTTTGAAGTATGTGTGTTTGATGTTATTGAATAGTTATTGAAGTTAGTTGTGGTTGTAGTAAGTGAAAGTAGGTTGGATTGGTGATGAGTTGGTTGTCATGATTCAAAGGTCTATGTGTGTGTTGATTGGAAAAAAGTGTTGAGATTGGAAGTGAGAATTTGTTTGTTTAATTGTGAAGGATATGTTGTTCTTGATATTGGTCATGTAATAGAAGTCAGTTGCATTGATATCCCCCAAGCAAGTGATAAAAATTGAAATAGTGATGATTGTTAATAGGCTATGTGAATGTATGGGGTGCATTATCGGTTGTGCCGAACACCCTAAAGGTTTTTGGTTTGACATATTGATGAACCATGTATGTGAAAAAGATTCCTATAGAACTGGCAAGTACAGTGGCTAGGTACCCATGTATCTTGGTAGATGCATTTCTTTTTATATGGAATCAATAATTAATTTGATGTAGGTACAAAAGAGAAGGGCCCAGAGTGATGATAGTTTCCTTGTAGTAATGGTTCGTGGTCATTAGAACCAATGAGTGCTTGGTTTGTAAACCATTTGATATTAAAGTTTATGGTTATCTTGAAACTATTTGTGTGATGTTTGAGAAGATTGTGGTGAACTTAAAACCACTTTGATATTGCATTGGTTAGGGGTAAGCCGTAAAACCTAAAGTAATTATGACAAGGGAAAACAATATAAATACAGTAGCATTAGTGGAAGAAATTAAGGGGGAGTGTTGCTAGTATTAATTTCTCCCACTGTCCATAGCCACATAGCCATCCATAACAGTCGTCCACAGCCACAGAGAAATAGACCACACATTTTTCATGTGCAGTCGTCCAAGCATCGGCCAACACACCAACCTCACTATCCAGCATCGATTATATTGTCAAATCTTTTCTACAAGCATTAAATATGCATTTGCTTATAAATATAATGGATTGAGCTTGTAATCAATAGAGCCCATTTTGGGTTTCTCATTGTGGATCATGAGTGGATGGAATGCTGTAGCATTCTAAAGACTTGTAATAGATTTTGGTTATGTATGAAGTGTTGTAACACATTGTGATAAGTCTTTTTACTTTACATATTGAATTAAATGCTTATCTTTTATTTGTGTTTGTCTTTGATCCAATCCATCCACCTCCTTTAGAAAGACCATTCGTAGCATAGAAGATGGGATTTCTGCTATCAAGGACAATCTTGAAAGGAATCGCGAATTAAGGTTCTTTATAGTTGTAGACAATATTTATGCTCTGGAGCAGCTAAATGCTCTTGTACACATGGATGCCCTCAATCCCAATAGTTTGGTTATTGTCATGACCGGTGATGAGAGGCTTCTTACATAGGCCGGAGTGAGAGTCCACCATAAGATTAAAGAAATGAGACCAGAGCATAGCAGACTACTTTTCTGCTGGCATGTGTTTCATAGACCATCTTGTAAAAGAGGGTTTGAACATTTGGTAGACAGTTTTGTTAATTTGTGTAAAGGTTTACCACTTGCTCTCCAAGTAATGAGAGTAATGGGGGTGCATGTTTGTGGCAGTGATAGGAATTATTGGAAGTTACAATTGGACCATTTTAAGGTAACACAACACAAGGGCATCAGAGATACGCTTAAAATAAGCTATGATGCTTTGGATGAGGATGAAAAATAGATCTTTATGGATATAGCATGCTTTTTCTTAGGGGAAGATGTGAGCAATGCCACAAGTATATGGAAGGCTTCAAGATGGAGAGCCGAACATGCACTTCAAACCCTCAAGGACAAGTGCTTCGTTGAAACAACACCAACACCACATGGTATTGCGGGAATCATTTCCCCTGATATGATAGCCAATTATGAGCCACCACTTTTTCTAAGAATGCATGATCATCTCCGCGATATGGGGAGAGAGATTGAAGATGCTGAAATGAGCCATCTTCGTCGGCTATGGCATCCTGAAGATCTTGTAAGTGTTTTTCCTGATCTAGAAATGGTTTGTTTTGAATATAGTGTTTAAACAATTACCCTAAGATTAAAGTGCATATTTTCTAAATCCAAAGAAATTTAAATTTAGATGGGAATAAGGAAAATCAAGGGGTTCCAAAACATCGTTGTGCAGTCTGAAGGAGAAAGGTTCAGATGTTACAGTCATTTTCGTCACTCTAAAAGCAATCTTCATATGAGATATTTTCTGGAGAGTTCAGCTGGGGCATCAACTAAATTACGATGGTTTGATCTTGAACATAGGATTCCAGAATGGATTCCTTTGCAAAATCTGCACACTTTGAATCTCGAAGGGGAATCACCTTGGAGGTTGTGGCGAAGTGATAACCAGGTATTTTCTTTTTCTTCATTAAAAAATTAAATTTTGGACGCATCAACAATTAGCTTGTTGTTGGGGTTGCTCTTGTCGGCATGCTTCCTCTTTGCCTGATTTTTGGGCCCGCTTGGGTAGTGCTCCCTCCAAGTCTTCTTCTCTCCATGTTGCTTGGGTTTCTGGCCCATCTTTCATGCTTTGGCATACCTGGTTGGAGAGGAATCGTCGCATATTCCAAGATGTTCAGCTTGGTGTTTTGCATCTTTGGTGAAAAATATCACATTCTCCTCAGGAAACTATTCTTGTGAAGTGTGAGCTTGATGGGGGTATGGATCCGGTTGATCTTGCTATCTGTAATTGCCTCAATTTTCATCTTCAGGATGGGGCAGCAGCTCATAAGTTTCCTTCTATGTCTAGGTAGCTTCACCATCAGAGGAAGGGTCGGGTTAACCGGGATGGGCACTGGACTCCTTCTCCCTATGGAGTTCTGAAAATTAACACTGATGGTTCTTCCTGTGGGAATCCTGGTCCGGCTGGTATTGGCGGAGTGGCTCGTTGTAGTTCTGGGGATGTTAAATTTTTCTTCTCAGTTCATAAGGGTGATTATACTAACAATCTTATGGAAGCTCAAGCTATTTTATATGCTGTGGAACAGTGTTGCTTGCAGGGATGGAGTAAGATTATCTGTGAGTCTGATTCCCAGGTGGTAGTGAACATGCTTTCTTCGCAAGAGCTTGAGGATGTTAGTTGGCAGTTGGCCACTGTTGTTAAGCAGATTTTTTTCTTCTCTTCCTCTTTTCAGTTCATTAGGTTCACGTATATTCCTCGTGAATGGAATAGAACTGCTGATTGTTTAGCCAAATGGGCTTCTAGTCATGATCCGGGTTGGAATATTAGAGATAGGAGGCAATTGTCCTTTGAGATGGTGCAAGAATTTGATGATCTTGTTGCTCAGGATTGAACTCCTTATTGAGCTCTCCTTGTTGTATTCCTTTCTGTCTTAATAAATTTTTACCCCTCTTTTTGCGAGAAAAAAAAAAAAAAAATTAGCTTGTTGTTGTAAAATGTTTATCATTGGAAACCAACGGTTTGAAACAAAGTGATTATAAATTCCAGGATCCCCTTAAGTTGATAGAGCTGTGTTCCTTCTTTCGGCCTCGTATCATGAAATGCAGTAGAGAAGAATCTATGAGAGATCTAAACGAGTTGGTGAGCTCGTTTGGAATGTTAAAAAATCTGGAAAACCTGCAGTTGAACTTTGATGATTTCAAAGCGAATATTGAATGGAATCGCTAGCTAGAATCTTTGAGAGAACTCAACAATCTGAAGACATCAGAGTTGTTGTCCTTTCGGCTAGAAGGGGGATTTTCTTTAAGCAACAGTGGAGAGACAACAGATGATTGGTTTTGCATGGGAAGTCTTGAAGCCATAACTCTCTGTCGTGCATTGAAAACATGGAGGATCTTAGTTAATGGACACTTTTACCCCACCCTTAAATCTCTCAAGCTTTATTCTTTGGAAGATCTAATCGAAGTGGACTTAACGGGGGTAACCACACTGGAATGTCTGGTGCTGTTGAGATGTATAAAGTTGAGAAAAATATTGGCCAATGATCTGCTGCAACTTGAAATATTCCGCGCAAAGTATTCCCCAGCAGTGACAGAGTTGCCAAATTTTGGGCGCGCCAATTTTCTGAAGAGGATCTATATTAGCGACTGTCGGAACATCCGGGACATATCTGCTATTGAAAGTTTGAAAGGATTGAAGAGGATCTGGATTGCTTACTGTCCAGAGCTGCAGAATATAACAGCTATTGAACTGTTGAAGGGACTAAGGAGAATCTGGATTAACAAATGTAGTGAGCTGCAGGGTACAATCTATTTGAAAGAATTGAGGCATTGAAGAGTGTCTTCATCAGGAGTTGTCCAAGGCTGCAGAATATACAAGGCATTGAATTTTTAAAATGCCTGCAGAGTATTGTCATTAATGCATGCCCGTAGCTAGAGCAGTAGGTGCCGGGTATTGAAAAACTCAAAGGGTTGAAGGAGATGATTATTGTGGATAGTTCCCCAACAAGTTGTGCTGAGAGGTTGCAGGTATTCAACGCAGATACGTGTATTGCTCTTTCGTTTGTCCATTATTTTATTTTTATTTAGTTGCTCTTTGCTGAATATTTTAAGATTTTTAAAACGGTTGCATATGAAAATAATTAATCAAGCAGAACACTTTGGTTTCAGAAATGGCCGTGGGAGCTCGCAATTATAATGGGGAGAACGGCCATGTCAGATAAAATTGCAGAAGAAGATGGCTTAAAATTGACATCTTTCATGTCAGATTTAATTGGACCGGGCACATTGTGCATGGTGGATGAGATAGACTGCAGCAGAGGAGGTCGCCGATACGGGTGGAAAGAAGTAGAGGAACAAGTAAAGGAGATGATCCGATCGTTTCAAAGAAGCCAACACTCGGTAAGTACATTCATATTTATTGCTATGGTAGATGGATCTCCTGGCATAGCGAGCGGCTTTTGCGATGGGAGCAGGAGCGAACCTTCCAGCTCTGGTTCATCTTCGGACAGGCAGAGGAAGATGTACGTGTGCGTGGTTAATGAAGAGAGGGTCTCAGACTATGACTCATGGATGCCATCAAGCCATATGTGGCGCGGTTGTTCTGTAAAGAAGGCCGCCTTCATGGGAGTGAAGGAAGGCGAGGAAAGGAAAGTCTTGTAGGTATTGAAAAGCTTGTTTGCCCAGCCATGCGTGGTCAATAGTGAAAATTATGAATACCATAAAGAGGATCATGTGTGGCTTAAGAAAAATGATGCCCATAGTGAAGATCATGTATATGATGAAGAAAAAGAAGATGGCAGTAGTGAAGATCATGATAGGTGGGAGGAACCCTTCGGTTGCTATGATGAAGAGGGTGCTATATGGCGTGACTATGAAGTTGATCGGTTTGACGTTGATGATGAATCTGATGAAGAATATTATGGCGAGGATGACAATGATAGCTGATCGATAAATTCGCAAGTTATATATATTTTTTATGGAGGGTTCAGATTCACACAGTCCAGCAAGGTACAAGCCTGGGAGCTATCAATTGTCTTCATTTTTATTTTTATTTTTAATGTAAATGAAATATTGAATAATGAAAATATTTATTTTTAAAATTCAATTTTCTTGCTTGCTTATATTTTAAAATTAGCATTGATATATTTGATTATGTTAAATGAAATTTACTTAATTTTCAAAATAATTAAATTTTATTATGTAAATATTTTTTCAGTTTTTGATAATTTCAATAATGTATAGATAAATCATTTATAAAATAAATAAAATATAACTGAAAAAATGTTAAATATAATCAAATATTTTATATATAAATAAATTAAATTTTAATATGATTAAATTTTAATATGTTTGTGGTCAAAGATAAAGTTATCTTCTATTTTAAATTATTCAAAAATTAACAAGGTTATTAAGTTAGTCCTCAAATTTATTGAACTATTTAAGATATTATAAATTATTAAAAATCTAAAGGATTAAAAATTTGTCCTCATTTCTAATTTGAAAAAGATCCACAATACATTTCATATAATTTTAAAATAGTTTTTAGAAGATTTGACTCATTATTACTAGGATTTTGTTGAAAGATGAGATCTATGAAACATATTCATAAAACTATTGAAAGTACCTAAGCACTAATGATTGTAGTTCCATAATCCTATCATCATGGTTCTCATTCTCTTGCTAAAAGGAAAAGGAAAATGTGTAAATGGCTAATGAAAAAATTTTGTTAATAACATTATCGATTGATATTTCAAAATATATATCCACAAAAGCTTAAATGGGCTACCATAGGCCGATTTTCGCTCTGCTAGGTTTTCTTGCTTCATGCAAACTTTTAGTTTTCTTATGTACGGCTCTTCATTTGAGCTTTCTTTCTATAGTCACCACTTGTCACACTGCATTTACTGTGGGAGCTTTTGGGCTAGGATATAACGGCTCCGGCTAGATGTGAACCAGTTGTTTCTAGTGTTCACACTGCTACTTCAGACTACCATGGCACTTCCATAGAACAAATGCCCTCGTAAGTTTTTCCTGAAGGTTTTTCATTAGGTAATCTTGACATTATCCTTCTTTTGCAAGAATTTGATGTTGCATGTGACTAGTTAGAACAACATACCTTGATAGGTTATTTTGTGGGTAGGACTCCTCCTGAAGCTATGCTCCAAGAATTGGTTAACAAGAGTTGGACTCCTCATGGAGTCTGCCTTGATGTTGTGCAAAACCTTATGAAAGGGCTATTTTTTATTTTGCTTCGCTAACCTGTCACAAGTAGATGCGATCTTTAACAATGGACCTTGGTTTGTGCATTCTTCTTTGTTTGTTTTTCAAAAATGGTCCCGAGACTTCATAGTCTAGGATGATAAAAAGCTTAGGGTTCCTGTGTGAGTCAAGTTCCTAGGTTTACCCCTACCATGCTGGCCTTTCATTGAGTCTATTGCCAAAGCCCTTGGCAAATTTTTCACCAAGGAGGTTGAGAAATTTTTTAATGCTTGCCCACAGTGATGCATTTGCGTCGAGGTTGATCGTTCCAAGGATCTCAAGGATTCTTTGGAAATCCAGATTGGGGCTCAAACCTTCTCTTAGAAGGTGCTTTACTTGAACCTCCCTAACACCTGTTATAGGTGCTAGTTTGCAGAACACAAGATCAGGGATTACCCTTTGGCTATGCCTAGGGTCAAGCCCATGTGTAAAGAAGCTCCTTGAAAATAGTTCGAAAGGAAAAAAGAAGAATGCCTAGGGCCAAGTCCACATGTAAAGAAATGCTTGACAAATAGGCCAAAGGGAAAAAATAATGGGTTACTGTTGGGCACAAGGGCAAGGTTACCTTGAATCCCTTGCCCCACAAGCAATCCTATGCAATGGTCATCATAGTTCCTCCTATCCCCACAGGAACATCAACTCCAGCTAGCGTAGGGATGCATGTGGCTTCCAGAACACCTATTCAGGGGGTTTTGTAGGTTTCAAACCCTATTGGTACGTACGGGATTCTACCTTGGCTAGGGTTTGTACTTCTCTTGCTGCTTCTTCCATAGTACCACTAGCGACATGGCATTCTTGTAGTCCTCTTAGATGTGCGGAGATACTAGAGGTGAAATGATAGGCTATAAGTTCAAAGGGTTTTTCTTTTTTACTTCAACCAGGTTTCTACCTTCTTGTAGAATAGCTACTCCTCTCTTGAGGACGAGGATGATATGGAAGAGTTTTCATGAACTTCCTATCATGGAATGTTCGAGGTCTTACAAACCTCCCTAAAAAGTACTATGTTCGGGATGCCCATAATAGACTTGGTAATTTCAATTTTCTCTATCTGCAAGAAGTTAAGATGTCTAGTTTTATGCTTTCTTCTATGTGTTGTGTCATTTGGTAGGATGTTGTTATGTTTTCCTCTCAGCATGAAGCTAGCCAAGGTGGTGTAGTTACTCTCTTGTCACCACGCCTTCATTCTGCTATTATTTTGCATGGTTCTGACCCCACACATAGAATTATTTGGCTTTTTCTTTCCATTAACAATCATTCTTTTGGAGTCATTAATGTTTATACTTCCAATGATGCTGTGGGAAGGTCCCAAATGTGGGTCTGGCTAGCTAACAATTTGCCTCCAGCTACTTGGGTCATGTGCGGGGACTTCAATATGGTTGCAGTGGCCTCTGACAAAGATGACATTCTACCTTTTCATTGGACAACTAGGGAAAGAAAAGCTTGGTACTACATGTGAAATAAATTGGGCCTTTTTAAACCCAATACAAATTGCCGCCAAGATAGTGGGGTTTGGAACACTTGGTCCAACTTTCAAGGTGGCTTTGACCACATTTTAAAATATCTCGATTGTGCTATGATCACTACACAATCTTTTTTCTCCTTTTCTAAGGATCAAGATTTGTCTGTCATTCCCCTATCAGATCTGATGTTATCTGACCACTATCCCATTTATTTTTTCATTTCTTGGCAAACAACTATCTCAAAGGTGGCTAAATCTTAGTTCTTCCTGAACACGTCTATGCTAATGCATGCTTTCATCATCTCACATATCCTACGTGTCTGGAATTTGGAGCCACATCCACATTCTCAAAGGGGATGGATTCAATGGTGGAATGATGCCATTACTAGAACTGCTCAATTCCTATGCATCTATGGGCATCAATTGGCAATGTTCATAAAACGGTCATATGAAGCCAATACCCTTGCCCTCAGAAAAGCCTCTGAGACTCTCACCCTCAATCCCTTTGATGTGGATTTTCAAATTTAGCTTGCCAAGCTTCACCATGACAAGAAAATTACTGATAACTATGCTGCTCAAAGAACCCAAATCAAAGCCCATCTCCAGTGGTTGGAGGTTGATGATAAAGCCTCGAAGAAGTTCTTTTAGGCTCTTTGAGCCCATCATACCAATGTTGAGATTAAAAAGATCAAACAAGGAACTTTTGTTCTATCCAGTCTCCTTGACATCCTGCAAGAATTTGTTCATCACTATGAGAACGTGTTTTCTTTGTAGGGAAATTTGGTTGCTTAGGAGGAAGGTCTCAGAAAGTGTATCTTTGTTACTCCAAACCACCTAATAGTTAAGCAATGTGCTTTCTGTGAGTAAATTATTTCCTTCCAAGACCTTAAAGAGGTGGCCTACTCCATGGCTGATGATAAGTCCCCTGGGTGTGATGGGTCTCCCTGTGAATTTTACAAACACCTCTGGAAGCACATAGGTCCTGATCTGCACAAAGTTTATCTTGAAGCATATCATTCTAAAAGCTTAGGAGCCATTATAAATAAAGGAAATATGAAATTCACACCTAAAGCCGGTGATCCAAAGGAAATATGAAATTGGAGGCCCATTACCCTTCTAAATGTGTCTTATAAGATTATTGCCAAGGCACTCTCTCTCAAAATCAGGCACATGTTGCCTCTAATTGTGCGACCTAAGCAAACTAGCTTCATCAAGTCTAGATATATTCTTGTCAACATTATTGCTATCTGGGAAGGCATAGAATGGGATCACAAGTCCAATCAGAAGGCTATCTTTTTAAAGATAGATTTTGCTATAGCCTATGATCGCATTGAATGGCTCTTCATCTTGGCTATGCTCTAGGCTCTAGGTTTTGGTCCCAATTTCCTTCAATCTGTGGAGATGCTCTTTGGAGATGCTAATTCTTGCCTTACCATCAATAATTTGCAATCAGAGGCTTTTGGACCTTTTTTTTCAATCAAGCAAGGTTTCCCTTTAGCTCTAGAGCTTTATGTCCTTTCTATTGAAGGTTTTGGCTATTTTCTAGCTCATTCTGTGTCTTCAGGGCTAGTTCGTGGCATTTCCTTGCCTGAATCTTCCTCCTATTTAGTCAATGGACACTTTTTTGATGATTCCTTTCTTACTCTTTTAGAGGACGAAGAAAACATAAAAAATGCTTTAAGTTGCCTAGACACCTTTTGTCAAGCCTCTGGATCTACCATTCAATGGCATAAAATGCTCTTCTACTACCAATCATTCTTGCCACCTCCACCTTGGCTTAGCTAGTTTGAGTGGAAATGGGTTACGCATGGGGAGATCTTCCACTTTTTTGGCATTTCTTTTGCTTTTTAGGCTTTTCCTGTACAACTTTGGAATGCTATGTTGGCCAAGATTAGCAAGAAGCTTGATTATTAGATCACAAAACCACTTTCCCTTGCTAGCAAATTCCAGATTTGCTCGAAGATTTTGGTGGCCACTCATGTATATTATTCCTCTTATTGGGATCCCTCTAAAGCTTTTTATCTAAAGCTAGAAAGATTGCTCAGAGATTTTGTCTAGGCCTTTGATTTTGATCATCATGGCTTTCACAGACTTGCCTAGGATTTTTGTTGTCGCCAAAAAGAATCTAGTGGTCTTGGTTTACTTTCCACTCAGAAAAAAGGCCTTGCTCTCTATGCAAAATGGATTATTTGAGCTATTTCTGGAGATGAAGCCTGGAAGATTCTGGTTCAACACTGCATTTCTTCTAGCTTTATTATTAGTAGGCCTGCATGGAACAGGATTGGTTTCCAAACCCTTCTCATCATGCATAAGCCAATGGCCATGCAAGGCTCATTTGTCATCAAGAGCGTATGGAAATCCTAGGAAGCTATTAAGCTTTGGATTTATTGGGCTAGAGATGAGTTCCACAATGGCCTCTCCGTGAATCAGTAGAACATTTGGTGGTCTCCCTTGTTTGCTATTTAGGGTACTCCCCTCGCCAAGACTCAAGGTGCCAATGCTTTGCATTTTTTTAATGTGGCATTAGAACTCCTAAGGACCTCTTCTCAAGGGTCATCATGAGTTTCAAGTCCTAGGAAGATATGCAAGTCCAATACCACCTTATCCATTCAGATCAATAGAGTTTTGACCTTCTACTCTCTTCCATCCCTGTGCACTTAGTTCATAAAGTGGGGATTCAATCTATTCATCCTTGGTGGCATGATTGGAAGTGGTACCCTACCACTCTATTTCCCAATTACAAGCCAAATTTGGGATATAGATAAATTTTGCCCCATCTTCTGATGGTGGACACAAACAACCAAAGATAGCATTTGCAATCTTCTCTTTCTCAATGGAGAAAATACTTTGATACCATTTGGAATGGTATAACTAAACCCAAGATTTCTCATTTTGCTTGGTGCCTAGCTTTCCAAGGTCTTCCCTTGGGGCCTTGGCTCAAACACATTAGGATTCCTAATCCTAGATGCCCTTTTTGTGGACAACCAGAGTCTTTTTTGCATATTTTTTGGTTTTGTAAGCATGCTCAAAATTATTGGCACTAGATCCATGATTTTTTCAAGCCATTCAGGCCTGAACACTTTTCTTGGCACATGATTCTACTAGGTGATTCCCCTAGAATTCCTCAAAAGTTTACCTCAATTTGGCATACCTTCAGGATGGAGATTTTGTTTTCTCTATGGAAAGATAGGAATGTTTTTCTTCTCACACACAATTTTTTGGATGTTAACATTGTTATGTACATTAAGTCATGCATTTTTAATAATGTAATTATGTAGATCCAGGTGCAAGCTAACAAAGTTGCCCTTGAGGTAGCTCACCTATAGGAGCTGCTAAACCACTGAAGAAATGCTCCCTACACTATTGCCAAATTTGCTCCTAATGCCTTGATAGATACCTTGACGCCTCGTGTTCACCATCCTCAGCACCATTCCTCAGGCCGCCACTCACATACCCCACACTCCCAAGCTTCCTACCACCACTCTCTTAGTGGTGGTGATGGCAGATGGAGGTGTCACTCAGCTTTCTCACCCCATGGTGGCTCTAGTTGGTCCCCAACTCCTCCTCTTGGTACTCATCAGGTGCATTCTGTGAAGTGGCCTTGCCTAGACTTGGTGATTTCTCCTTCGTAGCTAGAGGTTAAATATACATAGGCTACCATTGATCCTCTGGTTATTGCTACTATTGATGATGGCTGGACTGTTCCCAGTGTGCCCCCAATCCCAGAGATGATTGAGGTTTTCATGATAAAGATGATCCACCACCCTCGGTTGGCACTACTTTGGTAGCCTGAGGTTGCTTTATATGTTTTTTTTTGATGAATAGTTTCTGTTTCTGGCCGAGGCTATATTTTTAAGTCTTACTATAGCTATGTGAACTCATTCGTGGGGTGATCTTGTATCCCCTAATCCCTTTTTTGTGAATTATAATCTTAGTATATTTTCTAATAGAAAAGGACTATTCATCAAAAAAGCTTAATAGTATATGAGTCTTGGATGCCATCAATCCATATGTGGTTTTATTGCACTCCAAAGAAGGTTGTATTTGTGTGAGTGAAGAAAGATGAGCACTTCTATATTTGGGCTCAAATTGTGATGGTAGGTCATTACAATTGTGAAGGCCACTTGTCACCCAAGTGATAGTACCACAAATTAGCTGTCATGTCCCCTTTTCAAAATAATTTAAAAATTAATAATTTTTGCTAAGGCAGACAAGGTCAAAAGAAAAATTTTAGAACAAGGGGCTAATATTTGAAAACTAGTGGATTAATAATTGATAAATATTATTAAAATATATCTTATTCACCCCTCTTGGTCATGAGTTAGGGTTATGCCCTATTTAAAGGTGTTTGGAGACATTTCAAGCTCATTCTAGAACTTGATTTTTACTCATTTCTTTGTTGTTCTTTAGAGGTTGCCAAATTTGTGGAGAAGGAGACCCAAAGACAGGAGTTTGTAAGCTTTTAGGAAATCTAAGGAAAGGATTTTGAGGCTATTCTATGTGCAAGCTCATGCAAAGTTTTCTCTTGTGTTGAACAGTGCAGATTTGTGAGATTCTAGGTGTGTTTCTTGTAAGGGTTTGGTGTTTCTGATTGAGTTTTCATATCAGTTTGTTTTGATGTTGTATTGCAGCATTTTTCCTATTAAAATAGAGCTGAATATATGTTTCTTGGTCATGATTCTACTTCTGTGATAAATTACTAGTGTTTTATGGTGTTTTTAGGCTATTTTGTGTTGTTTTAAAGGGCCTGATGAGCATTATATTTGTCCTCAATTTTGGAGTTTTTGTGTAAACTCTTTGTAGATTTGGAAATCTCATTTCTCAAGCCATTAGGCTGGAATTTTTTTTGTAAAAATGTCTATTTTTATATTTATCAATAATATGTGAAGCTATGAAGTTTTTCAACACTATTTTGGGCATACCCGATTTGGGTTTATTTGAGAATTATATAATCTTTCAAAGTGTTGTTTAATTAATTTAAAAATCTGATTAGAGAATGCAAATGTGATGTAAAAATTAGAAAGGGGTATTAGAGCTATGATATTGCTAGTCTGAGGGTTTGTAGAAGTTGCATGCAACTAAGTGAAAGAGAAAAGAGATATTTGTAGCAAGAAAGGAATAAAGAAAATTTGATCAAACTTTCAATTGATAATAAAAGTATCAAACCTAAGGAAGGAACATGTATGCCTGACTCAGATGAGATGGCAAAATAATTCTTCTAGGACATCCAAAACACTCAAAAGAAAATAATGGATAGTTTGGCAGAAACTAGAGAGAGGCTTTGTGGTTGTTAATAGAAAAACTCCAAGGAGTTGTATCTACTAATGAGAGAGGGAGCACTTTAGAGGAGCCTAGAAATTTGAAACTCATGCCCTCTAAATCAAGAAAGACTATTTTCTTACCTGTAGGTGAGTCAATGATACAAAATTCATCCCTTAATCCTATGGAAGAGGTTACAGTTAACTTGGTTGCATTAAGGGCTACTTACAATGGCTTATATGATGACTTTCATAGTTTGATAGCTTTTAGAGAATATGTGGATATGATGAACACTTTGATGCCAAAGAAAGAGTATAGGAGGGAGCAGAAAATAAGTGGAAGAAAGCTTAATAATAAAATAAGAAAGTCTAAAGCACCTACTTTTGATGGAACAAATAAAATTTCTGATAGAGCATGGCTATAAAAATTACAGACCTTCTTCACACTTAATCCCATGAAGAAGAGTGATGTCGTTCAATTTGGAAGTCTACACTTGGAAGATGCAACCTATGATTGGTGGTATCATGGAATAACTACTCAAGGTCATTATTAGGACTACATTTGATGATTTTAGTCAAAGAGTGATAGATAGATTTGATCTCAAGGATGATGAAGAGTATTTTAAAGAATTGTCAAAAATTGAGACAAACCAAACTAGTTAATGAGTATGTAGAAGAATTTCAAAAAGTGGCTATTATGGTACCTAATATGAGTGAAAAGAGGATTATTTATCTTTTTCTTGATGGTTTGGAAGATTCTATTAAAGGCTTGGTTAAGGCTTTCTCACCCTCAACCTTATAGGAAGCTATGAAAAGAAGTTTGTAGCTTGAAACTTGTGTGTCTATGAAACCAATCACTAATCAAAAAAACCAAAATCTTTGGCAACATAAGGGAAATTTTTAGAAGAAGACTTTTGTAGCACCACTACTAAAGAATGTGATAAATTTGGCAAAAAAGAAGATAGATGAAGAGACTAGGAGTGAACTATGAAGGAAAAAGCTTTATCTCACTTGTAGAGAGCCATGGGTTCTAGGACATAGATGTTTGGGGAAAGGTCAAGTACATTATATTGAGGTTGTTTTAGAATCTGATTTAGATGAGCATGAGGAATCTCATGACACTAAGGAGGAGGAAGAAGAAGAGAAAGTAAAGGAAATAAACAAGGATGACACTTTGGCAACATTATTAGGAATCTAAAGATACCATCCCTTTCGAATTAGAGGGGTAGTAATAGGAAAAAGTTTAACAATTCTTCTTAATAGTGGGGAAACTCACAATTTTATTGATGAGGGATTTGTCATGAAAAAAGGGCTTAAAGCAGAGGATTTTGAGGGATTCAATGTTACTATAGCTGATGGATTCACAATGCCTTGCACATGAGTGGTGAAACAACTCAAGATGACTTTAGGAGATTATGAGTTATGTGATAACTTCTATGTTGTTTGAATTGGGGAAAAAAATCTTGTATTAGGTGTTTAATGGTTGCACTCTATTGGAGGGTACTACATGAACCAGTAAACCATGGAGTTCAAATTTCATTCCAATGGGAAATAAGTCTTATTGAGAGGCTTATTGAATGGAGCACCTAGGGTGGTCACTACAAAGAGGATGGAGAGGAATTTTCAAAGAGAACAAGTAGCTTGGGCAGTAGGAGTCATAATCCACCCAGCAAGCTCTCCAAAGAATCAAGGTAGTTTCCATTTTGAAATTCAAAATATGCTTGATAAGAATAGTTTAGTTTTCAATGATTTGCCTCTAGGATTGCCACTAGATAGAGGTTTTGAGCATGATAGATGTTTTGAGCATGTAATAGAGGTAGAGAAGGGTTCCAAACTTGCTATAACTACTCCATATTTCCATACAAGAGGATATAAGGAGGAAATAGAAAAGATTGTTAAGGAACTCTTGGACATGGGATTCATAAGGCCTAGCTCTAGTCTATTTGCATCATCTATAGTGCTTGTCAAGAAAAAGGATGGTACAATGAGAATGTGTATAGACTATAGGGCTCTAAAAAAGAGGACCATAAAAAATAGGAATCCCATACCACACACAGATGAACTCATTGATGAGTTACATGGTGCTATATACTTTTCAAAAATTGACTTAAGATTAGGCTACCATCAAATCTACATAAGGAAGGAAGATGTGGAAAAGACTGCTTTCAGATGTCTCTATGGGCACTTTGAATTTCTTGTCATGTCATTTGGCCTCACTAATGCACTAGAAACATTCCAATATTGCATGAATAAGGTATTCAACGAACATCTTGATTTTTTTTTTCGGTGTTCTTTGATGATATCTTGATTTATAGTAAAACATGGAAAGAGCATCTAGAACCTATACATGTTGTTTTGGGACTTTTGGAGTAACAATCCTTCTATGCTAATTTATCTAAATATGGGTTTGGTTTGATTGAGATCCTATATTTGGGACATGTAATAAGCTCTAAAGGAGTACAAGTTGATCAACAAAAAAATCAGGTAATTTTAGATTGCTCTCAACCTACCAATCTTACACAGTTGAGGCTTCTTTGGTTTGTGTAGCCATTACAAAATATTTTCCAAAGGATTTTCTCATCTTTCTACCCCCTTGACTAATTTTACAAACAAAGGAGTCTTTATTTGGATAGAAGAGGCACAAAAGATATTTGATAAACTTAAAGAGGTAATGAGCTCATGCCCGATGCTTGCAATTCTAGATTTCTCTTTACCTTGTGTTGTTGAATGTGATACTTCGAGAGAAGGTATAGGGGCTGTCCTAACTCAAAGGGGACATCCAATAGAATTTGAGAGTAGAAAATTAAATCAACCAGAGAAAATTTATTCCATCTATGATAAGGAAATGTTGGCAATCATGCATGCACTAATTTAGATAATATTTGGTATGTGGGAGATTTATTGTAAAGACAAACCGTAATAGCCTCAAGTTCTTCTTGAACCAAAGGGATTTGAATAATCTTCAACAAAAATGGATAAGAAAATTGTAATATTATGATTTTGATATTGAATATGTGAAAGGAAAGAATAATGTGGTTGTTGATGCTCTCTCAAGGAAGCCAACTTTGTGTTCCTTAACATCTATCTCTGCTGATTGGAAATCCTCCATAATCTTAGAAGACACTAAATATTCCTTTGCCACCAAGATTTTGGATAATTTAGTGGATGATAATAGGTATAGGGTTGTTGATGAGATGATTTATTACAAGAATAGGATGTTCTTAGTGCCAAGGTCAAAGACTAAGGAAAGGATATTGAGGGCCTTTCATGGTACACCTTTGGCTGGTCATCCAAAGGGTATGAAGGAGGATGTCCTTAAACACATTAAGAAATGCATGGCATGCAAAAAAAACAAGAGTGAGAAAATTTTTCATGCAGGGTTGTCGTAGCCACTTCCTATTCCTAAACAAAAATGGGAAAGTATTTCTGTGGACTTCATCACTAGGTTACCTAAGGTTCAAGGCAAGGATTTCATATATGTGGTGGTAGATAGACTAAGTATGAACATTTCTTTCCCATCGCATTTGATTTTAGGGCATCACAAGTGGTAGAATTTTTCTTAAATGAAATTTTCAGGCTACATGGCTTGCCTAGAAATATTGTTAGTGATTGAGACAGTACGTTCCTTAGCTCTTTTTGGAAGGAGCTCTTTCATTTGGTAGGAACTAAACTCACTCCCAATACTAACTATCACCCTTAAACAGATAGACAAACATAGATAGTTAATAAATGGATTGAGGGATATTTAAGGAATTAGTTTCAAATCAACAACATGCTTGGGTGAAATGGTTGCACCTAGGGGAGTATTGTTACAATACATCTCATCACATGTCTATTGGTATGCCTCCCTTTTGTGCTCTCTATGGTTTTGATGCCCTTTCCTTTGCTGATCTAGTACTTTCAGATAACAGAGTACTTGGAGTAGGTGATTTCTTGAAGCAAAGACAAGACATATTAAAGTCCCTCAAGGATAATCTACAACATGCACAAAACCAACAGAAGTTGTATGCCAATAGGAAAAGGACTAAAAGATATTTTATGGTAGGAGACATGCTATTTGTTATATTGTAGCAATATAAGAAAAACACCTTGAAGAGGACTAGGGTAGAGAAGCTCAAGCGAAGGTTCTATGGGACTTATAAGATCATCAAGAAGATAGGAGAGGTAGTTTATGAATTGGAACTCTCACCAAATAGCAAAATACATAATGTTTTTCATGTCTCTTTCCTAAAGAAGGTTCTAGGCCAAAAAACCACAGTATCTACCTAATTACCACCTCTTGAGTACGAAGGTAAATTAGTTTTAATATGAGAAGAGGTTTTGGATATAAGAGAAAAAAGATTGAGAAAAAGAAGCATCACAGAGCATTTGGTCAAATGGAAAGGATTAACATTAGAGGATGTCACTTGGGAAGGAACACATATTCTTGAGCATGCCAATCTTCATTTCTTGAGGACAAAAAATATTTGGAAGGGAGGACTTGTGATGTCCCCTTTTCAAAATAATTTAAAAAATAATAATTTTTGCTAAGGCTAGTGGGGTCAAAAGAAAAGTTTTGGGAGAAGGGGATAATATTTGGAAACTACTAGATTAATAAATGTTAAATATTATTAAAATATATCTTATTCACCCCTCTTGGTCATGACTTAGGGTTATGCCCTCTTTAAAAGGGTTTGGAGACATTTCAAGCTCATTCAAGAACTTGATTTTTGCTCATTGCCTTGTCGTTCTTTAGAGGCTGCCAAACCTATGGAAAATGACTCCTAAAAATGGGAGTTTTTAGGTTTCTCAAAAGGCTAAGGATGGGAGTTTGAGGCTATTCCATGTGCAAGTTCATGCAGAGTTTGTGTTGAATAGTGAAGATTTGTGAGTCTCTAGGTGTGTTTCTTGTACGGGTTTGTTGTTTCAAGTTGAGTTTTTCATATGAGTTTGGTTTTCTTATATATTGCATCATTTTTACTATCAAAACAGAGATGACTATATATGTCTTGGGTTGTGATTCTACTTCTATGATAGATTGCTAGTGTTTTATGGTGTTTTTGGGCTATTTTGTATTATTTTCAAGGGCTGATGAGCATTGTATTTGTCCTCCATTTTGGAGTTTTTGTTTAAACTCTTTGAAGATATGTAAATGTTACTTTTTAGTTAATTATGCTAGCAAAATTTTTTTAAAAGTTTCTACTTTCAAATTTATCAGTAATATGTGAAGCTGGGAAGTTTTTCAACACTATTTCAGGCATACCCAATTTGGGTTTATTTGAGAAATTATGTAATCATTTGAAGTGTTGTTTGATTAATTTAAAAATATAATTAGAGAATGAAAATATTATGTAAAAATTAGAAAGGGGACATTACATTGGCTTTTGTTAGATGGGCGTCAAACTTTTTCTGTTATAAATTGCAAGGGCAAGGGCATGTGTTACAATTGTGAAAGATGAAATTATCATAAATTGGAAGAAGGGAAGGGAAAGAGATCATCTTCATGTTGTATGAATTGTGACAATAGACCATCATAATTATGATGGCTTAAGCTTTTAGTTGAGCATCACACTTGTGATGTGTATGCAACAATTATGTTGTGGGAGTGATGACTATCTGTCGAAATAGGTCATCGCACTTGCAATGGGTATACGAAAACTATGCTATGGGAGAAATAGCTATCCATCAGAACAAGTCATCATAATTGTGACAGGTAGTCAAATTATTTTAAAAAAATTTCTTCTTCTCCAATGAGGTCCTTTTACTACTGAGAATATTATTAGTTCTTTTTTGTAGCAATGAAGATTAGTTATACATGATCAACCTGTAAATTAAGTGGGAAAATGTTCTATGTACAAAATATCATGTGACATTGGAATCTAATTTGTTTTATAGAACCATATTATAGATGATATTTCTGAAAATATAATAATGAGTGGCCTATGCCTTTTTTTGTAGTTGGTTTTGTGAACATGATTCAAGTGCTCATCTACTTCTTAAGACCATAGGCAAAAGGAGCCAAACATGTGTTTAGCTTTAGATCAGCCTAAGAACAGAGTCATTTGAAGCAATCCCAGAGGTTACATGACCAAGTTAGACATGCAAAGCTCAATAATATAAGAAATTTTATACAAAGGATAGAGATTTGATATGTCTTACAAATGTCTATAAATGGCCATTTGTAACCATTTGTCATACAAGTGCCAATTGATACTAGTGTATCATGTATAGTTGTGGCATCTATGTGAATGCACTTTTTTGTTATCAGATCAATATATTTTGGTTATCATTCACATATAACTGTGCATATTGAACTATGGTGTCCTTATGCATTGCCTGAAACCAATAGATTCACATAGTTAGTTGTCATGCAATCATAGATTAATGTTGAGATTCACTTGGTTTCAAGAATAGTTTAATATTCTCTACTAATCAAGGCCAACCACATGAAGGTGGAAGCTCATTTAGCCGCACCCTCCCCCTCCCTAACATCTAATTTGCTTGTCAACATCTAAACTCTTTAAGAAAGGATCAACTTTAAAGTATAAAAAAAGGTTTCAGACCTACAAAAGTGACATCATTTTTCCATATTTTGGTACATGTCATTTTTCCATTGCATCCAAAATAATATTTTGCCATTATAAATCAAGAATGCACGTGCAACTGCATTCTATATGCATGGAAAATATGTGCAACTTAAAAAATGCAGCACGATTATATTTATTCAATAGGTCTATTAATTTTTTAAATTATAGACCATCATGAACATTAGAACTCTAGTTGCTATGGCCAAAAGAATGTCCTCATCAAGCCAACACATAGAAAATCTTGATTTTCTTGCATGCTGAGGATATTCCATTGCCTATAAGAGTAAAATTTACAATGTTTGTGATGGTCTTTAAATTAAAATACCTAATTAAAAACCTCTAACAAAAATGCAAACTTGTTTTCTTTTTTTAGCTGCACCTAATGTTGTATGCATATGAATTTAGATTGCATATTGAACCATGGCCTCCTTCTACATTGCCTAAAAAAAGAGATTCACATAGTTAGTTGTAATGCAATCATAGGTTAATGTTGAGCTTCACTTAGTTTCAAGAATAGTTTAATATTCTCTATTAATCAGGGAAAACCACCTGAAGGTGGAAGCTCATTTGGCCCCAACCGCAAACCCCCCCCCCCCCCCAAGCTTCCAACATATAAAATATTTAATAAAGGATCAATATTTAAAGTACTTGGAAGGTCCTCATTGAATCTACTCTTAGGGGAAGTCCATCTTCATTGATCATGAGCAATTCATCACAATTCTTTAGTGATTCTCTTAAATTTAACATGGGTACATCTAGAAATATCTTCATCACCTCCTGCATAAAATGAATCCAATATTACAAAGTGCCCCTAAGAAATAATATTTTGATTGAAATAAACACTTGAAAAATGAGAAACAAAAATAGGAATCTACTTACCAATAGGCCTTGCCATCGCATCTATGGCCATGTTACGTGTTGAGTGAGTTTTGTTGTTTTTCTCTTGTGCCAAGATCTCTTTATTTTTATACATACATACATACATAGAGACACACATATGTATGTATGTATGTATATATACACACATATATACATATACATATATGTATATAAATATATACATACACACATATACAAAGATCACAAGGGCATGACAACGAAATCCCAGATCTCCATTGATCTACATAATCCACAAGATCTCTTTGTATATATACATACATACATAAATAGACACACACATATGTGTTTATGTATGTATATATATACATATGTATATACATACATACATACATTTGGATATGCAATTTTATCACCTTTAAAAATTGTATTTGATCTTGCTAGCTAGGAGTAATTGATTGTTCATTTTATTGTACCTATTTTGATGACAATGCTACATTAATTTATAGTCAACCTAGCTAATCAACAACTAGATTAATTTAATTGGGTTATAGTTTGTTTCTTTCTAAAAATATCTACTATGATATGTTTTTGTAAAATCTATGTCAAACTCTACCCATTTTTCTTGGTCTACATTATTTTTGTGCGAGATCTTGAGGACATCACTTAGCAAGGGTTGAGTAAGTTTTATTGTTTTATTATTTTAATTTTGGAATATGTACATAGGTGGATCAATTTTTTAGTTGCAGCAAGATATCTCTATATATATATACATACATAGGCATGCACACACACATATGTGTATGTATGTATATATACATATACATATACATATACATATACATACATATATAATATTATATATACATATATACATATATATATACATACATACATATATATATGTATGTATGTATCTATATATACTTACATATACATATACATATATATATATATATATATATATATATATATATATATATATATATATATATATGTATATAGATATATATATATATATATTATATATATATATATAAACATACATACATATACATACATATATATGTATGTATGTATGTTTATATATATATATATAATATATATATATATATATCTATATACATATATATATATATACATATATATATATATATATATATATATATATATATATATATATATATGTATGTATGTATGTATGTATGTATGTATGTATGTATGTACATAAATAATAATAATATATGTATTGCATATGCATTTTCTTTGCCATTACTTATAAGAGTGTTTCAAGGTTGGAAACCACATCAACATCCTTTGCATGGTTTAGAGGCTATGTCATTGTGGTAAGGCTTCAACAAGCGAATGAGCCTCATTATTATGGCATTTACACAGAAGCAAAACTTGCTTCTTTAACTCCTTACACTCAACTCTTCATTGAATTTATTCTTCTAGCAATGACAATAATTGCTACAAATTCTTGGGAGCCAAGGGACCTTAAACCAATGCTATGTATTTTTGAGACATGACAGTAGTTACTACCAACTTTAGCACTTTTTTGGATCATATAGTGATGCTCAAATTAATAGTAGCAATAGATACTTGGGATCCTTGCAGGGAGAGTGTGCCAATACATGCATGGTTACATCCTTGGCTTCCATTGTTGGGCCAACATATTAAGCCTTTATCTCAAACCATTCGTTATAAATTGGGGAATTTGCTTCATGCCTAGCATGCAAGCGATGTATCTACATATTTAATTTTATGACTTGGAAAATTGTATTTGATCCCGTTGGCTAGGAACAACTAATTGTTCATTTTATTGTACCCAATTTGATGACAGTTCTATAAGAATTTGTAATCAACTTAGAAAATCATTAACTAGACCAATTTAACTACGTTATGGATTTTTTCTTTATAAAAATATCTGCTATGATATGTTTTTGTAAAATTTATGTCAAACTCTACCTATTTTTTTCTAGTTTGCAATATTTTTGTACAAGACTACCCGTATCACATGTAGACACAATAAACTTGGATTGAGTAAGGGAAGCAATTGGTTGTTGCAAGGAAGAAACAATTTGAGCAATACTAATGATAGTGAACTTGATAGAGGAAATAGGTGGCAATAACACATTTGACACACTAGGAAGAGTATAAAAATACATGCATGGTTACTTGGGATACTTGGGATCCTCGTAGATAGAGTGTGCCAATACTTGCATGGTTACAACTTTGGATTCTATTGTTGGGCCAACATATGTGATAGAGGAACATCAGGACATAAAAGGATCCCTAAAGAAGACAAAATATGGATTAGAGGCAAGGATGCATTTAAATCAATCAATTGTCATGTGTTGAAGCTGGCCATGTCCTTAGAAGGCTTTAAAGATGGTAACAATGTAATGAATCCTAAAGGGCTTGTAAAGGACCTTAGGATCTTTGATAGTGAAATATGGGCATAGTGGCATATTGGAGTTAACTGGGTCCTTATTAGACTGGAAATGATTATGATCGATTAAATTTCTCTTGAGGACCTAATAGGAAAGTTTAGTGGGTTAATTTGTTGTTTTATTAAATAAATTGTAAGTTAGAAAACTCAAATATTTGAATCCTAGCAGTTAGTTCCATTTTTGGGGGAAATTAGATTTATTGATTTTTAGGCATAACTAGGCATTGAAACCAATCCAAATCAGTTGATAGCTTGAAGGGATTCTATTAAGTCAAGTTTGAGGCATTATATGGAGAGAGTAGTATTGGGATTGATTAATTGTACATAAAGAGTCAATAAAAACTTCATTTTTCAAGAATTTGGTGGATGGTGGCTTGAGCGTCATTGGTTTCTTGTATTATTATGAACTCATAAGAATTTTTTACATTTTTTTGATCAATTCCTTATGCACTGATATTTGTAAAGTTCATTCCTTTCAAGTTTATTATCGTTGCTTTAATTATTTCATTGTTTTCATTAACAAGTTTGAGTTTCTACTTGAAATGTTGATCATTCCATGAATGTAGGAGTCTAATTCTCATGAAATTATCTTGTAATAGTATGTAAAAATCATATCTAACAATGTTTTGACATGAAGTTCTAAGGATTGGCGATCGCCATTGGAGTTTGTGAAGTAAAGGGCACTAAATTCATTGCTATGGAACAACAACAAGAGTTCTAGCCATTAGAGGTTAATTTTTAATGATTTGAAGTTCCTTTTTTATGTTGGAGATGAGGTGAAACAACCTTTAGTTGAGTTTGAAGATTCTTAGAAGGAAAAGATTTAGAAAACCCTACCTTTGAGGGTTTCTAGGAGACTGATTTGGGACTTTTGGGGTTACATAAGTTTTTAGACTAATTCCTTTTGGACTAATTGTCTAGAGTTTGGGGTCTTGGGAATAGAAGAAACTTATAGTTGCTTTGTTAAATTACCCTCTTTTCATGCATTTTTGAGTCATCGTATGGTAACAATAGGATATGGTACAAAGGAACACATGGAATCCTTATGATATGTTGTAGTATGGCTTAATGGTTATTTGAATCCACCATTTGTTTGGGGAATGTTTTAGAAAGTTTGAGAGGAAAGTTCACTTTTGTGTTGTTGTAGAGCTACTAGGAAATCAATTAGGGCTCTCGGATAGTTTGAGGGCTTTGGGTGTTATATTTTACTTGAGGACAAAAAATTGTTTTGAAACCTTTTGAATGTAGCTCAATTTGGCCTAAGAAACCCATCCTAATCATTAGGCAGGTGTTGGAGTTGTTTGTGTACTTTTTTCTTTGTAGAGGGTCTAGGGAACCTTGTACTTCCCTTATAGGTTTATGTGGGATTAAATTAGTTTTGACTCCCACCAACCTTACTTATGCATTAGTATAGTGCCTTTATATCTAACCATTCATTATAAGTTGGGGAATGTGCTTCATGCCTGGCATTCAAGTGATGCATCTACATCTGCAAATGCAATTTCATCACCTTAGAAAATTGTATTTGATCTTGCCAGCTAGGAACAACTGATTGTTCATTTTATCATACCTAATCTATGGTAGTTCTACATGAATTTTTAATCAACCCAACTAATTAGCAACTAGACTGATTTAACTAGGTTATGGCTTGTTTCTTTCTAAAAATATCTAGTATGATATGTTTTTGTAAAATTCCTTGCAAACTTTGTCCATTTTTTATGGTTTGCATTGTTTGTGTATAGGATTTTGTGGTACGCCAATTAGCATATGTTGAGTGAGTTTTATTGTTTTATTATTTGGATTTTGGAATATGTATGTAGCTAGATCAAGTTTTCTAATGTGCTCAGACGTAATAAGCACCTTAAACATATCTCTTTCTATATATAGATATATACATACATGAAGACATAGACACACCATATATGTGCATGTGTGTATGTATATTTACACATACATATACATAAAGAGAATCTTCTCCACACACACACACACACACACACACACACACACACACACACACACACACAGAGAGAGAGAGAGAGAGAGAGAGAGAGAGAGAGAGAGAGAGAAGTTTTTCTATTCACCTATTGAGTGAAATATAAAGAGATACATGTTTAGAAGGAAACTAAAAAGAACATTTATATAGGTACCTCTTCTCCCCTTGAAGAAAATCACAAAGCAAGGGCATGGAGATTACAAGGACATGACATGGCAACAAAATGCAACAATCACAAGGGAACAACAAAAAAATACTAGATCTCCAGTGATCTCCACCCTTGTTCAGATCTCTCCGCCCTCTTTCATGCAGAGATCTCCACAATTGATCAAACATAATGGGGAATGATTAATGTTGTGTTTTCTTTTTTGTTTGTTTATAATCTATAATCCATAATCCACAAGATCTCTTTGTATATATGCATGCAGACATATATACATACATACATGGACATACACATATGTGTGTATATGTATGAATATATACACATATATATACATATATACATTTGTATATATATATATATGTATATACATATGTACATACATACATACATACATACACACATGCATACATACACATACATATATACATGCATACATACATATACATAAAGATAAGCCTCTCTATTCACTTGTTGAGGAAAATATAAAGAGATATATGTTTAGAAGGGAAAAAAAAAAAATTTACATAGACTGTACATCTTCTCCCCTTGAATAAAATCACAAAGAAAGGGAATCGAGATCACAAGGGCATGATACAAAAAGGAAATGCAACGATCACAAGGAATAATAACAAAATCTTGGATCTCCACTAATTTGCATGAATGTCTAGAGATCTCCACCCTCTTTTGCATGCAACTCTCCATAATCAATGAAAAAACACGAGGAATGATTAATGTCATGTTTAAAAAAAAATATAATTCATAGTCCTTAATCCATAAGATTTCTCTATATACATACATACATACATACATAGACATGGAGATATGTGTGTGTATATATATATACATATACATATACATATACATATACATATACATATACATATATATATACATATATATATATATATATATACATATATATATATATATACATATACATATATACATACATACATACATACATACATGCATACATATACATACATACATATATACACACATACATACATATACATAAAAATAAGCTTCTCTACTCACCCACTGAGGGAAATGTAAAGAGATACATGTTTAGAAGGAAAAAAAAAAGAATATTTACATAGGTACCTCTTCTTCTCTTGAAGAAAATCGCAAAGAAAGGGCATAGAGATCACAAGGGCACAACATGGAAACGAAATACAACGATCACAAGGGAATAACAAAAAAATCCTAGATCTCTAGTAATCTGCACCAATGTTTAGAGATCTCCACCCTCATTTGGAGCTCTCCACCCTCTTTCGTGCATAGCTCTCCACAATCAATCAAAACAAATAGGAAATGATTAATGTCATTTTTTTTGTAAAATAATCCACAATCCATAAGATCTCTCCATATACATACATACATACATAGATGCATAGATATGTGCATATGTATGTATGTGTGTATATAGAGAGATCTTGTGGATTGTGGATTGTGGATTATTTTACAAAAAAACATGACATTAATCATTCCCCATTTGTTTTGATGTATATATACACATTTATATACATATACATATGTGTGTGTGTGTGTACACACACACACACACACACACACACATGTATATACATACATGAAAATAATAATACACTTTCTATTAGATTACAATTATTCAACAAAATTAATATTTTACAAGAAAATGTAGCTAAAGAACTATTAGCTCAGAAGCAAGACTAGGGTGTTGAAATAGTATAGAAAGTGCTTGACATGAGAGGTCTGCAAGTGAGGCTCTTTTAAGTATTGTCATAGTCTCTAATGCAGGGGTATCCAAGGGTCAAGGCTATTGACTCAAATGTGGGTTTCGGTCGAGATTTACTTCCCAGGGGCATAATTTTTTACTCGGATGTGGGTTTTGGCTGAAATTTTACAGCTAGTTGCACTAGAAGGAGTTATTTGGATTGGCGATCGAGCTCAGCTCTATAGATAGTCATTTTGACATTTGTTTGGGAGCCTAAAATCTTATCTTGACCTCTGAAATTGGCTTTTTTGTTTTTTACCAATTTTTAAAGAATTTTTTTCATAATAAATCTAAAATCATATTTTTGATTTCATTGATTAGTTGGCAATTTGTATTGCCTTAGTTAAGGGCTTTTCCTAGGAAAAATTAGGATTCATAGGATGAGTTTTAAAAATTACCAAAAATTGAAAAATCTATTTTTCCCAAAAATTTGCCAAATATGGTAATTTTCAGAATTGCAATAAGTAGGTATTGGTTTTCATTGTAGAGGCAGGGTAGAGTTGTAAAAATTTTAATGAAGAGTTATAGGATTCTAAAACATTTGTCTTGTGTCAATTTCTAAATTATTCTTTGATGAGATTGGGTTACATCAGTCTCTCTAAGATGATCATAAGTATCGATTTCTTATAAGAGTGTTTCAAGGTTGGGAACCACTTCAACATCCTTTGCATGGTTTAGAGGTAATTCCTTTGTGGCAAAGGCTTTTGCAAGGGAATGGGCCTCGTGATTATGGCTTTTACATAGAAGCAAAACTTGCTTGTTCAACTCCTTACACTCAACTCTTCACTAAAGTTATTCTTCTACTAGTGAGAATAGATGCTACAAATTCTTGGGAGCCAAGGGAACCTAAACCAATCATGGGAGAAGTTACTATTAGCTTCAGTACTTCATAACATTTTGGATCATATAGTGATGCCCAAATTAACAACAATAGTAGATACCTGGGAGCCTTGCAAGGTGAGTGTGCCAATACATGGATGGTTGCATCCTTGGCTTCCATTGTTTGCCCAACATATGGAGCCTTTATATCCCACCATTCGTTATAAATTGGGGAATTTGTTTCATGCTTGGAATGCAAGTGATGAATCTACATATGCAATTTTATCACCTTGGAAAAATGTATTTGATCCTCCTAGATGGGAACAACTAAATATTCATTTTATTGTACCTAATCTAATGATAGTTCGATAGGAATTTGTAATTAACCTGGTTAATTAGTAACTAGGCCCATTTAATTGGGTTATGGCTAGTTTCTTTCTAAAAATATCTTCTATGATATGTTTTTATAAATTTTCTTGCAAACATTATACATTTTTCCTGGTCTACATTATTTTTGTGTTGGATCTTGAGGTAAGTCACTTAGCATGAGTTGAGTGAGTTTTAGTGATTTATTATTTGGATTCTAGAATATATATGTAGTTGGATCAATTTTTTTGTTGTGCTAAGATCTAATAAGAACCTTAGAAAAGATCACTAAGATATATATGTTTAGAAGGAAATATAAAGAGATACAATTTTAGAAGGAAAAGAAAAGAATATTTATACAACCCTTAAAGAAAATCGTAGAGAAAGGGCACAAAGATCACAAGGGAATGACACATTAATGAAATAACAAAGCAAGGGTACATCAACTAAATGTAGAGATCACAAGGGCACACCAATGAAATGTATTGATCACAAGGGCATGGCAAAGTTCAGAGCTCTCCACCCTCAATCAGAGCTCTTCACCCTCTTTTGCATGCAACTCTCCACAATCAAAACAAATAAGGAATGATCTATGTTTTGTTTTCTTTTTTTATTTATACTCATGTGGGTGTCACAATTATGACACCAATATCATTATTGTGATGGTGTCATGGAAAATTGAAAAAACAAACATCAAAATGACCACAAATTACATTCCTGTCACAATTTGACCCTAAATGTTGTAGTGGAGGAAAGGGAAATCCTGCGCATAGCACAAAGTTTATTTGCTAAGCCATGCATTGTCAATAGTGAATATTATGAAAATGATTAAAATAATATGTGTAACTTAAGAAAGGTTTTCAATAGTGAATATCATAAATAACATGAACACAAGCTTCAATCTATTGAATTTTTTTTTACACAACATCATAAATAAACTATTTTCTTCTTGTGTGAAAATGAAGTTGACTATAATGGAGAAGGTGAGGTGTGATGTGACTCTGAAGTTGAGTGTTTTGACTTTGATGATGGGTATAACTAATGATATTTGATTGTAAATTCTATTGTTTGTAAATGAAATAATGGATATGTTATAAGGAATATATGTAGATACCCAAAAATATTCATATTAGCAAATACACATCCAATGGACTAATGATTTAGCTATTAATTAATTATTTTTAATCATTAACTAATAATCTCATTTCTTCTAAACCATGAATCTTTACATCAATAATTATTTTTTGTAAGTTAATTAAATAATTATAATTAATTAAACCAATAGGATTACATGTAGGAACTTTGCTCCTTGATTTTACAAATTTTTGCCCACAAATCATCAACCCCAATCAGAAAAAAATATTTTGGGTTATTTTGAAATACTTTCTAGTTATTTTAATATTTTACCCAAAATGATTGTGGAAGAAAAAAATTGTTGGAAAAATAAAGAAACTTTCTATTTATTAGAGTGAGATTTGTCCAAAATGATTACATAAGGTAGATTTTTTGTGCAAAAAACTCTAAAATGCTTCTATAATCATAACTTTAAGAAACCTCTTCCAGGAAAATATATGTAAAATCCTAGTGAATCCAACATTATATGGACTAGAAAATTTTCATTTCGAGGGCAATTTTTTTTTTATATGCAAGGAAATAAAATATTCCATGTTGACAAAAAATTTTCTTGCCATAACAAAAATAATTTTAAATGTGGAAAATTTTAAAAAAAAATCCTCGCTAACACATAAATGTGTTTGTAATGTAAGAGGCAAATTTTTGTTTTGGAGGAGAATAAATTATAATGGTCTTGACTATAGGCAAAAGCATACAACACACCAAGAATCGGTTGGCCTCTCATGTGAGAGGTCTTGGGTTCAAATATACTCAAACTAAATACTTAATAATTAATTGCAATAAATAATAATAATTAATCTAGGCTTTAGTCCATTACTGATCAGAAAACAAAAAATGGTCTTAGCTAATCTTTGGTGGTAAACTAAAAATTTATTTAATTTAAAAGAGAATTTATCAAGTATAGTGGCTACCAACTTTTAAGGCTTTATGGTTGTCAAGTGTTCTAACTAGTGTCTATTATTAATAATATAACCTACTTGTTTGTTGTTACTTTGGTATCATTAATACATTACTTTTATCAACTATTGATTAATTAGAGATTAAGGATAGAAAATGCATTTTGGTGCCAATAACTCAAAAATCCCAGAAGCCACATGCAATTCTCAAGAATGGAGACTCATGGCAAGTTTTAAATGATAATGATTAAAGGATATGTAGTACATGTCATATTTAGGATAAAATCATAAATGTAGGTCTAATAGTTATAATTAGTACATTACATTTCCAGCCAGCTTGGCAAGCACCCCGACATAAATGTGAGTACATTTCCCACACTTGTGAATTAATTGGAATATAAAAATAAAGATATGAAAGATCACAAATAATTTAATGAAAATCTTATTTAAATAGTCTTTTCAATTCATCTTTTAGTATCAAATCTTCAATTCAATTTTTGGTTCTGAGTTCTTGTAGCTTGCAAAATTTCATTGGTGCTAGACGTAGATTTTTCTAGTTCACTTGGCTCTTAGTTCTAGTAGTTTATAGAATTTCTTAGGTGTAGATTTATTTTCTAGATTAGCCATTGATACATCAATTCTAGGTTGAGATGCAATAAACTAGATGTGCAAAGCCCCTTTTTGGGCATGATACCAAAGGTTGTTCTTTCTATATCTTGCAAGGAAGATTCTACTAGTTCATTTTTTTCTATTCTTTGTTCATGGTTCTCAGCCATAAATTCTTAAGAAACAAGAAGTGGTACCATGTACCTAATCATATTACCTCATATTTCCTTGTGTCTCTTTTCGACCTATGAGGGGATGAAATAGAAACTCTTTATGCTTCTCTATCATTTTTTAAAGAAAAAATTTTAGAAGATGATGTCAAAATCATTGTATTGGCCAAGCAATTACTAGTCATTGGCATTTTTTTTAAAGATATAGTAGGGTAAAAACACAACCCTGTGTCAGCCTTTTGTAAAGGAAAAGGCTAACAAAAGTATAACTATCATCTTGAATTACATAAAATTGGTATTATTATTTTGAATATTGAATGAAGTAAACTAATGAAATGTGTAGAAATGGATGAAGCTTAGGATTATAACTTTTAATAATTATTTGGAATAAGAATTGATACATTTTCTTAATTTTTATAGATAATTTTTTAGGTGCTGAAAGATGATGAAAATTAGGGGTCTAGTTCCCACCACAAAACTATATGAAAATAAATTTATTTCCTTTTGATCTCATACTATGTTATAGATAACATATATATCTAAAACAATCAAAAATAAAAATTGGCTTTAGACCTATATTTTCTCTTTTATAAGGATTGGAATCTCAACTCACCTAAAATTGATAGTTTTCATCTCCCATCACATTTTTCAAAACAAATCTATTCTAACTAGGAGAGAAACTATACATTCTAGAAGAGGACTCTCTCCTTTAGAAATATATTTTTAGATTTTATGGATGTGATCTAATATTTTTTTCTTTCTAAAAATCAACATCTTTTGGAGTATTAAAATAAATTGTTTTAGAATTTTAAAATTATAATATACTATAATTAATTAAAATATTATAAACTTTATAGGAGAATATTCTTGACTTTGAGCTCTATAAATGGTGTTTACATATCATTGAAAAAATATCATAAAAAATAGTAAGAGTTATTGAAACACCACTTTTCTAAAACAATTTTATTTCTTTAGTAATTGGATACAAACTAGTATAAAACATGCATTTAATAGACATTTTCAATTGAAAAAGTGTGAGACCATATATAGCTTAGCTAGAATGAATTTATCTAGATACTCAAATTTAGTCGTTTTGATTAAGCTTGAAAGGTGACACAACTTTGTACTTTTACCCAGTAGACAAGTATTGGGAGTAAGGCATAGGGAGCATTGTACAAAATTATTACTTTTTATTAGGCATGAATTAATGACAATTGACTTGTCATTAGAAGTGGGCATGAATAGGGAGGAATTTTTTTTGTGGAAGTGGTTGTTGTTGGATGACATTAGTGATAGTGACTTCATATGGTTCTATGAGTTCATCAATGTTAAGAGAATCCCTGTGGAGGGGCTTGAATACATTTCTTATTGAAGGCTTCAAACCCTATTCCTTGTTCAATTTGTTAAAAAGTAAAGTCCAACCAAATAAATGAGAGGGGGAGAGGGGGGTGAGTCAATTATTAGATCAATATAATTTTAATTAACCTTATTAAACTTTAGACATGTGAGAAATATAATCATAAACCATAAGAAGATACACATACACAATAACACTCGATGTGTTAACTAGGGAAAGCCTTGATCAAAGGGAAAACCCCTATGTAGATGATACCCACAAAATGATGTACTATATAAGTTCCTTGTAAGAGGATGGACTCTGTTAGGAGCCAATGAAATACATTTAGTATATATCGGTCCCTATTAGGATATATTAACCTTTTTAGGAGTTGTGCCAACCCTGTTAGGAGTTGTAGAAGGTAGATGGACCCACTATCCAAATAGCTTTAGGGGAAAGACCATCAACTCACTATCCAACTAAACTTTATATCACTCCTTTTAGAATAATAGAAATTAAATTGAGCTCTACAACTTGAAATATTTCTCTATCCTCTTACTATGCCAATACCTCACCAAAAAATTTCTCAGATCTCAAAACCAAATCTTCAAATTTGTATCGCATAGATCCCTTTGATCGCTTGCTTGCATTCATTCTGAAATTTCATCACAAGGAAAATAACTTTCCTCTATACCATGTCCTAAAAATAAATCTTTAAGGTGACCTTGAGGATTTCTCAATTAATTATAATAGGGCCTCATTAAGATAATACAATTTATTGCATCTTTTCACAATTACAAAACACTATAGGCTTACATTCTTCACAATTTCTCAGACATGCAACCTTGAACCTCATGCACTCATTGACATCATCATCAACCTATCTACTATTACTATCTACGTTCACTATCTCTATTAATAGCTGCAATCCAAACATCAAAAACCACTTCTTAGGTACTCTATCTACACGCTATCTTCTACAAATCTCATAGAACTCTCACATATCTTTAAATTTTTGTACACGCACTTATCTATGTCATTAGGACCTACTATAGAATATATACTCAACTGCACTTGACCTCATCATCAATACATAGTCTGTACAACCTCATTCCATGTCTGCTACTATGCCAATCTTTACAAAAACTATACTATGTTGACATAAATGACAAACACATTCATGAATGCAACATGTAACTCATGGTAAGAATATCTCCAACTATTCTAGAAATTCTTAGAATACCCCCGAAAGGAATACCATCAACATTCATGCTAACAAAATCAACCCATGCGCTTAGGGCAAAAAATATTTTCAAAAATCCTTTTTTTTTGGATAAAAACTATTAGTAATTACTAGTAACGACTCAAAGTGGAGTTTGGATTGGGCCTTGTTGGTGCCCTTGCATGTAAATTACTAAATACTAATATTAGGTTGATTTAATTAGTTTTTTTGAATATCTATGCTAAAAATATCTAAAAAATCTCAAATATTAATTATTGAAAAATACTAGTTTTTGGTTTCTAAATTTATGGTTCTTGTAAATCTATAAACTATTATTCAATTTTAGTTTTAGAAATTAAATTATTTGGTTACAACTATAATTGTTATAAAGAGATGAATTGTTAAAATGTTAGTATGTGACTATGCTATAAAAATCTATCTATTAGTCTATTAAAAATAGAAAGGGGTTTCAACTTTCTCTTTAGGGTTTCATAATTGATTCATTAATTATAGTGAAAGATTATTCGAATGAAATTTTTAAATATCTATCATGTATGGCCTAAACTCCACTAAACTTCAATAATTTGAATGGTAGATGAATCTGGGGCCAATCTAGTGCTATGTAGTTCTAGTAATATAATAATAATAATAATTAATTATTGTACTTAATAGTTATAATCATTTATTTAAAAAAAAATAAATTAATTAAAAAATAGTTTGTTAAAGATAAAGCTATAAATCTATGATGCATCATGTGATTTGAATTGTATATATTATATTGATTTGAAAATAAAAAGTTCAAATTATAACTTATATAAATATGTTCATTTATAATATTGAATATTAATTCATTAATTCCTATTTTGAAATATAAATTTATTTAAATATCATCATAATTTATTTTTATCATATTTTGAATAATATTTTTAATTAAGAAAGAATTCTAGGATTATTAAATTAAATTATCCTTATCAAGCAATTATTGATTATAATTGTATAAATATTATAATTATCAATCAATTATAATTTTATGTTTTCAAATTTTCATTTATTATTCATGTTTAATTTTATTCTAATGTAAATTGAAATTGATTAAAGTTCTAATTCTATTATACCCTCAAATGAAAATCTTGGATAAAAAATGTTCAAATGTGGATTTTTCAACAAATGGTACAATGTTGACCCATGGTACAAATGGAAGCCATTAGATATGGTTAAACAAGATTAACAACACCTAGTGCAAGACATCCAGAGAGACATTAACTAAGATCTACCTCCATAAAAATAACGTGTAAATGCGAAAAACCTACCAACCATAGTCCACGTGGGACAAACCTCCATACTAGCTACATTCATTAACCATAAATAATAATAAAGGACTCAGGTGTGCCTTTGAAAACTAACTACAACCACCTAATCACAAGATGAAAAGAAACAAAGATGGAAAGACAAAATCATCCTCAGAAGGCCTAGAAAGAAACCACAAGCATGGGTAGCCTATTCTTCTTTCACCCTTATCGCTACATAGGTCCATAGCCAACACAAGCACCAATTCAAGTTAGCCTTCCCAAAAATCTTCCATACCCTCGTAAACTCCCTTCCCACCTCAATAGAGAAGGGGTCCTCCTCAAAGCTACTAAAGAAGCCTTTAGTTAATCATGGTTTAATAGAAACAATTTTATCATCAATATTAATATTTAAGATTTCAAATTTGATAGTTTTAACACCTATTTTCACTATAATAATTGGATTTGACATAGTCAAATCTAATTCTACCAAGCCTACATAAGTCCCAAAACTTGATTGTTTTGATAATGTCCTCATACAAAAATTCAATTGGAAAATTTGGTAACAAGATAGCTTTTTCTACCTCAAATTTAGCCAATTTTTTTGGGTTGAAAAAGGGACCCCAATCCATGAATCTAATAGGAAATTTTTTTAAAAATAAAGTATTACCATACAAAAGTTCATCTTTAAGATCTATTTTATCACAGAGTAAATAAATAAATTCATTTTTCGTTATTATTAAGTTAACATGCTTAGCTAGAATGCTATTAAGCCAATTTCCTAGATGATCTGCCTTTATCACTGGACTTGTCTAGCAAGTGAAAAGCACTTTGTCTTGACATCTCATTTGAACATGTCCCATCAGTTGGTTTCATAAATGGACATCCTTTCATTCATGCTTGATGGATAGGCAAAGGACAAAAAATAAATGCACAGAACAATACGATGTGCTGCCGCACAATAAATTATGTTATATTTCATTCCACCGTAATATCAAATGAGTACATACAACCTTTTATAAGAAAGCATAAAATATTCTAGAGAAATCTACTATTAGTCGAGAAGATGAAACATCTACAAACTTCTGGAAAAATATTACAGCCGACTCTTTGAAAAACCCTAAACCTAAACCTAACAATCTAGAAGCATGGTTTAAAATGAGAGATCTAGAACTCTTGATGAAAAGAAGCAATAAATGAAGTAGTTGGAGTAGGTAAAGGCAGGGAAGATTAAACTGATAGCTGGAAGCCAACATCACCAACAATGTTGTGATACTTCCTTTTGGCATATGAGATTATTCATAGATTCTTAAGTTAGGACATCCTCCATATTCTTGGACTGTTGCAATGTTGTGGAACTGTTCTTTCTTACTATCTTCATTTTCTGCCAAAGAGGACCAAATGGTTTTGAAGATCGTTGTTTCCTCTGTTGATACTTGAATGGGGACATGAATTTTATGATATGCCAAGGATATGTTCTATCTCTTTCTTGAGATATAGGATCAGCCCATAGTCCATCCATCATTGACATATTCTCCCACCTGGATCTGAAGCATGGATTTGTAAAAAGGGAGGGCATATTTTTTTCTCCTTTGTGTTCACTTTGTCTTCGAATATGTTGGGAATTTTGTCAAAAGATCCCCTAATTCACTAAAGTAAAAGCAAAACAGATTTTTTTTCTGATGAAGAAATTTGATTTTTATGCTCGAAGAGCGGTGTCTTTTTAGGATGAATTTCATTGCCTTACAATTAAATTCACCACTTGCTTGCTGGGTTTATCAAAAATTTCTAAGTTTTCAAAGAATCTGCTTAATATTAAGTTCTATTTTGCACCTCTCTCTACTATGCTTATGTTTTATACTCAGCTTGTTTCCAAATTCATTCTTAAATGATCAATGGATCATATTCACATGTATGTGCTCCTTTTCGTTATAATATTCAAATTCATTATTCATTATTGTGCACAATTAGCTCCTTTGGCCAGACGAAAGGGTGATCTGATTTAACTTGGCAATTCTAATAGAAAAATTGCAAATCTGACATGACAGAAATTATCTTAGAAATGAACTAATTCGTTGGTATATCTATTTTCCCCCATTTTCCTGAATCACTCTTGATTTTGTTTTCCCCTTCACATGACTTTAATATGTCTCGATGTCCCTGATCAAGTCAAAATGGCTGATTATTCCCTATTATCTTTAGTTGTATGTATTACCTATGTTTGGATGTTTCACTGCCTATCATCAATTCCCTTTCTCATGCTATTGCCAGTAGTTTATCACCTCCTATTAAAGGAAATTCCTTGTTCAAAAATTTAGTATGTTTCGATCTCACTCATTCTACTTAAAAATACTGATTTCCATATATTAGTTTGTCATTGCCTAATATGCATTGGATACGTCTCAATTCGACTAGGTCTCAGGTATGAGAGGGGTTTGGGTCTTTCTGATACCTATGTGGAATCCAACTTGTCCCTTTATTGGTTTGATAATATCGACCTATAGTCTCCTGTGGAGTTTATGTCACCGCCCATTTGTTGTATTTTCCGCTCTTTATAAATGAAAGCAATTCACTCAAGTGAACCATTTTGGTAATCTTGCATTTTCTTGGCACAGGCTACACAATACACAATTTCCTCTATCGCTGGTGTACCTACTACCATCCATTTCATGCATACCATACATGCCATGTGAACTATCCGGCATCGTTTCATTCCGGGAAAAAAGATTTGACTCATAGTCCATCTTTCCATTAGTTCTCGCGGTGCCAACATCTTCTCAAAGAATCTGTATCCTCTGTAAATCCTTAGTAGTTTCGCTAGGAGCATTAGCATCAGTATCAGAGTCAATAGGAGAGGCATCCAAGCTAGGAGAGGTAGGCGTAGCACCATCAGTTTATCCACCTTCACCAGTCCCTACTATTGTGTTGGGTCAAAGATCGTGTCGTAGAGTAGCTAAAGAAAGCAAATGGAACCCACTATTTGCTAAAGAAAGTTTGAATCTGGCATAGATTATTTGAAAGCATGCATCTGATGGTAAAATAAAGTAAATAGGATTATTTTTCTGTTTGTACTACTGCAATACTGCTTTTTTCAAACTATTTGTTAAATCTTACAGATTGTTTAAGAAGTGATTCAAACAGAGGTGTCGTTAAATCCTATAGGGAAGACTAGGTAGGTATAGTTCAAATACTTTTTTATTTATTTTTTAAATTTGATAATATTAGTTTTATTTCATTAAAGTAGTACCATAATTTGTAATATGAGTGATATCAAACATAAAAAGAATTCCTTTCAAAACTTATGATTATCAGCAAATTGGAAAACCTTACTGGTTTCAATTATAAAGCTACGTAATGCATTTATCATTTAGTCATTTTCTTAACATTAGAAAATCTTGAAAATATTTTTTAGATTTTAAAATCAATAATAGTTTCATTGAAGAGTATTAATTGAAAAAAAAAAACTATGATTATTTCTGCCAATGCTAAAAGATCAGAGTTCATATATGATACCAAAAAATCATCAAATTCTTAAGAATATCATTTATCCAAAGTGTATCTAAAACTTATCTACTTTTCACCTTTTTAGTTCTATTGTATCTAACATAGTCTTACAATAAATTTATCATTTATGATACATTTTTGTAAAATCTAAATGATTCAGCTTGCAATCTCAAAATTTAGATTATAAATTTCTCCTCTGATCACATGTTTTCTTTCAGCCATGAGCAATAGCTTGAAACTTTAAATTGCCCATAACTAAGGCTTAAGGGCAATGAAAGTTAGAGAAATAGATATAAACTTGAAATTAGCATTTTTTCCAACCCCTTTTCATGAACTTTTCTATTGTTAGATATTTAAATAGCTCAAACTAAAAAAAACCATTTAATATTCATGTGTTAGGAACTGAAATGACAAGCCATAAGCCCTCCCCATTGATAATTTTTTGTATTGATCTTGAGCCTAAAATCAAAAAGTAATCATAAGGGCTAAGATTTGTAGAAGAATAGTTAATTTTGAAATGGTGAAGAATGCAAATACAAAGCAGAAATTCTAATATTTTAGAGATTTAATAGAATAAAATAAGAATCTAAAAATTAGGTTAAAAAATGTATAAATAATATTTTGCATAGATTATTTCAAGGGATATCGGAAAAATATCATTAGCATTATCATTAGTAATTTTTAAATTATTATTTTTTTAAATAATTGTTGATTTTCAACAAAAAAAAATAAAAAATGGCGAGCAGATGGAAATATGCGAAAAATGCAAACTTCAATAAGAGAGCAAACTTCCCTAAACCATACTCTAAGAAAAATGCAGCACGGCATTTTCTTCGACATCCCCAAACACCCTTGCCAAGGATTGTGTAGCCCTCGAATCTAGAGCAGGGAGAGAGACATAGGTTATTTAGGCCCAGAGAGGATCAATACCTCAAATTACTTTACTCCGTTGGTAGATCTACGAATGGAGAAGGAGGAGAACACAACATTAAGATTTGGCCGAGATATGTATGATAATGTTGGGACATTGCCCCAACCAAAATATTTTTTGTATCCAGCTTGGACAAACAAATTTTGGTGTTCAATTCCACTAAGTATGCTAGTCATAACCAAAATCCTCTCTGCTTAGGGCAAGAGGGCTTTTCTCATCCTCAACACTCTGATGTTTCATCCCATTCATTGATTTGCCATTCTTTGTTTTTGTCTCCCATCTACATTCCCTCTCACTAAAAAGTAATTGAAAATCCTCATTTAAACCTTAGGCACTCTCAAACCCTCCATCATCCTGTGTTAGTATTTGAAGATACAATTCTCATCATCACCGATCAAGACAATGAAGAGTGTAAGAATTTGCCTAAGGGAAAAATTCACCTACGAACTAAGAACTCAAACACAAGCACACAGTAGACCAAAGAGAGAGAGTATGATCAGAATAATAATGTATTCAATAACTGGTTGATAGTACACTAGGAGTGCCTGAATATAAAGGCCTCAAGAGATGCATCTAGAATACCTTGTAATCAGCACCATGATGTGTCATACAACCAAGCACACGTCCACCAGATATGGGTTATCATCCATTAAGCACAAAAGTAAGTGCGGTGATGAGAGGATAAGCCAACAAGGGTGTGACACACAAAATAGTGTTGTAGACACCATGTGCTTAAATAGAGTTGCATACTCCTGTGTTGTCTACATGACAACTCAAGGAGGTGTGCAAACTCCTAAGGGTCTCACAAATAAAAATAATAAAATAATGCAAAATAATTAAATAATGCATTAACCTAAGTAAACTTAAGTAAGTGTAATAAGTAAATACTTATTTACACCAACACCCCCCCTTAAGTGCAACATAGGGGAATGCCCTTAAGCTTATGAAACTAGGATGAAGATGCATAATGGGTCCTAGCTACTAGGCCATGTTAGTTACCCATGTACATAATGAAAATGCAAATCTTCCATAAAGCAGGGAAAGAGGGAAAACCTCATGGGAAAAAACCTCCCCCAAAAAGAGAGATAAGTATGGATGCATCAATGGATGGAGTAATCAAGACCCCCCCATTATGACATACATCCAGTATATACATAAGAGAATAAGAGAAGGAAGAGAGACATAATAGGCTCCCACCCCCCCCCAAAAGAAGAATGCCAACAAGTGAAAGATGCTCCGATGAAGAAGCTAGTCCAAGAATGCAGAATGGTGTTCCTCCCCTTAGGAAGAAACAATGGAAAAGGTACACTCCTGAAGATGTATGGTGGTCCTAAAACCTACTCAATTATCACTGTATGGATGCTGAAGTTCACCCCTTCCAACTGTGCTGAAAAGAATGAATGCAAATTTGGCAAGGATGTCTGTTGAACTTGTTCCATTGAACTATCTATCTCCTCAACTGACAAAGAGACCTCCATTAATTGATGTTCATAAGGATCCACAATCATGCCAACCTATTCAGATTGATCATGTAGAGAATGGACATGAGGGTTAGAGTGAGCCCTCGCAACAACTGTAGAAGAATCATCGTCAATGAGAAGATTTAAGTCCTAAAGTCTGTCTCCCAAGTCAACTAAAGTTGTAACTGGAAGACAAGATGTACCATTATGTGTTGGACCTTTCACTATGGCAATATAAGCACGTGGACTGGACTGATGTGACCTCTCACTACAACTATCAACAGAACCCCACATGTCTGAACCTGTTGAAGCATTATCACTAGTGTCACTATCAGTTTCCACTGTGTATGATGTGCAGAGAGGAGTGAATGATAAGCTTGGTTAACTTTCCTCAAAGTGAACATCCTTCTCCACAAAAATCTCATGAGTCTCTGGATCCATCAGTCTATAAGCCTTCACATTGTCTTCATACTTGATGAAGGTACAAAGCCTAGATGTCGGTGCCTTGCAATTCCTGGAAGAAAGGTTTTCCCATGTTAGACAACCAAAGACTCTGAGGTGACTCACAACTAGTTTTTTGCTGCACCATGCCTCAAAAGGAGTCTTGCCATCTAAGGTTGGATGAGGAGACTTGTTAAGTATGTGAGTAGCACTGCTAATGGCTTCAACTTCAAGTGTAGGATCAAGAGACTTGGCATTTATCAAGCAACTTGCCATGGTCTTGAGAGTCCTAATCCTCATAGCTGCAACATCTATCTTCTGCAGACTGAATACTAGTGAGTTCTGAAGATCAATCCCCTCAATTCTACAAAAGTTCTTAAGTCTTCTGTCAACATATCTATTCTCATTGTCCACCCTTAGTACTTTGATGGCTTTCCTTGTCTTGTGTTCAACATGAGTCTTGAAGTCTTAAAGCTTATGAATCACTTCATTCTTATGATGAAGGAAGAAGACCCAAGTGAATCTCGAAAAGTCATCAAAAAATGTGAGTATGTATCGGCCTTGGTTGACTGAAGTGACTGCAAAGGGTCCTACTAACACCATGTGAACTAGCTGAAGAACAACTAGAGCTCGAGGAGACTTCCTTTTATCATACTTCTCCTTGAGATTCATATCCACTAAACAAGATGAACATTCTCCCTTAGAAAAGTTGATATTAGGTAGACCTTTGACCATGCATTTTGAGCAAAGTTGCTAAAGAGAGCGAAAGTCAAGGTGACCAAACCGCTCATGCCATAAGTTGATTTGTGAATTAGAGTGAGTTAACAAGGCTTGAGAAGAACTCTTAGGCACAAAGTGGGAGAAGGAATATAACCTCTTGTAATCATTGACTTTCCCCACTACTACCAATGAATCATCTTTGAGACTTCGCACCATCACTGAATCTGGAAGGAACTCAACCTTATGACCATATCCTAGGTGAGTGATTTGGTAAAATGATAGGAGATTAAAGCTTAGATTTGGAACATAGAGAACATCTTTGAATTCCCCATCTTCCATTTCAACATGTCCTTTCTCTTCAACTTCCATTTTGGTATCATCTCCCACGAAGATGTGTGGCACCTTTGATGGCTTCAATGAAGAAAAGTCTTTCTTTGAAGAACCCATGTGGTAAGAGGCACTTGAGTCAAGTATCCATTTCAAAGAACAATTTGTGTTTGCCATAAGTGCTTGACCTTTACCCTTTGAAGAGGTCGGAGTAGTTTCCTTGGAAGTACCTGGAACTTGAATCTTGTTCTTCTTGAGTAGATTTTCTAACTCATCGATTCTTTTTGTCTTGCTATGATGCTCGTCATGATTTGGCTTTTTGTAGTATGCACAAATTTTTTTGTCCTTCTTTTCATTACTTCCCTTTTTGTTTGAAGAAGAACTGCCTTGTTGAGAGGAGGATTGTTGTGTCTCAGATTGTGTTTTCTGCTTCCACTGCTTCTTGTTGTTGCTTTTCCCCCCTTGACTAGATTTATGATCATCACTAGCCACCAAGGCTTTGGTCTTGGATGACTTGAGAAGGCCAAAATCCACCAAGTGAGATTGTTCAACAATCAACATGTCTACAAATCCATCAAAGGAAGGCTTTTGGTAAGCAGCTCCCATGGTTAACCTATGAGTATTAAAACTCAAAACATAGTTGGTGTACTCAGAAGGTAGCTTCTTTAGGATGTGATGAATCAACCTAACATCCTTAATGGGATTTCCACAATCTTTAAGAAGTGCCCTATACTCATTGACTTTAATGATGTAATCCTGAATTGTTTCATAATTCTTAGGATCCAAGAGAAGTAGATCATCTTCAATCTGAAATCCCTTTTCTTCATCCACTTTACCATACAACTGTTCAAGTTTATCCCAAGCTTCTTTAGATTCTGAACAATTTTTAATGTGAAAGAGAAGATCCCCATGTACACAACTCCTAATTACTCCTAAAGCTTGTCGGTCTTGAATTTGCCAATGAATGAGTTCTTTAGCATTAGTAGGTTTGGTAATTGTACCATCAACACAAAGACTATATCCTTTTTCCATTAATCTACTCCATGCAATATCTTTCAATGTAGAATAGTTGCGTGAAGTTAGAGAAGGACATTTAAAACCCATGATGCAAAAATGAAAAGAACACAATAGAGAGACACAAAAAACATAGTACACACCCCCCCCTTTTCACTCAATCAAAAGACCCCCCCAAAAAAGATGCTTTTGGCACTTTATAAGTAGTGCATTTACAATGGGCCACTTGACAAAATGAACAAAGTGGACTTTCTGATTTTGCTTTTACAATTTCCTTATAAGGATGATATCTATCACTTGAGTACTATAGCTTAGTTTTACAACAATTCTGAAAGAGAATGCAAGCTTTACAATGCCAAAGAAGGCCTAATTCTGAAAGTGAAAAATTGGTCCACACGACCCTAGAATATGACTTTAGATCTAGAAAGTAGACAAAAAAATACGAACTTTCAAAAAAAATAGAACCTGAAAAAGTGAATAGATGTGCCTGTACGGAGCTTCTGAAGTTGCAAAACGCAGGATAATGCAAGTACAGGCATCAAAAACTGCAATTTCTACAAAATCTGTGCACCAAAACTAGAAAACAACTCCACAACTAAAAAATTCAGGAAATTTTACTTGGTTTCAAAAAAATTGCACCTGAATCGGAGTTTGGATGTCCAAGATATGCACTCACAAAGTCAGGTTGCCAAACTGAAAAGTAATCTAGAGAGGAGTCTGGAAGAGAAACTGTGTGTCTAAATTTGATGGTCAAATGAACGTCAATGTATTTGTAAAATGACTGAGTTTGACGGTTAGACAGGTGTCAATTTTAACACTGTAAAGAGATGATGTCAGCAAAAAATCATGTCTTTGGATGATGTGGCAGCTGGAAGGCTGTCCGTACTATACAAATGTAGCACGTGTCAAATTTGTACTACTAATGTGTTGAAAGTGAAGTTGGTTTCCACAGGAGGACGTGGCACTACCAGATTGGATGATAGTGTTGACTATCACTGCAGAGTCTACGTGGCAAGTGAGGTGTAGACACGTGGTGCCAAATCTATTGCGTGGGCGGTAGGGTTTCAATAGTGATCGAAAAAAGGTCTACGATCGCCGGATCTAAAAAATGGTCGCCAAAAAAAGACTGTTGTAGTCATGAAAAATCCACTGTGGGGGGGCCAAAATCTACAGCGATGCCAGAGATTATGTGGGAATTATCCCACATTGATGGGATAAGCATTCAAAGCGCACTTTTTATGGAAAATTCCGTGATCACATTAGTAAAGGAAAAAGTGGTTGCCGATTCATGGAAGGAGTGGCTGGAATTTGATGCCCTGTTGTTGGAGGAAATGTGGCCGCACTGGGCGCTTAGGAGATGGCTAGGCCTAATTTGTTTGGACGATTCATCAGAAATTGATTGTACCCTCTAAGAACAATGTATAGTGTATGGCCTCTGTGATGAAAACAACAAATATTCCTTGCGAAAGAACATTAAAATATCTTGCAACACAATATACCCTCTAAATTGGCAGATCCGGGATGTCACTACTCAGGTTTGCTAAAAAAAAAAATTCTCTACAGGTGCCCGAAAGGGAAAAAATAATTTTCAAAAATTTGCACAGCAAAATGATGGAAATACAACAGAGAAAATGTAGATCTGAAAAATTAAATTACAGATTTGAAAATAAGATCATACCCATACTACAAATCGACGCCTCTGGGTTTCGATTTGCAAAAAAAATTTGCCTCACGGTCGACTATGGGCCACGATAGTCGAGTTTATAGTCAATTTTCACTGGTTCAGCACTTCGGATGCAATGACGAGGTCAGATATGGTGCTAGACACTCCCAATTTCTGCAGCACTCCAGATTCAAGCTGAGGTGATGAAACAAGCGAGAGGTCTCGAATGGCTTGTGATGAGAAAGTCTCCAAGCTGCTTTGATACCATGTAAGAATTTTCCTAAGTGAAAAATTCACCCAGGAACTAAGAACTCAAACACAAGCACACAGTAGACCAAAGAGAGAGAGTACGATCAGAATAACAATGTATTCAATAACTGGTTGAGAGTACACTAGGGGTGCCTAAATATAAAGGCCTCAGGAGATGCATCTAGAATACCTCATAATCAGCACCATGATGTGTCATACAACCAAGCACATGTCCACCAGATATGGGTTATCCTCCATTAAGCATAGAAGTAAGTGTGGTGATGAGAGGATAAGCCTACAAGGGTGTGACATGCAAAATAGTGTTGTAGACACCATGTGCTTAAATAGAGTTGCGTACTCCTGTGTTATCTACATGACAACTCAAAGAGGTGTGCAAACTCCTAAGTGTCTCACAAATAAAAATAATAAAATAATGCAAAATAATTAAATAATGCATTAACCTAAGTAAACTTAAGTAAGTGTAATAAGTAAATACTTATTTACACCAACAAAGAGCAATGGGTAGAATGTCAAGAGGTAGGCCTTTTCTCCTATTGGAATGGTCCCATAGTAGATATGCATAAATTGATCAATTGGTTTGAGGAGTTTTGTGGTGCCCAAGTATGTATTTCTTAATATTCTGATAGAATTCTCTTTTTTTCATTGCTACAATGAATTAGTTAAAAAGGATTTTCTTAGGGTTTTCGATTGTATGTTTAGAGTTAATGCTGTATACTTCTTTGATTGGATTCCTAATTACAATGAAGGCAACTTAGAGTTTACAATTCCATCCTGGTTTGTAGTTAACTCACTACCTCTAGAATTAAAACAAATTAGTACTTTAAAAAGGATTGATAGATCATTAGGAAATCTAATTGGTTTGGATTTGGCATTTGAAAAAAGTAATGATGTTAAAACCCTAATCAGTTGTCAAATTAACAAATCCAAAACTAAACCTTTAAAACTCATCACAAATAGATCTAAATATGATTTAAAATTTCTCAAGTATTAGGGTAGAATATTAGATATAATTAGCCTTGATGATGAAAGAAGGCATTCCTTCAACATGTCATCAAAAACATTAGATCTAAGAAGGTCTTTACCTCTAATCAAAAGAAGACATCTTAAGATGCATCGAGAAGATCGGGTTTTAGAAGATTTCTTCATAAGATCTGGTCCAAAGATGCCAAAAGTAAAGACTGTCAAGGAAAATTATAAAACATTGTATAAGTTAGGGTGTCATCAGGGTAGTCTAGAAAAATTAGAAAATAATGAAGCTAGGCATCCTCAATCAAAAAAGTTTAATCTTGAAATTTGTAGCAAATCCTATTATAATCCATAAAAGGTAATCAATCAAGAGGTTGCTAAAGGGGATAAGGAAAAATCCCCTGAAACTACCAGCAGACCTAGGCTTCAGAGCATCATTGTGGACAATATAAAACAGAGAAAGAATGAGAAGAAAATTAAAAGAAGGAAGAACATAGACAAAAAAGATTAGACATCATAGGAATAGGGATCCATGGAGAAAAGGGAGGAGTCTCCTAGTACTATATCAGCCTATCACAAGAAAATAGAGGAGATGCTCATTGAGAAAGGATTAGAAGACAAGTTATATTAGATATGCAAAGATAAAGATCTGAAAGTGATTTTAGAACTCCAACAAGTAGATGCTTCAGAAGTTAATCAACTATTAGAAGAGCTTGAGAATCTTATGTTGTTTACTTCCTACAAGGAAAACAAAGAGAAAGATTTCCAAAAGGAAATGAACATACTAGAACCTAATCAACCCTAGTTGTTTGATAACAACTTGGCTACCCCTGTCAAGAATAACAAGTTTTGGCAAAGCCTAGCTACAACAATCAGCTCACCATTTACACCTAATAGTAGGCATTAGAATAGGGATAGGAACATTGAGCAAGTAGACAAGCTATAGGTTAAATAACTTCAAGAATTCTTGGACAAGGAAAGCTATTTGGATCCAACAAATGCTGAACTAGACATAGAATTATAAGAAGTTAACCTTGATCAACTCACTGATAAACTAGTTCAAGTTTTTTGTTTTGACAGAATTGGCAAAACCTTAGCTGCTCAGAAGGGAGAACTTATACAGAGGATCCTCAAATTAGGTGGGAACAACTACACCTATGAAGGTCTCAAAAAATACATACTAAATATTGAACGGGATGACATCTATGCTAATCAATCTCAAATGACAACCTCAGATCCATTCATATGGCAAAGATGTAGTAGTATCAGTAATGACAATAAATTGGGACATATTTCAGAGTTTGATAAGCAATCTAGTCTCTCAAATCAGAACTTTATAGAATCTGATCTTAAGGAACATGAACAGACTCTAGCAGAGAAGACTAATATAGTATAGAAGGAAAAAGCTAATCTAGACCAGCTACATATTTATATGACTCAAGAAGGGCTCAAATCTCCTAGATGTGGCAAAGTAAAGGGAAAAAGAGGAAGAAGATCACTAAAGGAACTTAGGGAAGCAGATGGCCACAATAGGGAACAATAGAAGATAGATCAAATTTTCAACAATGGGAAGGGGAAGTGCCTTCTCAAGTAGGTATGAAGATCACTACTTGGAATGCTAGGAGTCTTAATGCCCCTAGCAAAAAGAGGTTATTAAAACATAACCTCAAATCATTTGATCTTGATATTGTTTTAATTCAAGAAACTAAATTAAATATAGTAGAAGTAGCTAAAATAGATAGGATGTTAGGAGTTTGGTGTTCTATGTTTCAAGAATCTTCAGGGGCATTTGGGGGTTTAAGCATTCGTTGGGATCCTAGGAAGGTCTCCATTAGTATACTCCATTGTACTAACAACTAGATTAGTGGTACTGTTCAAAGCTTAAAATCAGATCTTAAATTTATAATCATTAATATTCATGGCCCAATAAATAATCTTGATAAAAAATTATTTTGGAAGGACATTGGTTCATTTATGAATAGATATAATGATAATCTATTCTTGCTAGGAGGTGATTTTAACACAATCTTAGATATCGATGAAAAGGTAGGAGGTATTCAGTTGCTATCACAAGCATCTAAAGACTTCAAAGAGAGTTGCATAATACATAACATGATTGACACCCTAGCCAATAATGGAACATACACATGGAACAATAGGAGAAAAAAATTCACATCTATTGTAGAAAAACTTGACAAGTTTATGTTAAAGGGAGATCTGGATGTCAGTAATTTGAACATTTAGTGTTCTATCTTGCCTATAGCTAGTTCTAACCATTTCCCAGTTAGATTCAAATTCGTAGAGCCCCACAAACTAGCTAGGAATTCATTTAAGTGTGAGAAAAAGTGGTTCTTACATGCAAACTTCATCAATAATATTAAAATATGGTAGGCTCAAGACAATTGCGAAGGCTCAAAGATGTTTGTCTTTGTCAACAAATTGAGAATGCTTAAAGAATGTACCCTTAGGTGGAACAAAGAACATTTCAATAACATTTTTAAAGAAAAATTGGATATAGAAAATCAATTAAAAGAGATAAATTCTGAAGTAATTAGTAAAGGCTTGAATAATAATAGTTATTTATTAGAAAAAGATCTATTAGCTAGGCAAGAAGACATCCTCTCCAAAGAAGAGATGTTCTAGAGACAAAAATCGTGAGAAAGATGGCTATCAGAAGAGGATACCTTCGTTAAACATTTTTAGAACATTTTAAATAACCTTGAAGGTTTGAACAAAACAACACAAGAAAATCTTTTGAAAGTTATTCCTAAAGTTGTTACTCAAGAAGATAACAAAAGCCTAAACAAACCTATCACCTTAGAAGAAGTTAAGAAGGTAGTATTCGATATGAATCTAGATAAATCTCCAAGCCCAGACAGATTCCAAGCATTCTTCTTCCAAAAATATTGGGACATTATAGGTTTTGATCTATGGAAAGCAATTGAAGCATCTAGAAATGGAGGTTCTCTTCTTTCTGAAATCAACCATTCATTTATCACATTGATCCTGAAGAAGTCTGACCCTGAATCCCCAGGTGATTATAGACTGATTTCCTTGTGCAATATAGTGTATAAATTTTTTCCAAGGTCTTAGCAAATAGGCTTAAAGAGATCCTACCTAAAATTATTTTAGAGGAACAAACTGGATCCATGCCGGGTAGATCTATTCTTGATGGAATTATCACCATTCAAGAAACTATCCACTCCACATGTTCAAACAAAGAAGCCTATATGTTCATGAAACTAGACATCCAAAAAGCATATGATATGGTTGATTGGAGGGTCCTATGTAAGACTTTAGAAGCGTTTGGGTTTTCCCATCAGGGGATCAACCTAATCTTCAAATTTATATCTACCCCTAAAATCTCTATTCTAATCAATGGTATGCTAGAAGGTTTTTTCAATACATCAAGAGGTATTAGATAGGGGAACCCTTTATCTCCCTCCCTTTTCATCATCATGGCAGAAGCATTTGGGAGAGTAGTTATAGATGTGTATAAAAAACAAAGGATCTTAGGTATTACTGTCACCAAAAATATGCCAAACATCACCCACCAACAATTTTTTGATGACACTATCTTACCAAGAAAAAGTTCAATTTTAGAGGCTCACTCTCTTAAAGGAATCATAAATACATATATGGAAGCTTTAGGATAGAAGGTTAATGAACTCAAATCTGAGATTTTCTTCATTAATACTAGGCCAGATTTAGAGCAGCAAATATGCAAGGTAATGGGTTTTTAAAAAGGAGCCTTTCCTTGCAAATATCTTGGTATTGCTCTAGAAAAAGGGACAAAATCTAGCAAGGTTTGGGATAATACTTTAAGAAAACTGGATTCTAAGCTCTATTGTTGGAAGAATAGATGGCTAACAAAGGCTGAGAAATGCACTAAGATCCGAGCAGTCTTATCGACTATTCTGACTTTCCCTCAATCATGCCTCCCTCTATCTAAGAAAAACCTCCAGAAATATGAGTCTAAAATGTGGAATTTTCTATGGAGGGACCTGGAAGAAGAAAACAAACTGGCTCGCATCAAATGGGATAGCATCTGTAAACCTAAAGACTTAGGTGGTTTAGGGATCAAGAATTTACAATGGCAAAATGAAGCCCTAGGGACAAAACTTATTTGGCATCTTTATGACGAAAGAAACTGTAAATGGGGTAAGATTCTTTATAATAAATATCTTAATGCAGATGATCTACTCTCAATTTTTAGAGTAATCAACCCACCTAAGGGGTCAAAAAGTTGGAATTTCATGATAAGATGTTGTAAGTTGATTTGCAATTATTTAACTTGGGATGTTGGAAAGGGTGACGAGGCCCTCTTTTGGGAGGATTCCTGGGATGGCCAACCTCCCATTCTACTTAGAAATATCTCTCTAGGTCTCAAAAATAGGTTGACTAATCTATGGGGTAACAAAGTCAAGGATTACAAGACCTTGGAGTTTATAGATGGAACCCTTAAATGGAGATGGAAATCTCTGGATGGTTTGGGATTAGATGTTGAGTCGGTTAAAAATTATGAGAATTTACTAGAAGATAGAAAGCTTAAACAATCAAGCAAGAGAGACATTTTAATATGGGCAGCTTCTAATGATGGGAAATACAACATTAAAAATGGACACAGGGCAATTTTAGAATCCCACAAACTGGAAAAAGTGGATATCCCATTAAAGCTCTGCTAGGATTCTTCTTGCCTCACAAAAGTTGGATTCTTTTTATGGTTAATTATTCAAAATAGGATACTAACCATGGATAGATTATTTAAACTCGATATCTAGGGTTCGTCTAGTGTGTTCTTTGTAAACTAAGTTCTGAAGACATAGACCACCTTCTGTTCAATTACCCTTATTCCCAAAGTTGTTGGGAGTGACTTAGGTGCATGTTGGGTTGGTCTACCCCTTTCCCAAAATCTTTGTCTAACTTGCTTAAAGGTTGGCCCACAACTTTGGTAAAGGGTGTGTACAACAAGCTTTCAAACATCTCTTCTTTGATCATGGTTTGGGAAATCTGGAAGGAAAGGAACTGTCACATTTTTCACAATTTGGAATTAAAACCTAAAGATCTAATTGCCAAAATAGAAGCTGGTATTGTGGAAACTACTAACTCATACTTAAGGAATGTACAACTAGAGGAAGGTTCCTTTTCAAGTTGGGATGAGCAAATGAAGAAGCTCTAGCCTAATTTGATCGATCCTCCCCTATTCTATATGAAGAACAATAAAGAGGCTAGGAAAAATTGTAGATGGCAGCCACCACCAATTGGCTAGGTCAAATTGAATTTTGATAGAGTTGCTCGGGGTAACCCAGGTATAGCTGGTATTGGATGTATCATAAATAATGAAGCTGGATGTTGGATAGCTAAAAAGGCTATGCTAATCAAGCCTACCTCTAACAACCTAGCATAACTTGAAGCTCTTTATCAAGGTATTCATCTATGTCTCAAGCTTAATTTAATCAAAGTCATCATCGAAGGAGACTCTCAAATACTCTTAAATGCTATCAAAAAATGCTCCACCCCTAACTTAGTTCTCAACTCTTAGTTAGAGGAGGTCCTAGTCTTAATGGATAAGCTAGAAGACTATAGGATCTATCATATCTATAGGGAAGGTAGTCAAATAGCATATCAGTTAGCAAAATTAGGAGCGGATGAAGTCAACTCTTTGATATTCAACGATGGCTCATTTCAGTCAATTTAAACTTGTGTTCTTATACTGCCATAGTCTTTTTTCTTTTTCTTTGACTATTTTATACGTTTAGTTTAATACAATTATATATTTATATAGGTATATCTATTTATATAAAAGTGAGTTCACTCTTTATTTATAAGACTGGTTTGTTTATGATACATATATTCCTATGTTAGTCATTATCTAGATTTTGGCTAGCCATGGTAGCATTTTCATTTAAAATGTATATAACAAACAAGTCCTATTCTTCCCATAGCATTATCATTAGGTCGATGACCATAGTTTTTTAGGCTTCTCTGAGTGCTGAGTGATTATGCCTTTTTATAAGGATCATCCCATGACATGGTACTTTGTAATTAGGTGCCAACTCATGATTTTAGCCTAATGACATCATGCCAATAGTACTTCTAAATGCATCTAGATGCTTCCTACTACTATTTCTAGGCATCTTTTTTAGCTTCTTTCATTTTCCATCTTTTCGTTAATCATGGATTCAAACATTTACCTATTCCATGCTTCCAAAAGTTGAACCATGGCATTTTGTGGTTCAGTAAAACCAAAGAGGTGGAGTAGAATACTATATCTTATTGATGATATGTCTCAAATTGCAATTAGCTGAGTACTAGGCAAGGAGTATTCGATTACGAGTACATGTTGAGGACCAACAGTGATATCATTGGGTCTTTCATCAGTTGCTTGGTTAGAGCCAAAGTGGAGGTTGGTGATATCATCAGGCTATGCTATGATCTTTTTGTCCTGACTTGGAGAAAGGATCTAGAACAAGCGATGCATAACATTGATGATAAGTTTAGAATTTACCTACTAGAAAAATATATGAAACTACCTCCAGGTCATCCAAATTTAGATACTACTTATCATTATCCTTCCTTGATTATTTGTGAAGGATTAGTGTTCTATCGCGAGTGGCCTAAAATGGAGGCCATTCTTCACTATCTTCTTAAGTGGCATGGGATAATTGTAAATGAGAGTAAGGAATGGCTTCTCAACTATCTTCATATGTTCAACATGTATATTCGATCGAGGATGACATTCGACAACCTCGACGACCTTAATTTTTGCACTTCGAATGCAGAGAAAACCAGCAGAGCTAAGGTTGATTTCGAGTTTCCTCCCAATTACAATGTGGAACAGCCTAATGACATCCTAGAAGTGATCTTAATTTACTGGAAGTAAGGAAGAGACCTGGCATGATCGATGGGAATTTGCTCTGTTTAGGGTTAGTTCTCTGAGGTTGAATAGTTATGCATCATAGATGGTGGTTTTGTTATTACCCTAGATACTTAGCGCCACTTTAGATTTCTATGTATAAATCCTATGTATGAGATTTTAATTACTTATCTAAAAATCCTAAGACTATTATATTTTTTTTGTGAACAATATTATATATTTAGTACTCTATATTTGGAACTATGCTCTAGTTTTCTCTTATCGTTACTTGATTACTCTTATGGTCTTTAGTTTCTAAAACTTTTAGCTTAATTAGGGCTGGATGTATGACTATGGATGGATGTTTTCATTTTAGTAGGGTTCTGAATATGGTTTGGTACTCTGTTTATAATTTTATGTTTATTTCTTAGCTCGATTTAATCTACGGTTGAATTAGAGAAGGCTTCTCTCATAATGTCGATACATTGATGTTTCAGTGAGGCCTTGGGTTGCCAAGGCTACTTGCATCTTCATCTCCAGTGGTTATATTCTACTCTAGATTATGTATGCTTGAGCATTTTCTTTTTGTCAACATACTTTGTCAGGATCATCTGTGGGTTTAATGAGCTCTCACTTAGGCATTGTTGAATTATCTCAAGACTTGCCCAACTTCTTAGATAGATAGAATTCCACATTTATTTAATGATGGTCTTTAAATCAAATTATAGTTTCACTATTTGATATTCCTCTTAGCATTTAGGATATATGTGACATTTTCTGCAGGTGGAGAATTGGTTTTCCATGTTTGATAAGAAGTAATGAAGATTGATGTATTCTTGTTTCCCTCTTTAATATGAAATAGATTAGCATTTTGTCATCTTAATGAGGAGTGTAGCTTATACTCTTTCATGGTTTCTATGACATTTTAACATAATATTAACTTATCTATATTAAATTTAGAGCTTGTAATGAATAATTTGCACTGCATCATTTCATCTCCATCTTAAAGCATTCAATTTGACCTATAAATTCATTTTAGATTATCCTGTGCATCTGGAGGGCTATGATGGTTGCAAGACTTTGGTGGTTTCTTTGCTTTGACATTCTCTGATGGTGGTTTAGATGCTTTTATTGAGAGGTTCTTTGAGTTAGTCTTATCCTACACTATTTTTGGTAGTTCTAATCATGGCTCTGTTGGTATGAAAGTTTCTATGTTTCTCTCTCTTTTCTGTTATGTTGATCTATGTCTTCTAGTTGGCTCCTTTGATTAAGGACTTTGTAGTATGGCTCTTTGTGGTTTGTTTTTCTTCATTGATCTAATTAGTGGTATTATACTATAGAAGGTTGTATATATCTAAATCTTATGGCTTCTAACTTATTAGCTAGAATATTCATGTTTATCTTCAGTTCTCTTACACTTGGGCTCGATTGTTAATGTTAGAATCAATTGCTAAGTTTAACATAAGAATTCATGTTATTAATGAAAATGTTAGCTACTAAGAGTATTCTATGAGTTTTAGTTCTCTTTCAGTTGTTATGAAGGCTATCTATAATAGTTCCTTTTATTGATTATTATTTCTTGAGGTGTTAGTTTATGATATAGGTAATTTTACTTTATCATAAAAAGAAAAATAGTCCCTTTTGAGTATTAGGTTGATTGGTCAATTCCTTTTAGCCTTTTCATGTGCTCTAACCTGATGATCATTTAAGATGACTAGGAGGATGTGAGATTGACATGAGTAATATGTCTACACATAGGTGGTTCTCTTGTTTAAACGTTGGCAAAAGTACATCAATGTATTGATAAGTAGGACTCTGTCACTATTTCTCATTAGGGGTATGCCCCTGTACATGATGCAAATTAATTTATATTGATTTTATTGGGTTATGCCCCTTTTAAGATGTAATAATATAGGATGTATGTCCTGGGCTAGATTGGAGGTTTTCGTCTCCATTCTTTCTTACTAGTGCCCGTTTGAACGGAGCAAAGCTATTGTAACTCTTTTATTAAATTAATTTAATAAAATCAATCAAGGCCTTGGCCGTTTATCGATTAAATTTTTTTATTGAATTTAATATATAATAATTATTTTAGAATACACAAATTATATCTCGCTCTCTCTCTCTCTCTCTCTCTCTCTCTCTCTCTCTCTCGCTATATATATATATATATATATATATATATATATATATATATATATATATATATATATATATATATATATATATATATATATATAATACTACTATTATTGTGCCCCTTTGGTTAAAAATTTGTGATTTTTAGAAATGAAAGAAAATATTAGATTTTTTTCAATTTTATAAAAATAATTTGGAGCTCTTCATTTTTTTGTTATCATTTATGAGTTCCAATCTTTTAACATTAATACAAATAATTATTGAAATTAATGTTATAGTAGAAATATAATATTTTTTATCAACTTTTATTCTTCAAGGAAACTATTATTGATTGAGAATTTTGTAAAAATATTTATTTTCCAAATTCAATATTAATCTTGGCTTAAGAATATTTACATATATATTTTTTAAGAGGCTTACAATGATCTAATACTAAATATAATTAATATTATAGATAAATATTATTTAATTATCAATTTTTTTGAGTTATATCATATAGCTACTATAGTTCAATTATAGAGCTATGCCATGTATTTGTAATTTAGTCATTTTCTCAAAAAAAAAAAAAAAAAAGATTACTTCTTCTTAGTCATTACTATAGTCAAATCATACTAGTCATGCTACCTATGATCAAATCATATAGAAAAAAGAACAAAACAAAATATCTTTCATCCAGCTATAATAATACATCAAAAAATCTTTGAAACTTTGTATCTAGCATTTTGGGATATGAAGTATTTAATAATATTTTTTTATTCTTACAATATTAAAATAGTTTTTATTTTCTTCATTTCAATAGCTTTTCTACAGCATGTACGAATTATATTCTTATACTCTTTTGGAATTCAATAGAAGAAGTTATTCCTACATATTTGAATAGATTAAGGATCACCAACTATTTTAATATTACTCAATATGGGTAAAGATAATAAATGGGAATCACTCATCAAACTAGGTGTAAATGACATTTCAAACCAAGAAGGTCATTTTTCAAGTGATAATCTTGAATAGAATCCTATTGGATATGGTGGTGAAATGGACTTATTTGCTGCAATTCCTTTTGAAAGGCTCCCTCACTTTCTCATAGGAGAAGTATTGTTGGATAGTACCAAGACAAACTTTGTATTTAAGAAGCATAGATAATCCAATACAAAAAAATCCTGTTAAACACACTGCCAAGATACACTCATGATTTGTTTATTTTAATTAATATTTAAAATATCATATTTTATAATTTTATTTACTATGTCAATTAATATATATTTTTGTACATGTATACACAGTTATTGATGTACTATTAGCACTGCGGACAATAGAGGAAAATATGTGAACAAGACCAAGGATAAGAAGTGAATTTTAATCCAAAAAGTGAATGTCAAGCTCATTTAATAGTTAGGGTCATGTATTGTAGACCAGATGTAGCTATAATTACATATAATTATTATACCCATTGTAAGAGTAATATTGAGTTTTGTCATGGAAAAGATGACCCTTGTGGTGATCTAAGGAGCAATTTCACACCAAGATTATCAAGTGAATGCAAATCATACATTGAGTCTTTATTACTAATGGGTGTGAGAATCAATAAAATATGTGATAAAAACTACTGGGTGAAAGTATGGATCTATGTCACCTCTGACTAAATGCCTTTTGGAGGGACCGAATCCGGCCGAAACTATGTGGTGCCGACTGTACACCAAGTGGCCTAGCCACATCCACAAGGATCTAGGTTCAGCTAGATCAACTCAAGCTAGAACTGAAAAAATTATATAAGACACAAAAAGATAAATCTACAAGTCATTTTCATCATACGAGCTTACTGGAACTATGGAGCAAGAAAACCTAAGAGACATTCGGCTGGATCAAGCATGTTAGTAATTTCCCCTAATTTTTTAATATGTTTTAAGTTTTATTTTATGTTTTCTTAGGTAGAAATATGGTTTTTAATGTAGATTGTTTTAAAGACTTCAAATTTTTTTTATATTATTATACGTTTATATTTTTTAGTACTCTAATGTTAGATAAAGTTTAGAAAATGTATTAAAATTTAGTAAAACTTAGAAATTATTAGAGAAATTGTAAAATATTATTTATGGAAAAATAGTAGAAAATTATATAGAAAATTTAGAAAAGATTATAATAGTTAGAAAATTTTGAAACTTTCTAAAATATTAGAAAATTTACAAAATATTATAACAATTAGAACTTTTTGAAAATATTAGAAAATTTAGAAAATACTACAACAATTAAAAACTTTTGAAACTTTAGAAAATAATAGAAAAAATTCATTAAACATAGAAAATTAGTTAGATATAAATTAGAAAATTTAAATATTTTTATTTTGTTTTTATTACAAATCATTAGAAATTTTTATAAAGGTAAAGATTTAGAAACAACTATAAACTATTAACTAAAACCATCAGATTGAACTAAATCAAACTTTACCTCTTATCATGAACACAAATAAATTCTAATTGAAACCTTAACATTGAACCTTAAACAGGAGAAAATCTTAACATTAAATATAATTAAATCATAGCATTAAACCTAATCAAATTCGAACAAAAACTTTGACATTGAATCACTAACTCCTATTTTGAACTTTGAATCCAAATATGTTGACTCAAACTACTCTCTAAACCCTAAATTGCTCTCTAAACCCTAAACCACTCTAACCATATAATCTTAAAACCTCTCTCTCTCTCTCTCTCTCTCTCTCTCTCTCTCTCTCTCTCTCTCTCAACTCATAAACCCCATAACTCTAAACCCTAAACCACTATCTAACCCATAAACCCTATCTTTCTAAATATTAAATCACTTTGTAAGTCCTAAAAACCATCTTTGTAAACCCTAAACCACTCTCTAACTCCTAAACCCCATCTCTTTAGACACTAAACCACTCTCTAAAACCTAAACTACTCTCTAACCCCTAAACCCGATCCCTCTAAACCCTAAGCCACTCTCTAACCCTTGAACCCCATCTCTCTAAATACTAAATCTCTCTGTAATTCCTAAACCCCATCTTTGTAAACCCTAAACCACTCTCTAACTCCTAAACCCCATCTCTCTAAACCCTAAACTGCTCTCTAACCCCATTTAATCCCTAACGTAAGTTCATCCCTCCCATCTAATCTATCTCTCTCTTACATAACTTCATATCTCTCTCTCATAACTTCCTCTATCACAACCCTAACCCATAATCCCTAAACATAACTTCATCTCTCCCCTCTATCTCTCTCTAACTCCTAAATCCCATCTTTGTAAACCCTAAACCACTATCTAACTCCTAAACCCCATCTCTCTAAACCCTAAACCATTCTCTAACCCTATTTAATCCCTAATATAACTTCATCTCTCCCATCTCATCTCTCTCTCTCTCTCTCTCTTTCTTACATAACTTCATCTCTCTCTCTCTCTCTTATAACCTCATCTATCCCAACCCTAACCCATAATCACTAACATAACTTCATCTCTCCCCTCTACCTCTCTCTAACTCCTAAACCCCATCTCTCTAAAACCTAAACTGCTATCTAACCCCTTTTAATCCCTAGCATAACTTCATCTCTCCCATCTCATCTCTCTCTCTCTCTCTCTCTCTCTCTCTCTCTCTCTCTCTCTCTCTCTCTCTCTCTCTCTCTCTCTCTCTCTCTCTCAACTCATAAACCCCATAACTCTAAACCCTAAACCACTATCTAACCCATACACCCTATCTCTCTAAATATTAAATCACTTTGTAACTCCTAAAAACCATCTTTGTAAACCCTAAACCACTCTCTAACTCCTAAACCCCATCTCTTTAGACACTAAACCACTCTCTAAAACCTAAACTACTCTCTAACCCTTAAACCAGATCCCTCTAAACCCTAATCCACTCTCTAACCCCTAAACCCCATCTCTCTAAATACTAAATCTCTCTGTAACTCCTAAACCCCATCTTTGTAAACCCTAAACCACTCTCTAACTCCTAAACCCCATCTCTCTAAACCCTAAACCGCTCTCTAACCCCATTTAATCCCTAACGTAAGTTCATCTCTCCCATCTAATCTATCTCTCTCTTACATAACTTCATATCTCTCTCTCATAACTTCCTCTATCACAACCCTAACCCATAATCCCTAAACATAACTTCATCTCTCCCCTCTATCTCTCTCTAACTCCTAAATCCCATCTTTGTAAACCCTAAACCACTATCTAACTCCTAAACCCCATCTCTCTAAACCCTAAACCATTCTCTAACCCTATTTAATCCCTAATATAACTTCATCTCTCCCATCTCATCTCTCTCTTTCTCTCTTTCTTACATAACTTCATCTCTCTCTCTCTCTCTCTCTCTCTCTCTCTCTTATAACCTCATCTATCCCAACCCTAACCCATAATCACTAACATAACTTCATCTCTCCCCTCTACCTCTCTCTAACTCCTAAATCCCATCTCTCTAAAACCTAAACTGCTATCTAACCCCTTTTAATCCCTAGCATAACTTCATCTTTCCCATCTCATCTCTCTCTCTCTCTCTCTCTCTCTCACACACACACACACACACACACACACACACACACACACACACACACACACACACACACACACATAACCTCATCTATCTCAACCCTAACCCATAATCCCTGATATAACTTCATCTCTCCCCTCTACCTCTCTCTAACTCCTAAACCCCATCCCTTTAAACCCTAAACCACTCTCTAACCCCATTTAATCCCTAACATAACTTCATCTCTACCATCTCATCTATCTCTCTCTCTCTTACATAACTTCATATCTCTCTCTCTCATAACCTTATCTATCTCAACCCTAACCCATAACCCCTAACATAACTTCATCTCTCCCCTCTATCTCTCTCTAACTCCTAAACCCCATCTTTGGAAACCTTAAACCACTCTCTAACTCTTAAACTCTAAACCAATCTCTAACCCCATTTAATCTGTAACATAACTTCATTTCTCTCATCTCTCTCTCTCTCTCTCTCTCTCTCTCTCTCTCTCTCTCTCTCTACCCCATCTATCCCAAACCTAACCCATAATTCCTAACATAACTTCATCTCTTCCATCTATCTCTCCCTAACTCCTAAACTGCATCACTCTAAACCCTAAACCACTCTCTGACTCCTAAACTTCATCTCTGTAAACCTTAAAGCACTCACTAACTCCTAAACCCCATCTTTGTAAACCCTCTCTCTCTCTCTCTCTCTATCATAACCTCATCTATCCCAACCCTAAATCACTCTCTAACTCGTAAACCCCATCTCTTTAAACCTTAAACTTCTCTCTAACTCCTAAACCCCATCTCTCTAAACCCTAAACCACTCTCTAACTCCATAATCCCTAAACTTGTTATCTAAATTTGATTTGTACCTATTACTAAAAAAAATGTAATGTAGTTAACATTTCTTTATATGTTGTACAATATATTTGTTTAGCCAAATTTATTTAGTGTGTCTTGATTCAATTAGTTTACATAATAATTTGTGTATATATGTATATGTATGCATGTGCAGATCTCTATTATCATCCTTCTAGTTTTGTTTTTTTGTATCTTTCATCATTATCGCATTAGGGGGTTAGTGATTATGGAGAGACCAATGTACATGGTCATCCTTGTAGTGGTTCATCACATAAATATACTACTAGTGCCTAGGACAAGGAGACACTATTCAGTGATACTATTGGTCAGAGTCTACAAGCTTCACCTACCCTACATCATAGAAATAAGGTGATTATGATTAGAGATGAGCTTATTAGCATGATGTGCACTATCAAGGGTTTTAACCCTTATGAGTGTTAGTTTGGACACTTTTTATAGCACTCTATCTTGTACTATTAGTGGTGGTTTGCGATGGATAGAGATAGATGAGATGGTCTTAGTGGAGAGTCTGAAGAACATGTTCCCACATTATTGACCTTTGAAAAAGGTAAGAAGGTGCATGCTATGAGGTGTATTGATCCATTGGTGGCACCTTTTGTGTATCCTCACTAGTTGGCCTCACATCACATGTGGCCCCAAAAGGATGAGTTCTGCTTATATTTTTGCAATCTATTATTTGTAGAATTTCATCTACATCAAGAGGTTAATTACATTGATATCCCTGAGCATGCTAGGTAGGGTTAGGGTAGGTTTTCAAATAAACTTAGACACCCAAATGCTCCTACTCCTGTTAATAAAATAGCATTGATTGGTCCAAACCTTTTGGTGATGCCAAAACATTTGGAGTTAGCTATAGCTAGAGATAGAGTGGTAGATGATACATGTAGAGATGTATATGAGAGTATTTCCACTATTACTACCCAGGTGCATGAGATGTCTTCTGACCGAGTGTATAGATACATGATATGATCATGATCTGTATCTATAGGTGGTCACATTGCTGCATCATCTTCAAGTGATGATATGTATCATGAGGTTGACATCCCATCTCTAGTAGATGTCTCTATGGAGTCTTTAGTAGATTGCTTGAGGGCTATGAGTACATGTTTTTCCTTTGATCTACTTTCAGCCTATCGAGCTATATAGTTGTTGACTGGACAACCACCTAGTGTGGTGCTATCATATGTGACTGGTATCAATAGAGGTATGTCAGAGGCATATGGTGGTTAGGGGCAGGAGGACATATATGTTGTAGCTACAGCTCCACCACAAACTATAGATGAGGAGGATGCACCCACCTCACTAAGGTAGGTTCTCACCCACCACAATGTTCATTGTTTACAGATATGCTTGGAGCATGGATTCTACACTTGATGTCAGAGATATGACCTTTAGTGATACAAACTTGAGTGGGATAAGTAGGCATATATTTGAGATGATGATGACATATGGGGACTTGGAGACACCCATGCATCCTATGCAGTAGGAGACACATGTAAAATTTTACAAACATGTCTATTTAATTGGACCTACAAATCTTATATTTAAAACTTTAGTAATGTATAACTTGTGACATATTTGTTTCTTCTATTACATATAGACTACATCTACAACTTGTGAGGGTGGAGATGGACAAACAACTGTTGACCCTAGTCATCCTGAGTCGAAAGTAAATTTAATTGTACTTATGTTATTATTTAAATTAAAATTATACACATGCTCATGATACATTTGTTCTAATATTGGATACAGGGTTCATGATATCATCTTAGTTGATCACATTATGGAGCATGATGTGATCATGTTTGATATTCATATATGTCATATACATGATGTTTGATATTGAGTTACGATGATATGATTTCTAGATTTACAACTATGGGACATTTTACATTTACATCACACTCATATTTGACATATTTCATATTAGCATGAGTTATCTAACCATTTGCATTTATAGTAGGCATATATGATATTTTGATGAGTTATGTGACCATTTACATTTGTAGCTGACATATTTTATATTTTCATGAGTTATGTGAACATTTACATTTATAGTTGACATATATGATTTTTTCATGAGTTATGTGACCATGTTTATATGTAGTTGATATATTTGATATTTACATTTATAGAATATCTTTTATGTAAATGTGGAAACATATTTTTGAAATATCTCCTACATTTTTATTTAGATAATTGTTAATGTGTAATAAATTTATGTGTTCTATAAATTAATGAAAATATGTGTTACATAATTTTCTAGTTGTGTTGTAAAAGTGTATAGCAAATATACATGTAAATTTAGAAATAAATACATTATTTTTTAGATAATTGTTAATGTGTAATAAATTTATGTGTTCTATAAATTAATGAAAATATGTGTTATATAATTTTCTAGGTGTGTTTTAAAAGTGTACATAGAAAATGTACATGTAAATTTAGAAATAAATACATTATTTTTTAGATAATTGTTAATGTGTAATAAATTTACATGTTCTATAAATTAGTGAAAATACATCTTACATCATTTTCTAGGTGTTTTGTAAGAGTATAAATATTGAAAAAATAAAAAAATATGTATAACTATTGAAAAACAATTTATGTATATATAAATTTGAATTTTTTTTATGAATCATTAAACCTATCTAGATCAATCAGGAAGTTGTTGATACATATGGTCAAATGTTGGAAATATTATGAAAGGCTAAGTTACTGAGAGGGGAGGGGTGAATTAGTAACTCTTTAAAACTTTTAACTTCAACTACCCAATTAGCATTTAATCCTTCTCATATAATCTGATCTAATTGCATGCATAAGAAACTGAAAACATGAAAGCATTCATAACACTTTGACACATAGATTTGGTGACCCAGAAACCTTCCAAATAGAAAGTAAAACTAGGGTGGGTATGATACCCACAAACTTTAGTACTATAGCATAAAGTTGGCCTATTAAGGCTTACATTGATCACTTCTGGTGATCTGCCATATTAGGAGCAATAAGGACTACTAGGTCCAGCTTGTTAAAGGATTTAAAAAGATACAATGAAGTATGCACTCAGTAAAGAGATTTTCATAAGACTATTAGGTCTACCTTTTTAAAAGATTTGACTGGTCCACCTATTAGGATGAAGCATTAGCTAATCTCTGATCTTCAACTTGATTCATTGAGTGAGATTCCTTTAAGTGTGTAAATTAGTTTGTTTTAATAGATATATCTTTTTTGCTCCTTATATTGTTGTAGCCTTTGTAATTCGCTTTTTCTACTCTTCTCTATTTACATTCAATTACATTAAATTTCTTTCACACCTTTGGATATGATACAATTCATTACATGTATACCAATCCAATTATACAATTACAAAGTGAGTTCCAAATTTACATATATATATATATATATATATATATATATATATATTGATTACAGTTCATTACATATATATTCTTCACACCCGATTACACAAGATGAGTTGCAACTTTTTAACATGAGCAACTCTTTGATTGAAGTAGAATATGAAACCTTCATGTTCTTAGTTGATTGCATGCATCAGTCATATGTTCATGATGGTTTTTATTTTGGTTCTCATTTATATGAGCATATTGATTCACTTTCTCGTAGTGAGCATGATGATGAAGTAGATTTTGATTAGTATATGCACTATGAGAGTGATGATAGTGATTTTGTTTTGCCAAATGAGTTGTTTTAGAATACTAATTTTATTAGTGAGACAGGAGAGAATGATTTTTAAACCTTACCTCATGAAAACAGAGATGAGAATTAGGTATATGATAGAGGTAAGAAGTTTTGTTGAAGTTAGGTGGCCTGAGGCCATTGTTTGTACAATTTAGGAGTAGTTTTCTTGCTTTCAATTAGTTATTCAAGAATTTTGTTGGAGTGGTATTCTTCCTCCAAAGATCTGAATCCTTTTCATGCCTACAATGGACATGCATCCCCAAATAGATCCACTGATGGGAATCAAAACTGCATCCCCATTTTGAGTACCATTCTAAAATTTTGAGTCAAATTAAGTCCCTTTAAGTGTATTTAATGCATATGTACCTAGCTATCCTTTTGAGGCCTATCAATTTTTTTATGTTTCTAACACCTTAAATTCAATATGTCCATAAATCCCATGATGATAAATTTCCATTCTGAGTCATTTTGTGAAGTTTCATTTTGAGCATTGTTCAAATCTACATTTTGCTCAAGTCTCAAACAATGACAAGAAGCCTAGTTTGCATTTGAATATCTTGCACTTGGCTATTTTTCATGACTTGCCACTTTGGTATTTTTTAGTATACATATTAGAGAACCTTTATTTCTATTTCCAAGTCATTTCAATATTTTTTGACTAGGTTTTGAATCTCTCAAACTTGGTTGTTTATTGTTGTCATGTTGATGGATATTTCTCAAAATTTTGGGAAGCCCTGTTTGACTAGTTATAACTTTGACTTAGTTGACCAAAACAAGAAAATTTCTCATGCATTTCATTCTAGGGACTAGATAGATGATATTTTCCAGATTTGAGCCTATGACGAATCCATTTGACTAGTTTTCAAACATGATTCCAAATACAATTTATAAAATTTTACTTGTGTCAAAAGGTGCAGATTGATCAGTATCGCTATTTGGGATGTCATAACTTTGAATCCATGATAGATGAGACCAATTGGTTTATACCACTGTATTCTAATATAAAAATAATTTAAGTGTGCCAATTTTTTATGTCTAGATGAATCCATCTGCACACTTTCCTAAGTCCATTTAGTTTGTGAAAATCACTATTTTGCCAATGTTCCTAATTCTACAAATCTGAGTACCCCACTTTGACCGCTTGCAAAAATGTGCCCAATTATTCATCATGAGCCCTAATCAAAGATTCATGATGTCCTCATGATAGTGAACTAATGCCCTAGTTTTCATGCCCCTAAGTCTTAGTTTGACTTGTTTTCAAAGCCAAAACTAAACACACTTTATGGTTTTCTGACATGTTTGTTTGTAGGCAATTTAGAGAAAGAAACTTTGATGGTTAATATATTTTGACCCAAATATTTTCATGAGGCAAATATGACAGGGTACTAAAATGTGGAACAAAGAATTAGTATGTTTGATTTCAAGGCTCAGTCAGGTGTCTTGGTTAGTTTTTAAAGCTGGCTTATAGGCATTCCTAGTAGGAAATTTCAGTTTACAAAAACAAGGTAAAATGAGTTTTAAATGAGGATTCAGTGGTTGAATTTAAATCTAATTAGTGCCAGGTGATTAATTGATCAATTTGAAGGGTAGGGTGTTTTAGTTTGAAAAAAATTAGCCAAACCCACTTTGGGGCCCAGCTAAGTCATCAGATTGATGAAGTATTGGGATTGAATTTTCTAAAATGGAGGTTTAATGTTTCTAATTATTATAAGGTTTTAATGTCTAAACATTGTTAATTTTGATTAAATAGGTCTCATTTGTTAAAAGATGTGTAAAATAAAATGGAAGTTAATCTTATTAGCAAAGATCACAAAGCTTGAAGGAAATGTCTTAACAAGGCAATTGAGGTAGGAGAATATTTAAACGCTACAGTTTCTCGATCAAATTTGGAGAGTGTTATCAACTTAGCCAATAATAGAGTGGACTTTTATATTTTTCTACTTAATTCAAGTGTTGATCCTCTTTCTACAATTACACTAAAAAATATGACTAGAAGTTCTTATGATATATACAATATTTGACATCCAAGTAGAGCATAGGAAAAAGTGGAAGAAACTTTCATTTATCCACATTCATGAATGGTGTGATTTGCAAAAGGCTTCAGATTATTCCACCAAGTGTTGAGTGGCTTCCCTTTTGCCTAAATATCATCCATTACACGTGCAAATACCATAAATAAGTGGATTTCTCTCCCTAGGATATAAGATAGAATTATGAGCAGTGTTGCATTTGAAGGATTCCCCTATGACAATAAAATTAATTGGGAAGGCACAGGTGAAAGATCATCTCTTTTTATGCTCTCCATCTGGCCATCATATCAGAAAGAAAATTGAGTTGGGAAGTTTCTCAACATATTAGTTAATTCTTTCCAGCAAATGATCCAAAGATCGAACAAACATTTTTGGAAAAGCAAAAAATACTCATTGAAATTGGAATTCACATGAGAAAAACATGTAAAGCTAAGAATAAGAAATAAAAAAACAATATGACTATTTCAAGGCAAAGTATTAATGAGAATTCTACCTTTTTTAGCTTGGGGAACTGGAGTTGAGCCAGCTAAAGAAAAATGGGGTTGAACCCCTTACCCAAACTATTTATATGGATGAGATAACCCAAGGAACTAAAACCCCAAGCTTTAATAAAAGCTCACATTAGATTCTAGTGTGGAGTGGTGATAGGACTATTGATGGACTTGAGCTTTAGAGGTTGATGTGCATCATATTGTTGTTGTTGTAATTACTCTTTACCCTATGACAAGCTAAGTTGTAGTGTTGACATCCAGTTTGCAACAGTGGATGAGGAGAAGCCCTGCAAATGTATGCACATTAAGTAGATCAGTGAATGATAGCATTAGCAGTAGTACTATGAAGATAGAAGATAAATTTTCTTGCACATGCAAATTGGAACAACTATATTACTTTTAGGGTTTTCAATGTCACTTTGCATATATCCCACATCTACAGTATGGTGTCTATTTTAATTACTTTTATATGAAAACACAAAATCTTCAATTTTCCAAAGGTAGTGGCCTTTTTGAGACATGAGATTAAGTAGATGCATGGGGCCCACTCAAATGGCTAGGTGACTAGAGAGAAATTTTAAATGGAAATATTGGTGATAAGATGATGATGTGGATGAAAGTGGCAAACCAGAGACTAACAAGTGGTGCCTAGGTGGACAATTAGCAAGTGACACATGGCATAGATTTTGAGAAGGTTCCATGTGGTAGTTTCAAGAATTGACACACAAGATCACATGTAGTGGAATAAACAGTTGGCACTTCCCCACAAGATGAAGATGCACAATTATTAAGAAAAGTGGGAAATTGATGAGGTGCCATGTGGCATGATTGATGACATTGCAGCAAATAGATGTGACACATAGGATGTTGACACATGGTGAGATGAACGTGTTAGAATCTGAAAAGATTAATAACCCAAAAAACTAGTGCAAAGAGTAAATATCTAAACTATGAATGCAAATGATACAAAATCAAAATAGCATCATAGAGTTAGTCTCCAAGAGAGTAATGCAAATGCTAGAAGCAAAATAGCATTAAGAGGATGCAAAAATAAGAGATGTAAATACAAGCCAGGTAGCATGCTTATATAGGCTAGGAAGAGGGAGGAGGTGGCAACACCAACCAATGAGGAGCAACCATCTATTGAACTAAAGATAGCAAAGTATCTTCCCAAGATAGCTAATGGATGCTCACATGTAGGAAGGTGACACCTCACAACCATTCACCTAATAAGACATGCTTTATTAACCTAAGCGAGATTATTAAAAGTGTAGGAGAAACCTATCAAAATAGAAAAAATAAAAAACTACACTAACACCCCCCCATAAGCGAAGCTTAGGTGGATGTAGAAATGGGTCCCGGCAAGTCAAGCCTGATGAGGTACCCATGTACATAAAATTCCCCCAAAAGAGAGAGAAAAGAGACTCCCCAAAGAAAATTAGGACTCCAAGTGAGAGGAAGAGGCCCCCCCAAAAGATGTAGCATCCCGCACCTCCAGCAAAGCTTTCAAATTTTGTCCGGTAGATCCACTTGCATCGAACAAGTTTTCTTCCCTTAGGAAAAAGGACAAGATCCCAAGTGTGGTTCCTCATCAAGGAACTATACTCTTCCTGCATAGTTGTATCCCACTCAAAAATACCAGAAGCCTCATGAAAGGACTGTAGATTTGAGGCAGTAGCAATGAAGATGTGTAGAGCATCCTGGAATTGTGAACGAGTCTGCTTGGTGTCTGATGGATCCCCAACCCAATCACCTGTAAACTGCAAGGTCTGTCTAGCCCAAAGTGGACCGAAAGATGGAGAATCTAGAGGAGAATCATCAACCTGTGAATGATGACTAGGAGAGGAAGGAGGTGAGTCCTCTGAATCACTCTCTGCATCAAAAGTGGAGGTAGAAGACTGCTCAAGTGAATATGACCCATCAGAAGATCTATCATGTATTCCAAGTGACTCCAATGTCAAAGTAGAAGGCAACCCTATGACCATGCTCTGTTGGTTAAGCCGATGCAAGTAGTGGAAGTTAAGATGGCCAAACTGCTCATGCCATAATCTGCTCACATTATTAGAGTGAATGAGTGAAATAGTCAAAGGAGGATCAGGAACAAAGTGAGAAAACATATAGATTCATGACTGATGATCTGCTCTCCCAACTGCAACTGTAGAATCAATGTGCAACTCACATATCTCCACTGAATCAAGAGTGAACTCAACCCGCTTGACTAAACCTGTGTGATTGATTTGGTGTACCGATAGGAGATTAGTTGACAATGAGGGTACATAAGGAACATCATGGAATGTGCCATCCCCCACATCAACAGACCCTCTCCCACACACCTCAACAAGAGCGTTATCACCCATCAAAATAGAAGGCATAGTACACGGCTCCAAAGATGCAAGTTCTTCCTTAGATGAAGCCATGTGGTGTGAAGCACCCGAATCAAGAACCCAAGTGGATGGTGAGGAAGCAACTGCAAAAAGAGCCTTGCCCTTTCCTTTCCCCTTGCTATTTTCTTTTTCTTTGTTAGACCCTTCATTAGAACTTTGTTTGATAGACTCAGGAACACTGATATTATTCTTCTCAAGAATGTATGTTAAGTGATCAAGTTGTTTCTGCAAACATTTTGTTCATCATGACCAGGTCTTTTACAATAGGCACATTTGACCTTTTCTTTCTTAGGCTTATCACCCTTGGAAGATGGTGTATCAATAGTTGCTTTTGAAGAAACCAACATCTGATCCTTCTTCTCCTCGCTATTCTTTTGTTTCTTGTCCTTACTATTGTTGTTACTACTTTGTCCTTGTTCTTTTGTGCCTTGGTTGGCAGCCAAGGCATGTGACTTAGAGGACTTAAGAATGCCCATCTGGATTAGCTTGTCCTGTTCTCGAGTGAGGTTGACAGAAAAATCATCTAGAGATGGCATGGTGAATTGAGTACCAAGTGCACCCTTAGTAGCATAGAAGTTAGAGACAAACACAGAATATTCTGAACTTAGCTTAGAGAGAATACTGAGAATCAGTTGTTCATCTTTCTTTTCAATTCCACATTGTTTTAACTGCAGCCTTAGTGATTTCAATTTGGTGAAGAAATCTTGGATTGTGTTGAAATTGTCTGGGCTCAAACTAATTAATTCATTTTCCAACATATGACCCCTCATTGAATCTTGTGTGCCAAATAGTGTTTCTAGCTTTGTCCATACTTCATTTGGTGTATCCAAAGACTCAATGTGAAATAGCAAGTCAGGAGAAATAGACAAACACAATGTTCCAAATGCCTCATCACATTTGTTAAACCACTTAGGCTTATCTTCATCTTTAGCAGGTTCAGTTTCAAGTCCCATAGTTATCCTATTTAATCCAGCTTTCCTTAAGTGAATTATCATGCGTGATTTCCACTCAAAGTAATTTTATGGAGTTAGGATGGGCATATTTGTTTGATCCATGATGAAGGAATGCAAAGAAATGCTAAAAGGAAGAGAATCCAGCCACGACAATGCCCCCCCCCCCCCCCCCCACTCTTTACTCAATCAAAGAACCCCCCCCGAAAGAAATATTATTTGGCACTTTATTTTAGTGCATTTACAACTACCACTAGAAAGAGATACTTAGTGGTCTTGATTTCAATGCATTACAAACCCTCATGAAGAGCATATCCTAAAAGTGAAACTTGGGCACAATAATCAAGGAAACAAATAGCACCACTGCGATCTACTAAAAAAATCATGCACTTTCAAAAAAAGAATCACCTCGATACGAGGTCGTATGAGAAAGTTATGATCCTTTGAAGTTTCCAAAATGAGAACTGTACACAGTCACGGCTGAGAATTTGCAATTTCTGAAGAATTTATGCATGAAAATCAAAAACTAACTCCACTAGTGGATAGAGCACAAAAAAATAGCCAAGTTCATAACAAGAATCATCAAAATCGGAGTCCGTATGAGCAAGAACGAGACATTTGAAAACTGCATTCAAATCTGCGGCTGCCAACGGAGAGGGGTATGGCTGTAGCTTTGCATGCTCAATTCTGAAAAATATACAACTTGCATGCAAAATCTAAAAGATACCCAGATGGTTTTTCGGGGCTGCGAACAAAACTAAGAAAGCGTTTTTCTTGCTGATGAACAGAAGATGTTGCTGTAGTGTAAATCAGACGCCTTTAACAGTAAAAAACGGCTCCAAAAATTAGAAAATGACCCCAGCAACCAAAATATGACATGCAAATGCTGGATTAGCTTCTTAAGTCCATCAATGGCATGTTGGAACCTGCAAAACTGATTGAAAACTCCAAATATGCAAGTTGGTTGTCAAATTTGAGATTGAAACCCCAGAGAAAAACTGTTTTTGTCAAAACTTTTCTGATTCTCAGGATCATCCAAAGATGCAAGAGAAGAGCATACTTTGTTTTTCAAAAAACTACAATAAATTTTATTTGCCCCCCCCGAATCTCTCAAATAAGGAAACTAAATTCTACTCTTGCACATAGAAAAGCTCTGATACCATGTTAGAATCTAAAAAGATTAATAACCCAGAAAACTAGTGCAAAGAGTAAATATCTAAACTATGAATGCAAATGATACAAAATCAAAATAGCATCATAGAGTTAGTCTCCAAGAGAGTAATGCAAATGCTAGAAGCAAAATAGCATTAAGAGGATGCAAAAATAAGAGATGTAAATACAAGCCAGGTAGCATGCTTATATAGGCTAGGAAGAGGGAGGAGGTGGCAACACCAACCAATGAGGAGCAACCATCTATTGGACTAAAGATAGAAAAGTATCTTCCCAAGATAGCTAATGGATGCTCACATGTAGGAAGGTGACACCTCACAACCATTCACCTAATAAGACATGCTTTATTAACCTAAGCGAGATTATTAAAAGTGTAGGAAAAACCTATCAAAATAGAAAAAATAAAAAACTACACTAACAGAACGATTGTCACATTACCATAAATTAAAGATGCAAGAAAGTTAAGGAAAGTGGGAAAGAGACAAGGTGGCAAATGGTAGTTGGCCGAGGTGGTGATGACAGAGCAATTCTGATGAATCAAGCAATGCCATGTGACTATGATGTGGTAGGGTGTCCAATGAGTTTATGATGTGGTGGTGAATATGCATAAGGAGATCCAATTAAAGGGTGCCATGTGGTGCCTAGGTGATGGTGAAAAGGTAGAGACAAACCAATCTCTTACTGCCATGTGTCATAGGCTAATCAAACTAGTTTGACCCTGATTGAAAAAGAGAGGGAAAAACATAAAGTCATGAAAAACTTTTTTTGCTTATGATTTCCTTTTTTATGAAGTAAAAGATTATTTTAAATCAATCTAGATTATACTATAAATTTTTGACTATTGCAAAAGTTAAATTTTTGCATAAAATGCAGTCCTGTCATAAATGTTTCAACCTAGAACTTCAAATGGATCTTTTGGGCATTCTAAATAAGTGGGTATAGGACTATCATGTACTTCCAAAAAGCTCTCAAAATGAACTTTCCCAATTTGCAGTTTATTTTTGAATAGTAAGTACTATATTTTAGATATTCATGATTTTGTCCCATGTGCTTATTTTTCAACTATATTCTGGTAGGGCAGTTCAAATTTGGTTTTTGGTGAAATGATAAACTGGGTTTGCACCAAAGATAGTAGGGATGCAGTTAGTGATGCTTTTTCACCTCCAAGTGAGTTTGGTGAAGAATTTATTAGCATTTTAGGTGCATCCCTAATGTTTCTATTAGAATTAAGGTTTCTCATCACTTGGAGATGATTTTTTGAGTTTGTTGAAACACAATGATACAATTCCTTTTAGATTTCAATTGTAGAGAGAAGAGAGAGGCTTTCTAGTAGTAAGGGATGAAGATTCAAGTGGACATGTGTCACTTCTAGATCACATCTAGAATTTCTTTGCTCTCCTATATCTTTCTTCTTTCTTTCTTTCTCTAGGGTCAGTTCTAGTTGATTGGAAAAAAATTCCATTTGCTGTGATTTCACTAGGTTGTTGATGGTTGGTTATTTCTAGACTATTAAGAAGAGCTCTAGCTATGATCCCACCATTCATGCCTAGCATTTCTCTCGATATTTGAACAATAGTTAATGAAGTTTTGTAGATAGTTCTAGTCTATTTAGATATTTCTAAGTTATTTTCATGCATCCTATTGTATTTTTTTCAAGGGAATGAATAAAAATGCAACAAATGAGTTTATCTTTAGTCTAATTTCTTGTCTCTTATTCATGTTGTTTGTAGTCTTTTGTGGTTTATGAACAAAGAGCACAAATCTAGTTGCAACCTATTTTAGGTTGTATGTTTTGGTATACTTTGCTTATGATTCAAGGAACATGTAAATGCTTGATTTACCATAATGGGGTTGTAGATTTCATGAAGGGATAGGTCAAGTATGAATTTAGACTTGATGCAAACATTTGATTCACAAAGTGAACAGGTAGATCTAGAGTCTTGATAGATGGAATTTATCACTGACTTCCAAGGATGTGTGTTGGTAATTTGTGGAATTTCCCAATAGATAAGGCATTGATTAGCTACAAGATCTATAAATTTGTTGTTCATACTTTAGTTTTGTTGATATTCAACATATTAATAAATATCATTTACCTTTATGTTGAAGAACTGAAAAGAGTTACCCTCACTCAGCTTGTGGATTTCATAGGTTTTGCAATTTTCTAGTGCATGCCTTTGTCATTGCATAGGTATAGGAGAAATATGGGTTTTATCTACTTTGTATAGATTTATATTGTATGCTTTTGAAACTAGTACCATATAAAAGAATCTAAGGTTCACTAGCCTAGGTCTTGCAAAGCCTAAAGGAGTATAGCCTTATAGTTGGCCCCAATGTCTGAATATATATGTTGAACATGGGAATTAGATACAGGGTATTTTTTAGTGACTAATATTCATCAGTTGGCTAATTTTAGAAAGTTTTGGCTAATAATTAGTAACTAAAAATATTTAAAATCACCACATTTTTATAAAATTTAGTTCTAAAAATATTTAAATAATGTAAGATTCACCAATTAATAAAAGAAATTATTTTATTTTTTCAAAATAATGTAAGATTTGCCAATATTTTTATATCCTTTTCAGGAGGGGGTTGCTTAAAGTTTACCCTAATTATATACCCCTAGATGTATTTGTTCCTATCATTGAGTTATTTAAAAGTTGTTAATTTAGGATCCGACATGCTTAACTATGGAGTTCCCTCCATGGTTAAACTCATTCTACTTGTAGCCCCATTTACAAAACTAAATTTCACCACAATGGAAATTCAATTTTAAATTAAATTTTATAAAAATAATGCGTGTTAATTAGTTTACAATTGAAAGCTTCACTAATAATAATGTTTTTCTTGGAAATCTAAAATTTCTAGCTTTGTTATCATTTCCAGCATGTCTGCTCTAAGTTTTAGATTCATGCAATGTGAGAAGTCCAAAGATTCCAAATATGTGAGGGAATGCAAGTTTAGATGATACATATTTGATAACTCTTCAAAACAAGACAATAGTGAAGTCGACTCTTTCAAGAATTTCAATGCCAAGTGATCCATAGCTTGAAGATCACAAAATTATTCTTGTAGACTACTAAGGAAAACTGTCAAATATTATTCACTTGAGGTTGCAGGCAACATGTATTTATTTTAATTTTAAAGAATGGGATATTCATTTAAAAAAATATAAAGAAATATACTAAACTCCGCAATTTCTTCCTATGGCTCTTTTATATTGTCTCCATTATAAATTTGTAATACAATTAAACTTTTGAATAGAATCTATAAAGGGAGATATATTCCTTATATTCCTATTTGGAAACCTATCCCAACTAAACCACACAAGGTCTTTAGATAGTGAGACAAATTCTCTTGTAAAAGAATTAATTTTATTGGATCATCTATTTCTTTCACTCCTCGATCAACTACCCAAGGTTATTTAGGTTCTACTTTGAAATGCCTAAATAATAGGATTTTCAACCTTTGTCAAGGCTACTGAAGCCACTATTGGTTGATTGGTCTACGTGCTACTAGGCCAGTTGGGTATGCAAGAAAATTTTTGATCCTAGGTTAGTTGGATGCTACCTTGTACTATTTTCCTTCATCCATTTATATAAATAAAACTATGGACAAAGTGAAAAATTTGTTCTCTAACAAGTTAATTAAGCATTTGCATGTATCAATCCCTCTTACCCCTAGGTATTTGTGAAGTTTGAGAATCTAGTGTGGTAGTGAAAAAATGATATGGAAAGTGGGCACTTGAAATCTATCCCCTAATATCAAAGATCATGCATCTCTATGCTCCTCATGTGTTAAAACGAAAAAATGCCCAACCAAAAGAAATAAACATTGCTCAATCAATAGTAACAAATCATGGACAATTATAGTGAAACATGAAGGAAATTTAATATATTTACCATAATGTTCATTGCAATAAAAATGTAGAGCTAGATGGCATCTCTTAGCTTGATAGATTGATTTTATAAAATTGCTTAATACTGAGCGTATACTTCTCTTCATTCTATTGTAGTTGTATCTGCCATTGATGCTCATCAAAACAAAAAACAGAGAAACCAACAACCAACAAGACTAAAAATAATGTACTAGGTGGGATAATAATAGCAGGATAATTTTGAAATACAAATATTATATTGAATGGGATAATCCTAGGTGGGATGGTTTTAAAATTTAAAATTTCAATTTCTATGTAAATTGTTTTTCAATTTTCATTATGCTCTGTTAAATATATTTCGTCTATTTTCATATCATTTGGATAGGCATCGGCTATGGTGCAACATATTTGCATTGAGTTGTTGCTCATCTAGACACTTTGAGCTGCCCTCAATATGATGTCCTTCACTAATAACACAGTCTATGAAATAATTCTTGAATTGTGTAAAATATTGTCAGTGAAAGAACTCTTGCCATGCCAAACATTATTCTTTGCTTCAAGGTAATTTTTGACTTGGAAATTAATACTCGTACTTTTTTTTTTCTAACCAAATCTTTTCATATATTTTAAGGTTTCATTTAATGTGTAAAAAATATTTTTAAAAAAATTAAAATGGATAATATTTTCATATATGATGTCCTTCTCTAACATGGATACGTGCAAAAAAAACATTTATTGATGATGAAAAATTAAAACAAGAATCTTTACTATACATGGCAAACTTTAAAAATAAATAAACTACAATTTTTTAAATTATTATATGGTTTAATTGTATTCACAAGGAGAATTGAATCGTAAGTTAATATTTTTTATATTTTATTTTAAATATTTAAGTAAAAATTATAGATAATTTTTTGGTTAAAATTAAAGTTAAAATATATATTATTTAGTTTTAAATAATTTATTCAATAATAAGTTCTTAGATCTTATTTAAATTTATTACTATATTATATTAAAATAATCAATATTTAAAATATTTCTTAATCAAATAGACATATTAAATATTTTACAATATAAATTTTCATACTAGTCAAAATCACCAAGGACACAATGACTTGATCTTTGGTGGGCTATTTTCTGAGCCATTCAACTTCACCACCAGTAAACCAAGGGCCCATTGACATAACCTTGTATTTTATTGGTGTGATCCTCCTTAATACTGTTGGACTTGTTATATCTATGCTTTAATAATAATTAATGGAAAATTTAATAATAAAATATGTAATATCAATAATATAATTATTTCAATATACAAAAACTTGAATAAAATTTAAATCATTAAATGTAAGTATTAACATAGAATTTTTGTTTAAATCATAATTAAAACTAGCCATTGTACCTTTAGTAAGGTGCAATAGATACACCAAAGATATATTGAGGGAAATAAACTATGTATATTTTTTAATAAAAAATATTAGTTCAAATTGTAAACACAATCTTAACCCATTATCCTAATCTTAGTCATATTAAAAAACCCTAACTTTGATCACAAAACTAACCATACTTCCTAATGTAACCTCAATCCTTACCTTAACACTAACTTAAATGTGTATACTTATATATTATTTACAAAATATTATAATATAATTATCTTAAATATTTAAATTGATTAAATAAAACTAGTGTTGTAGGGAAAAGTACCTATTTATCATTAGAGGGTCCAATAATCATGTCATTTTTGTCATGTTTATCTCTCAATTATTATTATTAAAAGAACCCCAAAATTGAAAACACATGTACTAATAGCCAATCAAACATGTAGTAATAATCAATCATTTTTTAACTTTGTTGGTTGGTGGGTGGTGCATTTGTGCACCAATATTGGGACATTTCATTAAGACTAAAGGGAAATTTGGCCACAAGTACTATAATTTTTAAGTAAGCAATAATTGGTACAAGAAGTTGATGAGTATTAGGCAACACTTTGAAAATACATTTTCGACCTCTTAGCATTTGACGGTCTCTAAAAAGAGCCCCACAGATTCCTTGAAGCTAAAACCTTAAACTTCAAGTTGTCAACTTAACTATGAAGATACACTGAAAAATCATCGAAATTTAACAAATAGTTTAAGACTTCTAGATTTGTGAAGTTAGCATGGGAAACTAATTACTTTCCCCTATAATGTGTATAAAAATGAAGGAAAAATAAGATGAAATAAAATCATAAGAATATATGTTAAATTTTTAGAAGGTATAAGTAAAAGAATAAATGATAAGTAGGAGAGATGGGTTCTTGTGAGCCACATACTAATGAAAGATGGATCAATGAAATTGACTCAAAATTTGCACATAGACCAAAGTCACAAATTGAATTGATGCAGGAGTATCCTAAGGTAGTTGGCAATCCTACAAGTTGGAGTGTTTTGGCCATGGAGTTATGGGACTTGATCAATGAAAGATGCATTACTTGGTCATTTCCTTGTGATACTCGATCACCAAAGGTACTTGTCATACATACTAGGAGCTTGGTTTATACTGTATGGCTCTATTATACTTGGTTGTTGTGTTCAGCTACTAGCTCGATCAATAAAGGGGCTTAGTTTTTGGATGACTCGGCACATTCTAGTGCTCAGTGATGCTTGTGTGAGCTCAATTATGCTTGGTGGATTTGTTGATACTCGACAATGATTTTCTAATGCTTGGTCATTTCTTGGTTCTAGCTTTTCTCAAGTTGCCTGTGATCGATTTTTAGTGTGATTTTACCTTGGCATTTAATTTGGTTGTATGCATTTAATTTCTGTCATGAGCCAACTTGTGGCTTAAATGTGCATTTAATGCAATGGTTTATTTAATTTGTAACATACTATGCTGATTTGTGGCTTAGTTGGGTATAAGTAGGGGATTTTGTGGAGTCTTAAGTCATTATTCATCCATCTTGGAGAAGAGGAAGAGTAGAGGAGCGAACTTTGAGAAGAGCTAGTAGCTGAGGCTTGGGAAACAAGGAGATTGCTTGGTGGGCCTATGAGCACAAGTTTAGATCTTCCTTGGAGGTTTCTACCAAATTATGGATCTAAACTAGCTAGGTTTGGGGTTTGAGTTTGGATCTCGAGGGTTCTTGTGAAACTATTATTGTAATTATTATTGTATATGGCCATAACCCGAAAGACCTTATAGCAGGGCACATAGCATGTAATAGTTATTTTTATGAATAAAGTGTTGTGAATTAGCATTAGATCTTGCATTAGTATTTTATTTTCATTGTGTGGTTATTTGCTAGGGGCTAGGTGTTAGGATTAACCTCATACAGAAATAAAAATTACATGCAAATATAACCAATAGCAGAGAATAATAGATCGCATAAAAGAGAACACAGGACACCAAGATTTAATGTTGTTCACCCAATCCTTGAGATACATCCACCAAAAGAAAGTCCAATATTATTATAATCTAGTGATTACAATCTGCAATCCCTTACAGCTCAATACTACCGCAAGAACCAATTTTTGCATCACACATTATGAAAATCCCTAACCCTAAGCCTTTTATACAAAATTTTTAACACTTGCAAAAGTAGGGCTAGAATAATAGAAAAAAAGTAGCCAATGCCTTTTATAATATATGGTCACTTTTGGCTTCCAAAACCCCATGGGTTTGTTGCCCCTCGACCCCACCATATATTGTGACAGGGAGCGCACCTGGGCGGGACCCCACAGGGGTGCTACCCCTTGACCCTATCTTAGGGGCACTACTCCCAAAACCCCATAGAAATAATCTGGAGGGAAATTGTGCCAAATAAATATTTGAGTCTAAATAAGCTCCACATCAAAACAATCTCCCACTTGGAGATTGATCAAACCCCACAATAATAACCTCCCACTTGGAGACTGGTCATAGCACTACTAAAACTATAGCTCCCACTGCAATATTAAACCACCTCGGACTCTACTGTTCTTTTAGTCTATTCAATCTAGAAGATCAACCAAAGTTGAAGAGGAGTTTAGCATCTCCCTTGGCACTACCTTTGTAAACATATTTGTTGGATTATCATTTGTGTGTATCTTCTCCAACTTTAATTGTCCATTATGCAAATTGATTGAATGAAATGATACCACAAATGTATGTGTTTTGTCTTTGAATGCAGAGCTGAATTCTTGGCAAGATGAATGACACTCTCGCTATTTGTAAATAAATAATCATCCCTTTGTGGTTTCCTAATTCTTCTATGAAGAACTGAAGCCATATCATCTCCTTGGCTGCCTCTGTAGCAACAACATAATCTGCCTCTGTAGTGGATAAAGCATTAACTTTCTCTAATCGAGAAACCCAGATTACTGCCCCACCAATAGTAAATACATAACCTATAGTACTCCACCTGGTATCATTATTCCTTGCCAAATCTAAGTCAACATGTCCCTATAAATTAGTAGTAGAACCCCCAAAGTGTAAAAGCTTACTGTATGTGCCTCTCAGATATTTGAGAATCTATTTAATTGCATTATAATGCTCAATTCCTAGATGACTCATATACCAACTAACAACTCTCACTACATGTGCAATATCTAGCCTTGTACATACCATAACATACATCAAGCTTTCTATAGCTGAAGCATAAGGTACCTTACACATCTTATCATCCTCTTCTTGTGCCTTTGGACACATCTTCTTAGTTAACTTCAAATGACCAAGTAAAGGTGTGCTGACAACTTTAACATTCTCCATAGAGAAACATTGCAACACCTTCTCAATATAATCAGTCTAAGATAGAGTTAATTTCTTGTTCTTCCTATCTTTAAAAATCTTCATACCAAGGATTTGTTTTGCTACCCCCAAATCCTTCATAGCAAATGCATGTGCTAACTAGTGTTTCAGCCCCTTAATGTGATCCATGTTAAATTCAACTACAAGTATATCATCAACATAAAGACATAAAATAATGTAGTTGTCATCATCCATCCTCTTAAAATAAACACAATGATTTAAATGACACCTACTATATTCATGTTCATGCATAAACCTGTCAAATTTCAGATACCATTTCCGAGGTGCTTACTTCAAGCCATATAAACTTTTCTTCAATCTACAAACTAAGTTCTCCTTACCTTTGACCTCAAATCCTTGTGGTTGTGCCATATATATGTCTTCATCCAAGTCACCATGAAGGAAGGTTGTCTTAACATCAAGCTATTCTAAATGCAAATCTTCAATAGCCACAATACTTAAAACGGTGTGAATATAAGTCATTTTAGAAGCAAGGGAAATATCTCGTCACAATCAATTCTATTTTTTTGTGTAAATCCTTTTACGACTAACTTGACTTTAAATCATTTCTTACCTCCATCCTCTTCCTTTTACCTATAAACCTATTTATTTTGTAAAGCCTTTTTACCTATAGGAAACTTGCATAAATTTCATGTCTTATTTTTTTAGCAAAGAGTCCATTTCATCTTTCATTGTAGACTCTCATAAATCTTAGTATCCACCTGCATAGCTTCATCATAACATTCAAATTCACCAACATCAGTACGTAAAATAGAATACAAGGAAGGATAAAATCTTTCTAGAGGTCTATTGATCCTTGTTGATCATCTAACATTCACTAGGGTGTGTGGTATTTGTTATTGTGGTTATTGCAGATCATGAGGAATTGTTGGAACATCAACTTTTGGAGTATTATCCAACACTACATATTCATCTTCTTTCTTCTCATGTTGATGCAATAGATCTTTGTACAATACTTTCTTATTGAATATGACATCCTTGCTTCTTACAATTTTATGATTTTCAAAATCCCAAAGCCTATAACCAAATTCATTAATGCCATATCCAACAAATACACATTTCTTTGACTTAGCTTCCAACTTGGTTCCATATTCAAAATCTATATGAGAAAATGCTTCACAAATGAAGGTTCTAAGAAAAGAACAACTCACCTTCTTACCAGTCCATGCTTCCTCTAGAATACCACAACCTAAAGGAAAAGAGGGACCTCTATTAATCAAATATATGATAGTTTTGATAGCCTCCACCCACATGCTTAAGGGTAACCCTGTATGCAATCTCATGCTTCTTGCATGCTCCATTATAGTCTTGTTCATGTGTTCAACCTCTCCATTTTCCTGTGGAGTCCTAGGAACATTTTTCAATCTATAAATACCATTAGCGAAGCAATAATCTTCAAATTCATGACAACAATACTCACCACCATTATCAGATCTAAGACATTTTAATTTCATTCCAGTCTCATTTTCAACCAAACATTTCCATTTCTTAAAAGTTCAAAATACATCATATTTATGTCTAAGAAAATAAACCCATACTTTTCTAGTTACATCTGTTGGAAATATTATGCTAGGCTAAGTTACCGAGAGGGGAGGGGTGAATCAATAACCAAAAAAAATTAATCCTTAATTAGCGATTAATCCTTTATGTCTATTCTGATCTAATTGCATGCATGAGAAACCAAAAACATTAAAGCATGCATAAGACTTTTGACACACAATTTGGTGACCCAGAAACCTTCCACTTAGAAAGTAAAATTGGGATGGAGATGATACCCACAAGCTTTAGTACTGTAGTATAAACTTGGCCTATTAAGGCTTACAATGATCCCTTCTGATGATCTACTCTATTAGGAGCAATAAGAACTGCTAGGTCCACCTTGCTAAAGGATTTACAAACATAAAATGAAGTATGCAATCGATAAAGAGATTTACATAAAATTGTTAGTTGTACCTTGTCAAAGCATTTGACTGATCCACCTATTAGGATGAAATAGTAGCTAATCTCTGATCTACAACTTGGTTTGCTTAATGAGATTCCTTTGAGTGTAAAAATCACCTTGCTATGGTAGATAAATGTTTGTTTCTCCTTATACTACTTGTAGCCTTGTACTTCACTCTTCTTCTCTTCTCTACTTGTTTTATCACTTCTATTTATTACATTGGATGTGATACAATACATTACATATATACCAATCCAATTTACTAATTACAAAGTTGGCTACAATATAAGTTTACACAAAATACACAAAGTCAGCCCAAATGAAGAAACTCAGGTTCTGAAGAGTAGCTTAGTGAGGTTCTGATACTTGGCATCCATTGTTAATGCTTGACATCATCATGCACTTGGTAGATATAGAGGCTTGGTCCATACTAATCACTTCCAAGTAGTCTTGAATTTGGTTTACATAGGCAACTTGGCAAATACTGTAAAACTAAACAGATAAACTAAATCACTATGAGCTCGATGTAAACTTAGTCACTTGGTTAACACTCAGTAGCTTAGTTAACACTAGAATTGCATCATAGTAACTATGAACTTGGTAAGCATTTCATAACTTGATTTGCATTGATAAACTCGAGATACACTAAGATGCAAGGTTTACACTCCTAATCATCAACTTTGTAGCAATTGCTCGGTGTAAACTGAATGCTTGGTTAACATTGTTAACTATACAATATGGTCAGTAGATACTTACAATCTAAATAATTGTATGTCACTAATAAAAAACATGACTGTAATGTCAACAATCTCCCCATTTGGCATTAGTGACAAAAACACTTATTAGTCAAAATTGAATTCAAAATGTTCAAGATTAATTTTTATCCATCACCTTATGTCTTTGACTCAGCAGAGTATATTATTTTTGAGACTTTTCAAAATTGTTTTTGTAAGAGATGTACTTATGAATAATATGATAATGCTCCCCCATACATAATATTTAGTATACTATATATCTTTTCACATTTGATATATGCATTTTCTCCTCTCTCTTTTTTTCTATACATCTTCCCTTTACATAATATACATTTTCTCTACAATCTTCTCCCCCTTTTTGACATTAATGCCAAATATGTATGCTATATATACACTATAAAATAATGCCAAAATGTGACAAGAAATTTGAATGTACCTTCAAAATTAAAGTCATTGTCTTGTCCTAATTCTCTTGCAACACATTGCATGTGTGCAATACAATTTACACTTCTGTTGACAGTTCTATCATGTGGTCTGCAATTGAGAATTTTTTGTCATGGATGAGTATTTTAGCATGTGAAATGTGTTTCTGCAATGCATCCATGTTTGGGAGAATCATGCCATATATATCTATCAATGTAGATCTTATTCTTGCTTCTTCTCTCAACAATTTTGCATGTATATCAGTTAGAAATCTTATCTTGTTGTAATGGGCAAAGCTGTAGCCTGGATCAAGTTGCAACTGATGTACACTTGCCTTTAGATCCTCATCAATCTTTAATAGTTTATCTTTTATTTCCTTAGTGAAAATTGAAATATCATAGAGTTTACTGAATAGTAAAGACACATTGTTGCAAGAGGTCTCTAGTGAGCCTCGAATAGTAGATAATTCTACTTGATGGATAGCAAAGTGCTGAGCAATATGTTCCAAGACTTTATTCTCAAAATTATTCTCAGCTCTCGGTAACAATTTTTCTAGACCATTAACATCTTCATTAAATTTTTGAACTACCTTTGCTAACTGAATCAAAATTGGTTGAGAAGTGTCAACCTCTATATTTAGTGCCTCAACAAGGATATTCTTTGCATCTTCTATTATTTGAAATTCCTTGTTTCTTTCTTCTCTAAGCCTTTGCTACTTAGCTTTCTTTTGCTGAAGTTTGAAAATGTTTGCATTTGATCAGGATTGAGATTGGAGATATCCCAGTTAGGAATAACAATCTACTCATCAAGATCAATGCCTTCTTCCTTCTCTTTTCCTTTACTCAAAATTTTTGTGCTCAATTGAGGCTTGGTCTCAACTATCCTTGCACTTATTGATTGCTTGCCAGGAATGGAAATAATTATAGAAATAGTAGGACTCACTAAAAAGGTAGATACTACACTTATTACTAAAATTCCAATAGTAGAAATACCTGGAGTTACCAAAAATGATGTAGAGAGAAGTGCTTGTCACTTTAGTCAATAAAGTACTGAGCTGGATAGGTATAAAAATTGATTAAGCAGTTGTGCTAACTATGCTTGTCACAATCAATCCTATTGAAGCTTTCTCTAGACTTGATGTTTTCACTATTTGGCTTGGAGAATGAGGAAGTGAGGCTATGACCACTGCAACAATTTTCATCGGGTTAGTCTCCTTAGTATCCTAAACATTTGGTAAATCTTCCTTGGTAGCTTCTTGTCCATTTTCTTCCTCCTCATCATCTACATTGTCAAAATGTGTAACTTCTTCACCATCAATTTCCTCATCTTTTTCTTGTTCATCATCCTCCATATCATTGACATGCACTACAAAATCACTTAGCTTATGAAGAAGATAAATGTTCTTCTAAGTGTTTGTAGCATTCTTCAATATATGTTCAATATCATTCAATGACACAAGAAAAGTGTTGAATCTCAAAGTAAGCTTTTCTTCATTTTTCTTTAGAGATTCCTTTACCTCCTTGTCATTCAAACTTGGCATGAGTTGCCTCAAGGTTTTCTCATATATGTCTTTTGCAATTTTCATGGCAATCTCCCATCTTGGCTGGATCTTCTCCATTAAAACATTAGGAATTTGATGAGCAAGCTGATCTAGGGAATATTTCCATTTTCCCATTTTAGATATTACCAACTCTTCTATTTGCTTCTCCTCCTCTGCTGTCCTAGTCTCATACTTTAGTGCTTTGAAGTTTGTTATGCCAACTCCTGATTCTAATTCTTTCATCCTTTCCTAGAAGGTGGGTGGAGGCCTTTTAAATATTATATCTCCTCCTTCTTTATCCACTTTCATCCTAGATGATCTTCTTGTAAACACAATAGTAGATGTCTTGGCAGACTTGATAATAATTACCTTACCTTTCTTCTTCAATGGCTCTTCACCCTCTGATTCCTCTTCACCTTCCTCTATATCTTCACCTTTACCTTTAGTCAATAGAAGAGTGGAACTGGTTTTGAGTTTGGCAATTCTCTTCTTTCCTTTGTTGACTGCCTGAGGAAGTTTGATGTCAAGTTCAAGTCTAGCCTTTGCCTCATCATAAGTGCCAAAATATGTAGCTTTAGGGTCTATAGGATCATTAATTAGTGCCTCAATTATGTCCTTGGTTTCGTCTATATTTACCTCATAACCAAGTGGTTTTACCCATACTTTCCTTGATCTAACCACTTGAATATATACTCTATCACTATCAATGATGAAACATACATCATCTTTGTAATCATCAACTAGTTTCTTGGGAATCTTGAATCTATTATTTGTCTTCTCTTTGAATACATCAAAGTAGTTGTCCATAATACTTTCATAGTTCTCTCCCATTTCAGCTATATACTCATTATTCTGATAAAGAATAGGTACATCCTTCCTCCATACCACTATACCTTTAGATGGGAAAATCTTTTGTACATAGAAAAATAGACAAGTCAAAAGTGAACTAAACTTACATGGATTGTTCTTAGAAGTTCTTATACTTTCCATGTTCTTGCTGAATTGGTTTAGCATTAACTCGGCAAGGTCAATTGACAAATTATTCTTGACCACTTTGTATTCTAAATCTACTGCTTCATATGACACGATGTTTAGTCTGCTTGAGCTATAAATCTTGTGAGTGATGACATGTATACCAAACTTGAGTTCCATGTCTATGACATAGTTGATCTTCATTCCCCTTCCATCCCACTCGACAAGGGTTTTCTTCTCTAGTTTGACCCAACTTAGTATTTTGGTCATTTTTTCTTTTTCTAACATAGGAAGACTAGTGATCCTGTGGATCATCTTGTTAGTTATCAAGATGAGTTGATCCAACCACAACTGACCATTGTGCACTCAACTAAGAATATATCTTATCCATTTGATTTGAAAAACCTATGGCATATGCAAAATGTGACTTAAACCTTTTGTTTCAAGATGTTGATGCTCCAATTTCAACACACCATTAACACATAAATTTACCAAGGTTTCATCCATTTCCAATGTTCTAATATCTTGAATAGCACACTTAAAATGTGAACAAATATCATTGATTAATAGTACCTTCGGTGGAATTTGTGATTGAGCTCCACTCAGATCTGGGGTTTCAGCAATGATAGGACTCGGCTTAAAATCTGGTGCCTTCCACTCCACATCTCAAACCAACATGTTAGATCCTTTCTTTGATTTGTTGCTAGTGGATGCCATTTTCACTCGGTAGGTTTTTTAATGACACAAAAATCTTCAATAACTCACTTGAATCACTTGAATTCTCTGAAGATTGTCTTGCATAGATAGATCTCAAAAATATGTGGTGAGAAATGACATTGATTTAGCCATTTTTCATCAAAACTTTCCATGTATGCCCTGGTATGATTATTTTCTTAAATGACAGACTATCATCCACTTTTCTTGCATTGAATGCTTGGTAGAGTCATTCATGACTTGGTAACTATACAAAGCTTAGTTACTCCCGACCTTGCTTAGCAGGTTCTTATGACTCAACCTCACTTGGTAAGGTCTGTAACCTAACCATACTCAATAATTATTGACATCTTTTACTCGATGATCCCTTTGCATCTTGAATGCTGATTTGGATTTTTCATTCTGCTTACTGGAACTGATGTGAGATATCTTTAGAATCCTAGTTCTAGTTCTCCTATGAGAGATCAAGTGGAAACAATGGAGTCATCCAATTCTTGAGTGACTTGTTTATCATTGCTCAAACTTGTATTCTCAGAAGATTTTGGAACCCATTCCTTATTCATCTACTTTATGATGTTATTAGCTTTTACCTTTTTTCCATCTTCAATTCTTCTAGTATTCATATAGTTCTTGGCAAGATGATCAAGTTCTATACACATGAAACATCTTCTGGTAGTGTCTCTTGTCCTCATGTGATGTTTCACACAATTCATTCCAATGTGTTCAAATTCCCCACAGTAATGACATTTGAATGAAGTTTTATAGTTCTAACCAAATATAACTTTCACAATTTGTTCGGCTGGGTTCAATATCTTAGTTTTGCATTCTGAGGATTTGTGCCCATGCTTCTTACATTTGTGACATTTGCCTTCAAACTTAGGTTTTTCTTTGCATTTATTAGCCCTATGACCATGTTGACTACAATTGTAGCACTTTCCATTGAATTTTGCTTTCCCATTGCTCTGACATTTATTTGATGTATGACCTATCTTAATGTTGGATACGATTGTTAATTGTGTATTGTCTTTGATGTTACACAAATGTCATATCAATCATCAAACAGAGTCTACCAAGCTCAGATGATCAGCAAAGCAATTTATAGTGCGTACCGAACATTCCTGAACATTACACAGTAAAGTTAGTTCTTACCGAGCTCACTCGGGCATCAAAGGATTGTGTAGCAGAAAGTTAGTGTTAACCGAGCTCCCAAAGTTAACAAAGAAAAGTTAATGTCTACTGAGCTCACTCGAGCATCAAAGGATTGTGTAGCAGAAAGTTAGTGTTAACCGAGCTCCCAAGGTTAACGAAGAAAAGTTAATGTCTACCGAGCTCACTCGAGCATTAAAGGATTGTGTAGCAGAAAGTTAGTGTTAACTGAGCTCCCAAGGTTAACGAAGAAAAGTTAATGTCTACTAAGCCCACTTGGTCATCAAAGGAAATGTGGTAGAAATTTAGTTTCTACCGAGCTCACAAGGTTAGCAAAGGAAGTTTAGTGCTAACCAAGTTCACTCGGTCTCCAAAGGATTTTTTGCGGGGTTTGTAGTGTTTACCAAGCTTCACTTGGTTAACACTAGAAAACCATTCTAGAGTAGTGGTTACCGAGCTGGGTCGGCCAGTGAAGGATTTTATTGTTTTGATAATAAGTTCAATTGTTTCGTACAATAAATGTAGCCAACTGATGTAATGATTTTTTCAGTTGTTGTAACTTATATTTGAGCCGACTTGATAATCTGAAAGGTATATATATATATATATATATATATAGATGTTCAAATGGTGAATTCAAGTGTGTGTGTGTGTGTGAATGAATGGATGAGAATGGAATAAGCAAATATTGAGCGAATTTTGATGAAGGATTAGATATCCTAGAGGAGCTGCAAAGTTGTATCCGATCAGTAAGGATCCAGTAAAGTCTACCAGAGATCTGTAATAAGAAAAAGATAAGTTGCATATCATTCAGGTCATTTCATTGTTGCTTTCTAATCATTGTAACAGTGAATCTAGAATCTCTTAACAGAGTTGGTTTAATAGCCATTTTGCAAATCCTCTAACAAGGTGACAATTTAGTTGAATTGTTCTAAAGTCCTCTAGCAAGGCCACTCCTAATAGGGTGATTAAATCCTCTAATAGGATCACACCTAACAATTTGTTTTGTAACCTCTAATAGGGTTGGCTCCTAACAGGGCTCACTTCAGAAGAGTGAAAATTGGTGACTAGTTACTTGGTGGTTTCTCCCATATTGGGTTTCCACATTAAAACTGGTGTCTCTTGTGTTCATGTTATTTCTTTTATTCATGCATATTAATAACTTTGAATGCTTATAAGTTAACATCACATCTACAAGGTTTCAACATTTATTTGTGTAGCTACCGAATATCAACAGTAATTAAATATTAAGACATCTCAAGGATCTGTAGTATTATTTTTGTGGTAACTGATTCACCCCTCCCCTCTCAGTTACTTCATCTATAATTCCAAAAATTGGTATCAGAGCTCTTGGTACTTATAGGAAAAGATTTCAAGGATCTAAGCCAAAGGTCAAGATGTCTTATAAGAGGGAAATTCCAGGACTTAACAAGGGCAACTTCTCAGCATGGCAAGGGTTGATGAGACTTCATCTAGCTTCTATTATAGATATAGGAATGAAGTATCTTGATGAAAAATGTGTAGAACCTACTGGTACATTATCTGTGAATGATATTTCTGAAAAGAAGACTCACAAAAACATGATGATAGATATAGCATCTGCCCTGAGTTATGAAGAATTTGATGACATCAAAGATTGCAAAACTACCTTTGAAATGTAGGAAAAGCTAAAAAAAATCTATGGAGGAGATGATAATGTAAGAAGAGCCAAAGCAGAAAGTTTGAGAGGACAGTTTGATCAAATGAGGATGAGAGAGGATGAAAACATTGTAAAATATGTTGAAAGAGTCAAAGCATGTGTTAGTGCAATCAAAGCATCTAGGGGAGATATCAAGGAGGATACAGTTATAAGTAAAGTTCTTAGAACTCTACTTCCCATTTATGCAATCAAAGTCTCTGCAATTCAAGAAAGAAGATGTGAAGCAAATCATAAGATAAATCTAGAAGCCATAGTTGGAAAAATGACTGCATTTGAGTTAGACAACTTTGACAATTATGTTCCAGCTGCTAGAAATGCTGAATCAGCATTTGAAGCCAAGCTTTCACTTAAAGAAAAAGGGAAAAAGTTGAAGGATCTACCATCAAATAGTTATGAAGAATAAAAAAAAAGTTCAGATAGTGATCTTGAAGTGGTTGAAGCTCTACTAGCAAGGAAACATTCTAGAGGCAATGGAAAGTATAAAGGTAAGGTTCCTCTAATCTATTTTTCTTGTAAAGAAGCTGGACATATTGCTTCTAGGTGCCCAAATAAGCAAAACAAAGATGAAAAAAAAGATCACAGGTACAATGGCAAAAGAAACTTCAAATCATTCAAGGATAAAGGTAAGAAAACATGCTTTATAGCCAAAGATTCTAATGATTCTAATGATGAAGAAGAAGATGAAATTGTTTACATTGATGTGAAAGATGAGTCTGATAATGATGAGGAAATGGCACTTATTTCTCACATGAGCAAAAATGATACATGGATTATAGATAGTGGTTGTTCTCATCACATGACTGGTGATAAAACTAAGTTTGAATACTTTGAAGACTATGATGGTGGCAGCGTAAGATTTGGTAACAATGAAGCTTGTTGTATAAAAGAAAAAGGAAGAATCTCACTAACCAAGGAACTTGTATGTGATAAAGCATATTAGGTAGAGGGACTACTCAATAATGGATTCAAAGTAGAATTCATGCATGGAAAAGAAATATTTCTGGATGGCAAAGGAAAACTAATTGGATCAAGCACTCAAACAAAAGGTAACTTATTTTATCTTGAACTTGGTGAATGTTCACATTTCATTGCTCAAATTAAAAAAAGTTGGTTATGGCATAGGAGGTTGTGTCATGTAAACTTTGACAATTTAATAAAGATCAGTAAATTCAAGAAAATAAGAGGCATTCCTAACATAAAGAAACTTGAGGTCGGTCTATGCAAGAATTGTCAGATTGGTAAAATGGTAAAGACTAGTTTTAAAAGTAAAAACTATTAGTCTAAAGATATATTAAAAATTATACATAGTGATTTATGTGGACCCATTAGAATTGAAAGCTATACTGGAGAAAAGTTCTTCATTCTGTTTGTTGATGATTATTCAAGAATGATGACTATTATGTACCTAAGAGAGAAATTAGAAGCATTTGAAAAATTCAAATGGTATTTGGCCAGAGTAGAAAAGGAAACAGGCAAAAGATTGAAATACTTAATGTTTGACAGAGGTCGTGAATTCATTTCACATGAGTTCAATAACTTTTACATTGAAAGGGGAATCAAAAGACAGGTCTCAACACTTGGAACTCCTAAACAAAATGGAATAGATGAAAGAAGAAACAAATCTATCATGGATTGTGCAAGAACCCTAATGACTGAGAAAGGTATTGCTATCAAATACTGGAAGGAAGCCATCAGCACTACAGTTCATACCTTGAACCGAGTATAGCTGAAGAAGGACTCATTCAAAACTCCCTATGAGTTGTGGTATGGTTACAAACCCAATGTAAGTTATCTAAAAGTATTTGGAAGCAAATGTTACATTTTAAAAGAATCTAGAAAAGGAAAATTTGATATAAAAAGTGATGAAAGAATATTTTTGGGTTACTCTTGAAAAAGCAAAGCATATAGATGTTTGAACTTATCTACTCACAAAGTCATAGAAAGTGCACATGTGAAAGTTGATGAGTTTTCAGAAAGGACTAAAGAAGAAAGCAAAAGGGAACCAAAAGATTATAGAAGGTTTGTTTTCATTGAACCTGATACAGTACCAGCCAATCAAGAATCTTCTTCTCTCGAGTCATCAGTAATCGAGTTACAGAAAGTTCAAACTGAGCTAAAACAACCCAAGTTACATTCAGATGCTACTAAGCAAATGTCTACCAAGTCTGAAGGACTCGAGCCAATATCTACCGAGCCAGAACAGCCAGAACTTGAAGTTTAAGTGTAAGAGGATAACAATGAAATTCATTCAAAAGGCAAGGAACCTATATTAGCAAAATATGTCAGGAGAAATCATTCAACAGATCAAATCATTGGAGACAAATCTGAAGGAACCATGACAAGAAGTAAGTTGAAAGGTACTTGTTTACTTATTGATTTTGAACCTAGAAATATCAAAGATGCATTGAGAAATGATAGTTGGATTGGGGATATGAATGAAGAGATAGAGCAGATAGAGAAAAATAATACATCAACTCTTGTACCTAGGCCCAAAGATAAAAATGTGATTGGAACGAAGTGGGTATTCAGAAACAAGTTGAATGAAGATGGTCAGGTATCAAGAAACAAAGCTAGACTAGTATGCAAAGGATATGCTCAAGAAGAAGGAATAGACTATGGAGAAACTTTTTCTCCTATTGCAAGATTGGAAAGAGTCATAACCTTACTTGCATATGCTACTCACAAAGGATTCAAAGTTTATCAGATGGATGTCAAGTCAGCATTCCTCAATGGTATACTAGATGAAGAGGTTTACATTGAACAACCTAAAGGTTTTGTTGATCCAAATAAGAAGAACATGGTCTGCAAATTACACAAGGCATTGTATGGTTTGAAACAAGCCCCTAGAGCATGGTATGAAAGATTGCATAACTATCTTATTCAGATTGGTTTTCAAAGAACTAATGATAATAGTAGCTTGTATATAAAGGAAGGACTAGATAATAAGATTGTCTTGGCAGAAATATTTGTGGATGATACCGTTTTCACAGGGAATGATGATCTTTGCAAAGAATTTTCAGAGCAAATGAACAAGGAATTTGAAATGTCTATGTTTGGTGAGATCAAATTCTTTAATGGTCTTCAAATTTAGTAGAATAAAAATGGTATCTACATCACTCAATCAAAATACATCAAGGAGATATTGAAAAAGTTTGGTATGGAAGATTGTAAACTAATTGGGACTCCTATGTGTACTGGATTAAAACTTACCAAGGACGATGAATCAAAAGAAGTAGATCAAACATTGTATAGATCTATGATTGGAAAGTTGTAGTATGTAGTTCATACTAGGCCAGATATCACCCTTGCAGTTGGTATTGTAGCAAGATTTTCAAAAAAACCAAGAGAAAATCACATGATGGCAATCAAAAGAATAATGAGATATTTGAAAAGAACTAGAGATTATGGTTTATGGTACAAATTTGGAGGTAATCTAGATTTGAAAGTGTTTACTAATGCTTATTGGGCAGGAAACCTTGATGAAAAAAAAGTACAAGTGGAGGAGCATTCTTTCTTGGAAAGAGGTTGGTTTCTTGGACAAGCAAAAAGCAGAATTGTACATCCCAATCTATAGTAGAGGCAGAGTATGTTGCTACAGCAGTAAATTGTTCTAATATTGTTTGGTTTAAATAGTTGTTGGAAGGCATGAAGGTGGAAATCAAAGAACCAGTTGTTATGTTCTGTGATAATACAAGTGCAATCAACATATCTAAGAATCCAGTGATGCATTCCAAAACCAAGAACATTGCAATAAAATAATATTTTGTCAGAGAACTGGTGCAAGATAAGGAGATCAGATTGGAATATGTCCATACAAAGGAACAAATTGTTGACATATTCACAAAGCCATTACCTAAGGATGCATTCTTGTATCTAAGAGGTAAGTTAGGGGTCACTCCCCTATCTGAAGTTCACTAAAATGAAGTTTTAGTGATGCATCAACACATAACAAGTTGAATATCTATTAGTTGATGCAACATAATCAGGAAATATTGCATATGAATCAGTACTAAAGGTACATTAAAATTCATTTGAGTTGTGTTGCCTTTGGCATGTGTTGTCAAAGAGGGAGAGTTTTACTATCATATCCTTCTGAAATTTGTTTGAGAGGAAGATTTTGCTATGTAATTCCTTCATAGAGGGAGATTACTAAAAGAGGGAGAGTTTTCTATCTAATAGAGAAAATTGTTCTGAAAGAAAAAGACTTGTTTTCAAATTTAATTCTACTATAACATGTTGTGTTGCCATCAATGCCAAAGAGGGAGATTTTTGGATACAATTGTTAATTGTGTATTGTCTTTGATGTTACACAAATGTCATATCAGTCATCAGACAGAGTCTACCAAGCTCAGATGATCAGCAAAGCAATTTACAGTGTCTACTAAATGTTCTTAAACATTACACAGTAAAGTTAGTTCTTACCAAGCTCACTTGAGCATCAAAGGATTCTGTAGCAAAAAGTTAGTGTTAACCGAGCTCCCAAGGTTAACGAAGAAAAGTTAATTTCTGCCGAGCTTACTCAGGCATCAAAGGATTGTGTAACAGAAAGTTAGTGTTAACTGAGCTCCCAAGGATAAAGAAGAAAAGTTAATGTCTACCAAGCTCACTAGGGCATCAAAGGATTGTGTAGCAGAAAGTTAGTGTTAGCCGAGCTCCCAAGGTTAACAAAGAAAATTTAATGTCTACCGAGCTCACTCGGTCATCAAAGGAAATGTGGCAGAAAGTTAGTTTCTACTGAGCTCACAAGGTCAGCAAAGGAAGGTCAGTGCTAACTGAGTTCACTCTGTCTCGAAAGGATTTTTTGCAGGGTTTACATTGTTTACCAAGCTTCACTTGGTTAACACTAGAAAACCATTCTGGAGCAGTTGTTACCGAGTTGGGTCGGCCAGTGAAGGATTTTATTTTTTTGATATTAAGTTCAATTGTTTTGTGCAATAAATGTAGCTGACTAATGTAATGATTTTTTTAGTTTTTGTAACTTATATTTGAGCCAACTTGATAATTTGAAAGGTATATATATATAGATGTTCAAATGGTGAATTCAAGTGTGTGTGTGAATGAATGAATGAGAATGGAATAAGTGAATATTGAGCGAATTTTGATGAAAGATTAGATATCCTGGAGGAGCTATAAAGTTGTATTCGATTAGTAAGGATCCAATAAAGTCTAACAGAGGTCTGTAATCAGCAAAAGATAAGTTGCATATCATTCAAGTCACTTCATTGTTGCTTTCTAATAATTGTAACAGTGAATCTAGAATCTCTTAATAGAGTTGGTTTAATAGCCATTTTGCAAATCCTCTAACAAGGTGATAGTTCAGTTGAATTGTTCTAAAGTCCTCTAGCAAGGCCACTCCTAATAGGGTGATTAAATCCTCTAACAAGGTCACACCTAACAGTGTGTTTTGTAACCTCTAATAGGGTTGGTTCCTAACAAGGCTCACTTCAGAAGAGTGAAAATTGGTGACTAGTTAATTGGTGGTTTTTCCCATATTGGGTTTCCACGTTAAAACTGGTGTCTCTTGTGTTCATGTTATTTCTTTTATTCATGCATATTAATCACTTTGAATGCTTATAAGTTAACAACACATCTACAAGGTTTCAACATTTATCTGTGTAGCTACCGAGTATCAACAACAATTAAATATTAAGACATCTCAAGGATTTGTGGTATTATTTTTGTGGTAACTGATTCACCCCTCCCCTCTTAGTTACTCCATCTATAATTCCAATGCTTACCACAGTGACTACAAGTAGGTCTTTGATTCTTTTGAGCTCCTTGCTTGGATGATTCACCTTCTTTTGTATATCCAAATCCTACTTTACCATTTTGTCTAAAGTGATTTTTCTCATTCAATTGATTCATGTCTAGTTGATATTTCATCATCCCCTCATTGGTTTTCCTTTCAATGTTTAAATCATTCAATAGTCTTTCATTTTCTAATCTTAGATTCATGATTTCTTCATTTGCATTTGTGAGCTGATTAATGAAGTTAGCCTGCTGAAGGGATAAATGTTGAATCTCATTATTCTTTCCTTTTATTTCTTCTTTTATCTTTCTTTTGTCTCTTCCATAACTTCACGTAGTCTTACTGTTTGAATTTCTTTCTCTCTTCTTAGTTTTCTTACTTCTTCCTGAAGTGAAACATTATTTTCTAATAGTTCTTTGATTTATTTATTGGCTTCATCTAAATTTCTTGCTGAATGGATGTCTTCAATTCTTTCTTCAATGTAGAGATGGTCATTCATTTGGATTGCAAGTTCTTTTCTTCTTTTTTGAGATTGAGAGAGTTTCTCTTTTTCTTTCTTGAGTTGTATAGCAAGCATTTCCAAATCCAGCTTCTCATTGTCAATAGCCTTTTTAAGTTCGAATACCTCCATAACCTTTGGTCTTTGCTCAAGCTATTAAACTTTTCTCTGAGACCACAAAAGCTCTAATACCAATTGTTGGAAATATTATGCTAGGCTAAGTTACCGAGAGGGGAGGGGTGAATCAATAACCAAAAAAAAATAATCTTTAATTAGCGATTAATCCTTTATGTATGTTCTAATCTAATTGCATGCATGAGAAACTAAAAAAATTAAAGCATACATAAGACTTTTGACACACAATTTGGTGACCCAGAAACCTTCCACTTAGAAAGTAAAATTGGGGTGGAGATGATACCCACAAGCTTTAGTACCGTAGTATAAAGTTGGCCTATTAAGGCTTACAATGATCACTTCTAATGATCTACCCTATTAGGAGCAATAAGGACTACTAGGTCCACCTTGCTAAAGGATTTACAAACATATAATGAAGTATGCAATCGGTAAAGAGATTTACATAAAATTGTTAGTTGTACATTCTCAAAGCATTTGACTAATCCACCTATTAGGATGAAATAGTAGCTGATCTCTGATCTACAACTTGGTTTGCTGAATGAGATTCCTCTGAGTGTAAAAATAACCTTGCTATGATAGATAAATCTTTGTTGCTTCTTATACTTCTTGTAGCCTTGTACTTCATTCTTCTGTTCTTCTCTACTTGTTTTACCATTTCTAGTCATCACATTGGATGTGATACCATACATTACATATATACCAATCTAGTTTATAAATTACATAGTCAACTACAATACAAGTTTACAAAAAATACACAAAGTCAAACCAAATGAAGAAACTCAACTTCTAAAGACTAGCTTGGTGAGGTTATTATACTCAAAATCCACTGTCAATGCTTGACATCATCATGCACTTGATAGACATAGAGGCTTGGTCCATATCGATCACTTCCAAGTAGTCTTGAACTCGGTCTACACTAGTGACTCAAAGAATACTTTGAAACTCAAAATATAAACTAAATCACTATGAGCTCGATACCAACTGAGTCACTGGGTTAACACTGAGTAGCTCAATTAGCACTAGACTCATGTCATAGTAACTGTAAACTCGGTAAGCACTGCATAATTTAGTTTGCACTTATAAAATTGGCATACATTGAGATTCATGGTTTACACTGGTGATCATTGCCTTTGTAGTAACTGCTTGGTGCAAACTGAATGCTTGGTTAACACTGTTAACTATACAATATGCTCGGTAGATAGTTACAATTTAAATAAATTTATGTCACTAATAAAAAACATGATTGTATTGTCAACAACATCATCAATAAATGTAACCTAATAATGAGAGCCAGCAAGGGAAGGTACCTAAGCTGGTCCCCATACATTTGTACGCACAAGCTCTAATCTCTCAGTTTTATTTTCCTTCCCAGTCTTCACAAAACTCAATCTCTCTTGTTTTCTATATACACAACTTTCACATAAATCCATATTGACACATTTCAGACCTGGTAAAACTTTCTTTGAATGAAGTAATTTTATACCTTTCTCACTCATGTGCCCAAGTTTATTGTGCCATAGTGTTGTATCAAAATCTATAGTAGCTATTTTTTCTCCTTGCTCAACTACAACAATTGTTCCTGAACATTCATTTTTCTCTAAAATAATCAAAGTAGAAGGAACAATATAACTTGTACAAAGATATAAGGTGCCTACTTTTACACCTTTTCCTACTACAATGGAACTTATTGAAACCTTCCAATTTTTATAATTAAAAGTAACTACACAACCCTCATCACCAAGTTGCTTGGCTGAAATTAAATTCCTACTTAGCCTTGGAACATGTCTTAACTCATGTAGTAGCCATTGATTCCCATTCTGCAATTTAATTTTAACTTTTCCCTTTCCAACAACCTAATAGGGTTCATTACCCCCAAATAAGCAAGCCCAAAATCCCCTTGGACATAATCAATGAAATAACCTCTATGAGGTGTAGCATGAAATGAAGCACCAGAATCTAAAACCCATGAATCATCAATACTTTCTAAAGATAGAAGAAAAGCATCCTCTTCAGATTTTTTTACTTACCACATTTTCCTCCTTGTTCCCTTCTAGTTTATCTCCTTCATTATTCTTTTGAGTCCAACAATATTTCTTCTCATGCCCTGTTTTACCACAGTACCAACAATCTCTCGGTTCTCTAGATTGAGACCTCTTCCCCTTTGACTTTCCTCTTGATTTCCCATTATTTCAAAAATTATTTCCTCTCTCAGTTGTTCTGCCTTTGCTTTGTGCATTCAAAGCACTTCCTGATGTAGATCCACCTAAGGATTTCCTACAAGTTTCCTCACTTAAAATAACACTGATCACATCATCAAATTTTAGGGTATTAGATTCAAAAATAGAATTACTTACAGCCATTAGCAAGCCATTCCATCTTTCAGACAAAGAACACAAAATCAAGAGAGCCCTAATGTCTTCATCATAATTAATACCCATAGAAGATAACTGACTAGTAATAGTATTAAACTCATATAAATGATCTGCAACAAATCCACCTTTTTCTATTTTCATAATAAATAAATGCTTGAAGAGAAATACCTTATTTGAAGCGAAGGGATTTTCATACAATTTCACTAGGGTTTCCATCAACTCTTCTATCATCTTCACTTTTGTAATGTTAAATTTCACTGATGGTGCCAAGCATAATTGAATTCTTCCAAGTGCCTTTTTGTCTAAAATCTCCCAGTCCTCATCTAAAATAGTTCCTTGTTTCTTGGATTTTCCTTCCAACAACTTCCATAAATCCTTTTGATAAAGATAGTCCTCCATTTGCATCTTCCATAACTAAAATTTCTGCCCATTAAACTTCTCCACCTTTAGCTTACCCTCATCTATCATTGCTCCCACTCAATAGCAAGACTCCCACTCAACGATGAGACCTTCTTGCAAAGGATCGCCAAAAAAAAAGAAACATCGACGGTCTGGCTAAAGAAAAAAAAAAGACAACAATCATCTAGCCTTGATACCACTTGTTAGGATTAATCTAAGATAGAAATAGCAGTTACATGAAAATATAACAAATATCAAAGAATAATAGATCACATCAAAGAGAACACAAGACACCAAGATTTAATGTGGTTCATCCAATCCCTAGGCTACATCCACTAACAACAAGTTCAATATTATTATGATCTAGTGATTACAACTTGATTACAATCCATAATCCCTTACAGCTCAAAACCACCACAAGAACCAATTTTCGCATCACACATTATGAAAATCCCTAACCCTAAGCCTTTTTATACAAGATTTTTGCCACTTACAAAATTAGGGTTAGAATAATAGAAAAATAGTAGCCAACACCTTTTATGATATATGATCATTTTTGGCTTCAGGGATGCTACCTCGGGAAACCCCCATGGGGGCTTTGCCCCTCGACCCCACCCTATTCTGCGATAAGAAGCGCACCTAGGGTGTTGCCCCAAGACCCTATAGGGGTGCTGCCCCTTGACCCTATCTTGGGGACACTACCCCCAAACCCCTATAGAAATAATTTGGAGGGAAACTACGCCAAATAAACTTTTGAGTCTGATTAGACTCCACATCACAACAATCTCCCACTTGGAGATTGATTAGACTTCACAATAATAACACTAGGACATCTCCTTTGGGGATTCTCCTACCTTGCACTACATCATAAATAATGTGAATATGTAAGATAAATAGATATTTTATGGATGAAATTATCTTCATTATATGAAACCTTTCTTCAACAGAAATATTTTTCCTTTAAATGAATTAAGTTTAGAGCTCAATAATACTTAAAATCACAAGTACAATCATCTAGTTTGCCAAGAATATTACACAAATAATTTAAAAATAAAGTCACAATGCTTTAAAAAATATCCTACATCTTTAGAATCATTATTTTCTTTATACATATGTATATATGTTTTACATGAACTCACAAAGTCATATTGATAATGAAATATGGTTTACATGAAATCTCTTGAAGTCATATTTATAATGAAATCTTACCTCTTTGTGTTTAAAAATGGAATTTATTTACCTCTTTTTAGGGACTTAATGTAATGTTTTATTTGTCTCTCTTTCTTCATTTGATTTTAAAAGGAAAAATTTCCTTTAAATTGAAGGAATCAACTTTAGACAACTAAATTGCTAGATAGATCATAGTTTAGCAAATTGTATTATGTTAGGTGACCACAAATTAGTAAGACTATCTCCAATACAAAGGAAATCCACTATTAAAATAGAAGATGAATACTTTGGATAAAGATAAATAGACCCATTTTAAAATAAATACAAAGGGTTGATCCTGTTACAGAGGAAATCTACTACAAACATGTTAGATTTTGGTTAAGTGTCACAAAGGTAAAATATAACAACCTCTCCATTAGGTTACAAGTTGGAAGTCACCACAATGGGTGAGAAGTAGACATGCTCCACTAGGGCTAAAATTCTAATGTACAAATGAGTCGAATATGTATGCTTTCCCTTAAGATATTAGCATGTATCTTAAGTTTCAAGAAACATAAAAAAGGAGTAGAATGGATCCTCAAGAGCTATGTACACTTTGAAGTCAAGATGTTACTTACCTCTAGCATTTTGGGTGAGATAGTTGTGCTAGAGATCATTGTATTTGTACACCCATGAATGAAAATGAGAAAGGTAGTTATGGAATCCACATAGTGAAGAGTGAAACAATAGAAGGGAGTTGTAAGAATGTTATGAGAAGAATATACTAAACTGAGTAAATGTTGACACTACTTGTCATGTAAATATGATGAAAGACATGTATTAATAAATGAACAATTGATGACACTTTACTCATGAAGTTGTTAGAAAACACCCATGAAGAAGCAAAGAAAATAGAAGAGGTGATGCAAGATCCTTTGCCTTTCAACTTTGATGTTGATGAGATGACTAAGTTTTCCTTTTTCAAACCTTCTTAGAATGTTACACAACTTGTCAATAGGACATTCTTTGTCAACTATGAATCCTTGAAAAGTAACACTCAAATCCCTTAACATTCTAACTAGGTTAGAAAATACTTTAGAGAAGAAGTGAAAAAGAGACACAAATAGGCCACATTTGAAGGAAGTTGTTTAATAATTATTAATAACCTCATTCCCCCAAAGGACTAATAAATTGAAGATGGTATATAACTTGGTGAAGGATGAACTGTCGGGGCATGTATTTATGCTAATCCTAGAGTATGCTATGTAAATAGTTTTTGTTCTTTATTTTTTTATGCTATTCTTTATTTTTTGTCTCTAAAGGCTATACAACATATCTAGTTTCAATGCCCATGAGAACAAATATACATGAAAAAGTTTTACATATATCTCACACAGGGATAACTTTAAGGAACCCACCCCCTCCCAAAATTTATAAAATTGTGGCGAATCACATGTCATTTGGGTGAAAAAAAATTAATAGTGTTCGCGAATTATGCGTCAATCGATGGATATTTGGTGGCAAATTTTTTAATAGTTTAGACAATTTTTATAAAATAATGGCGATTATAATTTTTGTTTTTAACAAAATTATTAATATTGATGGCGAATTATGTTTTGAAATGCAATTATGTTAAATGTATTATTTGAGATCTCAAACCATCTGATGATCCAAGATCAATGGCTGAGGTTTAATTTCGGCCAACATTTCTTGAAGGAAGAAGAATTGTCAAGGTAGTCACCAGAATGTTGACACATATCAAGGTAACTTGTCCGTGGAGTACAGTGTCACTCAAAAAAAAAAATTCACATAGGAAAATGGGAATTTGGCAAATGATGATCGTCGAAAGAGACACTCAATTAATTCTGTGGCGAATAAGAGTAAACATTAAAGAGAAATATGGGCGAAGAATCCGACTACCAAACTAAAATTATGTAATAATAGTGGCGAACGTTTTGACCACTAGATGAGTATTTTATAAAATTTGGGCGAACCGGTCAACTAGTATACGATTTTTTTTTAGCCAATTTCTATAGCCCAATTGGGACATATTAGCCAATTGGTGAATAATAGCCACTAAAAAAAATCCCTGATCTCACAATGATGGGTATTCATCAGATGCCTCTTATGTTATCTATTAAGGTCATACCCAATTTTTATTCACTAGATCAAACAATTTTTTTAATTTTCATCATAGAAATTTATTATGAACATCTCCCATCTTCCAAGTTTCTACTCTCTTGAGTGCACTGGTACTATATATTATTTTAGAAGCTACATACAATAAAATTATGAATCTATTCAAAAGTATGGGGCACATACATTATATTATGGATCTTCATAAAAGTAAGAAATATGAATTTTCTCATAAGTAATTCGAATAATTTTTACAAGACTTTAAATACAACTCAACAAAATGAAACTAACTTTATTTTATTGTAAATTTATTTTAAGTTCAAAAGACTTAAAATTAAAGGAAAGTTTAGGTTATCTATCTACACAATATTTGATATCATTTACAAATTTCAATCTAAACCTTATTAATTTAAATTACTCATAAAATATCTTGATTAATATAATTAAAATAAATAAATAAATGAAAACATATTACATTAAAAAAAATAAAGATATAATTTTGAATGATATTTTAAAAAGAAAAAAATTAAAAAGATTGTTTTTCAAACACATTAGTACTAATTAAAAGAAAACCATCTTGCATAGTTTTATTTTTGAGATATCTAAAGCATCAATCGTCATCCGAATCCCCATCATATTCGTCAACGAAATCATCAGGATCAACCGACAATCCGTCGGCAAGGTCAGGCCTCTCGTTAAAAACTACATCGGCACGGTGAGCGTCGACCCTCTCCAAAGAAAAATCGTGAGGATCTTCATAATTTTGGGTATTACCAGCCCCTAGTCGAGCAACCAAGCTCTGCAATATGCGAAGGGTTTTGCTTTCCTCTTCTTCCTTGACTCCCATTAAAAACGCCTTCCCCATACAAGAATCTAACGGCACCCAGGACTTGTAGCTTGTGAACTTTTCTTCGCTAATCACGCAGAGATATATCATGCTCTGTCTACCGGCAGGAGAGCCGAGAGGCACACGCAGAGGCCACCTGCTCCAATTACAAAAGTCTCTTGGCATTTGAGGAGCCCTATCCACCGTAGTACAGAAGATGAATTTGCTGAACGAATCGTGTGTTTTATGGAACTCATGCATCATCCTCACCATGTGCATTTTTTGATTACCATCCATCTCAAGGATATCACCCACTGGAGACGATTTGTCGCCAAATTTATCTGCAATTACATCTGACACGACTGGGGTCCATTTAAAGCGCACTTCTTCTGCGATGATATCTGCCTTCTCCGATAATCCCTTCCCCAAAGTGTGTGGCTCCCGCGGCAATCTCTGAAAGCACAGTGCTCTCACTTGATGATTTTCAACAACGCATTCGAAAAAGCAAAATCAAAACATTTGAAGTTAGACGGGAAAAAGAAAAGCCATTTATTACCATCGGACGTCCAGTGCACCTTGTTAATTTTTCTTCGATCTTATCCGCCATGGCCGATCTCCCCACCATAATCGTTAGCTGCTCCGGCAATCTCTGAAATCACAGTGCTCTCGCTGATATTATCCTCAAAACCATACACGGAAAACCAAAAGCAGAACACATTTGAAACAACCAGAAATAAAGCCAAAAAATGTGGAGAAACTGACGAAACAAACATTTACTACCTGTAACCTTTCAACACAACTTGCTATAAGAGTATCTGTAATAATCGTCTCCTTCAGTCCTTCAAGTCTTTCAAAACCTGGTACCTGCTGCAGCTGGGGACATCTGGTAATGACAAAGCTCTCCAGGCTTGTTAAAAACTCAATGCCTTGTATACTCTGCAGCCTTGGACAATTCCCAATAAAGACACCCCTCAACCTCTTCAACTCTTGAAAACAAATTTCACCCTCCAGCTTTCGGCATTCGTTAATGAAGATTCTCTTCAATCTCTTCAATTGCTCAATAACTTTTATATTCTCCAGCTCTGGACAACACTCAATCCAGATCCTTACCAATCCATTCAAACTTTTAATAGCTGACACATCCTTCAAGATTCGGCAGTGGTTAACAATGATCTTCTTCAGACAACTGACATGCCCAATATTTGGCAACTCTGTCAAACTGCTACATATTCTTATTTGAAATGTTGTAAGATTCAGCATATCGTCGACCAATACATTCCTCAGCTCTTGACATTTCAAGAGCACCAGACATTCCAGTGTGGTTACCCCTCTGACATCCACTTCAATTAGATCTGGCATGGTATAAAGTTTGAGAGATATAAGATTCGGACAGAAGGTTCCGCTAACTGAGACCCTCCATGTTTTATATGCACGACACAGAGTTATGGCTTCAAGGCTTTCCATACGAAACCTATTATCAGTTGTCTTTCCACCGTTGCCTAAAGCAAATTCATCTTCTAACTGGAAGTTTATCAACTCCAATGTTTTCAGATTGGTAAGTTCTTTCACAGATTTTAGCAAGCAATTCCATTCAATATTCCATTCTAAAGTTTCACTTTCAAACTTCAGCTGTAGCGTCTCCAGATTTTTTAACAATCCAAAGAACCTTAACAGTTCATTTAGATCTCGCATAGATTCGTCTTTAGGGGACTGTGTAAGATAAGGCCGAACAAAGCATTGTAGCTCTCTCAGCTTGAGTGGAACCTGAAATTTATAGTCACTTCGTTTCAAACTGTTGATTTCCAATGATAAAAATCTTACAAGAAAACACTATTTTGCTGGGGCTATCAAATATTAATTTTTTGTTGAAAAAAAGGCATATACCTGGTTATTATCCCTTCGCCACAACCTCCAAGGCGATTCTCCTGTGAGCTTTAAAGTGTGCAAATTTTGTAAAGGAACCCATTCAGGAATCTTACGATTAAGTTTCAGCCATCGTAACTCAGTTGACGTCCCTGACCTCTCGAGTAAAAATTTCATACGATGACAGTCCTTAAGACAACCGTAACACCTGAAACCATTTCCTCCGGAGGCCTTGAGGATGTCTTGGAATCCCTCGATTTCATCCATTTTAATCTGAATTCAATTTCTAAGTGGTAAGTTATGCGTACATATTTTAACAGCTAAAAGAAAGAAAATCATTTCCAAGTAAGAGCGTGTATTTAAGACAGCGGAAAAACACATACAAGATCTTCAGGACGCCACAGCTGACGAGGATGGTCCACTTCATTCTCTGCCATTTCCCTCCCCAAGTCACGGAGATGATCATGCATTCTGAAGTAAAGTGGTGGCTCATAATTTTCTAATCTATCAGGCCAACCAAATGACCCAACACCAAGTATTGATTGAAGTAGATTATGCGAAGACTCTTTCCCAGCATAAACTGTTGTTTCAAGAAGGCACTTGTCCTTGAGGGTCTGAAGTGCGTACTCGGCTCTCCACCCTGAAGCCTTCCACATACTTATTGCCTTGCTCACCCGTTTTCCTGTGAAAAAACATGCTATATCCATAAAGATCTCTTTTTGATCCTTTTCCAGAGCATCATAGCTAATTCTAAGCTTATCCCTTATGTCTTTGTCAGGTCTTGTCTTCAAGACATCTAGTTGCGACCTCCAGTAGTCCTTGTCACAGCGATAAACATGCCCGCCCATTACTTGAAGAGCGAGGGGTAAACCAGCACAGGCTTCAACAAATCCGTCTACTAAATCAGCAAAGCCACTCTTACAAGATGGACTGCGAAACGCATGCCAGCAGAAGAGTTCTCTGCCTGGCGCTGAGCTCATTGGTTTTATCTTATAGCGGACTTTCACTCCGGCATTTCTAAGAAGCTTCCCGTCACGGGTTGTGACAATTACCAAACTGTTGCGGAGAGAATTTGTAAGGCCATGCACGGGCAATAGGGCTTCTAACTGCTCCTTATGATCAACATCGTCTATGACTAAAAGGAAACTTAATTCTCTGCTCCTTTCAAGATTTTCCTTGATAACAGCAATCCCATGTTGTACACTAGGACAACTTTTCCGATTTGCAGGAAACAGATCTCCTAGAAGTTGACTTTGCACAGAAGTCAGCTCACCTTCTCTATGTTTTTCCCGCACATTAAATAGAATAGTTGTTTTACTAAATTGCGGTCCTTTACAGTTGAACAGATGTTTGGCGAGAGTGGTCTTGCCAGACCCTCCCATTCCATAGATACCAATTATTTTATCCTTCATCTCCCCGTTTCTCTGGCATTGGCTGTAGAAATCTTTTACAAGCTCATTAAGTCCCACCTCATATTTTGCAACTTGCAAAGTTGTAACCTCTTTCTTTTGCTTCTCATTTACCACGGCAGAGACAACTTCTTCACACAGCTTATTCAGATCGCTGACAATAGAGAAAGCGAAATCGAAATTTAAGGTTAAGTAATTGAGATTTTTCTTTAAAAATATAAAAAACATACAGAGTTCAGAAGTTTTATTGAATCGAAACAGGCCTAAAGTTTGGAGTGCACAACAGCATAAGAAGCCGGAGAACCTAAAGGCATGTATTAAACATATAAATAAAAGATAACATTCTAGAGATGTGTGGTAATTTCTACTACAGAAATATAAAATTATAAGTTATTGCTAGTATGTTCTAGTATGTAGGTGCCTCCATTTATCACATGTAGGTGCTTTGGCAAGGAAGGAAGCACATGTTGTTGGAAGTAGGTGACATTTAAAATTAAAAGTCGGCTATGACCAGTAATATCTCGAGGTTTCCAAAGCTGTCTATAAATAGAGGCATCTTGTAATGTAATAGATATGGACAAAATGTAATAGATATGGGCAAAATGTAATTGATATAGACTTTGTAATTGATATGAGAAAGTTTATGAAATGTATTAATGCAGCAACACATTGTGTTATTCAATTTTAGTTTATTTTGTCCATCCACCTTTCACAAAGTAAGATTTATTTTAGTTTCTACAAATAGTATCAGAGCATTGTGTCTGTTTTCTATAGAATGAATATTCTAATGCAGGAGTCATTAATTAGGAAAAGCTTGGAAGTCTACCATCTAACTGCTACAAAGACCAAGATCTGGAAGTTAACACAGGCAACAGTCATGTAGAGGGACATATGGGCTTGCACAAGGAAAATGTTTCAAGACAGAAAATTTCCATGCCAGATAAGTACATAAATAATCCTAAAGAATCTCTCAGAACAGAGTGGGGGCAATTTAATTCATTCTTGTGAAAGCTGTCAAAGTCGTGCCCAACGTAGAAACAAAAGTAACACCACAAGACACTAACAATGACGCCTGAACAAAGAAAATCAGGGTAGTGTTCTAAAATGTAACCATAAATCGGGAAAAATCTGTTGCTTATACTTGCTAAAACAACGGAAGGAGCTCGAATGTGCAGGCAGGAGCTGTCAAAAACCACACGATGGCTATCTGACATAAAGGGCAAAACTAATGGCTTCGATATAGGCTGTCAAACCACACCCAGAAATCTGTGAAAGCTGGAGTCTTAAATCGTCCAAAAAGAGTACTAAGCTATTTAACCGGCTTCAAGGGTTGGGCATTATTGAGATATTTGGATCTCAAAACAACTACACAAGATTTTTTTGACGAGATAATTGAATATCAACACCAACTCAGCTAAGAGAGCTCCATACCCACACAACTTTAGTACAGAAATTTATTCCAGGCTTAACACAGAAAACTCAAAATGATCCCCTCAAACTTCCTAGATTTTATTGTAGAGTCGACTTTTCTAATAAAACAAGTTTGCAGCAGGTGTTTAAAAGCAATCTTCCTTTCTAACCATCCAACAATTTTCACGTTTTCTCCAAAATTTGTTTTCATAACGAATTGCCATTTGTTCCATTTAAAAAGTGGTAAAATAGTTGATTTCGTTTCCAAATGGCACTCACGCCGAGAAAATCTTCCTTCCATTTTTAGTCTACCTAACACAGCATTTTCTCTAAAATATAACTGCTAAAGTAAGAAATACGAAGCAATTCTGAGATCAATTAAATTGGTTTCTCGAAAAAAACGAGAAAACAATGAAATTTTACAGATGGAATGCTCAGGGAGGAGTCTTACTCATTATTTTTCTTGAGCTCGTAGCCCTTGATCGCTGCGACATTCTGGAGGCAATCCTTCCAATGTTGAATGTCGTGAGGATATCTTTCATCTCTTTCGTGTTTAAGAAATGCTCCTGCAACTGTTCCTTTTATGTGGCGGAAGTCTGAAGGCTCGACATTGTAGAATATGGGAATAATTCTAGCCTTGGTTCGAAACATGAGGGCAAGCTCAGCTAAACACCAAGCAGACTCTGCATATCTTGGTGATAAGATGGCAATGTGAACTCTGGCAGAGACAATGGCATTCTTTATGGCAGAGGGAAAATAATCTCCCAGTTCAGTCTCTGGAGCATCTAGATAAGCCTTGACCTTAGCCTTCTGTAGAGAATCATAGAGCTGCTGAGCCAGAGTTGTTTTGACGTCTGGGCCTCTATGGTTGATAAATACGTCAAACTGTTTCGCAGTCAAGGCAGGTTTTACCTTTTTCTTGGGAGGTTCAAGTGGCTCAAATGGATCGCGTTCCTGTTCTCCTCGACCAGATGTTGAAGCCATTGAAACAAAACTGAACCTCTTGTAGAAAAAAGAGGCAATGCTCTGATATCATTTGTAGAAACTGCTAATATATCTTGTGAAGAGTGGATGGACAAAATAAACTAAAATTGAATAGTGCTGCTGCACTAATATATTTGATGAATTTTCTCATATCAATTACAATGTCCATATCAATTACATGTTGTCCATATCTTTTCATTTTGTCCTTATCAATAACATTACAAGATGCCTCTATTTATAAAACCTCTAGATATTAGTGGTCATAGCTGACTTATAATTTTAAATGTCACCTCCATTCACCTACTTCCACCTACATGTGTTTCCTTCCTTGAGAAGGCACCTACATGTTATAAAACCTCTGAATATTAGTTTCCATAGTTCACTTATAATTTTAAATGTTACCTCCATTCACATACTTCCACCTACGTGTGTTTCCTTCCTTGCCAAGGCACCTACATGTTATAAAGCCTCTAGATATTAGTGGTCATACTTATAATTTTAAATGTCACCTCCATTCACCTGCTTCCACCTACATGCGTTTCCTTCCTTGAGAAGGCACCTACATGTTATAAAACCTCTGAATATTAGTTTCCATAGTTGACTTATAATTTTAAATGTTACCTCCATTCACATACTTCCACCTACGTGTGTTTCCTTCCTTGCCAAGGCACCTACATGTTATAAAGCCTCTAGATATTAGTGGTCATAGCTTACTTATAATTTTAAATGTCACCTCCATTCACCTACTTCCACCTACATGTGTTTTCTTCCTTGTGAAGGCACCTACATGTTAGAAAACCTTGAATATTAGTTTCCATAGCTGACTTATAATTTTAAATGTTACCTCCATTCACATACTTCCACCTACGCGTGTTTCCTTCCTTGCCAAGGCACCTACATGTTATAAAACCTCTAGATATTAGTGGTCATAGCTGACTTATAATTTTAAATGTCACCTCATTCACCTATTTCCACCTACATGTGTTTCCTTCCTTGCCAAAGCACCTACATACCAGAACATACTAGCAATAACTTAGAATAATATATTTATGAAGTAGAAATTCTTCTTTTATATTTATTATTTTGAAATTTGAAAATGGTTTTAAGTATTATTAATATTGTACTTATGGTTTTAAGTATTATTATTATTGTACTTATGGTTTTAAGTATTATTATTATTGTACTTATGGTTGTAAGTATTATTATTTTTGTACTTATGATTTAAGTATTATTATTTTCTCTATTATCTTCTTCTTATTATAGTTATGGTTTAAGTATTATTATTGGCAAACTAGGTGATTGTACAATTTAGTTGTCTAAAGTTGATTCCTTCAATTTAAAGAAAATTTTCCGTTTGAAAATGAAATGAAAAAAGAGAAAGACAAATAAAATATTACATTAAGTCCCTAAAAAGAGATAAATAAATTACATTGTTAAAATACAAAGAGGTAAGATTTCATTATAAATATGACTTCAAGATTTCATGAAAACCATATTTCATTATAAGTATGACTCTGTGATTTCCTGTAAAATATATATGCATATGTATAAAGAAAATAATGATTCTAAAGATGTAGGAGATTTTTTAAAGCATTGTGACTTTATTTTTTAATTATTTGTGTAACATTCTTGGCAAACTAGGTGATTGTACTTATGGTTTTAAGTATTATTATTTTAAAATTTGAAAATGGCTTTAAGTATTATTATTATTGTACTTATGGTTTTAACATTCACATGAAAAGTGGAGTGATGGAGGAGAATGACTTGAGTTTCAAGGCAAGACAACATGTCAAGATCAATTATGGAAATGGCATTTGAGGTATGGTCATCTAAATTTTAAGGGGTTATGTTTGTTGCAAAGGAAAAACATGGTAAGAGGTTTACTTCCAATGAAAGATCCATTCAGTTCTTGTGAAAGTTGTATTTTTGCTAAGCAACATAGAGAAAGGTTTCCAAAAGAAATGTCATATATAGCTTGGGCACCTTTAGAAATTGTGCATACATACTTGTGTGGTCCAATGAAAACACCATCACTAGGGGGGAGCATTTATTTTTTAACATTCATTGATGATTATAATAGAAAGACATGGGTTTACTTTCTCAAATATGAATCTAAGACATTTGGAAAATTCAAGAAGTTTAAGGCATTGGTTGAAAAACAAAGTGGCCTATTCATCAAGGTATTAAGGTTAGATAGATGAGGAGAATATACGTCAAATGTGTTTTTGGATTATTGTAGGTATCATGGAATAAAGAAGCAATTCACTACAAGTTATAAACCTCAGCAAAATGGTGTTGTAGAAAGGAAGAATTGAACAATAATGGAGATGGAAAAAAGCATGTTGAAAGGTAAGAATCTACCTAATGAATATTAGGTTGAAGCAGTAGCTTTTTTTGTTTATATTTTAAATAGAAGTCTGACCAAGATTGTAAGGAACGTGATTCCACAACAAGCATGGAGTGGTAAGAAACATTTTGTATCTCATTTAAGAGTATTTAGCTGTATTGCTTATGTGCATGTTCCTAAAGAAGCAAGAAGAAAATTAGATGATAAAAGTGAAAAGTGCATATTTGTTGGTTATGATGAACATTCTAAGGCTTACAAGTTGTATAATCCTATAACCAAGAAAGTAATTGTAAGTCAAGATGTTATATTCAAAGAAGATGAATCTTGGGGTGGAAGTATAGATAAGATAATCATAGGTACTCCAATAATATTATGTGATGAGAAAGAAGGAGAAGATCAATCAAATGAGCAAAACAAAAGTCAATCAAGAAGCCCACAAGGAGATAACACAAAAATAAAAGATGTCCAAGATGATTGTTCAAACCCACAAGTAAGTAATGAATCAGATCCTACATTTGCACAATTGAGATCAAGGTATAAAAGCAATAAGAATAAAAGTTTGAAAGATATATATGATCAAGAGGATAGGATAGATTCACAATCAAATTTTGCTCTATTTGCTCAAGATCTTATATATTTTGAAGATGCAATTAAGGAAGAACAATAGATTAATTTCATGAATGATGAAATTGAATCTATTGAGAAAAATGATACATGGGAACTCCTTGATTTACCTAAAGATAGTGACTGCATAGGTGTAAAATGGGTTTATAAAACTACGTATAAGGAAAATGGAGGAATTTACAAATATAAGGCAAGACTAGTGGCTAAAGGGTTTGCACATGAATATGGAGTTGATTATAATGGAACTTTTGTACTTGTAGCTAGACTAGATACTATTAGAATGGTTCTAGCCATTGTAACTCAAAACAAATGGATGGTTTGTCAAATGGATGTAAAATCAGCTTTCTTAAATTGATATTGGAAGAAGAAGTTTATGTACAACAACCACTAGGTTATGAAATAAAAGGACATGAAGGCAAGGTTTACAGATTGAAGAAGGCACTCTATGGGTTAAAGCAAGCACCAAGTGCTTGGTATAGTAGAATTGACTCATAGATGATTGGGAATGGATTCAATATAAGCACTAGTGAGCCAACTCTCTCTCTATATATATACACTTATTATATAATCATAATAATATATTGAGGGTATGTTACTTGTGTTAGAACTATAACTAATGTAAGTTAATATATTAAAGAGACGTGTCTCTTCAAGAGACATGCCTCTTTATATAACATATATACTCATTATTATAGTAACTTGGAAAAAACATAAAATATCCAGAAGTGCTATTACAAGTTACAAAATAAATTAATCAATCCTATTTCACTAACATGCTATTAGAGCATTTTGATCCTCTGGGCCAGTTTGCTATATAAAAAAAACACGATTCATTTTTTATCTAGAGACTCATTGGCAGAGTGTAGCATTTGGACAAAGGAAGCATAGATCACCAAATTAAACATTTCGATGGAAGTCACTATGGTCTTTATGTCAAGTTGACATTAGACCCAAAACAATCAGGGATACATTGTCTTTTTTCAAAACTAGTTTCTAACTCAAGTTGGGAGATACAATTACCAAACTACATCATATTTTTTAAATTTCACTAGTTCATATTTATCTTGCAAATGAATGAATGGAAACAATATATCGAAGGCATTATAGCATATGGAGATGAGTAGCTCATATTGGGACATAAGTATTCTGTGATTATATTATTGCACAAGTTCAAATATAAGTATCTTAATTAAGAAGGCAAGGAAGTGTGCATTTGTATTAGCAAAGACCACATGACCACATATGTCAATTAAGAAGGCAAGGAAGTATGCATTTGTTTTAACAAAGACCACATGAGCCTATGTGGAGCTGAATTACAAATATTAATGGGAATGCACCACATTTTACCACAATACAGATATAGTTGGGATCTAGTGTGATGTAACAGAGATTTGGAGATAATCATCATTTGCTACAAAAACACAAGAGGAATATTTCTTATGCTCCCAAAAGGTATGATCATTAGGCATGCATGAAAGATATAAAGTAGGATATTGAGTCGCTCTAAAAAAGGCTTCACAACATCAAATCAACACTATCAAAGGTAGGTAGAAATGAATATAGTTAACACCTTTATGAATGACTGGAAGAAGTCGATAGTAGAGTGATAGAGGAGAAGGTGAAATCAATATAATCATATGAATATGATGGAGATATCAGTGGACGTAGGGTAAGCGCACACCAAGTTGTGGTGCCAAAAGGGGGGTATAAATGGACACTTTTTTTTTGAAATCAGTAATTTCTAAATTTCAACAAGAATTTGAAGATAGTTACGCTTAAAATTTTAAGATATGACAAAAACAAAAAATAAAAGTATAAGTCCTTTAAATCTAGTTTCTAAACTACTAATTTTTTTTCAAAATGGTTTAGTTTTAGGTCCTCAAAAAGGGGGGCTACAGAAAGTGTTACTATTTATTTAGAAAAAAACATAACATGGTACAAAGTGTGGCCCCGCTAAAATTTTAACTTTTTCTTTGAAATTCTTTAATCGCTCTAGTCAAAATTTACCTAACATTGTGTAGTTTATCCCAAAGTTTTCAGGTAATTTTATAATGTGTACTTTTGTTTAATGAATTTTTTAATTGGACACATCCCAAAAACATGAAATATCTTTGTGCTCTCCCTAGAAATGATTGAAAACTAATTTAAAATCAAAACTTTTTTTTCCCAAAGTGTATAGAATGGTGTCTAGTTTCTAAAAAACTAAGTTGATGTGAAATTTGATGAATGAGCTAAAATCTACAGCCCAATTAGCACATGTTGGTTTTTGACAAAAAATGGACATACATTCAAAAGAAATTATAGTTGAAGGCTTGAAATAGTTCAAATAAAAAATTAATTAAATGGTTATATAGCTAACACAGAGACCTACAATGTCATGTAACCTGATTTTATCAATGCTCAACTATGAGAAAACTTGAAGGAGAGGACACAAGAAAAATCAATCATCTTTTGTATGTTTGTAGCAAAACATGTCTCACACCAGTTTAGAGACTCCAAACCTTTGGGTTGGATCCCTAAGGCAAAACCAAGCCTTAGGCTTGGTAGAATGAAAGCTTTAAATAGTGCATGCACATTATAGAGCACGTGCATTATTTAAAGCTTTTTAAAATTTGGGTCTTAATAGCATTGCACACTTTAGTGCGTATGCACTTTAGTGTGCATGCACTATTAAGACCTAAATTTCAATAGAGAGGGAAGAAGAGAAGTAGAGAGGAAAGAGAATGAGAGAGATTAGAATATGAGAAGAGAATAAGAGGTGGGATAGGGAGAGAGGGAGGGAGGCAGAAATAGAGAGAGAGTAGGGGATCAGAGAAGGTAGGATAGGGGGAGAGAGAGAGAGAGAGAGAGAGAGAGAGAGAGAGAGAGAGAGAGAGAGAGAGAGATTAGGGGATGGGAGAAGAGAGAGATAGTAGGGAGATAGAGAGAGAGGGATGGGAGTGTGTGTGTGTGTGTGTGTTTGTGAAGGAGAGTAGAGAATGGGAGAGAGAGAGTGTAGGGGTAGAAAATAGAGAGAGTAGGGTGTGGTAGAGAGATAGAGTAGGGGATGGGAAAGAGAGAGAGAGTAGGGGGTGGGAGAGAGAGTGAGAGTAGGGGATGGGAGAGAGAGAGCAAGTAGAGAGGGAGAAAGAGAGAGTGAGAGAGAGAGAGTAGTGGGTGGGAGAGAGAGAGTAGGGGATGGGAGAGAGAGTGGGGGAGATTGGGAGAGAGAGTAGGGAATGGGAGAGAGAGTGAGAGAGAGAAAGTAGGGGATATGAGAGAGAGAGTAGGCTATGGGAGAGGGAGTAGGAGAGGGAGAACGAGAGAGAGAGGGGGGGATGGGAGAGAGAGTGAGAGGGAAAGAGAAAGTAGGGGTGGGAGAGAGAGAGAGAAAGTTAGGGATGGGAGAGAGAGTAGGAGGTGGGAGAATATGAGAGAGAGAGAGAGAGGGAGAGAGAGAGAGAAGGGGATAAGAGGGAGAGAGTAGGTAGTGGGAGAGGGAGGGGGAGAGGGAGAGCAAGAGAGGGGATGGGAGTGTGTGTAAGAGAGAGAGCACAAGGGATGGGGGAGAGTGTGAGAGTGTAAGAGAGAGTAGGGGGTGGTAGAGAGGGAGTACAGGATGGGAGAGAGAGTAGAGAGGGAGAGAGTGAGAGTGAGAGAGAGAGAGAGAGAGAGAGAGTGAGAGAGAGTGAGAGATAGTATGTGATGGGAGAGAGAGTGAGAGAGAGTATAAGTATTGAGAGAGGGAGTGGGAGAGGGAGAGCGAGAGAGAGAGAGAGAGAGAGAGAGAGAGAGAGAGAGAGAGAAGGGATGAGAGAGAGTGAGAGAGTAGGCAATGGGAGAGGGAGTGGGATAGAGAGAGTGAGAGAGAGCAGGGGATGGGAGAGAGAGTAGGCGGTGGGAGATGGAGTGGGAGAGGGAGATAGATAGATAGAGAGAGTAGCAGTGGGAGAGGGAGTGAGAGAGGGAGAGCAAGAGAGAGAGGGTATAGGATGGGAGAGAGAGAGAGAGAGTGAGAAAGAGAGAGTAGGAAGTGAGAGAGGGAGAGGGAGAGGGAGATAGAGAGAGAGAGTAGCTTGAAAGAGAGAGAGAGTAGGAGATGTGAGAGGAGAGAGAGAGAGAGAGAGTAGCCTAAGAGAGAGAGATTAGGGGATGGGAGAGGTCTAGACAATAAGATAGAGAATAGGCAGTGGGAGAGGGAGAGTGAGAGAGAGTAGGGGATGAGAGAGAAGAGAGAGAGTGTAGCCTAAGAGAGAGAGAGAGAGAGAGTAGAGGATAGAGTGTGAGAGAGTAGGTGGTGGGAGAGGGAGTGGGAGAGCGAGAGGGAGAGAGAGAGAGAGGGAATGGGAGTGTGTGTAAGAGAGAGAGAGTAGGGGATGGGAGAGAGAGTGTGTGAGAGAGACTAGGGGATGAGAGAGAGAGAGAGAGAGAGTAGGCGGTGGGAAAGAGAGTGGGAGAGGGAGAGCAAGAGAGAGAGGGGGGCATGGTAGTGTGTGTAAGAGAGAGAGAGTAGGGGATGAGAGAGACAGAGAGTGAGAGAGAGATTAGGCAGTGGGAGAGGGAAAGTGATAGAGAGGGGGATGGGAGTGTGTGTAAGAGAGAGAGAGTAGGGGATAGGAGAGAGACTGAGAGAGAGTAGGTGGTGGGAGAGGGAGTGGGAAAGGGAGATCAAGAGAGAGAGTGGGGGATGGGAGAGAGAGAGAGAGAGAGAGTAGATCATGGGAGAGGGAGAGCAAGAGAGTGAGAGAGAGTAGGGGATGGGAGAGGAGAGAGAGTGTAGCCTAAGAGAGAGAGTAGGGGATAGAGTGTGAGAGAGTAGGTGGTGGGAGAGGGAGAGCAAGAGAGAGAGAGTAGGGGATGAGAGAGAGTGTGAGAGAGAGAGTAGGTAGTGGGAGAGGGAGATAGATAGAAAGAGAGTAGCCTAAGAGAGAGAGTAGGGGATGGGAGAGGGGAGAGAGAGAGAGTAAGGGATGGGAGAGGAGAGAGAGAGAGTAGGGATGGGAGAGAGAGAGTGAAAGATAGAGTAGGCAATGGGAGAGGGAGAGCAAGAGAAAGGGGGGATGGGAGTGTGTGTAAGAGAGAGAGTGAGAGAGAGTAGGTGGTGGGAGAGGGAGTGGGAGAGGGAGATAGATAGAGAGAGAGTAGCTTGAGAGAGAGTAGGGGATGGGAGAGGAGAGAGAATGAGAGAGAGTAAGGGATGGGAGAGAGAGAGTGAGAGGGAGTAGGTAGTGGGAGAGGAAGAGCGAGAGATAGAGTAGGGGATGGGAGATAGGGAGTGAGAGAGAGAGAGTAGGTGGTGGTAGAGAGAATGGGAGAGCGAGATAGAGAGAGAGAGAGAGAGAGAGAGAGAGAGAGAGAGAAGGGGATGGGAGAGGAGAGAGAGAGTGAGAGAGAGTAGGGGATGGGAGAGGAGAGAGAGAGTGACAAATAGAGTAGGGGATGGGAGAGAGAGTGAGAGAGAGTACGTAGTGGGAGAGGGAGTGGAAGAGGGAGATAGATAAAGAGCGAGAGTAGCCTAAGAGAGAGAGAGAGAGAGTAGGGGATGGGAGAGGAGAGAGAGAGAGAAAGAGAGTAGGGGATGGGAGAGGAGAGAGAGTGAGAGAGAGAGTAGGGAATGGGGGATGGTGAGAAAGGGAGAGATTATTTTTCACATAGTGTGTATGCACTATAGTGCATATGCACTATATGAAAACACCAAAAAATGTTCATAATGAAAGTTTCGGTCCCTATTGATCCATATTCTGGTTTTTGTCTATTGTGTATTCAGTTGTTCCAATAGAAAACATGGGTTTCATGTTGTTGGAAGTTAGAAAATACTATTTGAGTGCTTTATGAATATTCTTACATTCTATTTGAAGCTAGCAAACACCAAATTCAATCATTGGATACACTATTTGAAGGCTTTTCGAATATTATTTCTCTAAAAAAGGTCAGTGCAATCCTTTTTAAATATTCTTTGTTATTTTATAGAGACAAATTTGATTATAATTTGACATGTTGTTTAACATATAGTTAATTCATTGAAATTTGTATGTTTGAATGAATTGTTGTTTGGAAATGGTTAGAAATTTGACAAGTTGTTTAATATATATTGTGTATTCATTGAAATAATTTTAATTTGTATATGTATATGAATGATTTGTAATTTACAAATTTTAAGTAATTCAAATTTTTGAATAATTTGACATATAGAAATCATCATCATGCCAAGGAAGAAACCAAAAACTCAAACAACAGAAGAGAGGGAGAGAGATTTGTCAATTAAAAGAGATAAAATGAAACTACTACATAAACAAAGAAAATTGCAAAGCAATAATGAAGAATTGTCTTTCAAAGAGGAACAAGAACCATCAATACAAATAAAAAAAGAGAAAGAATTGGAAATACAAGGAGAACAAATGAGACTATTATGCTCAAGAAGACAATTGAATTGTGAAGCTACACAATCTTCGAATATTGGAGTCATATCATCATCTCATGTTGAAGAGATGCTAATTTGTAGATTTGACAATGTACACACTCCATCATGTCATGTTGAAGGAACAACATCAACATATCAAGTAGGTGATATTCCATTGTTTGCATCTTATTGCCAAGACACATCATCTTCGGTTCAAGGTACACAAAGGTCTCAACCTTCTGTTGATGTTCAAAATGTTGATGGAATGAAAGAGATTATAATACCCTCTAGAATTCATTTTCGAAGACCAAAATATTTGATTGATATTAATACTAACATTTTGAAATCAATGCATGACAAGATTAGCAAGCATACTTGTCAAAGAAAAGTTAATCATATGTGGAGATTATTATTTGAAAAATTCAATATTACAGTTCAATGCCAAGTATTTGGAGAAATGATGAGGAATTTGAAATTTAGGCTTATCATAAAGATTCTTGGGCTAAGAAGGATGGACAATTCAAATGAAAAAACATTGTAAAGAATCTAATGAGTGCTTATTACAAAGTGGTCTCTAAATCACACACTAAAGATAACAATATCACAAGATGAGTACTTACATCGAAAATAGTAAGTACCTAAATGAAGAAAGCCCGACTCGTGAGAAAGACAAGAAAAATATTGAAAATTGGCACAGGTACTCTAAGGAGAGCCATGCTAAGGCATGAGAGATTATAAGACCCAACAAAAAATGAGTTATGAACATTTAGCGGTAGACTATCACGAAAGGATAAAATAATTAGTGAAGCCTTGAAATCATTGATCGAAGATGTTTGAACAAATAACACATATGTTTCCCCTAATCAAAGAGATTTTTTAAGGAGGATTGGTAGCCAAAATCGTGACTCACATGCGAAACATTTTTTGGACTCAACTCAGACACAGTTTTTTGCAAAATTTATTGGTATGTATTCTCAAATTCAAATAAGTCAAAGATTTTTTGAGATGGGAAAACCTTTTTATGTGAGATAAATCACACATGCACAACTTGTTGTTATAGAATACATATTGAATTTTCTAACGATTTTGATGTTTTTAGGCATATATGTGTGTTTTTGCATTCTAAGTTTGTTTTGTAGGATTGTGACATGAATGATCCACTTAGATCTCCAAGGAAATTCATATCCAACATTTTATCTAAAATAGGGGATGGCTAACAATTTTACAAGACATCATTCTTGGATGGTACATGCTTATTTTGTGGTTCTTTGCAACTTTTATCAACTTGTGAACATATGGATAGTACACATGCAATTAGAAATGAAATAGTAGATTATGAAAAATATAAGATAGTGACATATGCTCTAAAAGATGAGAAATAGGGTAAAAGATGTGATTTAGTCATTGAAAAGATTTCAATGTATGAGTTCATGAATATTTATCATGAAAATATTATTTATGAGTATGCAAGGTATACACATAGAGCACAATGACTGGATTTGCAATTTAAGTTGTGCAAGGATACATTTCTACTGGATACCATTGTTTTGGTTGTAGACTTCATAGAGAACTACACACTACAACCTCAAAATGAGGTGTAGGAAAAGTATTATACTTCTCAACAAGTTTCCATATTTGTTCACATATCATCTATGCATTCACCTACAAGTATAGAGGATGACAGGAAGATTTTGAGAAAGTACCATTTTTAAATCAGTGATGATCGATCACATTCTACAGAGTTTGTACATGGTTGTTTTCAATTATTTTATGGAGATTTGGCTAACAAGGGCATACCATATCATCAGTACATTATTTGGTTAGAAAATTGTGCATCTCAATTCAAGAATGCACATATGTTCTATTGGTTGAGCAAGATGCATAGGTTGTCTAGAATTTAATATATGTGGAATTTCACAGAGGCTGGTCATGGAAAGGGAGAACATGATGGTGTAGGCACATGCATCAAAAGAGCCTTAGCTCATGAAGAACTAAAGTACAAAGATGGAGTAATATTGATAGATGAAAAATTCATCATCTGGTGGTGTAACGCTACAATGGGTCCATGTAAAAAAATGTGAGTCTACGGTTCGTAGATTTTTTTGGTTGATAGATAATACTAACATTGCACCATATGAGGATTGTTGCACACTAATAGGATTAAGTGAGTTGCACTCTTTTAGAAGATCTGATGCAGGTTCATGGAGTATCCACACATGAAAAATGGCATGGTATTGGCCATCATATGCAGAGGAAAATTGGGATGAGTGTGAGTTGAGTAAATGGGTGAACAAATGGGATATACAAGTTTTGGACCCAATTGACACCTCTCATCCCCCACAAGCACTGGAAATGGTAGAGATGAATTTTTCCATTGACTTTGACCGCTTGCCTGATCTAGTGCAACTTGGTAATATATATATATCTTTGTAGTTTTAATATGTAACTTTATAAATTTTACATATGTATCTTCTGAATTAATGACTACATTTTGTACATTTATCCTTGCAGGCCATATTTTTTCTGTTATTGCACCTAATGAAAATGAAGAAGGGATAGATTATTATTTTTGTCATTGTGTCCAAGCCAAAAAAAAATTGGATCACTTAGTTATAGATAGTGAAGGTTTCGAGTACCATATCAGTGTGGTGGTTATAATTGGCACATGACTGAGATGATATTCTTTGAAGAACCCTAACTTGTGGTTATTCAAGGATTGGCAAACAAAGAGGAAGATTCTTCATTATTCAAACCTTGTTGTTGCATCAAATGTCCACTTGATAAAATATGGTGGAAAGCCACATAATAAGAATCTTTGGAAAGTTTGTGATTCAGACCATGAGGCAATACTTGAAACATTAAAATGTAGAGCAGATCTAGTTGGTTCATTAGATTGAATAGAGAGAGAGAGAGAGAGAGAGAGAGAGAGAGAGAGAGAGAGAGAGAGAGAGAGAGAGAGAGAGAGTATGGTTGCATGAGGCAATACCCGAGACATTAAAATATAGAGCAAATTCAGTTGGTTCATTAGATTGAATAGGGAGGTAGGTAGAGAGAGAGAGAGAGAGAGAGAGAGAGAGGGAGAGAGAGAGAGAGAGAGAGAGAGAGAGAGAGAGAGAGAGAGAGTGGTGTAGGCGAACCTTGAATCATAGGGCCCTCACCTTTTCATTTTTTTTGTGTTATGCTCCAAGTGAGCCTTGTAAGTAGAATAAGGGTCATTGGACCTAGGTGTGATAGTTAGGGTATTGTATGTCATTTAATGTCCTTAGAAGAGTCACTATTTTGGCCTAATAATCAAGGTATACATTGCCATAGGGAAATGAGTAACCTAAGGGATGAGTCATTAGCTTAGAGAAGGGTCCCTAGCATGGAATTTCTAAGGGATAGCCTAAATAACAAACTAGAAGTGTTAAGAAGAGCAAGAAAGAAAAATTCCAAAAGTTGCTATATTGCAATTTTTGCAAAATGCTGATTTTGCAAGAAATTGTGGATTTTCCTTTTAAAACTTGAAGGACGCTGACACAAACCATAAGGATGAAGGGGAAAGGCCTAGAAGGAGATATAAAGACTTTCCAAACCCTAAAATGAGAGAAGTTAATATCATTATATATAGTCAACATACTATAGCATGATATTTGAAGGAAAAATTATTGAGTTTCTAAGTTTTAAGGTGCTTTTAACATTGTTTTCGTAGACTGTACTAGTTTCCATGGTAGATTGGGTTGTTTAGAACAATTTTGTTTTAGAAAGTTTGGTTTGATTGTCTTTCTTTTAATTTGTTAAACTTTCAAAAAATCTTCCCCAAATGGCTAGTTGGTTTAAACCAACCTTTTAACCATTGGGGATAACCTATATTAGCCTTTACAAGAGGGTGATAGGTATGATGTACTTATTTTGGCAATAAATCAATAAAATAACCTATTTTTCTTGTAAAATTCCATGTTTTGGAGCATTGTATCGACTAGTATGGACATTGGGGCATGTGCCAATGACCCCATGAGTCAGAGGGGTGAGTTACCTTTAAATTTCACTGTGTTTCATGTTTTGATCCTTTGTAGTTTGCAAGTTATTCAAGTTTTGCTAAAGGTGCCTAGAAATCAACATTAAACCAAGGGTTTCATCTAGGGCCTTGTTTTTTTGGCACTTTCCACCATGGGAATGTGATGCCCATGATCTATTAGTGTACTTCATGGTTTTTTAGGTTTTACAGATGGCCAAGAAAGGAATGAATTTTGCCACCATACCCTAGGTGTATGGCTCCATACATGCACCATTCAACATTTCACCATAGTCACTATAACTTTTTCTCTAGAGTGATCCAAGGTCTATAAATTTGGATTTGGACTTATTTCACATGTCTCTAGATTTTCCTATAATTTTTTTGTAGATTGGTACATGTGAAAGGGTACTTGTAGTGTAACTGTAGCCTAATTAGGCCTATCAACACTTTCCAAATGTTGTTATAACAGTGGCTTCTAGCCTCTTCTAGTTTGTGAGATTTACATATGTTTTATATCTCATAAAATGGTGTTTCAATCTCACTTTAAATTGTGTCTTCATGTGGGGTTTTTCCATATTATGTTCAATTTACAATTTGAAGGGCTACTAACCTTTTCAATTGCAAACTATTGTAACTGTATATCAGTGTTGTTTGGACATAAGAGAATCACTTTATCTTCTATATACTGACCTTAATAGGTCTAAGGTGTGTTTATGTTCCATTCTATGGTCATTTTTCTCATTTCATTCATGTTTGGGGGTACGTTCCCTTATTAGGGTTTTGGAGAATCCTCATGTTTTGGTGCTTTTCAACTTAGGAAAACCTAGTGATGAGGTTCCCTACCTTGTTTGGGTTGTGATAACCTGTGATAAGTTCATTATTGATTCTTGTGATAAGTGTTCCAACACTAAACCCTCTTTTTGGAAAATTTGAAGGATTCCAAACTTGTCTAATTGCCTAGTGGCTTGCCTTTTAGAAGCTTCCACCATGCACTGCTGCATCACAACCTATCCTAACTGAACTATCTAGGATCCTCGGGTGCCTTCTTTGATGAGTCTAGAATGGGTGCTCCCACACCAGTCATCTACTTGACTGGGACATGTTTGGGAACTAGCAATCTCCATTTAAACTCAAGTCTCCATTTAAAGGTGGTAATGATTTTTTTGTTGTTATGTTAAGATCATTAATATATTTTGACGAAAACTTTGAGGGATCATACCTAGCTTGAGTATCCTGGCTTCCCAAGTCCTATAAATGCAAGACCATTAATTAATAGGCATTTCTAATTGAAATATCTATGGTGTTGGAATGAAGTGTGTGACTAGATTCTTTGCCTACTAATGAGCCAAATTGAGGCTTCACTTCACATTGCTCTGTGGACATTTCTATAGCACTTTTTACTTCTTTATCTAAATTTTTTGTGTCTGTGTAAATGTGCACTCTTTCTCAGTAGTGGTAGGTTTTGTCTCTTCATCCTAAGTAATTAGAATAACTTGGATGGAACTAAGGTAATGATTTTCTTGTGAAATTTCCTTTTCTCTTAGATTAATCTCTCTATTAGGTAGGTTTTCTATATCTTCCTTTGTATATTTAATAGATGTAGCCGCAATTCCTCTGTATATTAAGGTTTCCTCTATAGGAATGCGAAGGCATGGGGAGTGAGGCCAACTATTGGTCACTATATTGAAAAGGTAGCTCTTGGCCATGCCATTGATGGGAATCATTTCAATCTTATTTTTAGAATCGGTACCTCATTTTTCTTGAAAGAATAATATATATTATTTTCAATGTCTTTGAAATATCTGTAGCTGGTGGCCAATTGCTTATTCATTTTCTTTCAATATTCATAGGAAACTAAGGTTTTTTTTTTACCTAATACGTCTTAAGAATCTTAACTAGGGTCCTAGAAAGGTCCTAGATGGACCTATTTGACCTAAATATGTAAAGAGCAAAAATTGCTCAAAAGTTGCAATGTTGCTTGAGCAACTTTTACAATTTTTGCAAAAAAGTTGCAAATGGAAGTTTGGGAAGTTGTAACTATCCATGCTTGGGTATATGAGCATAGGAAAAATATTTTTGAAGGTTATAAGGTTTCTAGTCAAACTTGCATTTTAAAGCAATTTTTACAACTTTTGCAATTTTGCACAAAGTTCACTAGATTTCACTTCTAGGACTTGGAAAAGGTTCCAAACTATTAAAAAAAAACTAAAAACACCTAATCGTAGGGAATCTTGACAAAAAAACTCAAAAAGACCCAATTTTTCCTAATTAGCAACTTTTGTTCATATCTTGCACAAAGTGAACTAAGCATACATATCTTGCTCATGTCTTTCTCACCATTCATCGTGGGTTCAAACTATCTATTTTTTTAGCTTTTGGTGGTCGTGTAAACCCCAGCCCCAAGCTCATCCTATCCTATTTAGCGCTTGAAAATTCTTAGGCACGTCGAACTCAAGTGTCCCTAAGAGTCACTAAATGACATAGGGAAAAAATCTTTGGGGGGCATATCATAGAGCTCATACAAGGTATGAATGTGATTCTAGGTGCTATAGGACCATGTTGCAAAGACCTACAATAGCCTCTCTCACTTTTTTGAGATCTTATTATGGTTTGATTTTGCAACCCCATCTCAGGTGATGTTAAAACTTGTAGTGTTGGCCAGTACAAAGTTGCCAACTGCCCAAATCTCCCTCAGTGTTCATCATTGGATCAAAGTGTTTATTCCTTTAGCTTCAAGTGGTAGGGTAAACCCTTGCAGCAAGCTCATCCCATCCTACTAAGTGCTCAAACATTCTTTGGTACATAGAACCAAATCATCTCTAAGAGTTACTAAGTGCCATAGGGTAGAGATCTTTGACAGGACATATCACAAAGCTCGTGTGAGTTAAGGATGAGATTCTAGGTGCTATAGGACTATGTTGTAGAGACCTACAATAATTTCTCACTTTTTAGAGATCTTATTCCTTTTTCATTTTGTGAGCCCATCTAGGGTGATGCTAAACCTTATAGTGTTGGCTAGTACAAAGTTGTCAAGTGTCAAATCTCCCTCACCATTCATTGTGGGATCGAACCATCTATTTCGTTAGCTTTAGGTGGTTGGGTAAAATATAGCTCCAAGCTTGTCCCATCCTATTGAGTGCTTGAACATTCTCAGGAACACTAAACCAAAATGTCCCTAAGAGTCACTAAATGTCATAGGGAAGTGATCTTTGACATGGCATACCTCGGAGCTTGTGCAAGGTATGAATGCAATTTTAGGTACTATAAGACCATGTTGCAGAGACCTAAAATAAACTCTCTTATTTTTTGTAGATCTTATTCCATTTTGATTTTGTGACCCCATCTCGGGTGATGCTCAAACTTATAGTATTGGCTAGTACAAAATGGCCAACTATCGAATCTTCCTCATTATTTGTTGTGGGATTGAACTATCTATTCCATTAGTTTTAGGTGGATAGGTAAACCCTAGCCCCAAGCTTGCCCCATCCTATTGAGCACTTGAATGTTCTCTAGCGCACCGAACCAAATCATCCCTAAGAGTCATTAAGTGTCATAGGGCAGTAATCTTTGATGGGAAATATCTCAGAGCTCGTGCAAGGTATGGATGTGATTCTAGATGCTATAGGACTATGTTGTAGAGGCCTATAATAAGCTCTCTCACTTTTTGGAGATCTTATTCCATTTTGATTTTGTGATCCCATCTCAAATGATGCTAAAACTTGTAGTGTTGTCTAGTACAAAGTTGCCAACTGTCAAATATCCCTCACCATTCATTGTGGCATTGGAATATCTATTCTGTTAGCTCTAGGTGGCTAGGTAAATCCTATCCCCAAACTTGTTTCATCTTTTTGAGTGCTCAAACATTCTTAGGCATGTCAAACCAAAATGACCCTAAGTCACCAAATGCCATAGGGAAATGATGTTTGATGGGTATATCTTGGAGCTCATACAAGGTATGGATGTGATTCTAGGTGATATAGGATTATGTTGTAGAGACCTACAATAACCTCTCTTACTTTTTGGAGATCTTATTCTATTTTGATTTTGCGACACCATCTCAGGTGATGCTAAACTTGTAGTGCTGGCTAGTACAAAGTTGCCAATTGCAAAATCTCTCTTAACTTTTATTATGGGATCGAGCTATCTATTCCATTAGTGCCTTTGGGTGGTTAGGTAATCACTAGCCCCAAGATCCTCCCATCTTTTTGAGCACTTGAATGTTCTTGGGCATGCCAAACTAAATTGTCCTTAAGAGTCACTAAATGCCATAGGGCAGCAATTCTTGATGGGGCATATCTCAGACCTCATGTGAAGTATGAATGCGATTCTAGGTGCTATAAGACCATGTTGTGGAGATCTGAAATAGACTCTCTCAATTTTTGGAGATCTTATTCTATTTTGATTTTTCCATGCCATCTCAAATGATGCTGAAACTTATAGTGTTAGCCAATACAAAATTACCAACTGTCAAATCTCTATCACTTTTCATCGTGGGATCGAACTATCTATTCTATTAGCTCTGAGTGGCTAGGTAAACACTAGCCCCAAGGTCCTCCCATCCTATTGAGCATATGAACATTTTTGGGCACGTCGAACTAAATCATCCCTAAGAGTTACTAAATGTAATAGGAAATCGATCTTTGACAAGACATAGCTTAGAGCTCGTGTGAGGTATGGATGCAATTTTGGATTCTATAGGACTATGTTGTGGAGACTTGCAATAACCTCTCTCTCTCTCTCTCTCTCTCTCTCTCTCTCTCTCTCTCTCTCTCTCTCTCTCTCTCTCTCTCTCTCTCTAGAGATCTTATTATATTTTGATTTTCCAATGCTATCTAAGGTGATGTTGAAACTTGTAGTGTTGGCTAGTACAAAGTTTCCAACTATTGAATCTCTCTCACTATTCATCATGGGATAAAAATGTTTGTTCTATGAGCTCTAGGTGGCTGGGTAAACACTAGACCCAAGCTCCTCCCATCATATTGAGCACTCAAACATTCTTGGGCATGCGAAACCAAATCGTCCCTAAGAGTCACTAAATGTCATAGGGTAGTGATGTTTGACTATGGCATCTAGATATGTCATCTCATCCAATGATAGAGACTCATGAGAGAAGGTAAAGGGGTGATCATACACCTCATTTTGAACATATTTTTTTAATGATAATAAGGTAATCCTTGTTTGTAAGGCCAAAGAACTTGAGTTCACATATAAACCCAAGTTGCCTTAGTCCTAACAATTTTTCTTTTTTTGTTCTTTTTGTTAATAAGTTGACTCAATAAGTTTTTTGATATTCATTACACCTTATATAGGTCCTATGTATTATCAAAAACTACTTGGTTAAGTTTTAGGAAGAGTTAGTGCAAAAATTACATTTTCCAATAAAAGTTGCTGACAACTTTTTGATAATTTTAGCAATTTTTTGGAAAACCTTGAAATTAACCTTGTAACCAATCAAACCAACTAATAATTGGTTAGAATGGATGTCAAATGATGAAAATGCCCTCTATGAATTTAAAGGAGGCATAAGTTTTTGGTGATTATTAAGTTTTTTTTTATATGGTAAGGAATCACTGCTGATGTTAAACTTGTATATAGGATCACTGAGTTATTGTCAAATATCATTACTTCTTGTTTGGAATAGCAAACTCTTATTTTTTCAGAATCAAATAGTACCACTTCAAATGCATGTTATCACTAAATAGAGTTAGTGGAAGATGTTAAGGATCTTATTGGTTGTCTTAACAACCATTTCATTGGTTTAAAACATAATCATTTCCCTTTGTGAAGAGTTGTTCAAAAATCAGCAAATTACATGTTGTTGCAAAGAAAATATAGTCATACGATGTTGGAAGATTGTTTTCACTCATAAGATGTTGAAGAATATCTTGGAAGGATGGAATAGATGATAGACTGAAGTTTTTGAGATAGTTATTAGGTGTTCCTTGAAGTGTCTAAGATGTTAGTTTGAAGAAAAAAGTTGATTATGATCCATTTCTCAAAATTGCTTATTTTTTCTTTATTGCTTCCCAAGTCTTGAATAGGAAAAGTGATCAAGTAGTTTTATTAAGTTGGGTAGAAGTTTTTTCAATGTTGTAACCAAGTTGGAAAGAGTCTTTGAAGACACTTAGGAAGGTGGGAAAAGTAGTTTGCCTTAAAAGTGTTCTTGTTGGTAATTCACTAGCTTTTGGTGTGAGCACTGTGCATCATTTTGGATGCAATCTATACAAAAAATAAATATATGAAATGTACTTAAAATGTAAACAAGAAAAACAAGAAATATATTAGGATAACCAATAATGTCATACATTAACAAAGATATAATATATTATGATAACCAATAATGTAATACATGAACAAATATATCATATGTTAACCAATAATGTCATAAGTCTAATAATGTCATGCATCAAATAAATGTCATAAATCAAATATAAAATGTCATATATACATCAAATGTATATCAAATATGTCCACTGACATAAAATCTAACATATATGTCCACCTATGCCTATACATGTCTGTCTATCAACTATATCTTCTCCTTCCCACGAGGGGAATGAAACAAATTCCTAGAGGTCTTCAATCGTTATGTGGAGGGAGATAATGGAGATGATGGGGTCTTCCTAACACGCTTGCTTGTCCTCTTGTTTAGGATCTTATCTAACTCGAGCTGATACAAATGAAGTAGATATGAATCAATAATTATTATACATTGAAATCAAATAGATTCACACACAAAATTAAATATTTTCTTACTGCCATCAAATAGTCACTCTGTATGTCTACCTCAAAGGCTCGCAGATGATCAAGTGTAATAAGGCCCTACAACAATTCAATCAATATAATCAATTATAAATAACATTAGAATTTTTTATACTAACTATTATAAACAACAACTAAAACCAAGAAAATTCTTCCATACCTCGGTCAATGGCTCTAAACTAGCCATCGTTGCAACAACTCCACAATCGATGGACTGGTGAAGATGAGGAGTCTTAGACATTAACAACTACATGTCATATAATACAATTTACATGTAACATGAAATATGAAACAAATATAATCAAATGAATTAAATTAACATGAAATAAATGTATCTCTACGAATCTTGTATCATGCCTAGGCTTAGAGTCCCTTGTGAATATTGATAGTCCAGTAGAGAACTGAAGCACATGCATAAAATTTTTTGTCAATCTTTTATATGATTACTTAATAAATATATGTATTAACTTAAATGATTAAATTTATACATACCTCTCAACTCATTGATAGGACAAAAAATAGAGCCAGGGAATTTGTACTAGGGCCAGTAACACTCTTACACTGAATTTTGAACAATGTCAATACATGCTAATTAATTAGTCATTCACTATACATATGAAATGTGATCAAATTAGTTTAGTATAATTGTAATTTACTTGTGTGTCAATGCCAAATGTGTCACATAGGAATTCATCAATGACTAGCCCATCATCCATACTATCTCCAACATGAATACCAAATGTGCATATGGATCTAGATGATGTGCACATGTGATTGTGATGCACAAAAGGCTCCTCCTAATCTAATGGACTGGTGCAATGAATGAGGGTTAGTGTCAAAGCATTGATAGTCCTTAGAGTGTTGGTCTCTACATGTTCCTTTATAACTAAAGGAATAATCACATCCTTACCTTATGGCTTGACAATAGGTACTCTAACTACATTAGGGTCACGACGTGCCTCCGACCTCTAAAATGATGACCCCCCCACCTCTACCTAGAGATTCTAATATATCAAAATAATTGGGGATCTCCCCAAGGACAAATTCACAATACAATTTTTTTAAGAAATACATTGGAACCTCATGATTATTGTAGGGAGGGGCATAAAAGACCATCCACCATCTATCCCAAAAGTTATTTCTAATACCATCATGTATGCACCAATAGACGGGGAACCTTTTAGTTATGGGTTTAACAGTATCTTGTTCTCCACCCTTTTTACAATGCACAAATGCTACCTTTTGCTATTTCCTTTTTTTTTATACATCTTGATATGATAATTTGTTTGCATAATATCTTCTTTCTTCATCCCTCTTAACATGCCAAATATTGAACTGACCACTAACAGAAGCTACATGGGTTGTAATGGACTCAAGGGAGGATGCCAATGGGAGGATGCCAATTGTGCTCTCATTGGATTGGTTTGTCCATAAGCTTTCAACCTACCAATGAGTTCTCCTAATTCATTTTTCCCTCTTTCTATTTCATTCATTATGTTGTCTTGGGTGCCAAGAGGAGGTCTTCCAATCGATGCAGGTTGTGGAATTTCTTGCCCTTGTTGTAGAGGGTTTTGATTTTCATCTTGTGGACGGTTTTGATTTGGATCTTGTGGAGGGTTTTCATTTTGATTTTTTTGATCCTGTTGGGGATTTGGTGGTTCATTATTCACATTTCCTAATAAGAAATAAAACAATGTAAAAAATTACAAAACAATGCAAAAAAATATAAAACAATGCAAAAACAAGAGTAGAAAACATACTATGTGATCTTGATCTTGATCTTTGACGACGAGGAGGCATTTTGAGGAGGTGGGTGACAAAATTCTTCATTTTTTTCATTTTGTGTGTACATTGTTGAGGAGAAATGCAAAACCTAAATAGAATAAAATGGTTCGTGGGTTTGTAGCCCATATATAAAAAATTTTACTTCTCCAAAGTGTGCATGCACTATAGCGTGTGCACACTATAACATGTACGTGCTTTGGAAAAGTTAAAAAAAAAGAACTTTATGTGTTATGTTTTTGGCACCACAAATTGGTGAACATACCCCTTAGTTTAAACTCTTCATTGGTAAAGAACTATATAATCATCAACATAGAGATGGAAAACTTGGCTATTGAGATATCTTTTCCAATACAATTAAATATCATGGATTAGTTCTATCATCAGAAAGAGCATATACAAGGAAGTTCATTATAGAAGATTACATTGGACTGTAGTACTTGGAACTGAGAGTTGTGTGATGTTGTTGAGGTTCTATGGTCTTCTTGCCATACCTAGCCTCCTTTCATCAATAAGCACAAAACACATATTATCAAAGCCTTCAATCATTTTTGGAGAATCTGCATATACACTTGATTGAAGGATATACACGCCAAACTCATCACAACAAAGATAAGAGAGTATCATATTTATAGAGAGAGCATATTGTGTTTGAATTGGTCAAGATTGAAACTCACTGAGCAATGGTAATAGATACGTATGAGCCAAATGTGAACAGGTGCAGAAAGAAGCAAGAAAAGAAAATCTTCATCAAGCCATCATAAGTTTGGTGATTAGATTCAATGACACAACAAGCATAGACCTGTAAGGCATATGAAGAAATGGATATTTCAATTTGTGACTTTTAGTTTCCTTAACAAAAGTATAAAGGAAAAGAATATGTTATTGGAAACTTGCCTAAATGATAGTGAAAATGTATAGATATTCTTGAATAGACCAAAGAACTTGATGAATAGATGACAGGCATATTCATCTTCAAATTCTCTAATAATCACTACCTCCTCACCTAACAAGAAATTGAGATCAGGTTGTGCATTTATGGAATTGAGGTTGGACTCATGCTTGATATGATTTGGAACTTGCATCTAGTTTGAACCACAGGACAATATATATAATTCATGCTTCCACAGTTCTACAAATGACGAACATACTCAATGTGGAGGGCAATATATTCCACTGAGGCCTAAGAAAATATGAATTATAGATGAATATATAAAAATAAAAACCATCTATGTGAAATCCATGTGGTACATAATATGGCGTACACAGGGGTCACATAAGAGTGAAGGGGAATATCAATTCTATAAGCGCAAGTGTTTTATCAATACAAATATGAGATTCATTAATAATTGCTCAAGGCACAAAGAAGGGAATGCAATCAAATTAAAGGAAGAATAGAAAGAAGCTTGTCATATTTAATGTGAAGAAAAATTGTTCGACAATATTAGAGTGGGAATTTTACATTGTGGGAGAAATAATAAACAATGTTCCGTTCCCATTTGAACTATGCTTGGAGGGGAGATATCAAAGAAGAGAACCATCAAGATGTGCAGGGATGTTCTTCCATCAATAAAAAGAAAAAGAAATGCACCCACTAGAAATAGGCAATGGTAGAATGGAACCAAACATATACATAGGAAATGAGGCACTCAAGGGTGAGGTGATGTAAAGATCTAAGCTCCATTAAAAGTGGATTTATTATACCGTCACCAAATTCAACATTGGGAAATAATAAAGAATAAAAAGGAGTTTTGGAAGAAGACTAACACTCAAAGAAGGAAGAAGTAAATTGCATTAGAAGGATGTTAATGAGTATTTTGTGATAAGAATTCTCTTGGTTATTATATCTTAAATTCTACTTTTATATTCCTATTGTAGGCTATCTTTTAATTATATCCATACATGCAATATAAGATATATTTTCTTTATTATGCTCTTTTTTCTTTTCTTGATTTGCAGGGATGATTCTTTGTAACAAAGAAAAAGAAGAACAGAAAGGATATTGTGATTCATGATCTGATGCAAAATTGTTTACCAATATAAGTGGGAATATTACATTCTGTGGGGGAATTTGAATTAATGTACCATTCCCACTGTTTGAAAAATACTTGTATGAAGGCATTTTCTAATTGGAGAAATTTGTATCAAGGAAATTGGGAAGAAGATTGGAACATTAGCCATGCTACCAAATATTGTGCAGACTCAATTTTATTATAGTAGCTTCAAAGAAGCTATGATTTAGGATTCATTAATCATCTAATGATTAGGTTGGATAATTTGAGTCTCTTGAAGCAAATATCCTTGATGACTAACATTATGAGAGGGAGTTTGATAGTTCATTAGAGGCAACCTTGGAGAAAGAGAGGGAGTAGAAAATAAAAATTGCTTAAATAAATTTTTTGAAGATCTTGGTTTAGAAGGACCTTGTTGATGGATTCAACACTAGTCAGAAACTATAACAACTAAATGACTATGATTCATGAGATAAAGTCTCATGTATGTAGGCTGGAAGGCCTTATGCTATCAGGATATCCATTGAACTAGGGAAGCATGACATGACTTGCTACCAAGAGGTTAGAAGGATAATAATAGATTTAGAGGAAGTCTAACACTTCATCGGAGAGAACCTTGTGCTAAGAGGTTAGAAAAGTTGATGTCAAACTAAGAGGGAAAAACCTTATTCTCTAATATGTTTTATGGTGAATGTTGTGAGAACACCACATGATAGTATTCGTGGAGACTTCATGTGAACTTTTGAGGGCATACATGTATGAGCCTATCCCCTATGTACATCATCAAGAAGTGATGACTTCTTGTTGGTGTAAATAAGTATTCACTTATTACACTTACTTAAGTTTTACTTAGGTTAATGCATTATTTAATTATTTTGCATTATTTTATTATTATTTTAGGTGAGACACTTAGGAGCTTTTGTACTCTGATTGAGTTACGCAACTCTAATTATGCACATGATGTCTACAACACAAGAGTATGCATCATTCACTTAGTTTTCATGTTGACAACATAGTTATCTACACTCCTCATTTAGCACATGTTGTCTACACCCTTGATTTGCGTGCTACACCATTGTAGGCTTATCCTCACATCATCGCACTTAATCCCATGCTTAATGGAGGATAACCCATATCTGGTGGACATGTGCCTGGTTGTATGACATATCATGATGTTGACTTCTATGCATTCTAGAAGCTCTCTTGAGGCCTTTATATTCAAACACTCCTAGTGTACTCTCATTCAGTTATTGAATGAATATCATCATTCTAATCATATTCTGTCTATTTTGGTCTACTGTGTGCTTGTGTTGAGTTCTTTAGTTCTTGGGTGAATCCTGGCCTAAGCCAAATTTTTACATGGTATCAGAGCTCTAAGGGAGATTCTCATCAAGTAGCCATTTGAGACTATTCATTCTTTAGCACCTCGACATGATTCTAGAGGATCCACAAAAATTGGGAGCATCTAGAGCCAGATTTGACCTCACCATTGCATCAAGAGCATCGATTCGGTGAAGATCGACTATAAATTTGCCTATATTGGGTGAAAGTTGATCATGAGGCAAATTTTTTTTGTAAATCGAAACTCGGAGGCCCCAATTTGCAGTTTGGGTATGGTAAATTTCGGATCTAATTAATTCATTTTACAGATTTGAATTATTTTTATCTCTCTATATTCTTTTTGAAATTATTTTTTGAATTCCAGTAGAGAATTTTTTTTGGCTGAATTGGGCAGTGACACCCCGGCTCAGTGCTCTATATTTGTTGTAGGTTATTTTATTATTTCGCAGGGTTCGTTATTTAATTTTTGACGTCAATTCTGTGGCTGTACACCTTTGCAAAATCCTACAACTAACCAAAGTTCATACCATCTCTGATGGGCCTCTTATTTCACATCCGCGTATTTACAGTATTCGGCAGGAGATACCACACCCAGCATCCCTCTTTGCTGAAACCTCTGCAGCCGGTTCTTTATAAAAATGGGAGCAATCCATTCCCCCCTTGATGTGGGATTAAAATCCATGATAACTCGGCACTGTAAAATTAAACTCTTGACAGTAGAAAAGTTTTAGCCCTTGCGCAGTACTCTACCGGCCTCGACACGCGGCAATCTTCTATCTACCCACACAAACAACAAAGCCCACTAGCTGTCAAGACACACAGTCAGTGACACAGTCAACATTATCTGCCCAGTTAGCGAATCTTCCCACTGTATTCAGACACATCACCCTACCACATGGTCAAATTCTGTATGGTCTGTACATGTGATGTCATCCTGACATCTAGCTGACGTCATAAGAGGGGCTGGTAGATGCTAACATCATCAATCCACTACTCTAAATTTGATGCCCATTTGGACGTCAAAATAGGGGAAATTATAACTGCAATGATGGCCATATGACTGTCAAACTTAACCCCACGATTCGTTGATGCAACCCCTCTCCAGATTCATTTTCAATTCTATAGTCCGACTTCAAGAGGCCATAAATCGCACATTTGGACTTCAAATTAGGTGAAAATGTTTTTGAAATTGGTAGAATTTTCTAAATTTTTTAGTGGTGTTGCTATTTTCTAGTTTTGGTGCACAGATTATTCAGAATTTGCATTTTTTGGTGATTGTACCTGCATAATCCTGCATTTTGCAACTTCAAATGCTCCCTATGGGCACATTTGGGGTTGAAAAATGGTTCCATTTTTTTTGAAAGTTCATATTTTTTTGTCTACTTTCTAGATCTACCATCAAATTGTAGGGTTGTGTGGACAAAAGTGTCACTTTCAGCAATAGGGCCTTTCTTTACTTTGTAATGCTTCAGAATTGTAGCACATTATAAAGTTTCAGATTTGTACTCCATTAAGAGGTTGTAACCAGAAAAATTAGAAGTCCACAAAGGCCAAAATTGGCAAGTGGCCCATTGTAATTGCACTACTGATAAAGTGCCCAAAGCATCTATTTTGGGGGGTTTGTTGATTTAGTGAAAAGGGGGGGTGTTCTTGGTGTTGTGTTCTCTCTTTTCTACATTTTTGTTTCATTTTTTGCATTATGGGCAACTATAAGTTTCCTAAATTAACTCCTCATAACTATGCTTTGTGGTCAATCAAAATGTTGTATCACTTAATGCATAATGGAGTTTCACAATATGTAGATGGTACTCTTCCTGAACTAGCAGGTGATAATTTTTTTGCAGGTGATATTTCAAATTGGGTAGCCATGGATAGAAAAGCCCTAGGTGATATATGTTTGGGGGTAGATGATAAGATCATGTATCAAATTAAGAAATGTACTACATCCAAGGAAGCTTGGGATACCCTCAAAAGCCTTTATGGTAAAGTCTCTAAAGAGGATGTGTTCAAAATTGAAGATAAGCTAGTTTCCTTAGATCCTAAGTCATATGACTCCATCCAAGACTTCGTCATCAAGGTGAATGAGTTAAGGAAAAAGCTTACTGATTGTGGGAGTTCAATCAAAGATGACAGACTGATCTATCTCATACATAACAAGCTACCATCAGAGTATTCCACATTGTATCTTCTTTTAATACCTTTAAGACTACCTTAGGGTCTACCTACAAGAAAGTAACTTTTGATGAATATGCTAAACTATTGGATGATGAAGAAAAGAAGTTGAAAAAAATGGGGATTCTCAAATCACCTCAATCCAAAGCATTGGTGGCAAATGATGGTTCTCAAAATTCAACTAGACAATCTTCAAATAAAGGAAAGGGTAAGAAGAAGTGGAAGAAGGACAAATCCGAGGATGCAGAAAAGATAACACCTCAATCTAATCAACAAGGCAAGTCCTTGAATTCCAACAAGAAAGGGGACAATAATAAGGAGAAGAAGAAGTGTGCTTATTGCAAGAAATCGGGTCATGAAGAGCATGAGTGTTATCTCAAAAAGATTGATGAGTTAACCAACATCATGAAGAAACATAATGTTCCATTGCCCAATGCTTACAAGGAGAAAGGGTCTTCTTCAGATTCAAAGGGCAAAGGGCAAGCACTCACAGAAAATTCAAACTCTGAAACGAATGGATATTTGACTCAGGTGCCTCATATCACATGGGTTCTTCAAAGGAGGATTTTTCTTCAATGAAGCACTTAAAGGTACCACACATCTTCATGGGGAATGATAGCAAAATGGAAGTTGAAGGAAAAGGAAATGTGGAGATGGAAAATGGAGAATTTCAAGAGGTTCTCTATGTTCCAAACCTAAGTTTGAATCTCCTATCAATCTACCAAATCACTCACCTCAGAGATGGACATGGAGTTGACTTCCTTCTAGACTCAGTTCAAGTGCACAATCTTAGAGACAATTCCTTGGTTGCACTGGGGAAAGTGAATGATCACAAGAGGTTGTACTCTTTCTTGCATTTTGTGCCCAAGTCTCCTTCAAAGGCCTTGTTATCTCAATCCAATTCAAACATGCAATTATGGCATGAGCAGTATGGTCATCTTGACTACCACTATCTTCAACAACTTTGTACATACCATATGGTGAAAGGTCTACCTCAAAACAACTTTTCTAGAGGTGAATGTTCAACAAATTCAATGGATATGCATCCAAAAGGAAAGTTACAAAGAGGGAAGTCTTCAAGAGCAACAGGTGTTCTCCAAATGGTTCACATGGTATTAGCAAGTCCTTTTGCATTAAGCTAGGGTAGCTGCATACTCACCTTAGTTGATGACTTTTCAAGGTTCACTTGGGTCTACTTTGTGCATAACAAAAATGAAGTGTTGGACAAGTTTCTAGACCTCAAGGCTCATGTAGAATGAAAATCCAGGAAAGCCATCAAAGTACTTTGAATGGACAATGGAAACATGGAAATGAATAGAAGACTTAAAGACTTTTGTAGACATGAGGGCATTGATCTTCAAACTCCACCAACATTCAGTCCACATAAGACAGATGTTGCAGCTTTGAGAATTCGCACTCTCAAATGTATGGCAAGTTGCATGATTCATGCCAAGTCTCTAGATCCATCATTAGAAGTTGAAGCAATCTCTAGTGCCACTCACATTCTTAATCATTCTTCACATCTAGCCTTAGATGGAAAAACTCCTTTTGAGCCATGGTGCGGTAGAAAACCTATTGTGACACACTTCAGAGTCTTTGGTTGTCCTACATGGGCAAAGAGATCTTCCAAGGGATGCAAGGCACAATCATCTCAGCCTTGTACTTTCATTGGTTATGAAGACAATGTGAAGGCATATAGACTTCTAGATCTAGAGACACATCAAATATTTGTGGAGAAGGATGTATACTTTGAGGAAACTTCACCAAGCTTGTCCTCTACTCCTCTTTGCACATCATACAGTGTAGAAACTGATAGTGATTTCACCAATAGCACTTCAAAAGATTTAGACATGTGTAGTTTTGTCGATAGATGCAGTGAGAGATCACTTCATCAGTTCAGTCCACATGCATACATCACCACAGTGATAGGTCCAGAATAGCAGGGTACATCCAGTCTTCTAGATACAAGTTTAGTGATAGATTTGGGGGATAGTATTGATGATCCACCTCTTCTTCTTTATGCAGAATTACCTTCTTCATATATCATGAGGGCTCCATCAGACTCTCTTGCTCATTCTCTAGATGATCAATTGTCACAAGTTGAAGTGATTGTGGATACTTATGATCAACAATTGCAGTAGGGTTCTTCATCAATTGCAGAGACAAATAGTTCTTTGGGATAGGTTCTTCAGCGAGTTGAGTAGGTTTTAGAGACATCACTTATCCATGGGATTCTTTCCATACACAGTGGAAGCGTCTCATTTGTACCCTTGGCATTGTTTCTTCCTAAGGGGAGGAACACCATTCTGCAGTCTTGGATCAGCTTCTTCATTGGAGCATTCACTATTCAACATTCTTCTTTTTGGGGTGGGGGAGCCTATCCTGTCTCTCTTCCTCTTCTCATCATTCTCTTATGTATATACTGGATGTATGTTGTAATGGGGGGGGGGGGGTCTTGATTACTCCATCTATCCATGCATCCCCTTTATCTCTCTTTTTAGGGGAGGGTTTTTCCCATGAGGTTTTCCCTCTTTCCCCGCTTTATGGGAGATTGCATCTTCATTATGTACATGGGTACCTAATATGGCCTAGTAGCAAGGACCCATATTGCATTTCATCCTAGATTTCGTAAGCTTAAGGGAATTACCCTAAGTTGCACTTAAGGAGGGGTGTTGGTGTAAATAAGTATTTACTTATTACACTTACTTAAGTTTTACTTAGGTTAATGCATTATTTAATTATTTTGCATTATTTTATTATTATTTTAGGTGAGACACTTAGGAGTTTGTGTACTCTCATTGAGTTACACAACTCTAATTATGCACATGGTGTCTACAACATAGGAGTATGCATCATTCACTGAGTTGTCATGTTGACAACATAGTTATCGACACTCCTCATTTAGCACATGTTGTCTACACCACTAATTTGTGTGCTACACTATTGTAAGCTTATCCTCACATCATCGCACTTAATCCCATGCTTAATGGAGGATAACCCATATCTGGTGGACATGTGCCTAGTTGTATGACATATCATGATGTTGACTTCTATGCATTCTAGAAGCTCTCTTAAGGCCTTTATATTCAAGCACTCCTAGTGTACTCTCATTCAGTTATTGAATGAATATCGTCATTCTAATCATATTTTGTCTATTTTGGTCTACTATGTGTTTGTGTTAAGTTCTTTAGTTCTTGGGTGAATTCCGGCCTAAGCCAAATTCTTACACTTCTAAATGATTTTCACTTGCATTAGGAGAAGTTATTGAAAGGTGATGAGTTTACAATAACTTGTATCATGATATACATTTTGTGTAAATGTCGAAATAAATCATGAAAGGTTTTATCTTATAAATCAACAACTAGGAATTAGATGTTATTAATTTAACTATCTAGAAGTTGTTTGTATAGATATATTTTAGGTACTTGGTGAATATCATTTAGTTGATGTTTTGATAGGCCATTACTTAGAGTACTTGGTGAATATCATTTGATTAATGTTCTGATATTCCAATGCTCATGTTACCTAATATGATATCATATGATAATTTGTGAATATCATGTATTGATATTTTGATAGGTCAATATTTATATGATATCATAATTTAGAAATCTTTTGATCAAAGATTTCCTATATGTATTATTCTTGAAATATTACCTATGGTGTAATATCTATGTGTTTTATCCTTTTTCATTAAGAGGGAGTGTTAATGTTATAATTCTATTCGATAAATTATAGTATATATATGAGATATATAATATATGATATATGGAATAATTAACTTATATTAAGAGTGATATATATATATATATATATATATATATATATATATATATAACCATAATAATATATTGAGGGTATATTACATTTTTTATAACTATAACTAATGTAAGTTACTATATTAAAGAGACATGTCTCTTCAAGAGACATGCCTCTTTATATCACATATATATTCATTATTATAGTAACTTGGAAAATACATAAAATATCTAGAAGTGCTATTACAAGTTACAAAATAGACCTATTTCACTAACAAATAAGGAAGGTCAAATTTTGATTTTTTTCTTGTATATTGATGATTTGATCTTTATAGGTAATGTTTCTATTGAAATGTTCAAATCAGCAATGAAGAAGGAATTTGAGATGATAGATTTGGGCTTGATGAAATATTTTATTTGCATTGAAGTAACACAAAATGATAAGGGAATTTTCATTTGTCGACATAAATATGCAAAAGATGTTTTGAGAAGGTTTAGAATAGCAAATTGCAGTCCAATTTATACACCTATGGTAATAGGCACAAAACTAAGGAAAGAAGATAATGAGATGATTTTTGATATGACTATAGTTAGAATGGTTATTTCCATGGTGAATAATGGTTTAGTATTTGGTTGTATTTCTTATTCATTATCTTCATCCATTTGAAATTAGCTATGACTAGCAATACATAGAGGCATCTTGTAATGTAAGAGATATGGACAAAATGTAGTAGCATATGGAAAAAATGTAATTGATATGGGAAAAATATAATTATGGGCTTTGTAATTGATATGAGAAAGTTAATTAGATGTATTAGTGTAGTAACACATTGAGTGTTATTCAATTTTAGTTTATTTTGTCCATCCACCTTTCACAAGGTGTATTAGCATTGTCTTAGGTTTCTATAAGTGTTATCAGAGCTTGGTTAAAGGAGACTATTGGAGACAGTTGAAGGAGATTTTTGAAGATTGGCTAAGAGGAGAAGAAACAACTTTGAAGATTGGTAAGGCTAAGCAACCATTTTGTTGCTAAGGCATATTTTAACCAATGAAGGTATTTGGTTTTCCTATGTGTTCTATGATTTATGTAACTAGTTTTTAAGGATTTGTGAGAAGTGTGGTATAAAGGATTTTATATTATTTTAGAAAGTTGAAATATTAATTCCAAGTGGAATTATGACTTCTTATGTGTCTTATGTGCAACCTCAAATTCCACATCTCACTAGTAAAAATTATGATACTTGGGCAATTAAAATAAAAAGTTTGTTTATATCTCGAGGGTTAAGTTATATTTTTGAGAATATTTTTGAAGATCCAACTAATAAATCTAATTTGAATGAGCACCAAAGAAGGGAATTGCAAATAAGTAGAGAAAAAGATGAGAAAGCTATGATGTTCATACAAACAGGTATGGAAGAATTATTTTTCAAAGAATCAAGAATGTAAATTCATCTAAAAAAGCTTGGGAGATTTTGGAAAGTACATATCAAGGTACATCCAAGGTTAAAATATCCAAATTGCATTCACTTAGAAGAACCTCTGAAAATCTACAAATGAAAGAATCTGAATAAGTAGATCATTTTTCAGTGAATGTGATGAATATTGTCAATCAAATTAGACTAAATGGTGAAGATTTGTCTAATAAAAAATTTAAAGAAAGATCTTAAAAATTTTTCCAAGAAAGTTTAATATAGTTGTGGTTACAATTAAGGAAACTAAAGACCTATCATTGTTGTCTTTAGATGATTTGTTTGGATCATTGATCGCACATGAATCTAAGATGAATAAGAATACTGACACAAGTTTGGAAAATTCTTTCAAGTCTTAGATGACATTTGGTCGAAGAAAAGGAAGAGGAAATTTTGGATTCAACGGAAGAGGTAGAGGAAGACATAATTATCAAAGAGAAAAAATGAAGAGTCCAAATCCTAGAGGATGGAGAAATCGATATTGAAGGGGACACAATAAGAATCAGGCATCACTAAGGTATAAAAGATCGAATGTTCAATATTATTATTGCAAGACGTTTGGACATTTAGAAAATGAATGTAGAAAGAAACAAGTAGATACGGGGAATCAAAATGGAAATTTTACTAAAAGTAGTTCTGAGACATTATTCATTACATGTCATGTTGTTCAAGCAATTCCAAGTGATGTTTGGTTTGTAGACAATGGTTGTAGTAACCATATGATAGGAAATAGAGATGTCTTTGAAAGCTTAGATACTTCAGCCAAATCAAAAGTGAAATTGTGTAATGGTAACCTAGTAGAAGTTAAAGGAAAAGGTGAAATTAATGTAGTCACAAAGCTCAATAAGAAATATATTCCTGATGCGTATTTTGTACCTAGTTTGAAGCATAATCTTATAAGTGTGGGAAAACTTACAAAAAAAGGTTATAAAGTTATTTTTAAGAATAACTTGTGCACTATATTTGATATTTTTCCAAGTAACATGGTAATTGTAAGGGTTGAAATGATAGAAAATAGAATATTTCCACTTCACATGAAAAGTGGAGTGATGGACGATAATGGTGGAAGTTTCAAGGAAACATGTCAAGATCAATCATGGAGATGGCATTTGAGGTATGGTCATCTAAATTTCAAGGGGTTATGTTTGTTGAAAAGTAAAAAGATGGTAAGAGGTTTACCTCCCATTAAAGAGTCATTCAGTTCTTCTGAAAGTTGATTTTTTGCTAAGAAACATAGAGAAAGGTTTCCAAAAGAAATGTCATATAGAGCTTGGGCACCTTTAGAAATTGTGCATACAAACTTGTGTGGTTCAATGCAAACACCATCATTAGGGGTGAGCATTTACATTCTAACATTCATTGATGATTATAGTAGAAAGACATGGGTTTAATTTCTCAAATATAAATCTGAGACATTTGGGAAATTCAAGGAGTTTAAGGCATTGGCTAAAAAATAAAGTGGTGTATTCATCAAAGTATTAAGGTTAGATACATGAGGAGAATATATATCAAATGAGTTTTTGGATTATTTTAGGTATCATGAAATCACGAAGTAATTCACTACAAATTATACACCTTAGCAAAATGGTGTTGCAGAAAGGAAGAAATGAAAAAGAGTGGAGATGGCAAGAAGCATGTTGAGAGGTAAGAATCTACATAATGAATATTAGGCTCAAGCAATAGCTTGTGATGTTTATATTTTGAATATAAGTTCAACCAAGATTGTAAGGAACATGATTCCACAACAAGCATAGAGTGGTAATCAACATTATGTCTCTCATTTAAGAGTATTTGGTTGTATTTCTTATGCACATGTTCCTAAAGAAGCAAGAAGAAAATTATATGATAAAAGTGAAAAGTGCATATTTTTTGGTTATGACGAACATTCTAAGGCTTACGAGTTGTATAATCCTATAACCAAGAAAGTAATTGTAAGTAGATATGTTATATTCAAAGAAGATGAATCTTGGGGTCAAAGTATAGATATGTTAATTGTAGGTACTCCAATAGTATTATGTGATGAGAAAGAAGGAGAAGATCAATCAAATGAGAAAAAGGGAAGTCAATCAAGAAGCCCACAATGGGATAACATAGAAATGAAAGATGTCCAAGATGATTGTTCAAGCCCACAAGTAAGTAATGAATGAGATCCTACAATTGCACAACTGAGATCAAGGTATAAAAGCAATAAGACTAAAGTTTGAAAGATATATAGGATCAACACAATAGGATATATTCACAATCAAATTTTGCCCTTTTTTCTCAAGATCCTATATATTTTAAAGATGCAATTAAGTAAGAACAATGTATTAATGTCATGAATGATGAAATTGAACCTATTGAGAAAAATGATACATGGGAACTAGTTGATTTACCTAAAGATAGAGACTACATAGGTGTAAAATGGGTTTATAAAACTAAGCATAAGGCAAACGGAGAAATTGACAAATATAAGGCAAGACTAGTGGCTAAAGGGTTTGCACAAGAATATCAAGTTGATTATAATGAAACTTTTGCACCTATAACTAGACAAGATACTTTTAAAATGGTTCTATCCATTGCATGTCAAAACAAATGGATGGTTTATCAAATGGATGTAAAAACAACTTTCTTAAATGTATAGTTGGAAGAAGAAGTTAATGTGCAATAACCACCAGGTTATGAAATAAAAGGACATTCCATGAAGGAAACATTGACAAATTGAAGAAGGCACTCTATGGATTAAAGTAGGCACCAAGGGCTTGGTATAGTAGAATTAACTCATACATGATTGGGAATGGATTCAATAGAAGCACTAGTGAGCCAACTCTATATACAAAAGTCAATAAGGGAGGTTGAATTTTGATTGCTTTCTTGTATGTTGATGAGTTGATCTTTATAGGTAATCTTTCTATTGAAATGTTCAAATCAACAATGAAGAAAGAATTTGAGATGAAAGATTTGGGCTTGATGAAATATTTTCTTGGTATTGAAGTAACACAAAATGATAAGGGTATTTTAATTTATCAACATAAATATGCAAAAGATGTTTTGAGAAGGTTTAGAATGATAAATTGTAGTCCAATTTCTACACCTATGGCAATAGGCACAAAACTAATCAAATAAGATAATGAGATGAATTTTTATATGCTTGTATTTAGAAAACTAGTTGGTAGTTTCATGTATCTCACAACAACTAGGTTGGATATTATGTATGTAGTGACTGTAATTTCTAGATTTGTGGATTTAGCTAAGAACCCACATTGGCAAGTAGGAAAGAGAATATTGAGATACATTGTAGGGACAATGAATTATGGCATATTGTATTCATCTTCAGATGATTTTCAGCTGGTTGGATATATTGACAATTACTTCACAGGAAGTATTGATGATTGAAAAAGTACATCTGGATATGCTTTTCATCTTGGAATAGGTGTTATGGCATGGGCATCGAAGAAGAAACCCATTGTGGAAATCTCATCAATAGAAGTAGAGTATGTGGTAGGTACATTAGTGGCATGTCAAGCAGTATGGATGCAAAGAGTCTTGAAAGATCTAACCCACATGTAAGAGGAGTTTACTACAATCTATTGTGATAACAAGTCTACCATTGCACTATCAAAGAATCATGTTTTTCACAAGAGGACAAATAATATTGATACTAGATATCACTTCATTTGAGAATTGATCAACAATGGAGAAATTAGCTTGGAGCATTGTAGATCTGAAGATCAATTGGCAGATATATTTATAAAGGCACTGCTATAAGAAAAATTTGAATGCTTAAGAGATCAAATGAATATTATAAATTTTGATGTAATTAAGGGTAGAAATTAAGGGGGAGTGTTGGAACATTCTAGAAATGTACATGGTAATTTCTACAACATAAATATAAAAATATAAAATGTTACTAGTATGTTCTAGTATGTAGGTGCCTCCACCTACCACATGTAGGTGCCTCCAAATGTAGGTGCCTTGGCAAGGAAGAAAGCATATGTAGGCACAAGAAGGTGAATGTAGGTGGCATTTAAAATTATAAGTCAGCCATAACCATACGTTTCCAAAGCCCTCTATAAAAGAGGCATTTGTAATCTAATTTTTATAAGGCAATACAAGTTGAGTTTTGGTTTATGTTTCTCCGTTATCTTCTTCCTTGTCTTTGCCCACCAACCTTGCTAAATGACTAGATACTGTTAGAATGGTTCTAGCAATTGCAGCTCAAAATAAATGGATGCTTTATCAAATTGATGTAAAATCAGCTTTCCTAAATGGATATATAAGGAGGGTCAAATTTTGATTGTTTTCTTATATGTTGATGATTTGATTTTTACAGGTAACCTTTCTATTAAAATGTTCAAATCAACAATGAAGAAGAAGGAATTTGAGATGATATATTTGGGCTCAAGATGAAATATTTTCTTGGCATTGTAGTAACACAAAATGATACGGGTATTTTGATTTGTCAACATAAATATGCAAAAGATTTTTTGAGAAGGTTTAGAATGGTAAATTATAGTCTAGTTTCTATACCTATGGAAATAGACACAAAACTAAGGAAAGAAGATGATGAGATGATTTTTGATATGAGTGTATTTAGAAAACTGGTTGGTAGTTTGATGTATCTCCCAACAACTAGGCTAGAATTTATGGATGTAGTGAATGTAATTTCTAGATTTATGGATTTAGCTAAGAACTGACATTGGAAATTAGGAAAGAGAATATTGAGATACATTTCGAGGACAATGAATTATGGCATAGTGTATTCATCTTTAGATGATTTTTAGCTGGTTGGATATATTGATAGTTAATTTGCAAGAAGTATTGATGATAGAAAGAGTCCATCTAGATATGCTTTTCATCTTGGAATAGGTGTTGTAGCATGGGCATCAAAGAAGCAATCTATTATGGTAATCTCATTAGCGAAAGTAGAATATATGGTAGGTACATCAGTAGCATGTCAAGTAGTATGGATGTGAAGAGTCTTGAAAGATCTAATCCATGCACAAGAGGAGTCTACTACAATTTATTGTGATAAAAATTCCACCATTGCACTATCAAAGAATCATGTTTTTCACAAGAGGAAAAAGCATATTGATACCAAATATCACTTCATTTAAGAATTGGTCAACAATGGAGAAATCAAACTAGAGCATTGCAAATCTAAAGATCAATTGGCAGATATATTTACAAAGGCACTGCCACAAGGACAATTTGAATGTTTAAGAGACCAAATGAATATTGTAAATTTTGATGTAATTATGGGTAGAAATTGGGGTGGCGGGCGGGGGGGGGGGGGGTGGGTGGGGGGCATCGGGGTGGTCTTGGAACATTCTAGAAATGTGTGGTAATTTCTACCACATAAATATAAAATTATAGGTTATTGCTAGTATGTTCTAGTATGTAGATGCCTCCACCTACCACATGTAGGTGCCTTGGCAAGGAAGGGAACACATGTAGGTGCCAGTAGGTGAATTTAGGTGATATTTAAAATTATAAGTCAGTTATGACCAATAATAGCTAGAGGTTTCCAAAACCCTCTATAAATAGAAGCATCTTGTAATGTTATTGATATGGACAAAATGTAATTGATATTGGCAAAATGTAATTGATATGGGCTTTGTAATTGATATGAGAAAGTTAACGAAATGTATTAGTGTAGCAATGCATTGAGTGTTATTCAATTTTAGTTTTTTTTGTTCATCCAGCTTTCACAAGGTGTATTATCATTGTCTTGAGTTTCTACAAGTGGTATTAGAGCATTGCCTCTATTTTCTACCACTTATAGCAACCTAGGACAACTCTAATGTACACCTTGTGAAAGGTGGATGTACAAAATAAACTAAAATTGGATGACACTCAATGTGCTAATGCACTAATACATTTCATTAAGTTTCTCATATCAATTACAAAGCCCATATCAATTACAATTTACCCATATCAATTACATTTTGTCCATATCTTTTATATTCTTTCCACATTAATAACATTACAAGATGCCTCTATTTATAGAAGGCTTTGGAAACCTCTAGATATTACTGGTCATAACTGACTTATAATTTTAACTATCACCTACATTCACCTACTTCCACCTAAATGTGTTTCCTTCCTTGCCAAGGAACCTACATGTAGTAGGTGGAGGCACCTACATACTAAAACATACTAGCGATAACTTATAATTTTATATCTATGTGGTAGAAATTACCACACATCTCTAGAATGTTCCAACACCTTTTATTGAAAAGAAAATTAATAACAAATTAGGAGAAAAGTAGAGAAGAGGGAGTATGTATGCTTGAAAGGCCCTCGAATTGAAAAAAAATGATTCAATTTTAAGCGATAGCAAAAGCATAGAGATAAATAGCCAGTAAAGCAAGAATGCACAAGTGAGGAGTTGTTTCAAGTTGTCATGTTGATGAAGGGAATGAGAGTGTTTCCATGTTCTTTCCTCGCCAATAGGCTTGGAATTTGATGGTCACCCCATCTTTCATGTGACTTTTTAGGACGGGTAACTTATTTTAATACCTTTCACTTTACATTTTCAAAGAAATTTTGATTGTCAAATTTTTTTAGTTTAAAATATCTTTTTAAATTCAAATGTTTTATAAATTAGAAACAATAAATATAAATTAGTAATGTATAAAAAGTCTTTATGAACTTGTAGGTTTAAATTAGTAATATTTAAAACATCTCAAATAAAATAAGCATGTTTCTAAATATTCTATTTTAACATGATTCTAAATTATTATAAATATATAATAATCAAAATAGAAACATATATAAATAAAACCATAGAAACATTTTTTTATAGAAACATATATAATATAAAATAAGATAGATTTATGATACACATATATTATACATATATAAAATTATATTAAGTATATTATTAAGTAACATCAATATTGATGGTTCAGTAATAAATTACAATCTCATATGACAGTTTTCTAGAAATTTAGCCTATCAACTCATATGGTGTAACAAATTTTTAGCCTATCATATATGATACAAAAGTGATAAAATGGCCAATACAACCATCAAATTCTAGGCCTACTCACAACAACAAAACACAAATCTAAAGGGTAGGGTTTGTAGAGGTTGAACTTCGTCTTGATTCCCTTGCAATAAGCAAGGAAAATGCCAATTTCATGAAGACAAATTTCTTTAGCCTTGTTTAGGGGACAGGTGTTGAGTATTAAAGGCCAACACTCATGAGTATTTTCCCTCCACTTGTGTTGTGTCTTTTTAGCTAATCGTTTATGATCTATAAATGTTGATGGCATCTATTTGTAAACTCAGTCTATTTCATCAATGTAATTCCTCTTCTCTCATGTGCGTGTAGCCATAATTTCTGGTGAACCATGATAAACATATGTGTTTATGTGTCTTGTTGTTCTATACATTTCTTTTGCATTCTTAATTAGCTTATAATTGGTATCAGAGCCTGCGATCAATTGTGATGATCAAATTCTAAAGTCATGGAGGAATCAAGAGTGCAAAAATTATTGGGGAAGAATTTAAGTTTGTGGAAGGTATAGATGCGATCATTATTGATCAAGCGTGATATTGCAATAGAAATCAGAGGTAAAATGAAGAAGCTAACCTCCATGAAAGATGAGACTTGGAATAAAATTGATGAAAAGGCAATGGAAAAGATTTTTCTCTCATTGTTTGAGAATGTTTTGTTCAATGTGAACAATGAAACATCAATAAAGGAGGTACAGGCAAGCTTCAAGGTATGTATGAAACGATGTCTACTACAAACTAATTTTGTATCATGAAGAATCTTTATAAATTGAAGATGAAGGAAGGAACAATGATGTCGAATCACATAAATGAGTTAAGTACTCTTTTATGTTAGGCACACTCCATTGGTAAGCCACAAGATGATGGAAATAAGGTAGTCATCTTATTATGTTCCTTATTGGACAGCTAGGACGATGTGGTAATTTCGGTCAAAACTTCTATTACCAACAAAAATAAGCTTGTCTATGATGAGCTAGTTTCTACTTTGCTTAGTGAAGACATGAGGAGAACCAATAAAGAGTCTTCATTCATCAATGCACTAATGATGGTTAGTCTAGAAAATAGAGGAAGAACTCAACATATAGGCAGAAATAACAACCGAAGGTCACAATCAACTAGAAGATCATTGTCCTAGGGTAAACAAAGTGGTTATTGGTTTTGTGGAAAGTCTGGTCATGATAAAAAAGGACTAAAAAAAATATAAAAGGGCTCAAGAAAAGGTTTTGGAAAATGGAGCAAACATCATTCATGATTAGGGTGATGGTGTTTTTGTTCTTGCAACAAGTGACACCTCTTCAAATTCATGGGTAATTGACTCCAGGGCTTTATTTCATGCATATTGTAGCAAAGCCTTCCCAAACTACGAGGAAGGTAAATTTGGGAATGTTTATTTGGGTGATAAAAAATCTTGTGAAATTGTAGGAAAGGGTGTTTTTTGTTATCAATAAAAGTAGGTGCTCAATTATTGCTTCAAGATGTTAGACATGTTTCCAAAATGAAAAGAAATTTGAGTTTCCTCAATTAGTTATATAATCAAGGTTTTCTTATAGTTCTCATAAACACCTAGAAAATTACCAAGGGTTCCATGACAAAGTTGGTAGCCTATATGTTGTGGAAACTAGTGATGAGGGGGGAGTTGCGATGACTATTACAAACAATGATGCCACGATTTGGCATCAAAGATTAGGCCACATGAGAAAAAAGGGGCTAGAAGTTATTACTTAGTCAAGATCACTTCTGGGTCTCCAATTAACAAATTTAGAATTCTATGAGCATTGTCTTCATAGGAAACAAAAATGTGCCATTTTTTAAAGAATGGCCATGACAAGAAGACAACACCATTGGAGTTAGTGCACCTAGATTTCCTTGGTCTGATAGAGCTAACCTCTCATGGAGGCACAAATTTCTTTGTTTCCTTTCTTGATGATTGTACTAGAAAGGTTTCGGTCTATATGATGTCTAGAAAGTTTGAAGTTTTCTCAAATTTTAAAATTTTTAAAGCTTTTGTTGAAAATCAGAGCAGTCACAAAATCAAATATTTAAAATCAAATAATGGAGGTGAATTTTGTTCATTGGAGTTTGATAACTTTTGTGCAGATCAAGGTATTTGACGAGTGAAAATTGTGCCATTCACTCCTCAAGAAAATGGGGTAGTAGAAAGACTTAATCAAACTATACTTGAGAAAGTTTGATGCATGCAATCTAATGTTGGTCTGTAAAGAATTCTGGGTGAAGACTTGCAATAAAATAGTGTACTTAATTAATTGAATTCCTTCATCTCGTTTGGACTTTGGGATTTTGGAAGAGGAATGGTTGGGTAGAAGGATTTCCTACTCACATCTTCAAGTGTTTGGGTGTCAAGAATTTGTTCATGTTCCTAAAGAAAAAAGGAGAAAGGTGGATTCAAAATCACAATAGTGTATCTTCATGGGATATTATGAAGATTAGTTTGGATTTTGATTATGGGACCCTATTGCATAAAAGATTATATAGAGTAGAGATGTGGTCTTTAATGAGACAAAATTTCCAGCTCTTCAATAAGAATCTTAGGAAGTACCTACTAAAGAATTTATTCCAATGTCTTTGTTTAATGAGAATAATGCTTCATTAAATCCATAGTCTCATCCTACTCTTTCCACTCCTACCTCTATTTTAGCTCCATTTCCTGGTATTAGTAGTGATTCATCTAAAAATATCATAGAGCCCTCTTCTACTATGTCATCAAAAATTCTGACAGAGCCTATTTCTCTCATAAATCATTCAATAACTTGTAATGTGGAGGGAGATTGTTCTACAGAGATAGAATAGTTACCTTTTGCTAATGAGGACTCTTCACGATAAATGGAATTGGATTTTGGTTCTACTACTATCATAACAAGGCGAAACAAAGTCATTACTTCCCTTGGCCTGAGTAGTGGACATAAGCAATCAGTAACTTGTGCCTTGATGAGTAACAAAGGAATTGGTCACGATAACAATTTGGACAAATTTCACCCTCGTTACAGACAAATACCACCACACAAAAGATAAGACAAGTCTTTGGAGACCAACAAGCTAACAGGACATCTCCTTCACATTGCATGCTCCACTTAGGTTATTGGAGACCACTCTAAACAATGAACACTTTCACCAATGCAATTTAGAATGTCCCAATCTCAGACAAGTCATTGATGAAAGAGAGGTCAACAAATTATGAAGAAAGAATGATGCACTTGAGATTAACCATGATAGTGATAATGTGTTTGAGGATGTTGATGGGTTTTTTCCAAACGCTCCTACCAACTCCACTTCACAATTGGGAATGGGAAGTCAAATCAACTACAGTTTTGGGGATGCAAAGATATTTTCACATACCTCTATACCCCTATTTTTTCCACTACACACCTCTATTTTTTTCTACACACATCCCAGATCATGGTATTGGGGATTTTGCTCCCTTAATTCTTATATTAGTCTCAACAATGAGGCCCATACAAGTTTGAGAAATGTTGATTCGCATGCCAATGAAACATGGTAGACATCACAATCCAACTTGGAGAGTTCTTGAATTAAGCTAAAGAAAGACCATGTTATGTCTGATAATCCCAACAATAAAGGGGTTATTCATAATTTTCATGGAAGAACCTTAGTCACATGCTCTCCATTTGAACTAGTCCCTTCTTCAAATAACTCTAGTCAAGATAAAATAAAGGATTCTATGGTTGAATTAAGAGGTCTACAAGGCAAAGAAGAATTCCTACCAAGTATTCAAATTATCAATTACTTTACTCTAAGAAAGAAAAGCTTGAGATTTTAATCTTTGATCAAGTGGAGCTAGTTAATTTCAAAGACACTTGTAGCAGTACTAATAAAAATTAGTGGATGATTGCGATGGAAGAATAGATGAATTCTTTTAAAACCAATAAAACTTGGGATTTAGTTTTTCTTCGACCCAATTGTAAATCTCTAAAAAACCATTGGGTATATAAGGTTGAAGATGGTGGCAGAAAGAGTTACCATGTTCGACTAGTTATCAAAGGGTATGCTCAGAAAAGGGGGCTAGACTTTGCAGAGATTTTCTTGCCAATTGTGTAGATGACTAAAATCTAGGTAGTTTTGGGATTGGTAGCCATTTGGTATCTTGAGCTTGAACAATTTGATGTCAAGATAGATTTTCTACATGGCAACATTAATTAAGAATCATACATGGAATAGCTTGAAGGTTTTGTTCAAAGGGGGAAAGAACATCTCTATTGCTAGCTGAAGCAAAGTTTGTATGGGCTTAAGCAAGCTCCAAGATAGTAGTACATTAAGTTTCATCAGTACAGGGCTGAACACAACTTCACCTAGTGCAAATTAGATCCATGCATCTACTACAAAAGACTTCCCAGTGGCGATTTTGTCATTCTTATACTCTATGTTGATGACATGTTAATTATTGGTTCCTCTGCTCAAACAGTGAGTAAATTAAAGAAAGAGTTAGCTTCTCAGTTTTCCATGAAAGATTCAAGGGCCGCCAAAAAGATTCTCCATATGGCTATCACTAGAGATACACTAAAAAATGTTCTTACTATGTCACATAAATCATACATTGACAAAGTTGTAGAGCGGTTTGGTATGGCTAAAACTGAACATGTTCCTATTCCTCTTTTTCCTCACTTCTACCTAATTTTTGATTTGTGTCCCAAAAAACAAGAAGAGAAGGATTTTATGCATAATGTTCCCTATAAATGAGCAGTTGGTAGCATAATGTATGTTATGGTTTCTATGCATCTCAACATTTCTCATGCAATGGGAGGTGTTAGTAGATTCACGAGCAAGCTTGGGAAGCCTCATTGGGAAGTAGTAAAATGGATATTGTGGTATCTCAAGGGCACTTCTGATTATATATTATGTTTTGGTAAAAATCATGCTTAGCTGCAAGGACTCACCGATTCAGATCTTGTTGGAGATCAAGAAAAATGCAAGTCTACTACTAGTTATGTTTTCATATTTTTTAGGGCTACCATTAGTTGGATCTCAAGGCTACAACACTATGTTGCGATTTCTTCAGCTGAAACCAAATACTTGGCTCTTTTCGAAGGAGCTAGAGAGTTAATTTGGTCGCAATGCTTGTTCAGTGATCTACATTGGCAACAAGATGATTATGTTTTATCTTCTAATAGTCAGAGTACAATTTTTATGCCTCACAATCATTCCTCTCAGTGATGCTCCAAACATATTGATAAGCATACTCACTATGTTCAATATGTGGTAGAAAAAAGGGAAACTAAAGGTTGCCAAAATTGATACAAAGATCAATCCAATAGACATGCTAATGAAGGTTGTTGCCAAGGAGAAGTTTAAATGTACCAAGACTTCTCTTAGCCTTGTTGAAAAGAAGGAGGTTGGCATGTAGAGTAGGGGAATGAGTGATCAGTTGGTGCATCTATTATCTTCAAGTGGGAGATTATTGAGTATTGAAGGCCAACAATCATGAGTATTTTCCCTCCACTTGTATTGTGTCTCTTCAACTGATCATTTGTGATCTATAAATGTTGATGGCATCTATTTGTAAACTCATTCTATTTCATCAATATAATTCCTTTTCTCTCAGTGTGGAGATAGCCACGATTTGTGATGAACCATGATAAACATCCGTGTTTATGCATCTTGTTGTTCTATACATTTCTTTTGCATTCTTAACTAACTTACAAGAGCGACTAATTATTGAAGTCCTATCATGAAACATATTATCCAATAGTCAATCACCATATTGTGAACATATTATCCACTGTTTCAACACATTTTTATTATATTGTAATTAATTGATGTATTTGTAAATATAAACAAATCTAAATATTGATAAATAATATACCAATACTTGAACACAAGAAAAATTATAAATATTATAAAATAAATAAACAAATGAATTCATTAATGAATGAAATAAGTAACTTTTTGTCTCAAACAAATTATAATAGCTATCTAATATATGTGTGTCAACTCAAAACATAATATGTTCACCTAATGATATTTAGTGTACAAATACTATTCTTATGTGTACAACTATTGGGATAGCAATTATATGCATAGAGTAAATCATATCAATAATATGTCTCAGCACAAGTATAAAAGGTGAATATTAGTAAATGCCTTGTATTTTCTAATGAAATGTGTGGGATTGTCAAAAACATTTATGTAATGATCCCATTTTAGCAGTTGACCAAGTGTGTGTGCGTTAGCCTTGTTCTACATGGTCCCGAGGGCTAACGAAGGGTTTAATGGGATCTTGGAGTGTTTTGGCCAAGTCATTTCCAGTTTGGGCCAAAACAACGTTGATTTACTCAGTTTCAGGCATACTTACTATTTTTAGTAAGCCGGCAGGACACAGTGCAGGTCAATTTTGGTGATTGGATTCGATACTCCTCGGTGAGAGCTTTCCGATGAGCTATCACTCTCATTATTCGAAGTCCGATTGCTAATATATTTTAATGCCTGAAGTTTTATTAAAATAACGTCTAATTTAATTGTAAAATATTAAAGTGTTACTTTAATATTCATTTTATGGTGATGTGTACCCAAGGGAGACATAAGGGTTATTTTAATATATGTTTTATATTACACATCTTTTATCCCACATTGCCCATATGAGCTGAGCGGACCCGTGGGAATAGAATAAAAGGAAGCATTTGTGGTTTCATTAGACAGGTTGAATATGAGAAGAAATTGGTGTATGAGTTGCAGCTCTGTTCTTGGCATTTGAGGACGTTTATCCTCTTTTGTAACATTCTAGACGTCATTCCCTTGGGGTTTGGCCTTTGGAATTCTTTGTTATCGGCTTCATTATCAGGCAGTTTAGTTGCATTTCCGGCTATAGGCAGATTTGATATTTTGCTCATATCTTCTTCACTACTTGTCCGACGCTTATGCCGCTTGGAGGGAATGGTATTATGAAGGTAGTGCACTGATTGGAGGACAAAGTATTGTAGCAGCAAGTTCATAAGCATGGGCTGGAGTATTATGACAATATTGCTGAAGTAATTAGTGAGTTGATAAATCTGTCATGTATTTAGTTTTATGAATTCTGAAAATAACATTTTATTAGCAGCCGTTCATTTTCACTTTGCATATTATTGTAGTTTCTTTCTTGTTTATGTTGTATGATACCAATTCCATGCACGAAACACAACAAACAAATAAACGTTTGATTTTTGGAGTTATAAGGGGTTTTAAGAAGTTGAATGCAAACTGTTTGACATAATTCCTTTCAGCAATTTGGTTTAGTTTTTTAGGACATCCAGGGGTGTCCATTACAGTGGTATCAGAGCTATAAGTCCTGCCATCCTGTGGAGATCATATTGATAGCTAGATAAAGATGTATATTAGTCTAGATCAAGATGTGATGTTCAGACAGTTATTGGGTACATTAGAGAAGGGGCAACATATGCAACAGGAGCAGAATAGGCGAATGGATATGATGTTGCAGCTTATGGCTAGACAGATGGGCATCAACATTGATGATTTGTATGTTGCTCCAGAGAAAAAGGTAGTCGATTTCTCAGGTGGGATTGAGACACGTATAGAGCCAGCCAGCTATGATGTTGGTGATATGGGTGCTTTAGCGGAATCAATAGAAACATGTGTGCAAAGTCAGGAGACCACATATGAAGCTTTGTCGGGAGATGGTGTTGAAGTAATAGTGGGATTAGGAGAACATGAGGATACTGTCATATCAGTAGCCACTTCTGTGTCAGTTGAACCATCCAATGAGGAGTTTAATGGTATAAATGCAGTGGTTGATGTATTCTCTAATGAAGCCACACATGTTGATGATTATGAGTTTTCATCAACTACAAATTTAGTTCAGTTTTCTGTTGCAGCAGTTAATGTTGTTTTTATGTCCATATATTTTGATGCAACAACACCTATTATTGATATAGTTAGCATGAGTACATATGATTCACCTGCAGTTACATCTTTTTCAATGCATGATGGTGATAATATGCATTCCAGTCCAATATATATTATGTGGATAGATACCGGGAAGAAGACGTTTCATAGATCTTCTATGGAGTTTCCTTATGGTGACATTCTAACTTCATCAGCACGAGTTTTGAATGCTAGGCTACAGGGGTTGGTCCTGATGATGCAGGTTTGCAGTTGGTTTAACTTCCATATGGATATCACACATTACTTCAGTTGGGATCTAGGTGGAGGTTGGCATTCATTATGTTACTTAATTGCTTGAGGACAAGCAATTTCAAGGAGGGCGGATTTGTAATGATCCCATTTTAGCAGTTGACCAAGTGTATGTGCGTTAGCCTTGTTCTACATGGTCCCGAGGGCTAACGAAGGGTTTAATGGGATCTTGGAGTGTTTTGGCCAAGTCATTTCCAGTTTGGGCCAAAACAACGTTGATTTACTCAGTTTCAGGCATACTTACTATTTTTAGTAAGCCGGTAGGACACAGTGCAGGTCAATTTTGGTGATTGGATTCGATACTCCTCGGTGAGAGCTTTTCGATGAGCTATCACTCTCATTATTCGAAGTCCGATTGCTAATATATTTTAATGCCTGAAGTTTTATTAAAATAACATCTAATTTAATTGTAAAATATTAAAGTGTTACTTTAATATTCATTTTATGGTGATGTGTACCCAAGGGAGACATAAGGGTTATTTTAATATATGTTTTATATTACACATCTTTTATCCCACATTGCCCATATGAGCTGAGCGGACCCATGGGAATAGAATAAAAGGAAGCATTTGTGGTTTCATTAGACAGGTTGAATATGAGAAGAAATTGGTGTGTGAGTTGCAGCTCCGTTCTTGGCATTTGAGGACGTCTATCCTCTCTTGTAACATTCTAGATGTCATTCCCTTGGGGTTTGGCCTTTGGAATTCTTTGTTATTGGCTTCATTATCAGGCAGTTTAGTTGCATTTTCGGCTACAGGCAGATTTGGTATTTTGCTCATATCTTCTTCACTACTTGTCCGATGCTTATGCCGCTTTGAGGGAATGGTATTACGAAGGTAGTGGACTGATTGAAGGACAAAGTATTGTAGCAGCAAGTTCAAAAGCATGGGCTGGATTATTATGTCAATACTGCTGAAGTAATTAGTGAGTTGTTAAATCTGCCATGTATTTGGTTTTATGAATTTTGAAAATAACATTTTATTAGCAGCAGTTCATTTCCACTTTGCATATTATTGTATTTTTTTTCTTGTTTATGTTGTATGATACCAATTCCATGCACAAAACACAACAAACAAATAAACGTTTGATTTTCGGAGTTATAAGGGGTTTAAAACATTAAACGGAGAAATAAGAGGTTGCATGCAAACTGTTTGACAAAATTCCTTTCAGCAAATTGGTTTAGTTTTTTGGGACATCCAGGGGTTTCCATTACAATTTAGTGTTCAACTAATGGTTCATTTTTGTTGGATATAGGTTGTATTTTATATAATAATGTGTTATTTTTATATTAACAAATAATTTGTTTGTGTTGAAGTATTTGTCCTTTTGTGTTTGATACAAAAGTTATATATAACAAATATTTATGATTAATAGTAACTATTTGGTCCATTTAAGTTGCATATATCTTACATGTCATATAGCTATACAATATTCTATTAATAAAAAATAATAATTTTAAATTCAATTATTAGAGATTTTTAGATTAAACTTTGGTCAATTTTTTTTAAAAGTCATTTTTTGGACACATTTCACCAAGTGCGCTATTTTAGCAAGTTGTGGGATGAGTCACATCATCAAACCTTAGTTGTAGGTAGTTCAATGTTCATTTACATTTCTAAAAAAAAAAGTGAAGGTCTTACAATAGCCCATGTAGCGACTACATGTTGACGAAATTAGCCCTCACGACTATTGGTTTCTCTCCCCTACATGTTCAAGTGCATAAAGGATTGATTTTGTGCCAAAGAGTGTGCATCTTTAAATATCAGCAACTTCATACTATAGATTGGGAAGGAACAAAAATCTCTTTATTACTATTCAGTTTTATGGATTTCATTGTGTAAATGATTTTTTATCATCAATGTTTTGGATCACACTACGTGATCCATCATCAAATTGTTCATGAAAATGATGAGAGGAGAAAAGTGGTAGATTGTAGACCATGAATCTAATAAAAGAAGGGGAAGAAACGAAAGAGAACACAATAACTAAGAACACCTACTATTAGTGATAAGAGAGACCAACAAAATGACTCAACTAGAGGAGAAAAGATTAAAAATAATAATTACATAAATGATAACAACCAACAAACCACCAAAAGAACCTAAGGAAAAGTAAAACAAACATAAAAAGCCAACAATTCCTTAACACACCCAAGGTTAAACAAAGTCCTTAGTCCCACCAAATAAAATTATGTAAGTTGTAATTTGGGAAGAACTAGGTTTTTTCCATAGTTTATGAGGTTATGATGATATTTTTTGTTGGACTTTAAAATTAAGTACTTATAGCTATTATTTTGAGGGTGGATAGTTAAGACAAATGTGATGAATTTGGTATGTATGTAAGATGCTATTTTGAGTTGACATTTAAGAAAAAAATTCTAATAATGTATGAGGGTCCAATGATCATTATAGCTCTTTGTTGGATCCCCCCAAAAAGTTAATTTTTTGAGAGGAGATACCTGCAAAAGAAATGTTACCAAACAAATCAAAATACACACCCAATTACTCTTCGTAAATACACTAATAAATAAACATTTGAAATGCATTGTTACAACTACACTAATGTTTTTGCTACATAACACATTGCAGAAAAAAGGTTATATATTTATTTTAAAAATATATTTGGTGCATATATTTTCAAAGTCACTAGATTGGTTCAAGAATATGCACTAATTACATTTATGTACATTTCATATTACATTCATGTGCAAACATGCACATTTATTGGCATTACATAGGTAGTGAACTGCAAACATGCACAACTATTAGTGCATAAGTACTCTTCATAATACTCTCCTCTCCACATCTTGGAGCATTTAAGCCAACTTCAAATTGTACCTTCATAAACCATTTATAGTGTAAGGCTTATCAATTGAATTAAATTAAAATGATAGAAATAATATGAACTTTAAATAAAGAATAAAGTACATCCTAAATCAATGAAATCAATTGAACAATAATAATATATTAAATAACATTAATTAAGGCCCCGTTTGGTTGCTGGAAGATGAGGGCCAAAATCGGGTTATCAGAGGCAAAACCAGGTTTTGCAAAAAAACTTTGTTGTTTGGTTGGTTAAAATTATAACCTGGTTTTCAATTTCATCTTCCAATTTTGGTCAAAAATTGGAAGAAGTTTCTTCCAACAAAAAGGTGGAATTCGAAATTAAAACCAGGTTTTGAATTTTATGACAGCTTTTTTAATAATATTGTGGGGTCCACAGTATATTCATCTTCCGTGTCAACCAAACGGACCATTGGCTTTCCAAACCACAAAACCAGGTTTTTGAAAACCTACCTGGTTATGTCAAAAAATCATCTTCCGCTTAGGTCCATTCATCTTCCGTGTCAACCAAACGGACCATTGACTTTCCAAACCACAAAACCAGATTTTTGAACACCTGGTTATAAGATAACCTGGTTATGTCAAAAAATCATCTTCCCCAACCAAACGAAGCCTAAGCGGTAACATTTCGTATATGAAAGAAACTGAACGACGGTAGAAATGATCCCATCCGTTCGTCTCTTCTGAGCCGCTTTAGAGGCATTTACACCAAAGGGGTTTGTTATCTGATAAGGACAACCAACTATTTGAGATAAATGGTTGAAAAAGATCCGCAGACCCTGCAAGATGATTGGAATCATAAGAACCCTCTATTTCCCTTTGTCATTCACTATTCACATCATATCAGTTGTCAACGCCAATCGTTCTTGAAACAGAGCGTAAAGAACGAAGAATATAGAAAAGAGGCCACCGGAATGCCGGAAACATGGGCTAAAAATAGAGAATAGAGATCAAAAATATTTTTCTCTCTCACGCGTGTAACAGAGGATGGAGAACAGAAAATATAGAAAAGAGGCCAACAGAACGCCGGAAATGGAGAATAGTCTCGATTCTCAATACCCGCAGTGCCAAAGCTGCGCTCGCAGAAGGTAAAACCAATTCATTATCTCGTCACTGATAAGAGATTTTTCAAAATAACGTTGTTAACATGTACGTCAAGTGTGGGAGTTTGGGAGATGCGCGTAAAATGTTCGACGACTGGCAGAAAGATATGTCTCCTCATGGAACACCATAATTGCAGCTTATAGAAAACATGGCTACCCTTTTGGAGGCATTAACATTGTTTCACCAAATGGAACGAAAAGCAATGAAACCTGATCAGTTTACCTTTGCCTGTATACTGCCAGTCAGTTCCAAAATAAGAGCCCTGGAACAGGGTATGAACATTCATCTGAGCATAATTGAAAGGGGATTTTTGTCAGATGCTGTCGTTGGAAGTGCCTTACTGGACATGTAGACAAGCACGCGAACTGTTTGACAAATTGTCTAAGAGAAATGTGGTTTCATGGAATGTAATGATTGCAGGGTATGCACAATGTGGTATTTTGGAAGAGGCTTTAAGGCTTTTCAAAGAAATGCCTCAACCAAATGTCATTTCATGGACTGCAATGATTGCCGGTTATGCCTCAACCAAATGTCATTTAATCGAAAGCGGACTTTGGTCAGATGTCATTGTTACAAGTGCCCTGGTTGACATGTATTCAAAATGTACTAAGCATCTACCAAGCATATTTGAAAGCAAACAGCATTACATAGGTCTCTTCCTTTTCCATCGTATGGGCCTGCTCAAAATAAGTATGGAGTCAATCAAGTCACTAACGGATAGAGTTTTTTTCACCTTGTGTTTGCAAAAGCAGAAGACATGCTCTGCAAAATAACCGCATACCTAGATTGGGACATGATCTGTTGATGAGTTGCATTTGTACCCGCACTCCAGACATGATCAGTTTAAGTGTAATGCGTAGTGCTGGAATGAAAAAGAGAAATGATTGTGTAGCTATCAAGAGAAATCATTTTGTAACTATCTCTTCAACAACTTTTCTTTTCTATGTAACTGTTAGTTGTATGTTTTAGTTCAAGGCAATCTGCTCCTTCATTTTCTACTCTTTTTCATTCATTTCAAGAAAAGCTAATAAGAGACGACTGGTTTGGAACACCAATTGCCCTAGCAGACATGTCTGCAACTGGAACGTCTCTCCTTGCTCTTTCCATTAACAAAGTAGAGATAGTTTCCATGGTTGTAAAAGCGGCTTCTGCCTTACAATCAAAACAGAACAGCCACGTAACTAGAAGAAAGCATCGAGATTCTAAAGCGATAAATATGGCAGATCATGAAATGAATGTCACCAAATTCACAAAGTCAGATTCTTATCTTTATAACGGAGTTAGGATTTCTGCAGTTGAGTCGAAGCGCATAACATCATTTGTTTCCAATATTTATTTATTTTATTTTTATTTTTCTTAACATATTTTCAAGATAGTGAATCTCTATCTTCTACTTTGAAATATAACAAGAGCTCAGTAGAGCTGGAGTACCGTCTAATAAATAAATAGATCGTGAATTTGTCATAGCATTAAAAATAATTATTTATTTACTAAAATCATAAATTATAAGAATGCATAAGTTTCTCTTTTAAAAAAATAATATATATAAGTTTTCACCTATATCTAACAATGTTAATAAGTTTTCGGTATGCATGAAATTAATTTCTATTATTCCCACACAAAGATAATATTATAATGTTATTTTAAAATTATAAATTGATTTTTTTCGATATTAATAAAATGAATAACATGCAGAAACTATCCATCAAATATAAACACACAACTTTTAAAATTAAGTCAATTTATTCATTACCATTAAACCATTTTTTTAATCTAAAATATGAACAAACGATTTCTAAAATATGAGTCAATATGAGTCTCACTCAATTGTCAAAATAATAATGAAAATTGAATAAAAAATTGTCAATCCTATTTGTTTAATTCATTTCCATATAAAGTATTTTCAACTTGCCCTAAAAAGAAAATGGTCCAACGAAATGTAAAAAATGTCTTTTAAAGGTCTGCTAAAACAAAAGTATGGTGACCACAGAGCCTTCATAAAATCATAAATTGTATTTGTCTGGCGAATTCCTAATCTAGAGCTAGTATTCCACATACTTGAATCTCCACAATACTTTTGAAAGGTCAAATGCAACAAGGATGCAAAGATGATACTTGCACAAGAAAATTGAGTTTTTCAAATAGGGTTTTGGTAGATATTATAGTTACAAATGCTTTGGGAGTAAACATATATTCAACTCTAGTTCAAGAGTAACTGTACTATATGTGTGCTATGTGCATAGAGAGACATGGCATTGATCTTACATTATAAACTCCACTTAAAAGAGTGATATTAAATGCAATAACATGTTCTTTCTTCTCTTTGTTTCTTTTTTCCATCCCTCATTCCTTCTCTTCAATAGATAGTACTATGATAACTTTAGTCTTGACCACTTTATAGAGATGCATATGTAAAATTTCTGGTATTGCATTTATTTTAAAGATAAGTATCTAAAATTATTGAGTGGTTCCCAACCAAAACATTGCAGGTCCCTTCTAATTTTAGAGAGAAAAAAAATAGAAAAAACATGCGAGTATAGTGCATAATAGGATAAATGTTATTAAAGTTGTCCTCTTCAAAAACAAAATTGAAAATTATAGTGTTTCTTTAAAATATGTAGCATTCTCTATGATGTTCTATTTGAGCCTTGCCTTGGATGTGTAGAAGTATACACAAATTTGACAATCTAGCTGAAATTGTCAATGAGAAACTATACAGGCACATTCTCCCAATGATAGAGTTAGATCTTTGGAGGCAACTTCTTCAATTGATTTAAACTGTAGTTTTTTCTTTTCTTCAAAGATTCCATGGTTTGCCTTAGAACAACAACAACAAAAAATTAATGACACTTTGATATTTACTTCTTAGAAACATCTTCATTCAAATTTTATTGATTAAATAAAAATAATTTATCTATATGTAACCTTAACAATTTTCTTAATTTTAATAATCTACTTATCTGTAGCATCTCAGAGCCTATCTGTAGTAACAAGAAAGAAATGGCTAAGAAAATTCAATGATCAATCTTGCAACATTGATAAATGTCGATAGTTACATGGATATGTTAGGATTTTTGACATATCATAATAATTTTTTTAAATGATTTGAATATCACAAAATTTTATAAAATTTTGGCATTTATTCTTCATAATCTACAAATTTCATGAAAATCTAATAAAATAAATATCACCATGAGAAAATGTGAAAAAAGCTCAATGTGTCTCCCTCAATGTTCCTTTCAAATTGATGCTTTCTGCTATGGGGATACTTGGAAGTCTAGAAAAAAACTAGCCATCCTTGGTAAGATTTTTCTTTTTCTTTTTCTAGTAACTCCCTAGACAATGCGTAGGTTGAAAAATAATGTGGTGGCAACTCCTTCCCTTGTGATAAATGGTTCCGGTCTTGTTACATAATTTACAATGATAGAAGATCCCTCTATAAGAGGCTATGAACAAAGGTGATCCAAATGCTAGAATTTCAACTATATTATATTGCAACACTTGTTGGAAACAATTGGTTAACTAAGTATTGTCTTTGATGTTACAAAAAATGTCATATCACTTCTAGTCAGTGAATGTCGAACTCACTTGACCATTGAAGATTTTTTTTGTGTCTACCAAGCATTCTAGAGTCTGCCTAGTTTAGAAGACAGTTTCTACTGAGTTCACTCAAGTGACGAAGGAAAGTATATAGAAGTTGAGTGTTAACCAAGCTCACTTGGTTAATAAAGAAAATGTTGGATGGAACCAATGTTAACTAAGCTCACTTGGTTATCAAAGGAACTTTGTGAATATGTAGTGTTAACGAAGTTCACTTGGTTAACATAAGAGAATTGCTTTGAGTTAGTATCTACTGAGCATGGTCAGCTAACGAAGTATTATCTTGTTTTGGCATATTGAGTTCAATTGATTTGTTGGTTGATTCCACCCGACTAAGATGATGAATAGTAAATATTCTAGGTTGTGTTCAAGCTAACTTAACAATGTGTAAGATGTAAATATAAGATCAAGTTGAGGATTGAATGTGTGGAATAGAATTGAAGATTTTGATGATACTTGGAGGAAGCAAAATAGAAGGATGAACAAAATATCCTCGGTGAACTACAAAGATACATTCGATCAAGAAGGATCAAGTATACAAGCCATAATTGAGATCTATAATTTGCAATTCAGTTGCATTAGAAATTAGTCATCTCATTGTTACCTTCTAATCATTGTGGCCATGATCTAAATGTCCTAATAGAGTTGGCTTAATAGTTATTTGTAAATCCTCTAGCAAGGTGGCATTTCTATCAAAGTGTCTAAAGACCTCTAAGAAGGCCACTCCTAATAAGGTGATTAAATCCTCTAACAGGGCCACACCTAACAGTGTGTTTAGTAACCTTTAATACGGTTGGTTCCTAATAGGGGTCACTTTAGATGAGTAAAAAATAGTAACTAGTTGCAATTGGTGGTTTTTTCCAAATTGGGTTTCCACGTTAAATTTTGGTGTCTCTCGAGTTCATGATATTTTCTTTCATATGTATGCAACTAAGTTTAATCACATATAATATCATAAGTTCAACATTTACAAAGTTACAACATTTGTTAGTAGAAATCAAGTGCTTGTATAATTACCAAGTTACAATAGAATACAATTTATTTTTTTATTCTTAAATTTGTGTTGACATCTAAGAGATTTGGGATTTATTTGAGTGGTAACTAATTCACCCCTCCCCTCTCAGTTACTCATCTTATAATTCCAACAATTGGTATCAGAGCACTAGTGCTTGAAAAGAAAGGTTTCAAGTGCCTAAGCTAAAAGATCAAGATGTCTTACACAAGAGAGATTTCCAAGTTGAACAGAGAAACTTTGCAACATGATAGGAACTGATGAAGTTACATCTAGCAACGATTAGTGATTTACGTTTGAAACATTTGGACAATTCTTACAAAGCTCCTACTAGAACATTGACAATTGAAAAGATTTATAAAAAGAAGAATCATAATATCATGATGATTGATATTGCTTCTGCTCTCACCTATGCTATATTTGATGAAATTAAAGATTGTGCTACTAATAATGAAATTTTGGTCAAATTAAAAGATATCTATGGATGTGATGATAATGTCAAAAGAGCCAAAGTAGGAAGTCTTAGAGGTCAATTTGATAAGATAAAGATGACAGAGGATGAGAACACTGTAAAATATGTTGACCAAATCAAAGCAAGTGTAAGTGCAATCAAAGGATTTAGAGGAGACATTGATGATAAAACAATATTAAGTAAAGTACTCAAAACTCTTCTTCCTATCTATTCAATTAGAGTATCTACTATTCAAGAAATGAGATGTAATCCAAACAACAAGATAAGTCTAAATGCTTTAGTAGGAAGATTTACAGCTTTTGAATTGGATAACTATGATAATTATATTCCTAGTTCCAAAGGCATTGATGTTGCATTTGAAGCCAAGTGTTCACTCAAGAAAAAGGGTAAAAAATCAAAAGCCAATCAATTTGAAAGAAAAGATGAGGAAGAAAGTTTAGACAGTGATCTTGAAGTTGTTGAAGTCCTACTTGTAAGGAATATTCCAAAGGTAGAGGAAAGTACAAAGATAAGATTCCTCTAATTTCTTTTCTTGTGAAGAAATTAGTCACATTGCTGCTAGGTGTAAAAACAAAGAAAAAAAAGAAGAAAAGAAAAAAGGTAAGTTCAAAGGCAAGAAGGAATTCAAAAGTTACAAGGACTATGAAAATAAAGGTAAAAAATCTTGTTTCATGGCTAAAGCTTTAGATAGCAATGATAATGATGAAATGATCTACATAGTTGTAAAAGATAAATCAGATGATGAGTTAAGACAAATTGACAGTTATTTTTCATCTAAATAAAAAGTATACATGAATTATTGATAGTGGCTACACCCATCATATGACTAGTGACAAAACAAAATTTGAACATATGGAATACTATGATGGTGGAAGTGTCAGATTTGGAAATAATGAACCTTGTTGCATAAAAGGAAAAGTTTGTATTTCACTAACCAATAACCTCATATGTGACAATTTCTACTAGGTAGAAGGATTAAATCATAATCCATCAAGTGTGGAAAAATTAAATAAAATTGGATTCAAGGTAGAATTCATGAAAGGGCAGACCAAGCTGCTAGATGGAAGAGGAAATCTGGTTGGGTTTGGAAAACAAAAAAAAGGTAATTTATTCTACCTAGATCTTAGTGAAAGTTCATGTTTCATTGCTCAAATAGAAGAAATTTGGTTATGGCACAAAAGGCTATCTCATGCAGATTTTGACAATCTGATCAAAATAAGCAAAAAAAAAAGAGTAAGAGGGATTCCTATCTTCACGAAACTTGATATGGGCCCATGTAAAGTTTGTCAAATTGGAAATATGGGAAAGACTAGTTTCAAAAGCAAGAACTATCACTTAGAAGAAGTCTTGGAGCTAGTCCATACAGACCTTTGTTGACCTATTAGCGTAGAAAGCTATAGTGGAGATAAGTACTTCATTTTATTTGTTGATGACACATTGTTCACTAGAAATGATGACTTATGTACAAATTTTTTAGAATACATGAGTAAAAAATTTGAGATGTCCATTTTTAGAGAGATAAAATTCTTTGTTGGATTATAGATTCAACAGAAGAAAGATGGTATTTTCATTACTTAGTCTAAATATATTTAGGAGATTCTAAAGAAATTTGGAATGGAGGATTCAAAGCTAGTTAGAACACCTATGTCTACTAGACATAAGCTTTCCAAATATGATGATTCAAAAGAGGTAAATTAGACCACATATAGATCAATGATTGGTAAATTACAGTATGTTGTTCATTCTAGGCATAACATTTCTTTTACAGTTCGTATGGTGGCAAGACTTTTAGCTAATCCAAAAAAAAATCATATGATGGCAATCAAGAGAATCATCAGATGTCTAAAAGGTACTAAAGAATATGGATTATGGTATAAGAAAGGAGGCAACTTAGAGTTAAAAGCCTTAATTGATGTTGATTTGGTAGCAAGCATTGATGACAGAAAGAGCACTAGTGGTGGGGCATTCTTTCTTGGTAAAAGACTAGTGTGTTGGACAAGCAAGAACAAAAATTGTACTTCTCAATCCACAATAGAGGTAGAATATGTGGCTGTAGTAGTTAATTGCTCAAATGTTATTTGGTTCAAACAACTATTGGCAAGTATGAAGATAGAAATCAAGGATCTAGTAGTTATCTTTTGTGATAACACTAGTGCAATGAATATATCAAATAATCCTATGATGCATACCAAAACAAAACACATTGCTATAAAATATCATTTCCTAAGAGAGTTGGTGCAAGAAAAGGAATTAAGATTAGAATATGTAAATACTAAAGAATAGATTGTGGACATATTCACCAAACCTTTACCTATGGATGCATTTGTTTATCTAATAGGTAAGCTAGGGGTCATTCCTCTATCTGAAGCTCACTAAATAAAATTTAGTGATGTATCAACCAAAGCATGTTGACAATTAAAAATTTGATGCAGTATCGACAAGGGCATATTGCAAATGAATCAGTACATAAGGTTTACTACTATTCATTAAATATTGTCTTTCGCATGAGATTTCAAAGAGGGAGAAGTTTAGTGTCATATATAGAAATTTTTTTAAAGATAAAATGAATGAAGGGGTCATTCCCCTATCTGAAACTCACTAAATAAAGTTTAGTGATGTACCAACCAAAGCATGTTAACAATAAAAAAGTTGATGTAGTATCGAAAAGGGCACATTGCAAATGAATCAGTACATAAGGTTCATTAATATTCACTAAATATTGTCTTTGGCATGAGATGTAAAAGAGGGAGAAGTTTAGTGTCATATATAGAAATTTTATAAAGATAAAAGGAAAGAAGAAGAATGAACTTGGTCTGATATCAAAGATAGAGTTTTGCTAATAGAGGGAGAAATTAAAGGTAGAGGGAATTTATAATGATAGAAGGATTTTTCATGGAACTAAGGATATGTTCCTTATCTTATTCTTGCTCTAAAATTTTCATTGCATTATGACATGGTGTGTTGCCATCAATGAAAAAGAGGGAGATTGTTGGAAAGAATTGGTTAATTGTGTATTATCTTTGATGTTACACAAAATGTCATATCATTGGCAGTTAGTGTATGCCAAGCTCACTTAGGCATTGAAAATAATTTCTTTTGTTTGTCAAGCATGCCAGAGTTTACCTAGTTTAGAAGATAATGTCTACCGAGTTCACTCATGTGAAAAAGAAAAGTTTATAGAAATTGAGTGTTAACCAAGCTCACTTGGTTAATAAAAAAAATGTTAGATGGAACCAATGTTAACCAAGCTCACTTGATTACCAAAGGAACTATGTGAATATACAATGTTAATTGAATTCGCTTGGTTAACACAAGAGAATTTCTTTGAGTTAGTATCTACCGAGTAGGGTTAGCTAACAAAGTATTTTCTTATTTTGGCATATTGAGTTAAATTGATCTGTTGGTTAGTTTCAATCGACTAAGATGATGAATATTAAATATTCTAGGTTGTATTCAAGTTGACTTGACAATGTGTAAGATATAAATATAAGGTCAAGTTGAGGATTGAATGTGTGGAATAGAATTGAAGATTTTGATGATACTTGGAGGAAGCAAATTAGAAAGATAAATAGAATATCCTTGGTGAGTTGCAGAGATACATTCGATAAAAAAGAATCAAGTATATAACCCAAAATTGAGATCTATAATTTGCATTTCAGTTGCATCAAAAATTAGGTCATCTCATTGTTACCTTCTAACTATTATAGAAATGATCTAAATCTCCTAACAGAGATGGCTTAATAGCTATTTGTAAATCCTCTAGCAAGGTGCCATTTTTATTGAAGTGTCTAGAGACCTCTAACAAAGCCACTCCTAACAAGGTGATTAAATCCTCTAATAGGGTCACATGTAACAGTGTGTTTTATAAACTTTAACAGGGTTGGCTCCTAATAGAGGCCACTTCAGAAGAGTGAAAAATAGTGACTAGTTGCAATTGGTGGTTTTTCCCAAATTGGGTTTCAACATTAAATCTTGGTGTCTCTTGAGTTCATGGTATTTGTTTTCATATGTATGAAACTAAGTTTTATCATAGATAATATCTTAATTTTTATATTTCAGCATTTATCGAGTTATGTAGCATTTGTTACTAGAAACCAAGTGCCTGTATAATTACTAAGTTACATCAGAATACAATCTATTTGTTTATGCTTAAAGTTGTGTTGACATCTAAGGGATTTGGTATTTATTTTAGTGGTAACTGATTCACTCCTGCCCTCTCAGTTACTCCTCTTATATTTCCAACAACACCTTCATATTACAATAATGAAAGTGTTGAGATTATAGTTTTTCACTAAATACTACAAAAAAAATAAATGTATTCTAGATGTGGGAAGTGATTTGATAAGCAATAGAACCAACATCAAAAAATAAGGTCTGGTGGAAATCTTGTGCAAAAAGATTTTATGTTGAACTTAATGCCAGCTCAAGAAAAGTTAAGGTTAAAGTGCATTTCTTATTACATGATGTCATTTTTATTCTAAACCTTTTTTTTATATACATGCACATGCAAAAAAATACACATTGCATGGTTAGATGCCAACACACAAAAGATATTTCTCCACTTTCTTTTTGTCTAGTGTGGAGTTTGATTAGTCCCCACATGGGAGATTGTTAGTTTGTGATGAATGATTAGGAAAGTACTATACATACTTCATAAATTCTTTGAAATAAATTTTTGGGCCCTATTTTATTAGGATTTTGGGCTGACATGTAATTATTAATTATAACCCTAAAGTGGTAAAGATAGTTGTATAAAAGGGCTTAGGGTTAGGGATTGTTTCATTGTGTCGATATGAAAATTGGTTATTGTGGTGGTATTGAGTTGTAAGGAATTATGGATCATAATTAGGTTGTAATCATTGGATCATAATAATATCACACTTGCTATTTGGTAGACATAGCCCAAGGATTGGGTGAACTATGTTAAATCTTGGTGTCTTTTGTTCTTTTTTGTGTGATCTATTATTTTCTAATATTGTTTATATTTTCATGTAATTGTTATTTCTGTCTATGGTTTAATCCTAACAAGTGGTATCAGAGCAAGGTTGTTTTTTTAGTTATCCTCTATAGAAAAGTCTCACAATTGAGTAGAAGTCTCACAATTGAGTGAGAGCAATGGAAGACGAGGATAAGCTGAGGGTTGACAGGTTTAATGGGTAAAACTTTTAGTTATGGAAGATGCAAATGAAAGACTATCTTTATCAGAAGGATTTATGAAAGTTGTTGGAAGGAAAAACCAAGAATTAGGGATCTATCTCAAATGACAACTGGGATCTTTTGGACATAAAGGCACTTGGAAGCATTCAATAATGCCTGGCACCATTGGTGGCATCTAATATTACAAAAGCAAAGACAACAGAAGATTTGATGCAAACCATAGCGAAACTATAAGAAAAGCTCTCCACTTTAAACAAGGTATTTCTCATGAAGGATTTATTTAATATGGAAATGATAGAAGGTGGATCTATTGTGGATCATTCAAATGAGTATATTACTATTACTAGTTAGTTATCTTCTGTGGTTATCAATTTTGATGAAGAAATTATGGTTCTCTTAATTTTGTGTTCTTTGCTTGAAAGCTGGACGGGTTTGGTAATAGTTGTGAGTAATTTTGTTCTTGGATCTAGTACCCTAAAATATGATGATGTGATAGGTGTTATTTTAAGTGAGCAAACTCATAGGAAAACCTTAGGTGGATCTACATCAGGAAATTCTTTGAATGCACAAAGTAGAGGCAAAATGACTAACAGAGGAAGTAATTTTGGATATTGTGGTAAATCAAGAGGAAATTCAAAGAGGAAGAGGTCTCAATTGAGAGGACCGAATGACTATTGTAACTGTAGAAAACTAGGACATAAAAGGAAAGATTGTTGGACTTGAAAGAAAAATGAAGGAGATAAACTAGACGAAGAGAAGGAGGCAAATGTGGTAAGTAAAAAATCTAAAGAGGATGCTTTGCTTTTATCTTTAGAAAGTCTTGATGATTCATGGGTTTTAGATCCTTGTGATTCATTTCTTGCTTCACCTCATAAAGGTTATTGCATTGATTATGTCCAAGGTTATTTTGGACTTGTTTATTTTGGGGATAATGAACCCTATCAGATTATTGGAAAGGGAAAAGTTAAGATTAAGTTGTGGAATGAGAATCATTGGCTGCCACATGAGGTAAGACATATTCTAAGGCTGAGTACGAATTTAATTTTAGTAGAGAAACTCAATGAAGAGGATTGTGTAGTTACTTTGAATGATAAAAATTGAAAGGTTTCAAAAGGTTCCCTTATAGTAGCAAAAGGTGTAGTTGCTATAGTTGAGTAGGGAGAAAAAATAGCTACTATAGATTTTGATACAGGGTAAGTGCACTAAGTTGTCGTGCTAAAAGGGGGGTATAAGTGGACACCTTTTTTCTGAAATCAACAATTTCTAAACTTCAACAAGAATTTGAAGATAGTTACGTTCAAAATTTTAAGATATGGCAAAAACAAAAGTAGTAGTCCTTTCAATCTAGTTTCTGAACTACTAACTTTTTCAAAATGGTTTAGTTTTGGGTCCTCAAAAAAGGGGGCCACAAAAAATGGTATTGTTTATTCCAAAAACACATAACACAGTACAAAGTTTGGGCCCCCTAAAATTTTAACCTTTATTTTGAAATTCTTTAATCGCTCTAGTAAAAAGTTACTTAACACTATATAGTTTATCCCATATTTTTTAGGTAATTTTATAATGTGTATTTTCTTTTATGAATTTTTTAACTAGACACATCCCAAAAACATGAAATATCTATGTGCTCCCCTAGAAATGATTGAAGAATAATCTAAAACCAAAACTTCTTTTATTCAAAGTGTGTAGAATGGAGTCTAGTTTCTAAAAATATAAGTTGTAAAATTTGATGAATGAGCTAAAATCTATAGCCCAATTTGTACATGTTGTTTTGATAAAAAGTGGACATACATTCAAAAGAAATTACAGATGAAAGGCTTGAAATAGTTCAAATTAAAAATAAATTACATGGTTATATAGCGAACATAGAGACCTAAAATGTCATGTAACCTAATCTTATCGATGCTCAACCACGAGGAATCTTGAAGGAGAGCACATGAGAAAAATAAATCATTTTTTGTATGTTTGTAGCAAAACATGTCTTAGACTAGTTTATAGACTCCAAACCTTTGGGCTGGATCTCCAAGGCAAAACCAAGCCTTAGGCTTGGTTTAATGCAAAGCTTTGAATAGCATGTATGCCCTATAGCACATGTGCTATTTAAAGCTTTTTGAATTTGGGTCTCAATAGCCTATGTGTGATATTGTGCACATGCACTATTGAGACTTAAATAGTGCATAAAGAGGGGAGAAGAGATGCAAAGCAAGAGCAAGAGAGAGAGGGGTGGGGGATGGTTATGTGTGTGTGTGAGAGGGAGATAGAGAGAAAGTAGGGGATGGGAGAGGGGAGAGAGAGAGAGTAGGGGATGGGAGAGAGAGGAAGTGAGAGAGAGTAGGGGTGGTAGAGAGAGTATGGGATGGGAGAGAGAGGAAGTGTGACGGAGAGTAAGGGTGGAAAAGAGAGAGTATGAGATAGGAGAGAGAGATTGAGAGTAGGGGATGGGAGAGAGAGGAAGTGTGAGAGAGTAAGTAGGGATGGCAGAGAGAGTATGAGATGGCAGAGAGAGATTGAGAGTAGGGGATGGAAGAGAGAGAGAGTAGGCAATGGGAGAGGGAGAGAGAGAGAGAGAGAGGAGGATGAGAGTGTGTGTAAGAGAGAGTAGGGCATGGGAGAGAGTGTGTGCGAGAGTAGGGGTGGTAGAGAGAGAAAGTAGGGGATGGGAGAGGGGAGAGAGAGAGTAGGGGATGGGGGAGAGAGAGTAGATAGATAGATAGAGAGAGAGAGAGAGAGAGAGAGAGAGAGAGAGAATAGGTGGTGGAAAAGGGAGTGGGCAAGGGAGAGAGAGAGGGGGGATGGGAGTGTGTGTGTGCGTGTGACCTAGAGAGTAGGGGATGAGAGAGGAGAGAGAGGGGGGATGGGTTTGTGTGGTGTGTGTGAAAGAAAGCAAGTAGGAGATGGGAGAGGGGAGAGAGAGTAGGGGATGGGAGAGAGAGAGTAGGTGGTGGGAGAGGGAGTGGGAGAGGGAGAGAGAGGGGGGAATGGGAATGTGTGTAAGAGAGAGATTAGGGGATGGTAGAGAGAGAATAGGGGTGGTAGAGAGAGAGTACATGATGGGAGAGAGAGATTGAGAGTAGGGGATGGATCTAGAGAGAGAGAGTATAGGATGGGAGAGAGAGATTGAGAGTAGGGGATGGGATGGGGGAGAGAGAGAGAGTAGGCAGTGGGAGATGGAGTGGGAGAGGGAGAATGAGAGAGGAGGATGGGAGTGCATGTGTGTGAAAGAGAGAGAGTAGGAAATGAGAGAGAGAGAGAGAGAGAGAGAGTAGGTGGTGGGAGAGGGAGTGGGAGAGGGAGATAGAGGGGGGATGGAAATGTGTGTAAGAGAGAGAGAGTAGGGGATGGGAGAGAGAGTGTGAAAATGTGTGAGAGAGTACAGGGTGGTAGAGAGATTAGAGATGGAGAGAGTGAGATTGAGAGAGAGAGAGTGAGAGAGAGAGCAGGTGGTGGGAGAGGGAGTGGAAGATGGAGAATGAGTGAGAGACAGAGTAGGGGATGGGAAAGAACGAGAATAGGTGGTGGGAGAGGGAGTGGGAGAGGGAGAGAGAGAGAGAGAGTGGGATGGGAGTGTGTGTAAGAGAGAGAGTAGGGGACAAGAGAGAGTATCAGAGTGTGAGAGAGAGTATGGATGGTAGAGAGAGTGATAGTAGGGGATGGGAGAGAGAGAGAGAGAGACAATAGGCAATGGGAGAGGGAGTGGGAGAGAGAGAGGAGGGGGGATGGGAGTGTGTGTGAGAGATCTAGAGAGTAGGTTATGGGAGAGGAGAGAGAGGGGGGATGGGAGTGTGTATCTATGAAAGAGAGATTTTAGGGGATGGGAGAGGGGAGAAAGAGAGTAGGGGATGGGGGAGAGAGAGTAGATGGTGAGAGAGGGAGTGGGAGAGGGAGAGAGAGGGGGGGAGGGAATGGGAATGTGTGTAAGACAGACAAAGTAGGGGATGGGAGAGAGTGTGAGAGAGAGTAGGGGGTGGTAGAGAGAGCTCATACAGGATGGGAGAGAGAGTGAGAGTAGGGGATGGAGAGAGTGTGTGAGAAGAGAGAGAGAGAGAGAGAGAGAGTAGGGGATGGGAGAGAGAGACTAGAGAGGGAGGAGAGTACTTGAGAGAGAGAGAGATAGTAAGCAATGGGAGAGGGAGAGAGAGGGGTGATGGGAGTGCATGTGACAAATCTAGAGAGTAGGGGATAGGAGAGGGAGAGAGAGAGGGGGAATGTGAATGTGTGTAAGAGAGAGAGTAGGGTATGGGAGAGAGTTTGAGAGTGTGAGAGAGAGTAGGGGGTGGCAGAGAGAGAGTATAGGATGGGAGAGAGAGTGAGAGTAGGGGATGGGAGAGAGTGTGAGAGAGAGTAGGGGATGGGAGAGAGAGAGTGAGAGTAAGGGATGGGAGAGAGAAAGATAGTAGATAGGGAGAGAGAGAACTAGAGAGAGAGATAGATAGTAGGTAGTGGGAGAGGGAGTGAGAGAGGGAGAGAGAGAGGGGGGATGGGAATGTGTGTGATAGATCTAGAGATTAGGGGATGAGAGAGAAGAAAGAGAGGGGGGATGGGAGTTTGTGTGTTTGTGAAGGAGAGAGAGAGTAGGGGATGGGAGAGGGGAGAGAGAGTAGGGGATGGGGGAGAGAGAGTAGGCAATGGGAGAGGGGGTGCAAGAGGGAGAGAGAGGGGGAATGACAATGTGTGTAAGTGAGAGAGTAGGGGATGGGAGAGAGTCTAAGAGTGTGAGAGAGAGTAGGGGGTGGCAGAGAGAGAGAGAGAGAGAGAGAGAGAGAGAGAGAGAGAGAGTAGGTGATGGAAGAGAGTGTGAGAGAGAGTAGGGGATAGGAGATAATGTGAGATAGTTGGGGATGGAAGAGAGAGAGTAAGAGTAGGGGATGGGAGAGAGAGTATAGAGGGGGAGAGAGAGTGAGAGAGAGAGAGTTGTGATGGGAGTGTGTGTGAGAGATCTAGAGAGTAGGGGACGGGAGAGTTGAGAGAGAGGGGGATGGGATTGTGTATCTATAAAAGAGAGATTTTAGGGGATTGGAGAGGGTAGAGAGAGTGTAGCCTGAGAGTGGGAAGGAGAGTACAGGATGGGAGAGAGACTAGGTGGTGGGAGAGAGAGTGGGAGAGGGGGATGGGAGTGTGTGTAAGAGAGAGAGTAGGGGATGGGAGAGAGTGTGAGAGAGTGAGAGAGAGAGTAGAGGGTGGCAAAAAGAGAATGGGATGGGAGAGAGAGTGAGAGTAGAGGGGGAGAGAGAGAGAGAGTGAGAGAGATAGTAGGTAGTGGGAGAGGGAGTGGGAGAGGGGTGTAATACCCCAAAATTGGCTCATTGTCATCTCAACCAATTCTAGTCTATTTCTGATCAATCTTAAAGTCTTATTCTAATAGGCAATTCTCATTCTGCTATTCGCTACTTGACTTAATTGTCAGATGCAAAAAACCTAAATCTACATTCATCATGCTTATTATTTAATTCCTATAGTATTTACTCATATTAGTCACATTAAACCTATTGATTAATATTTAATTTAATTATTAAGTATTTATACTTTAATTAAATTAAATTATATCCTAAGGCTAATGTACTATGGAATTAAATTTATTTAATTTAATAAATACGCCTATTTTAATTAATTAAATGTAATTATTTAATTAAATGAGAAAGGTATTTCTAATTAATTAAAAGAAATTATTTAATTAAATGGAGTACTTACTTCTAAATAATTAAACAAAGTTATTTAATTAAATGGGAAGCCATTCCTAATTAATTAAATGAAGTTATTTAATTAAACAAAAGTGTCTCTAATTAATTAAAGATTATTTAATTAAATAGAAAAAGTAATTATGAGAACATATCTCATTTTATTAAATTAAATATCTCAACAAAATCTCTCTTTAGTTCAAAAAGGGAAATTTCCAGTTCACTATTGATCAAAAATGAGTTAAATTAGTTAACTCCTTTTTCTACTCAAATTAAAACAGTTAACTCCTTATTTTACTCAAATTAAGTCTATTAACTCCCTTTAATTTGGGAATCTCCCTTTATGACTGAACCTCATCTTCAATCTTGACTGTTGATCTGAATCGATCTCAACCGTTGATGGATTCCAGGAGAGTCTATTTAAGAGACCCTCATCTCCTCATTTTAGGAGGATGAATTTGGAGAATTTGCATCGAATTGCTGCTAGAATTCATACTCACATTTTCTCATAGTTTTACATACATCTTGCATTCTTAGATTAAATTCATTTAGCATAATATGCATATGATTAATCTAGTTTCCTTTACTTTTTCTTAGATTAGAATGCATTTCTCATTCTAGATTAATCTGCATAATCATATAGATTAATTTCATTTCTTAAATCCTTCATTCTTACAAGGTCTAGTTGCTTAAACACCTCAGATCTGAGGATATCTGATAAGCAATTCCCTCTAGATAGAAGGCAATAGGTCACTTTGCAAGCTGATTTTCGGATGAACAATCCAATGTTCATTCTGGGATGAATCCGCATACAATGACCATGTTGAAGTGTGTGTGTTAGCAGAGGCCACATATTCATGCATACAAGGGGGATGCGAGTGTGTGTAAGAGAGAGAGTAGGCAATGAGAGAGAGTGTGGGAGTGTGAGAGAGTAGGGATGGTAGAGAGAGAGAATAGGATGGGAAAGAGAGTGAGAGTAGGGGATGGGAGAGAGTGTGAGAGAGAGTAGTGGGATGGGAGAGAGAGTGAGAGTAGGGGATGTGAGAGAGAGTAGAGAAGGAGAGGGAGAGTGGAGAGAGAGATAGTAGGCAATGGGAGAGGGAGTGGGAGAGGGAGAGAGAGAGGGGGGATGGGAGTGTGTGTGAGAGATCTAGAGAGTAGGGGATGGGAGAGGAGAGAGGGTGAGAGAGAGTAGGCAGTGGGAGAGGGAGAGAGAGTAGGTAGTGGGAGAGGGAGAGCAAGAGAAAGAGAGTAGGGGATGGGAGAGGGGGAGAGAGTAGGGATAGAGAGAGAAGGGGATCTGAGAGGGAGAGAGAGAGAGAGAGAGAGAGAGAGAGAGAGTAGGGTTATGGGTGAGAGAGAATAGCCTGAGAGAGAGGGGGATGGGAGTGTGTGAGATAGAGAGAGTAGGGGATGGGAAAGGAGAGAGGGTGAGAGAGAGTAGGCGGTGGGAGGAGAAAAAGAGTAGCGGATGGAAGAGGAGGGAGAGCGAGAGAGAGAGTAGGGGATGGGAGAAGAGAGAGAGAGCGAGAGAGAGAGTAGGGGATGGGAGAGGATAGAGAGTGAGAGAGTAGGGGATAGGAGAGAGAGTGAGAGAGAGTAGGTGATGGGAGAGGGAGTAGGAGAGGGAGAGTGAAAGAGAGTAGGGGATGGGAGAGGAGAAAGAGACTAAGAGAGAGTAGGGGATGGGAGAGGAGAGAGAGAGTAGGGAGAGAGAGAGAGAGAGAGAGAGAGAGAGAGAGAGTATGGGATGGGTGATGGTGGGATAGGGAAAGGTGTGTTTTGACATAGTGTGTATGCGCTTTATAGTGCATACATGCCATAGTGCATACACACTATGTCAAATCACCCAAAAATGGTCATAAAGCAAGTTTGGGTCACATTTCATCCATTCTCTATTTTTGGTCTATTGTGCATTGTGTTGTTGTTAGATTATGGTGACTGATCAGGGAAGTACTATACATACTTCATAAAAAGTGGGCCCCAAAATAAATTTTTTTGGGCCGTGGCCGACATATTATGGCTGACATATGGCCGACATGTTGTAACCCTAAAATGAATAAAATACTTGTATAAAAGGGTTTAGGGTAAGGTATTTTTCATTATGTTGTGATGCAAAATTGGTTCTTGCAGCAGTATTGAGTTGTAAGGGATTACGAATTGTAATCAGGTTGTAATCACTAGATTGTAATAAGATCGGACTTGCTATTTGGTGGATGTAGCCCAGGGATTGGGTGAACCACGTTAAATCTTGGTGCCTTGTGTTCATTTCTGTGTGATCTATTATTTTCTGTTATTGGTTATATTTGCATGTAGTTTTTATTTCTATCTATGGTTTATCCTAATAGTTGTTCCAATAGAAAACATGAGTTTCAAGCTTGTTGAAGTTAGCAAACACTATTTGAAGACTTTTTGAATCTACCAAACAGCAAATTCAATCATTGGATATGCTATTTGGAGGCTTTTTGAATATTCTTTCTATAGAAATGGTTAGTGCAATCCTTTTTAAATATTGTTTGTTGATATATAGAGACAAATTGAATTATAAGTTGACATGTTTAATATATAGTGAATTCATTGAAATTTTTATGTTTGAATGAATTTTTATTTAGAAATGGTTAGAAATTTGGCAAGTTGTTTGATAGATATTGTGTATTCATTGAAATAATTGTAATTTTTATATGTATTTGAATGATTTGTAATTTATAAATTGAAAGTAATTCAGATGTTTGAATAATTTGACATGTAGAAATCATCATCATGCCAAGGAAGAAACCAAAAAATCAAAAAAATGAAGATAGGGAGAGAGATTTGGCAATTAAAAGAGGTAAAATTAAACTACTATGTGAAAAAAGAAAATTGCAAAGCAATAATGAAGAATTAACTTTCAAAGAGGATCAAGAACCATTGATACAAAGAAACAAAGAGGAAGAATGTGTAGCTATGCCATCTTCCAATGTTGGAGTCATATCATCCTCTCATTTTGAAGAGAAACTATTTTTTAGATCTGACTATGTACACTCCATCATGTCATGTTGAAGGCACAACATCAACATATCAAGTAGGTGATATTCCATTGTTTGCATCTTATTGTCAAGGCACGTCATCTTCGATTCAAGGTACGCAAAACACTCAACCTTATGTTGATGTTCAAAATGTTGAGGGAATAGAAGAGATTATAACACCTTCTAAAATTCATTTTAGAAGACCAAAATATTTGATTGATATTGATACTAACATTTTGAAATCAATGCCTGACAAGATTAACAAGCATACTTGTCAAAAAAAAGTTAATTGTATGTGGAGATTTTTTTTGAAGAATTAAATATTATAGGTCAATGCCAATTATTTGTTGAAATGATGAAGAATTTGAAATTTAGGCCTATCATGAAGGTTCTTGGGCTAAGAACAACAAACGATTCAAATGAAAAGAATATTGTAAAGAATCTAATGAGTGCTTATGACAAAGTGGGTTCTAAATCACACACCAAAGATAGTAATATCACATGATGAGTACTTACATCGATAATAGTAAGTACCCAAAGACAAGCAAAAAGTTGGAAATTGGTAGAGGTACTCTAAGGAGGGCCATGCTAAGGCATGAGAGATTGGAAGATCTAACAAAAAATGAATTATGGACATTTAGTTGTAGACTACCACAAAAGGATAAAGAAATTAGTGAAGCTTTGAAATCATTGATCGAAGATTTTTGAAAAAATAACACACGTGTTTCCCCTAATCAAAGAGATGTTGTAAGAAGGAGGATTGGTAGTCAAAATCATGACCCACATGCAAAACATTTTTTGGACTCAACTCAAACACAATTTTTTGCAAAATTTATTGGTATTTATCCTCAAATTTGAATAAGTCAAAGATTTTTTGAGATGGGTAAACCTTTTTATGTCAAGATAAATCACACACGCACAACTTGTTGTGGTAGGATACATATTTAATTTTCTAACCATTTTGATGTTTTAAGGCATATATGCATGTTTTTGCATTCTATGTTTGTTTTGTACGATTGTGATATGAATGAGCCACCAAGAACTTCAAGGGAATTCATATCCAACATTTTATGTGAAATAGGAGATGGCCAACAATTTTTCAACACATCGTGCTTGGATGGTACATGCTTTTTTTTGTGAACATATGGATAGTACGCATGCAATTGGAAATGAAATAGTAGATTACAAAAAAATTAAGACAGTGATATATGCTCTGAAAGATGGGAAATGGGGTAAAAGATGTGATTTAGTAATTGAAAAGATTCTAGTTTATGAGTTCATGAAGATTTTTTATGAATATATTATTTACAAGTATGCAAGGCATACACATAGAGCTCAATGGTTGGATTTGTAATTCAAATTGTGCAAGGATATGTTTTCACTAGATACCATTGTTTTGGTTGTAGACTTTGTAGAGAACTACACACTACAACCACAAAATAAGGTGCAAGAAAAGTACTATACTTCTCAAAAGATTTTCATATTTATTCACATAACATTCATGCATTCACCTACAAGTATAGAGGATGACAGGAAGATTTTGAGGGAGTATCATTTTTACATCAGTGATGATCGATCACATTCTATAGAGTTTGTATAAGCTTGCTTTCAACTATTTTATGAAGATTTGGCTAATAGGGGCATAATATATCATCAACATATTATTTGGTTAGACAATTGTGCATCTCAATTCAAGAATGCATGGATGTTCTATTGGTTGAGCAGGATGCACAGGTTGTGTAGAATTCAATATATGTGGAATTTTATAGAAGTTGGTCATGGAAAGTGATAGCACTATGGTGTAGGTGCATGCACCAAAAGAGCCTTAGCTCATGAAGAACTAAAGCAAAAAGATGGAGTAATATTGATAGATGCAAAATTCATCATCCAGTGGTGTAACGCTACAATGGGTCTAGGTAAGCAAGGTGACTCTACAATTTGTAGATTTTTTTGGTTGATAGATAATACTAACATTGCACCATATGAGGATTATTGTACACTAACAAGATCTAGTGAGTTGCACTCTTTTAGAAGCTCTAATGCAGGTTCATGGAGTATCCACACACAAAAAATGGCATGCTATTATCCATCATGTGCAAAGGAAAATTGGAATGAGTTTGAGTTGACTGAATGGGTGGACAAATGGGATACATGGGTTTTGGACCCAATTGACACCTATCATCCCCCACAAGCACTAGAAATGGTAGAGATGGATTTATCTATTGACTTTGACCACTTGTCTAATCTAGTGCAACCTGGTAATATATATATATATATATATATATATATATATATATATATATATATATATATATATATATATATTTGTAATTCTAATATGTAACTTTATAACTTTTACCTAAGTATTTTCTGAATTAATGACCACATTTTGTACATTTGTCACTGTAGGCCATGTTTTTGTTGTTATTGCACCTAAAGACAATGAAGAAGGGATATATTATTATTTGTGTCATTGTGTCCAAGCCAAACAAAAATTGGATCACTCGGTTATAGATGGTGAAGGTTTAGAGTACCATGTCAGTGCGATGGTTGTAAATGAAACATGGCTTAGATGATATTCTATGAAGAACCCTAACTTTTGGTTTTTCAAGGAATTGCAAACAAAGAGGAAGATTCTTCATTATTCAAACCTTGTTGTCGCATCAAGTGTCCACTTGATAAAATATGGTGTAAAACCACATAATAAGATTATTTGGAAAGTTTGTGAGTCAAACCACCAAGCAATACTTGAGACATTAAAATGTAGAACAGATCTAGTTGGCTCATTAGATTGAATAGGGAGAGAGAAAGAGAGAGAAAGAGTGATCAATTGGATCCAAATACAATGTTGTAACCTCTCCCCTAAGACTCTCCACATGACAAGGTGGGTATTGTTATTATTTTTAAGTGATGAGATAAGTTTAAATCATAGATTTTATGTTTGATTTGTTTAGAATCTAGATACATTATTTGAATTTATATTAGATTCTTCAATAGGACCCATTTTCAAATTAGTCATTTGAGCGTGAAAGTTTAGAATTTGTTGTTTAGATCAAAATGTAATGAAAGAACATGAAAATTTTTAGAATGTGAATGCTTTGTGATGTAAAGTCATGATTTTATGCATGTAACCAAAAACTTCAAACTAGCGAAAGCAAGGGTACAATGGGAGAAGTTTCCAAGACTCATCAAGCCATTCAGTAAGCTTCTTGATCATTGCTAGAAGCTCAAACAAATAATTCTTTGCATTTGGAACATTGTTACCAATAATGATATTATGACTAATATGCTTTTATCTTTTATTTGTTTTGTCATCTATAATTATTTTAGATAAACTCCAAAACAAATTTATATCCAAATCATAAACTTATAAAACCCATCTTATAATTTTTTTAGATGCTGTCTATTTGGAAGCGTTAAGACCAAAGTGTATGATCTTTGGTTCACTCCTAATCACAAGAACTAGTAACTAAGTGTTCTTGAACACATAATTCATAAGCATTATTAATAGTGACCACAAGATCTTTACCTACAACAATAATTTCATCATTCATTTTTCAATCAGCAACCCCAAGGATGTGGAGTAGAAGAATTTGTAGCTACCATCACTTGGGAGTTGTAGTGGATGATGTCAACATGTAATATACATACTACACTTTATACCCCCTCTATCCATGTCTGGGCTTAGCCAAACCTCCACCTGCATCCATAGGGTAATTCAACATCACAGGTACTCTTCTTAAAATATACCATTACATAAACATTCAATTCAATTAAATAAGACTTGCATGTGTAATCAGTACACACCACAGAATAAATCTATTCTTCATCAATGGAAACAAATAGAGACATATCAACTTGTTTTCATTATCCCTTGAGATAACATTTAGAATCAGTGCATTTCCTATGGCATTGCTATGTTCATCATAGTACAACTTAAAGAACAATACTAGAAGATATCAATTCTTGAATTAGTAGATATAGTAATTTTATGAAATAAATAATTTCTTCTCATGGTAACCCAATAAGTTTGCATCCACCCTATGAGTAGTTATTGCTAACTCAAATTTTTAAAATGAACAGCATAGAAACAAATTTAGTGTAAGATTTGGTTGTTTTTAACCCATTTACTCATTGAGAATAGAACAAAAATGTAGAATTATTCATTCTGAGTTGAAGAATCTTTGTGAGTAATAAAATTTCATTGTTCACATTTTCTAAAGTAGAAGGGGAATGGAAGGCCTTCAGACATTATTGTTGATCTTATTGCAAATGTAGCTTCTTTTCATTTACCACCCTTTTTAAGTATATAGTAATTCTGGTTGTAGTTTTTCTACTTTCAAATAAGATTTTTTTTTTCATTAAATAGAAGGAAAATGACTATTACTTTCAGTTGGTCATGCAAATTAATTGAAACATTAACAATACAGGTTGTCCCCAGTAGTGGTGTCACCATTTCCTCACATTTTGTTTAAAGTTCTCACTACCTAATGTGTAGAAGTGGAGCTAAATCATTCTCCCATTTGTTATTGTAGACAATTGTTGTTATGGGCAGTATTGCATACTTGATGGACACAAATGGGGAGTTCAAAAATTCATTTAGGGATGGATGGGATCAATTGTTGTCCAATATCCTATACCATTCTACTATTGTTTTGGTTTGTTTCTTATATTTTGATTCAATTTCTCAAATAGGTTGTCTAGTTATCTGTTATATGTTATTGATTGTTGTAGATCATAAACTCAGAGTTACATTTTGTTTTCAAAAATTGTATCTTTGCTTGCACACAATTCATATAATCCAACTCAATTCAAAATGTAGGATTTATTTATTTATTTATTGTAATTTTGGGTATTGGAGGTCTGATAGTGCACTGTTCATTAGTCAATACCAATGATCCATGTATGGCAGGATGTTGCAATGGTTGTTATGGATGGGGTATTTTGGATTGTTTTCCAACATCCATGGAAGCTTGTGGTGCACTCCTGGTTATTTTTGTAATTATTTTTTAAATCTTTGGCATTGCCTATGGGCTACTAGTAGCAATAATGGCAATTCAAAGGATATGGCAAAGATACTAGATCACATATTGACCAAGGCAATGTGGCAATATTAGTTTTATTATTGAGTCTTCACCATTGCATTGCTAACATTGGCAACCAAGGCATGGTGCTTCTAATCTATTTACTTCTGTAGCTATTTATTCCATCTATTGATTGTCATTGTAGCTAATGAGAGTATATGAAACATTGATGTGGTCACTTGGAAAAGTTCTAAATACACTGGAAGTGATGTGGGAATATATTGGGTAGGTTTAGCTTATGCTTTGAATAGTAAAGAACTTTCTAGAATCACCCTATAAGCTGATTGGTCATATTGTAGCCTAATAGAGTCTAGTATAGAGGGTTGTGCCCTCGTAAGATTATATTTATTTGGTTCTATTCCTTCTTACAATTTTTATTTCCTTATTTGTTTTGGGTTCAAATTTGAAAACAAGACACTCTCATGTGTCCTTTCTTAAATTGTTGATGCAATGTCGCAGAAAATAATTCTTTTCAAATTAGTTTCCTTCTAGAGTTGATCAATATGAAATATAGTTAGTATGTTCTAAAACAAGTAAGAGAACCTAGAAAGAATTTATCCATGATCATCACAAGATGACCATCTCAAAAGTGTTTATTGAGCTCATTTTCTTGGCTACAAGACTGATACTCTTAATTTGCTTACAAACCATGGTTACCTGTAATAGATACCCAAGAATACTTGCAGTCATTGCATTCCAATTTGTTGAACTTTAACTAGTAAATTATTATCATAAAGTTGGAATGTTGAAAAGGGTTAATACTTGATTATGTATATTCACCCCACATGTATTCCATGAGGTTTGTACTATTATAACATTTTAACATTTAATTTTGTGGATTTGTCCCTCATGTTGTACATGATAGGTTTAGGTGGCAAGGAAATTGAATTTGGAAATTTTATCTTTTTGTGTGATGCATTAGGAATTAGATGGATTGAAATCCAAGACTAGTAAATAAGTAAATGGATTGTTTAATAACATAGGGAATAGGGGAGGTGTCCACAAAAATTCTAGGAGTGGGTCACATTTTTTTTTTGTTGACTTAATTTCTAGAAGATGGTGAACATATTATTTTGGGGGGTTGAGTATATAGGTTCTAGAAGTATTTGGAGAGAGCTTTATTTTTTGGAGTTTTGTTTAGGGATAGTTTTTCGATAGGGTTTTTTGAAACCAAGAGAACTGTAGATTCTAAAGAGTATACTTTTAAAAATCCATCTCTGTAAAAGAACACCATGTCATAAGCATGAGAATATTGTAAATAAAGTTGATAGACTCTAATTTTTGTAGTGAAAATATGAAAATATTGTTAAATAAAGTCAATCGGCTCTTCATTTTGCAATGCAAATTTTCTTGGGTTTCAATAAGAATTTATGAAGTTGGGCATCAATTTGTTGTTCATTTCATCTAACTTCTTGTTATATATTTTGAATTTGTATTTATATTTAGAATGCTAGTTATAATAGATTTATGGGATCAATAGCTCTTTTCATCCCAAATCATAAAAAAATACCCATTAGAATTCAAATTTGACTAAGATATCTCTTAGATAAATAAAAGCATTTACAATTAAAATATAAATCTCACCAAAAAAACTCATAGATTATTGAGATCTTCTATCTAGTTATGAAAACTTAAATCTTAGCAAACAGGGACTTTAGATTTTCATTTCAACTCTACTTAGTGAAGTCCAAGTTTCTAATGGCTGGATAGTAGTTGTCGTGAACCAGCCCCAAAAGATTCAACCATCAAAGAAAAATGTCACTTGACATAGATATTGTTTTGTGCCTGAATTATACTCATTTTTTCAAAAACCTACTATGCCAAGGATTCCATCGTCAAACTAGGCATGATAGATTTTTGAGAAATTGTCAATTTGGCAAGATAAATATATTTAAAAATTCCTCTCAATGTGATGTAGTGAATCAATTCATAGGCAAGGGATGTATGAAGAAACTAATTTCCTACAATAGGGAGTAGTTTTAATTGACCTTCCAAGGGATTGAATATGGGTATGAGGAGGTTCTAACTTATGGAGGAGGAGTCCTAATGAAGTGTGGAAGGTGTCTTAAAAGTGGGGACAACAGGCAGCCAAGAAAGCCCTATCAAACCCTCAATTTTACTACTTCTTTTGTATGACCTACGTGCACCCTAAGACCCTAAAAATCATTGATCATGGGTCCTATGTATCAATTGTTATTAAGGCTAGAGGTGTTGAAACTCTAAGACAAAGTGATGCAATAGTACACAGTAGAAATCTTCAAACAACAAGGAATGGTGGAAATGCTCAAATTCCCTCAACACCCAAGGTGAAGGGTCCTAGTATCAAATACCTATCATAGGTATGTAGATATGCTGAATGGAAGGTTATCACAACTCCACAGGAAAAGGTAACCTAATCACTAGGTCTACCGAACTACCAAGCACCAAAAACTCAATATGCACTACTGGATTCCCTTAGCCAAAAGAGGGATCAATCCCCAAAAACTGAATAAAAAGACCAAGGATGGCCTAAAATCACTGATATGGCCTATTTAGGTCCTAAAAAACATGAATCCGTGATTCATTTCATCAAATACAACTTATAGTATGAAGTTTCTTTGAAAAACCACTAAATTGGCTTGTAGCCCCCCTAGAATGAGGAAGATGTGTAAATTTGGATTCTTCCAAAGGAAATGGTGACTTGAACAGTGATTTGGATACCCTTTTGGGTCTTATGAAACATTAAAAAGTTCCCAAGCATGGATAAGAATGGAGGTTGTTGCTGTTGCAACATTAGACCGAATTTGAAAGCCTAATTAGTGCTCCATTTGCATTGTAGGTAAACTTTCTACAAAGAAAAAATATAATCCAAAAATTAGGAAATGTTAGGGCATTTAAATGAGATAAATTTCCAGGATCTTAGCCTCTAGTGAACCCAAGAACTCAATCTAGAAGGACTAGTGTAAATGCTGATTTGGTGTACTCTTCATGAAGCACACCTAGGGTATGGCGGAAAACTCACCTCCTTGCATCTTCTAGAAAAAAATTGTAGAATATAAAAGTACATTATTAAACCTTGTATTCCACCAAAGGGTATCAATTTCCCATGGTGGAATATGCCAAAATAACCTACCACTAGCAAGTTGCTGATTTGTAGGTTGATTTCTAGGTAGCCATCAATAAAAATTGAATAACTTTTAAAATATGAAGAGTTAGAATATGAGACTTGTTGTAAAATGAAATGGATGAAATTTACCAACTTTTAGATTCACTGAGACATCTTCAATCATCCATACACATCCATACTAGAGTCTGCAACACGTGTTTATGCAAGGAACAATGATAATTTTATTGCTTTCAATGCCAAAATTACATATTTGTCCAATAACCCACCTATAAGGGCTTATATAGGATGCTAAAAATGGTTATATAAGTAGTTTGAACCAATTAGACATTTGGGAGAGGATTTTAAAAGTTTTAGCAACTTTTTAAGAAGTTGCTCAAAGTTGCTTTGACAACTTTTAGAGCCTTTTTTGGATATTTTGCAATTTTGCATATCTAGGGACCAAAATTGGTCCTAACCTTATTTTTATGATCCTTAAAGGATTTTAACATGAAAAAAATGTAAATACCTATGCCTCAGATCATTAATGACCAATAGTTAGAAAATGGCTTATAAAATGCCAATCTTGTAACTATGGCCATATAATGGGATCTAATGTTAAATCCATTATTCCTAAGCATGAATAAAGGCCACAAGGACCTTATTTTGAAATATTTATGGTTCTTGTTGAAGGTAGAGTGAGTGATTCTACACCACAAAGGAGCTATTAGCCCTAGAAATTTGGGTGGAGGCCTAATTAGGGGCTCTCCTTGTAGCCCTTTTGTGAAGAAATCTTGAAATTGCGTACAAACCCATTGTTGTTATCCATTCAAGCATAGTACAAGTGTTCTAGTAACATGTTAGGACATCATAGAAACATTTATTGGATTGGGGAGTGCTATGGTACCCTAGTAGAGCTATAAAACCTTCAGAGGGATACTATTCCTAGAAGAGTAAGGGAGTGATGCTACAAGTTTGGATCAGTTAACTTGGTGAGGAGGTTGGGCAAGGTCAATGGATTTTCTAAGAAGAAAGACATCCTATAGACCACATATGTGTACTGAAAACACCAAGATCCACATATAATATACAAGGTTGCATGAGGATAGGGGTACTTGGGTACTTAGGGTACAGGTATGGGTATGGGTATGGGTACGAGTACAACTATTTTTTATAATAGGGGATGGGGTTACTTGGGTATGTCAAACTTTATTTTTAATTATACTTTTATATTTATAGAGAACCTAAATTTACGAGTTGTGACAATGATTTTTCAAATCAAGAATAGTGATAAAGTTTGCAAATGTAATGTATTATTTTTAATTTTAGATTTGTTATATGTTTGTAATAATAATTTATGATAAATGTTTAGATGCATAACATAGAAGGTAGGCTTTAAACATGAACAAGAAGATCATAAATCATATGACAATGACATATTGCAAATGATAAATTTCAGGCTTTAACACTGATAAAGTTTATTGCTGATCAATATTGTATCAAAAATTCAAACTGATTAGGTATTGAATTAAGCTTGATAAACAAATAACAGAGAAAGAAAACTTTAAACATGAACAAGAGCATAAATCATATGATGATGACATATTGGAAATGATAAACTTATGCTTAAATAGTGATAACATTTATTGTTAATCAATATTCTATCAAAGTTTTGAACTCATTAGGTATTGAATTAAGCTTGATAAGCAACGAGATGATACATAGACAAAAAACTAAAAAAAATAATCCAAAATCTCAATCAAGGTCCTTAGCTATGATGCTCTCCACCAAGTACCCAGTACATGGGTATGTGGGTATGAGTACTAGGGGTGTGGGTACAAGTACCCATGCAACCTCATAATATATTATGATAACCAATAATGTCATACATGAATGAACATATAATATATTATGTTAGTCAATAATGTTATACATGAAGGAACATATAAGATATTATGATAACCAATAATGTCATAAGTTTAATAATGTCATGCATCAAATAAATGTTGTACATCAAATATAAAATGTCATATATACATCAAATGTATATCGAATATGTCCACTAACATAAAATCCAACATATATTTCCGTTGATACCTATACATGTATGTCTATTAACTATATCTTCTCCTTCCCATGAGGGGAAGGAAACATATCTCTAGAGGTCTTTGGTCATCATGTGGAGGAAGATGGTGGTGATGATGGCGTCTTCCTCACATGCTTGCTTGTCCTCTTGTTGAGGCTCTTCTCTAACTCAAGCTGATAAAAAAAAAGTAGATATGAATCAATAATTATTATAGATTGAAATCAAATATATGTACACACAAAATTAATTATTTTCTTACCACCATCATATAGTCACTTTGTAAGTCCACCTCGAAGGCTCATGGATGATCGGGTGTGACAAGACCCTACAACAATTGAATCAATATAATAACTTATAAATAACATTAGAAATTTTGATACTAACTATTATAAACAACACCTAAAACCAAGAAAATTCTTTCATACCTTAGTCAATGGCTGTGAACTAGCCATAGCTACAGCCACTCCACGATGGACAGACTGTCGAAGATGAGGAGCAGTCTTAGATATCAAGAGCTACATGTCATACAATACATGTCAAATGCAACATAAAACATGAAACAAATATAATGAAATTAATTAAATTAACATGAAACAAATGTACCTCTATGAAGCTCATATCACATCTAGGCTTGGAATTTGTAGTGAATGTCGATGGTCCTATAGAGAACTGATGTACATGTAAAATTTTTTTTATCAATCCTTCATATGATTACTTAATAAATATATATATTAATTTAAATGATCAAACTGATACATACCTCTGGACTCATCGATGGGATGAAAATTGGGGCTAGGGGATCACTACTAGGGCCATCAACACTCTAAACCTAAATTTTGAACAATGTCAATACATGATAATTAATTAGTCATTCACTATACATATGAAATGTGATAAAATTAGTTTATTAGAATTGTAATTTACCTATGTGATAATGACAAATGTCTCATTTAGGAAATGATCAATCATGAGCCCATCATCTGCACCATCTTTAGCATGATTTCCAAATGTGCATAAAGATCCGCATGATGTCCACATGTGACCATGACATGCAAAATGCTTGTCCTCAACTAATGGACTCATGCAATGAATTAGGGTCTACTTCAAAGCACTAATAGTCCTTAGAGTGCTAGCCTCTACATGTTCCTTCACAACTAAAGGAACAGTCACATGCTCACCCTGAGGCTTGACAACAAGTTCCCTAACTACATTAGGGTCATGACGTGCCCCCGACTTCTCAAATGATGACTCCCCACCTCTACTCTGAGAGTCTAATATATCAAAATAATTAGGGATCTCCCCAAGTTCAAACTCACAATATAATTTCCTTAAGAAATACATTGGGACCTCATGATTAATGCAAGGAGGGGCATAAAAAAAACCATTGACCATCTATCCCAAAAATTATTTCTAATACCATCGTGTATGCACTAATGGATGGGGAACCATTTAGTACTCTCTCTAACAGTATCTTGTTCACCAGGCTTTCTTAATAATGCACAAATCCTACTTTTTGGTATATGTTTTTTCTTAACATATTGATATGATAATTTATTTTCATAATATCTTTTTTGGTCATCCCTCTTAACCCACCAAACATCTAACTGACCACTAACAAAAGCTATGTGGGTCTTAATGGACTTGAGGGAAGATGCCAATTGAGCTCTCATTGGATTGGTTTGTCCACAAGCTTTCAACTTGTGCTTTTATTTTAGTTTTGCCTCTTTCTATTTCACTTAAAATGTTTTCTTGTGTGCCAGGAGGAGGTTTTGCAATTGGTTCAGGTTGTAAAATTTGTTGTTCTTGTTGTGGATGGTTTTGGTTTGGATCTTGTTCAGGGTTTTGGTTTTGATCTTCTTGGGGATTTGCTAGTTCATTATTAACATTTGCTAATAAGAAATCAATTGAAATCAAAATAAATAAATAAATTTAAAGAAAAATTGAAAAAAACCTACAAAACAATATTAAAAACATATAAAACAATGCAAAAAGAAAGTTAGATAACATACGACATACTCATGATCTCAAACTTTGATGATGATGAGGCATATTAGCAAGGCAAGTGGTGAAAACCTTCTATTCTCTCAATCCCTGTATGCACTGTGAGCAAAGGAAGTAGGAAAATAGAGGGAAAATAAATGGGTTGCAGGTATGCATCCCATTTATAATAATTTGGCTTTTTATAAAGTGTATATGCACTATAGTGCATATACGTTATGGCTTGGGTTACCCAAGCCATAGCGCCTGCATGATATAGTGTGTATGTGCTATTGAAAATTAGAAAAAAAAAAGGGGGCACAATAGACTTGGGCACATGAGTGAGAAAGGTATGAAAGTACTTCACTCAAAGAAAGTTTTACCAGGTCTAAAATATGTTAATATGGATTTCTATGAAAGTTGTGTGTATGGAAAACAAAAGAGAGTGAGTTTTGTGAAGACTGGGAAGGAAAATAAAAAGGAGAAATTAGAGCTTGTGCATACTGATGTATGGGAACTGGCTTAGGTATCTTTCCTTTGTGGCTCTCATTATTATGTTACATTCATTGATAATGCAACTAGAAAAGTATGGGTTTATTTTCTTAGACAAAAACCTGATGTATTTCAAACTTTTAAGAAATGGAAATGCTTGGTTAAAAATTAGACTGGTAAAAAATTAAAATGTCTTAGATCTAATAATGGTGGTGAGTGTTGTAGTCATGAATTTGAATATTATTGGTCCACTAATGGTATTCATAGATAGAAAATTGTTCCAAGGACTACACAACAAAATGGAGTGGTTGAATGCATGAACAAGACTACAATGGAGCATGAGGTTGCATGCTAGGTTGCCCTTACACACTTGGGCAAAGACTATCAATATTGTTGTATATTTTATTAATAGAGGTCCCTCTACTCCTTTGGGTTGTGGTATTCTAGAGGAAAAATGGACTGGTAAGAAGGTGAGTTATTCTTTTCTCAAAACCTTCATTTGTGAAGCATTTTCTCATATAGATTTTGAAAATAGAACCAAGGTGGAAGCTAATTCAAAGAAATGTTTATTGTTTGGATATGGCATTAATGAATTTGGTTATAGGCTTTGGGATTTTGAAAATCATAAAATTTTAAGAAGTGATGTCATATTCAATGAGAAAGTGTTGTACAAAGATGTGTTGCAGCAACATGAGAAGAAAGAAGATGATTATGTAGTGCTAATTGATACTCCAAAAGATGGTGTTCTAGCCATTTCTCATGATGTGCAACAACCACAATAACAAATATCACACACACTAGTGAATGTTAGACAGTCAACAAGGCTAATTACACCTCCAAAAAGATTTTCTCTATCTTCATATTCTATTTTACTAATAGATGTTGGTGAACCTAAATGTTATGATGAAGTTGTGTAGGTGGATACTAAGATTCAGTGGGAGTCTTCAATGAAAGATGAAATTGATTCTTTCCTAAAAAATAAGACATGAGATTTATGCAAGTTGCCTCTAGGTAAAAGGGCTTTATAGAATAAGTGGGTTTACAAGTTAAAAGAAGAGGATGGAGGTAAGAAAAGATTTAAAGCCATGTTAGCTATAAAAGGATTTGCATAGAAAAAGGGCATTGCTCTTGATGATATATTTTCTCCTATTGTTAAGATGACTTCTATTCATACTATTTTAAGTATTGTGGCTACTGAAGATTTGCATTTAGAACAATTTGATGTTAAAACAACCTTCCTTCATGGTGATTTGGATGAAGAGATATATATGGCTTAGCCATAGGGATTGGAGGTTAAAGGTAAGGAGAAATTAGTGTGCAAATTGAAGAAAAGTTTATATGGCTTGAAGTAAGCACTTTGGAAATGGTATCTAAAATTTGATAGTTTTATGCATGAGCATGGATACATTAGGTGTCATTCACATCATTGTGTTTACTTTAGGAGGTTGGATGATGATAGCTACATTGTTTTATGTTTATATGTTAATGATATGCGTGTAGTTGGGTCTAACATGGATAAGATTAAGGGGCTGAAACACTAGTTAGCACATGCATTTGCTATGAAGGATTTGGAAGCAGCAAAACAAATCTTTGGTATGAGGATTTGCAAAGATAGGAAGGATAGGAAATTGATGCTATCTCAGGCTAATTATGTTAAGAAGGTGTTGCAATATTTCTCTATGGAGAATGCTAAAGCTATCAACACACCTTTACCTGGTCATTTGATGTTGACTAAGGAAATGTGTCCCAAGACACAAGAAGAGGAGGATAAGATGTCAAAGGAACCCTATGCTTTAGTTTTTGGAAGCTTGATGTATGTTATGGTATGTACTAGACCAAATATTGCACATGCAGTGGGAGTCGTTAGTAGGTATATGAGTCATTTAGGAATTGAGCATTGAAATGTAGTCAAATGGATTCTCAGATATTTCAGAGGAACATCCAATAAGTGTTTACACTTTGGGAGCTCTACTACTGGCTTATAGGGCTATGTTGACTAAGATTTGGTAGGGGATATTGATACCAGGTGGAGTACTACAGGTTATGTCTTTACTATTGGTGGGGTAGCTGTGAGCTTGGTTTCTAGGTTATAGAAGTTTAATGCTTTATCCACTATAGAGGTAGAGTATGTTGGTACTATAGAGGCGATGAAGGAGATGATATGGCTTTAGTTCTTGGAAGAATTGGGACACCCTTAGAAGGATAATTATTTATTTATAGATAGTCAAAGTGCCATTAATCTTGTAAATAATTTAGCTCTGCATTCCAAGACCAAACACATCTAGTTGTGGTACCATTTCATCTAGTCAATTTTGGATGATGGATAGTCAAGGTTGCAAAAGATACACACAAATGAAAATCATGTAGCTATGTTTACAAAGGTAGTAACAAGGGAGAAGTTGAACTCCTCTTCAGCTTTGGTTGATCTTAGACTATACATGGATAAAGGAACAACAATGTCTAGGGTGGTTTGATCCAGTGGGAGCCCCATGTGGTAGTAGTATTGCTACAGGATCAGTCTCCAAGTGGGAGATTATTGTCTAGTTTGGTGGACATAGTCCAGCGATTGGGTGAACCATGTTAAATCTTGTTATCTTGAGTTCTTTTCTATGTAATCTATTATTTTTTGATATTGTTTATATTTTCATGCAATTATTATTTCTATCTGTCATTTAATCATAACAACTTTTCCAACGAACAATTTGGAAAATGACAATTGCTCAACTATAAAATCACCTACTCTAATTTTTAGTTAAATTTTTAATAAGAAATAAAAAATACTCCTAGGAAAAATAAGGCTAGCCAATGAGAAAAAGAAAAGAAATAATCTAAAATTTCATTTAATAGGAAGATTAACTTAGACCATAGGATTAATGGATAATTTTTCCATTTTGTATGGTTTCCTAAGCATGAACTATTAATAAAAAGGAGACTAAAAACTACAATCTCCACTTATAGATGGGACTAATAAATGACTAATAATAGGCATTGGAGACTCAATGGTCATTTTTTTGCTATGTTAGAAGATGAGGAAGTTTGTGTGATTTATAAATATACATACAATTTATATAAATTATTTAATGGAGGTAAAAAAGTACTAATTAATTGAAAACTTTCTGACATTCTCCAAGTTGATTCATGACTTTTAGCAAAAGTGAAAGCATGTGCCCATTTTCTCCCAAGCCCAAATCTTTAGTGAAATGACCACATGTCATTGATGGGATCAATGTTTGTAGAAGAGATTTAAAAACATTAGACTATTGTGGTAAAAGAACTAGTTATTTAAGTAAAAAGAGAAATTAATTCACTAACTTTTACTGTAGATTTTCAATGTTGAGAATAGTGGAGAAAAATAATATCTATATACTTTACTCCTCATCTTAGCTTTCTCCTTCTAGTCATGTTTATAATAATTTCATATCTTCTTCTTCTAGCAAATATAAATGTCAGGATCCCTTTTCACCTTTCTCCATACAAGAAACACAATCATGATGCCCTCCATGTCTTCTCAATTGGTTGACGTCACATCACCTCTCACTATGGACATGGCACCCCAACCCAATTCTTGTCTTTTCACCAACACACCCTAGCAAGCCATTTCTCCTGTGGTCTCTTCAAGGTCCTCATGTCGCATTGATCATGAGTGTTCTTATCATCATCCCATTACTCACAACACCCAACCCATCTCTTTTCACCAAACTTGGGAATCATCATACATCCAAGAATGAGAGAGAAAATTAGTCTTTAATCTCTCCAATGCACCATTAAGTACCCAAGCTTTTAATTTTTTGAAAATGGGTCTTGGATTTGCAATTTCCCCAAAGACAATTCCCCATATAGATTTTCTCATTGAAATCGAGAACCTAGTGCACTCTCTACTTTCAAATGTCATGGAAGAAGTTTGACAAGACTGTGTAGTGGCATTGAGGCATGCCAAAATCCAAGGAACAACATTCCTAGTTTTGAATGATCAACATTTATTAAATATCTTAAGAACAAAGGCCTTGCCATTACTCAAGAAGATAAAGGGAATACCATTGGTCACCATGAATTGTCAAGAGTACATATCCAAAATTCTACTCCTCCTTTTGGATAAATGCACTTATAAAATCCTATTGTGTAACCCTTGCTCCAAAAGTTTAAAGAAGGTGAAGACAACAATATATTTCTTGTCATTTGACAATGAGACCAAAATCATCTCATCTCTTCAAAAGAAATGATCCCCTATATTTATCATGTGCTAAAAATTCATAAACCAAGGGTTCCTCTTAGACCCATTGTCGACACCATTGGATCCCCTACTTGTTCTCTTGCATCATTCCTTGCTAAAATAATTGCACCATTAGTCAAAAATTCTCTTTCTTTCATCAAGGACTCATCCTATTTTTTTGAGTTCATCAAGGATAAAACACTTGTTGATTCTAACCTCCTTGTGAGTTTTGATGTCGTCTCCCCCTTCACTAAAGTTCCTATCCAAGATTCCTCGAATATTGTCAATTAGAAGACTAATGAATAAATAGAAACATTAGTCAAACTATGCCTTATATCCACATTTTTCTCATTCCAAGACATTATCTATGAATAGGTAGATGTGGTTGCAATGGGCTTGCCACTTTCTCCCATTATTGTGAACCTGTACATGGAATATTTTGAAGAAATTGTGCTCAATTCTTTTCCCCTCAAACCTAGATGGTGGAAAAGATATGTAGATGACACAAACATCTATTGGCCCCATGGCCCAGGAAAACTCCAAGACTTCCTTACCCATCTCAATAGCATTTCTCCTTGCATTTCCTTCATGTCAGAGATTGAGGCGGACAACCAACTCCCTTTTCTTGACATTGTACTCATAAAAAATCTTGATGGTTCCATAGGACATTGTGTCTTCCAAAAATAAACCCTCATAGATTGGTACCTCCATTTATCTTCACACCACCACCCTAGTCAAAAATTTGGTGTTCTTAAGATGCTCATCTTGAGAGCCTTCCATATTTGTGATGATGAACACATAGACCTTGAGCTTTCACATCTTCAAAAACTCTTCCAAATGAATGGGTGCTCAAGTAGAAAAATCACAAATGCTATCAAAGATACCAAAATCCATTTCCTTTCTCATTCTAAATCCCCCAAAATATCACACTCTCATAGGGTCTCATTGCCCTTTATCAATGGTGGGTAAAAGTGCAAAGCTGTGTCACCTTTCAGGCTGACTTATCTGAACAATTGAATTTGAGTATTTCTACCTAAAAATCAATTTTTTCCAAACATATTATCTAAATAAATTCATTCTAGCTAAGTTATATATGGTCAGACACTTTTCCAATTGAAAATGTCTATTAAATGCATGTTTTATAATATTTTGTATCTAATTACTAAAGTGATAGAATTATTTTAGCAAAGTGGCATTTCAATAACTCTTACTATTTTTTATGATATATTTTTAATAACATATAAACACCATTTTATAGAGCACAAAGTCAAGAATATTCCCATATGGATTTTATGGTGTTTTAATTAGATATAATATATTGTAATTAAAAAATTGTACAAGTATGTATTTTAACACTTGAAAAGATGTGAATTTTGAGAAAGAAAAAATATTAAATCATGTCAAAAAAAATTAAAAATTATATGATGTTCTAGAGGATAGAATCGTCTTTTAGAATGTATAATTTTTCTCTTGGTTAGAATATATTTGTTTTGAAAAATGTGGTGGGAGATGAAAACTATCAATTTCAAGTGAGTTGAAATTTGAATCATTATAAAAGAGATAATATAGGTCTAAAGCTGACTTTTAATTTTGATTGTTCTAGCTATATATGTTATCTACAACATAGTCTAAGATCAAAGGGAAATAAATTTATTTCCATCTAGTTTTGTGGTGGGAACTAGACTCCTAATTTTTAGTGTTTTTCAATAGGTAAAAAATTATCTATAAAAAATAGGAAAATATATCAATTCTTATTCTAAGTAATTATTAAAAATTATAATCCTAAACTTCATCCATTTCTACACATTGCATTAGTTTACTTCATTTTCAAATTCAAAATAATAATACCAATTTTATGTCATTGAAGGTGAATAGTTATACTTTTGTTAGCCTTTTCCTTTACAAAAGGGTGACATAGGTTTGTGCTTTTACCCTAGTATCTTGCACAAGATTGCCAATATTCTAACCAATAAAGGCATTTGTAGTACAGTCAAACCCTTCTTGTTGGTTAAACATCCTATCCACTCTTTGAAAGACTCAAAAGACACCCTTATGGAATTTGGAGTCTATAAGATTGAATGTTCATGTAGTTTTCCTTATTTGGAGAAACATGATGCACTATCAAGACTCGATTAAAACAACATGGAGCTGACATACAACATGATAGAGTTGCCAAGTCAGCCCTAGCTGAGCACTCCTCAACCACCAAACACCACATTTTCTTAAAGAAGGAACAAGTCTTATGTGAAGAATATAATTTCTTTAGGCAAAAAATAAAGAGGCCATTGAAATTGGCAACCACCCATGGAACCTTAATTGAGATGAAGGGTTATTTCTTAGCCATTCATGGCAACCCTTGTTATCATTTATCAGAAACTATTCACGTCACCCTTCATAATCTCTCTCTCTCTCTCTCTCTCTCTCTCTCTCTCTCTCTCTCTCTCTCTCTCTCTCTCTCTCTAACCTCCATTTCTTCATTTTACTTTTATATTTTCAATTGGTTATATAGTTTTTATTTATAGATTTATTCTTATTTTCATTTTCATTTTCATTTATTTATTTATTCATTTACTTTTTTTTTTTTATTATTTAATTTATTATTATTATTGTTATTTTAAAATTTAATTTTATTATATATATGAGTGTGTGTGTGTGTGTGTGTGTGTGTGTGTGTGTTAAATTTCATTCTTTGGTGTTTACACATATGTCCATGTTAGACACACACACACACACACACACACACACACACACACACACACAAGTATACTTGAGCACTTTTATTTGAAATCCATCATTATTGTTTTGTGGACCCATTCTGGTGTCTTTATTATTATTACTAGTATTATTATTACTATTTTATAATAATAATAATTATATATATAATAATTATTAGTATTATTATAATTATATGCAATAATAAGTATCATATATATATATATATATATATATATATATATATATATATATATATATATATATATATATATATATATATATTAGTTTCCAACCTTTCTTATTTACTTTTTGAGATACCCACATTATATATATACATATATGTATATATGTGTATATATACATATGTATATATATACATATTTATCATTCACATTATTTTTCTTAGTAAATTTGTTTCTTATTTCTTGCTTTTGCATTCTCTCATTTAGATATATCTTTTTCATATATTTTCTCTCACAATTGGTTCTCCTCACCTCATTTACCTTATTGTTGAACCTCAAACTCTTCTCAACTATTATGCCTTTTTTTATCCACATTTAGTCTGCAATGTTACTACTTTTTTCCTTCAACTCTCTCATCCTGATGATGGATCACAGAGTGTGATCTAAAACATTGATGCAAAAATTGTAACACAATCTGCCCAAAAAATAGAGTAGAATATCTATATTTTAAATCAACTATTCACTTTATACAGATCAAACATTTACACTAACTTCAATATGTCCAAAAAAAGATGTAGGTAAAAGGATAAGAAAAAAAGTTTGAGAATGAAAACACTTAACTTAATGAATGGTTTGAAATTTAAAAATGATTTAATAAATTGTTTGCTTAGGATATAGAAAAACTGTGTAAGATTAATTATTAAGTACAAAATTTGAAATGAAGAATGAATTGAAATTTATTCATCATTATAATTTTATGACCTAATCTTATTTTTAATTAAATGTTAGTTTAAATTTATTTTATTTTTTATAGGATGCAGAAGTGGATTTTCAGAGGATAATAAAAAACATGTAGTTTTTCATATTTTTGATATTTTTGGGATTATCACTCACACAAATCATATGTGATCCCAATTATTATTATTATTTTGGGGCTAGGGGGGGGGGGGAGCGGTGGGAAGATGAATTTTAGCTACAAGCTTGTTTGAAGACTTTTTCTTTTCACAAAATCTCTACACATTAAACTTGTCTTTTATCTTCAATTTGATTTGAAATAGAGAATATTGTGTAAATAGGAACCCAAACAACAACCTTAGAAGATAGGAAAAGAAAAATTGGTGAACTATTTACATCAAACCTCAATGCAATGAAGAGGGTGCCAAGTTTCTCACATGTTAGAACTTGTGGGCATGCAATTTTAAACTAATAGTAGTAAATTTGGAACTATTTTTTGATTCTTGAAGGTAAAAATTGTAACTCAAAAATATTGAAAAAGACCATTGCTAATTTGTCATCACAAGTTTGTAACAAACCAAGACTATTGAACTTTTGGCGGTAATATTCATCAATAATTACAACCATCTATGGCACATGGTGATGACAGACAACTAGTTTGAAGCATCAAACTATTGACAAATGCTACAGATGATTCAATAGGTCTGTGACACCTTGGGAAAAAAGGAGGCAACCTAATATTGATGACTTGTATAGTTGATTCAATGAGTTAGTCATATCATCGATGGCAAGGAGGCATCAAAGTATCTACAAGTTCTAAAGATGGTTCGATGAGTAGGTCATACTGTCAGCAGTAGGAGGCATCAAAACATGTAGACAGTTGTTAGAGTGTTTAAAAAAAACTATAGTTTGTGGCTTGAGATAAAGACCATTATTATAGATTGGAATTTTTATATTGTTCCACAAGCATGAAGAAGAAATTTTGATGTGAATTCCTAGAGAGAAGTCATGGCTTGTTTCAATCTTTGTATACAATTTCTTCTTCATAACTAGATGTAAATTTTCTTGATGAGAATTAGTCATTGGGGAGATAATAATATGAACATGGTGCCCTCTGAAATGAATACAAATTAATGTGATTTTAAATTACTATTTTAGGACCAACCATTTAAGCAACACCTTAATTGGATTCAAATCCTTATTATCTAGCGATTAAGTAATGATTTCTACACCTACAATTTGAGTTGATGTTCTTGGGTTACCTAGATAAGGTGTTGTTAGTCTATGGATGCTATCCACTTCCAGATTAAAAAATTTAAATTCCTCTAAAGATATTCATCATGGTTGTTTAGAAAATAATTAAGATGCTAATGATATGGTATTTAAAGTGAAACCCTAGCTTACCATCAAAAAAATTCATTAAAAAAAATCTCAAATCATCAGCATATTGTATCTGTACTCTAAAAAGCTATGTGCTAATATTTGCAATAATATCTATTTATCTCCATGAAAACAATATTGTTTCACGTACAAATTAGAACAAGGCCAGAGCTTGCCAACAATATTATCTCAATGACAACAATATTATATCATGATAACACATAAGCTTTAGATAAAATACTATTAAAAATAGGATAAAATAGATTGTGGCTGACTTCTCAACATGTACAGTCCAAACTCCTATATATAACTTCAATGTATGATTACATAACTCTTTTTGTACATAGCCAAAAAGTAATAATGTCAACCAAAGAAATTTTAGAATTTCAAAAAGATAATGCAAGAGCAAGTATGAATATGCTTGATTATACCCATCTCTTCAAAAGCCTTGTAAATTGTAAACACATGACATAATAAAATCATTCTCAAATGACACAAAGAAGATAGCTACTCATGATATATGTATGTTGACAATCAAATACTTTCTCCTCCTTGGTAGACAAGTGTGATACACAATCTCTTACAAGAGTAGCTCTGTGTTTGCATACAACTTATAGAGAAAGCAAGATGTTGTTGATTTCTACTGAAGAAGCAATGGTAATCAATAATAAATCATAGTTTTCATACAACTTACAAAGAAAGAAACATGTTGTAACTCATAGTACTTATGTTAAGGCCATTGTAAGGCATTCACTAGAACTTGTTATGTTCACCCACTAAAAGTAAGTAACATGTTGGAGACTTCAAAGTTTGAGCATCCCCATCTACAATAATGACATGATACAAAAATAAGTTGTAACTAAAATACTTTTAATAGGGAAATTAAAACCAAAATTAACAAACCTCAAGTATCATTGTCAAACTCAGGCACTCCAACTTAATTTTTTTAGTTATGCTACTTGGTACCCTACAACCAAATACAATGAAATTATGATCAATTAGCAATATATGATACATTTCAACAAAGGAAACAAAAAATTTCTTTTAATAACATCAAAAATGTTGAATGTAGAAATAGTTAAAAAAAGGAACTCAATGATAGAATGTAAGTAGTGAAGAATTATTATCTGTAGCCAGTTAAGCATCCATATGTCTTTGGTTTCTCTCACTTCAATCCAAAATAAGATTAAATAACAACTTGAATTTAGAATGTGTGTGCAACATAATTCCATATGCATGGACAATAGGTGGAGCTGAAAAGACAACATGCTTATATTTATGACCTATATAAAAAATGCAAACATATTGCATTTTTTAGCTTCACTTGCTATCTCTTGCATATCAATTGAGATTGCATATTGAACCAGGATCTCCTTCTACATTGCCTGAAACAAAGATGAATGAAACAAATTAATCCAAAATACAGATTTAATCCATATATTAGAAGAATACTTTCATTATTGTAAGCTAAATTACTAAGGAATTCTATTCTATAGGAAATTACAACATAAATTTTTGCATTTAAATCATATATTTCATTCCTAAATTTTTGCATTTAAATCAGTAAGAAATTCTATTCTATAGGAAATTACACTTATCATCAAGCATTTAAAACATATTTATATCTTTTGAATGGTATAACAATGCATTGCAGGGATCATTGAGTAAAACTAGAAAGAAGAAATTAGAGAAAGATGAGAAGAGGAAAAAAATGTGTGAGGAAAGGAGGTACAACTATACTACTGAGAAAGTGATAGATAGTGGGGCTTTATGCCATGGAGAGGAAGACAAGGTTGTCAAAGCAACAAAAGGTTGTTCATTGGGTATTTGTTCATAAAGCCTTTGAAATTAGAAAATGAGTTCGATCCATCTATTTAGAAAGATGAGATTTAGTCAAGGTTTATTCAAGTGTCAATTTGGTATGGCATTTGGGAACAATTGATGGGACCATATATTGTTGTTTAGTTTTGATATGTTCAGATTGGGTTTCACTTGGTTTCAAGAATCCTTTCATATTCCCTACTTAACAAGGCCAACCACGTGAAGGTGGAAACTCATTTGGCCTCTCCCCCTCATCATCACTCTAAATTCTCATTAACAACTAAGTAAATATTTCATTTATTTATTTTAGAAGTATATCATTGAATCATTATAATCACATAACATTCATTAACATGACATACAATTAATTAATATGTATAAACATTTATCAATAATTTGTGAGAACATGAATCATTATATTCACATAACAACTATTAACATGACACATGATTCATTAATACCTATAAATATTCATCAATAATTTGTGAACACATCAATTATCATAATCACATAACAATATTCAATAACACGACATAAAATTCATTAATAAGTGTAATGCCCCGCCAAGGGATCCAAAGAATTGACCTAGAATTTCACTAATTTTAGTAGCATTTTTTTTTCATGAAAGTAAATACCACGTATAACTTATGCACAATAACGGAAGCAATAGGAATGTCCATCTGAAAGTCAACATATCATACATAACATATTACATTCTTTAAAGATCCCCTAACGTTGAATTACATACATGAATCCATCTAGTACAACATCCACATGAAATAACAATGATAAGTCCAATGTTTATACATTACATTTCAAATACTCAATCATCCACTGTACATGTCATAGGGTATGACAAGCTCAAAAGAATATACATACATAAATTAAGGTACATCTTCCTATTCTAATCCATGATACATCAAAGCAAAGATAATCACATGATATACATGATACATCATCATAGAAGACATATACATCCATCATAAAGATCAAACATAATAAACTAAGTGCACGGTTCCTCCCAACCATTAAAAGCATCATTAGACCATCGTGGATCCTAGCCATCCCTCCGTGCGTGACATCACAAATTACCGAAGAGATCATTGGTATAAACATAGTAGGAATGTCACTCCTAACAACATCATATGTAGAAAGTAATCTAACATAAGATAACAACATCTAACATATGCTAATCATCAATGAAAAGGATACATTTCCACCATCATGAAGGACGCATCAATCACGATGTCTCAATGAATCTCAAATGATAAGAGTGGAAAATACACTACCACCCGATCGCTTGGTACCTAGGTGGTCCACTCCCACCGTGCTGAGGAGATAATCTCAAGTCCCAAATAGGCTATCAAAATCACATAGCACAAATCTCTATAAGTCTAGGAATCCTAAAAGTATACTAACTCAAAGGTTCCAAACACAAAATTCGACATCTAATTCCCAGAGGCACACAATGACATGTAGGAACCTACTATGCAAGAGGGAAAGTGTCATCACAATTATCACATACAAGTTACCCTGGTAGTTAGCTAAACTCCACAGGTCCATACTGATCTCATGTGGCCACTAGTATCCTCTCATACTGACAAGGCATACTACGGAATGCAAGGTCACAACCATGCATTCTCACTACTCCCATCCTAGCCTGTACAAGCACTCAAGGCATGGGTGAGAACAAAACACTTGTCTTTTTAGGTTCATTCAGTTAGTATTAGGTGTGAATGTTATCACTTATTAATCCAACTTACAATGAGTTACCCTGGCAGCCTCTTAGGGCCCCAGCCCCCATTGCAAGCCACTTCCCATCACTACATGCAAATATCCTACCCTAATGCTCATGGAACCATAAATCTCAAAATCACAAAAGATAAACCATAATAAAATCATCAAATATGCATAAAAGCATCAAATCTCGATGAGAAAACATCCATAGAAAATCATGAACACAATAGCTCTCTATTGGCAACTGAAGTATCACTGATAATCAAGTATCCAATGGTTCTCAATAACCAAAATATATATCTCAATCACACTGATCGAAGACTCCAAAAATGGTTGAGTCAAACATGTCACAACATGACATCATCAAGAATAAATGCACATTTTAGTCCCATCATGGCGACTAGAAAATAATCAAGGATAACTGATCGATGACCAAAATAATGGTTAAGTCAAGTGTCTCATACATAAGAATCTCAACTATAACAATTAGTAATCACATCCAATACATAGAGCATTCCATCACATAACAATGGTTGGGTTTGTAAAGATCGAGATTAAACACATCATCATGACATCACAATCACATAACCCCCAAGCCTCTGGTAGATGTCCTATATTGGTCAACACTAGTCAACCCAAAACCAAAAACAATAGCATAAAGAATACACAATGCAAACACATGTTTTGGTTTTGCTAAATTTGAAATTTGAATTTAAATGTGGAGGTTTCAGTTTACCTTTTCCAATCTAGATATCAAGTGGAGAAATTTCATGTTATACCTAACCCATGTATTTGTTTGATAGATAAAAGTTTCTCCCCAAAACCATTAGACTCAATTTTCTAATTGATCTAATAATATTTTTTTTATGTAAACTTTTTTTGAAATGACATTTCCAATGAATTCAATATTATCAACAGAATTTGTGTATTTCAAAACTTTGACTCATAACACATTCTAATAATTAACCTTAATTAAACTAAATTTAATTAAGTTAATTATTAATATCTCTTCATTTGTTAATAATTGATAAATTCATATTTTAAATCAATGATCTTTTTAAAAACATAACCCATTAATTCAATCTTTTAAATATAATAATTATTTATAAATTAATAATAATATATATATACATACATACATACATATATATATATATATATATATATATATATATAAAATTACATTTAATAATTAATAACAATGCAACATTAAAAAAAAATTTGAAATTCATATTCAAATATCATATGAAATAACATTTCAAATAAAACTTTTTATAATTTAAAACCAAACTTAATCATAATGCGATTTATTAAAATCGCACGGGCCACCAATGCAACCACACCGGAGGTACACTGCGGTCGCAAGTACCCTGCGATCTCACAAGCTTGCGGTGGGTGGGGTATGGAATACGCGCTTGCCCAGCATCCTAATGAATACATTTTTTTTTTTTAAATGCTTTTTGATACAACATTTTTAATAACGTTTTCCCAAAATGAAATTGCAAATCGCAATGCGTTGAAATGAGTATTTACTGCGATAATTCGCTCAACTTCCAATTAATTATATATATATATATGCATATGTATATGTGTGTGTGTGTGTGTGTGTGTGTGTGTGTGTGTGTGTGTGTGTGTGTGTATGTATATAAATATATGCAAAATTTTAGACGGTATATATTTATATGCTAAAATGCAGATCTGAATTGTATATATATATTTTCACAAAGAATATATATAATTTTATGAGTTTCCTATAAATATTTACTCTCTAAATTTTCTCAATAATTTTCTACTGAATCTGGCTACAATTCAACCCTAGCCTCATATTCTTTTCAGATCCATGCATATAAATATTCTCAAATAAATTTTAACTACCCATATTGAGAATGCACAATAAATTATGAAATTCCTCAGAAGACATATGGAAGACACGAAGAAGATAGGGAATGCATGATGCGGAAATAGCATAAGTATAACCACAAGAATCTACCCGGATTCTGATGCTAAATCGGTCTTCCTCAGAAAACTCGCAAAGCAAGCTCCTCCCTTCTTTAGAGTTCTCGAGTCGTCCAATGCTCCAATTTGCACTCCAACTGCTATGTCTAAGCTTCTATGAATGCCTGAATATAAAGAGCTTTCAGGAAACATCTAAAGTGCTTCTAGAAACAGCTAGAAGGTGTCACCCACTAAGGATAGGTCTTTTCCAACCTTCAAGATGAGCCATAGGGTTGTAGAAACAATGTGCTTAATTGATGCACTAACCCCCGTGTTGTTGACACTTGAGAAATAGAAAAGTGCGTTAACTCCCATGCAAGCTTATAACTCCAATTCACTTTTTATATAATTTCTATTTAAATCTTTATGAATTTCATTTTAATTTTTATCACTTTCATTTTAATTTTTATAACTTTTATTATTATTATTTATTTACTACTTTATTATTATTAATTTTAATTTCTAATTTTCTTTTATTTAATTCTTTTTTCTCAATTAATTCCCATTCAATTAATTATAATCAAAATATCAGATAACATGATATTTAATATTAATTTCCTCAAATAATTAATTTATTAATTAAATCTATTTATTAAGACTTAATTAATAGAAAATTCACCATAGACCTCCAAAATAAAATATGAAAACCCATCATAGAGCAAATCACTCAAAATTAGTCTAAAGGGTTAAAAATCATGAATTATGTCATCTGACACATTCGGTGGGTAATATATCTAGATACTTGTCCTACCTCACTAGGACAATTGGCTTAAAGGTTTGGGATTTGGACTCGAGAATTTATCTCCCTTCTCTTATCATTGAGATAGTATAATAGGGTATGCTCATCCTGGCAATTCAGGGAAGTCGATACCTAGTACCTACAACCTGTAGAAAAACCATGCACGTACATACAATATATATAATGCTAAGCTAAATAGACAATGGCAGGAAGTGGTGCATCTTGTAGATCCTGACTAAGCAGGTGACTATGACTCCCTCCCTTAACCACATCAGAAATGCTATACAATAAGAAAACACACACACCATACACATGCAAGTATGGGGTAAGTATCTATAATAAAACACATAAGATAATAACCATCCGACTAATCATCAACAATAGCTGAAAACAATATAATGATCATCATGTATGCATGAAATGTAAAGTCTAAATGATCTCATCATATAACCACTGAATCCATAACATAATGTTTGATAGTCTCAAAACAATACCACTTATCCATCAACATAATACTAGTCCATCAAAGTCTGATAATAATAGCAACAATAAGTCTAGAAAAGATGTGAATGAGGGTAGGCACTACATCCACCCTCCCTTAGGTTAGGCTTACTCTTGGAAGTCTACAAACAAGTAGGGATATAATTCTCGCAATCTAGCTGCATCCTCCCAAGTAGCTGAAGAATCATCAGTAGGGTCCCATTGGACCCTTACCTGCTCGATGGTTCAACCCCTGAAGGTCAACCCCCACTGCTCTAGAATACGAACCGACTCCAAAGCTAGATGCCCGTCCTCTACCTGCAATGCATTCCAATCAAGAACGTGTACAATATTAGGTATATACTGCCGAAGCACTGAAACATGGAAAACATCATGAATGCGAGCTACGCTAGGTGGTAGAGAAAGGAGGTAAGCAGTCGGGCCAATCCTCTCTAGAATCTCAAATGGTCCCACAAAGCGAGGTGCTAGCTTAGAACCCTTTTCGTATTAGATCAGACTCTTTCACGGTCACACTCTCAAGAAAAACTTATCTCCCACAAAAAATTGCTTATCAGTCCTATGAGCATCGACATACTTCTTTTGCCTATCCTGTGCCGTAGTCAAATGCTCATGGATACGCACCACCTGTTGCTCCATATCATGAAGCATCTCAGGACCCAATAGGATGTGATCCTCAAGACTGTCCCAACTCAATGGTGTACGACAGGGACGTCCATCTAATGCCTGAAATGGTGCCATGCCAATAGAACTATGATACCCATTTTTGTAAGAAAACTCCACTAGGTAGAGATAATCCTCCCAATGTGTCTGCCTATCCATCACATACATCCATAACATATCCTCCAAAACCTGATTCACCCTCTCTATCTGACCATCAGTCTTTGGATGATATGCCAAACTGAAGTTTAACTATGCTCCAAGCTCATGCTGCAGCGATGTCCATAATGCAGATGTGAATACAAGATCCCTGTCAGAAATGATCTTTCTAGGAATACCATGTAATCTCACAATGTCACGCATGAAGACATTAGCTACAGAAACTACTGTGTAGGAAGACTTGATCGATGAGAAATGTGCCACCTTAGTTAATCGATCAATGGTAACCATGATAGCATCATGACGTCGAACTGTCATAGGTAATCCTACTATAAAATCCATGGAGATAATATCCCACTTCCAAGAAAGAATGAGATTAGGCTGCAAAAGTCTAGCTGGGTACTGATGTTTTGCCTTAACTCTCTGACACTCAAGGCACCTAGCCGCAAAATTAGCAATATCTCGCTTCATCCCAGACCAAAAGAACAAACATTTCAAATCAGCATGCATCTTCTTGACACCTGGATGTGCTGAGTAAGGTGTATGATGGGTTTCTGCTAGTATCAAGGTGCGAAGCTCATCCAAAAATGGCACATAAATCCTCCCCAAATGTCTCAAAAGACCATCTGATTCTCGAACATAACTTGCAAACTTACCTTCCAGAGATCTTCCTGAATCAATCTCTCTGCACACTTCCTGATACCAAGAATCTATAGGAAGTGCCTAAAGAATCTGACTCCTCAAATCCACTCTAAGAGTCATTGATGATACCAGATGTCTCCTGCGACTCAAAGCATCTGCCACCACATTCTTCTTACCTTGAAGGTACTTAACCTAAAAATCATACTCACATAGAAACTACATCCATCACCTCTGGTGAGCATTTAAATTAGGCTGAGTGAAAATGTATTGAAGACTACGATGATCGCTATGTAGCTCAAATCTATGCCCCAACAAGAAATGTCTCCGTCTTGTCAAAGCATGAACTACTGCTACTAACTCAAGATCATGCATAGGGTAATTTAACTCATGATCCTTGATCTTGCATGATTCATACGTAATCACCCGCCCATTTTGCATCAACATTGCCCCAATCCCTTCAAGAGAAGCATCTGTACATACCATAAAATCACCTTTCGGATCAGGTACAGCTAAAATCGGTGCACTGGTCAAAAGTTCCTTGAGCTTTTGAAAAGCTTCCTCACATTTCTTGGTCCACACAAACTTCTTTCCTTTCCTCTGAAGAGAAGTGATAGGATGTGCTATCCTAGAGAAGTTCTAGACAAATCTGCGATAATAACCGGCTAAACCCATGAAACTACGAATCTCTAACACATTAGTCAGTGTAAGCCAATCTATTATTGCCTGAGTCTTTACAAGATCCACTGAAATACCATCACCTGAAATAACATGCCCTAAATACTGAATCTTTGACTTGAAGAATTCACACTTAGCTGCATTGGCATAAAGCTGATTGTCTCTCAAACACTGCAATACCAACTGTAGGTGTTCCTCATGCTCCTCCTAAGTCTTAGAATATATGAATATGTCATCAAGAAACATGAGTACAAACCTGTCTAGATAAGATCAAAACACACCATTCATCAAACTCATGAAAAATGATGGAACGTTAGTCAATCCAAATGGTACCACTGTGAACTCATAATGCCCATAGCGAGTTTGAAAAGTAGTCTTGTGAATATCTGCTTCCTTAATGCAAAGCTGGTGGTTTCCTGACTTAAGGTCAATCTTGGAGAATACTGTAGCTCCCTTGATCTAATCAAATAAGTCATCAATCCTAGGCAAAGGATACCTATTCTTAATAGTCACCTTATTCAACTATTTGTAGTCAATACAAAGGCACAAAGAACCGTCTTTCTTCTTCACAAAGAGCACTGGAGCTCCCCATGGTGATACACTAGGTCAAATGCTCCCTTTGGCCAAAAGTTCCTCTAGCTGAAGACGTAGCTCACCCAATTCTTGTGTCATCATGCGATAAGGAGTTTTAGAGATAGGCTCTGCTCCAGGAATCAGATCAATACTAAAGTCAATGTCCCTCTTTGGAGGCATGCCTGGAATCTCCCTTGGAAAAACATCTGCGTACTCCTACAAAATCGGATGATCTAAAGTCTCCCTCATGGAATCTTCCTCATTAAGATCATTTACCATAACAACAAATATCTGACATCCCTTATGGAAATTTTGCTTCAATTTCATAGCAAAAATCATCTGCAAAGATATAGGCCTTGGTATCCCAACTATCTTCACATCATTCCCTTGGTCATCTTGGCACATAATAATCTTCTTCCTGCAATCTATACTGGCTCTATGAGATCCAAGCCAGTCCATGCCTAAAACCACATCATAGGAACCAAGGGATATGACTCAAAGATCCACTGCAGTATCAAAGCTTCCTAAGCTAAGCCCGCAATTATGAACTACAAAGTCTGTGGAGACCTTAATACCCGAGGCTAGTTCCACTTGCCAACCATGATCTTGCTTTACCGCATCCAGCTTACACTTAGAAACTATAGATGGTGAAATAAATGAATCTGTAGCTCTTGAATCAAACAATACTAAAATAGATATACCTCTAATCGTACCTGTGGTCTCAACCACTATTCCCTGATGATCTGCTTGACGGTGATCAACTGCTGCAAAAACTCTATGAGCTCTACCTGCATCACCCACTATAGGCTCTGAAACTATAGGTCTAGGTCCTGGAAACTGAGGTACTCACTGTGGACACTGAGCTGCATAATGTCCAATCTGACCACATGAAAAACATTCTGTATTTCTGCCAGATCCTCTACCCATAGGTGGTACATTTGATTGCTGACGACTATTCTTGCTAAAAAAAGATTGGCTACTCTGACTTGGCTTATTGGACTGATTGTATCTATTGCATTGAGCATTGCAGTTGTTCTTGGTGTTAGAACCTTTTCCACCACCTTGAGCTTGAGAATTTGAGCCCTTCTGTTGATGTGTCTGCTGAGACTGTTGCTGATACTGTTTCCCCTTAGAGAAAGAAAACTTCTTGTTACCACCTAAATTGTAGTTGCCTTTAGATCCTGGTGCTGCTGGCGCTCCTACAAAACCACCTTGACCAAGGTTGACATGTTGCTCAACAAGGATTTCTCGATGTACCGCATCCTTGAGGGTTTTTGGCTCAAATACCTTGACACCCCCAATTATACGGTTGTTCAAACCCCTAATAAAGTGTTGTGTCAACTGAGCTGAATTTTCACTGAATCCTGAAAAAGACATGAGCTCATAAAACTTACACTCATACTTGGTCACTGACAAAGTGTACTATCTAAGATTATGAAATTCATTAGCCCTTTGCTATTTCCATTCCTCTAGTAGGAATCGTTCACAAAAACTCTCTAGGAATAACTCCCATGTAACACTGCTCATATCAATTCCTAGCTTCTTCTCCTCTGTTGTCCACCAAGTGGCCCCAAAATTCTCTAGATTAGTGATCGTAAATCTTGCCTTAACATTGCTGTCAAACTCTTGCATGGAAAAAATCCTATCGAGGGAAATAAGCCACTGCTCAGCCACATAACGAAAACCTTGCCCATTGAAAGGCTTAACCTTGGATCTTGAAAGATCCTTCATCTAAGTGGACATAATGGACCTCTGACGATCCTTTTGAGGACTTCTAGATCTGGGTCTATGCTCTTGTTCTGTTTGGCGCACTTTGGGCTGTTCTTGAATAGGAGGTAGACGTTCTAGAATAGTCTGCATCATCTATCTCAAACCGACCTCTTCAGACTTAGCTTGGTCCTCTCTACGACTCTCTTCCTACTACCTACTAGAGTGCTCTTTCCTGCTCTCTACATGAGCCGATCCCTCATTGGCAGACTCATGGACATTGATAGCTCTGCCATGACCATGGCCTCTACCTCAGCCTCTACCATGACCTCTAACAAAAGACCTAGTCCCAGATACCATCCTACAATAGTACAAGGTACTAAGTTAAGTTCTATGTTTAGGTTTTAAGTAAATTTTTAGTTTTGAAACGAACTGTTGAAGTATGAAAAATATTCAAGTAACAATTTGAGTTCTGTTTCAGCTCACCTAGTTTCAAGTTGAACAGATACACTTAATAGTTCCAAGTTCTAGTTGTTCCAAAATACCTAGAGCTCCCAATTTAGAAACTCGGGCTCTGATACCAAATGTAATGCCCCACCAAGGGATCAAAAGAATTAACCTAGAATTTCACTAAGTTTAGTAGCATTTTTTTTTTCTTTCATGAAAGTAAATACCACGTATAACTTATGCACAATAACGGAAGCAATAGGAATGTCCATCCGAAAGTCAACATATCATACATAACAGATTACATTCTTTAAAGATCCCCTAACGTTGAATTACATACATGAATCCATCTAGTAAAACATCCACATAAAATAACAATGATAAGTCCAATGTTTATACATTACATTTCAAATACTCAATCATCCACTGTACATGTCACAGGGTATGACAAGCTCAAAAGAATATACATACATAAAATAAGGTACATCTTCCTATTCTAATCCATGATACATAAAAGTAAAGATAATCACATGATATACATGATACATCATCATAGAAGACATATACATCCATCATAAAGATCAAACATAATAAACTAAGTGCACGGTTCCTCCCAACTATTAATAGCATCATTAGACTATCGTGGATCTTAGCCATCCCTCCGTGCGTAACATCCTAAATCACCGAAGAGATCATCGGTATAAACATAGTAGGAATGTCACTCCTAACAACATCATATGTAGAAAGTAATCTAACATAAGATAAAAACATCTAACATATGCTAATCATCAATGAAAATGATACATTTCCACCATCATGAAGGACGCATTAGCCACGATGTCTCAATGAATCTCAAATGATAAGAGTGGAAAATACACTACCACCCGACCGCATGGTACCTAAGTGGTCCACTCCCACCGTGCTGAGGAGATAATCTCAAGTTCCAAATAGGCTATCAAAATCACATAGCACAAATCTCTATAATTCTAGGAATCTTAAAAGTATACTAACTCAAAGGTTCCAAACACAAAATCTGACATCTAATTCCCAGAGGCACACAATGACATGTAGGAACCTACTATGCAAGTGAGAAAGCATCATCACAATTATCACGTACAAGTTACCCTGGCAGTTAGCTAAACTCCACGGGTCCATACTGATCTCATGCGGCCACTAGTATCCTCTCATACTGATGAGGCATACTACGGAATGCAAGATCGCAACCATGCATTCTCACTACTCCCATCCTAGCCTGTACAAGCACTCAAGGGTTGGGAGAGAAAAAAACACTTATCTTTTTAGGTTCATTCAGTTAGTATTAGGTGTGAATGTTATCACTTATTAGTCCAACTTACAATGAGTTACCTTGGCAGCCTCTTAGGGCCCCGACCCCCATTGCAAGCCACTTCCCGTCACTACATGCAGATATCCTACCCTAATGCTCATGGAACCATAAATCTCAAAATCACAAAAGATAAACCATAATAAAATCATCAAATATGCATAAAAGCATCAAATCTTGATGAGCAAACATCCATAGAAAATCATGAACACAACAGCTCTCTATTGGCAACTGAAGTATCACTGATAATCAAGTATACAATGGTTCTCAATAACCAAAACATATCTCAATCATAATGATTGAAGACTCCAAAAATGGTTGAGTCAAACATGTCACAACATGACATCATCAAGAATAAATCCACATTTTAGTCCCATCATGGCGACTAGAAAATAATCAAGGATAACTGATCGATGACCAAAATAATGGTTAAGTCAAGTGTCTCATACATAAGAATCTCAACTATAACAATCAATAATCGCATCCAATACATAGAGCATTCCATCACATAACCATGGTTGGGTTTATAAAGATTGAGATTAAACACATCACCATGACATCACAATCACATAACCCCCAAGCCTCTGGTAGATGTCCTATACTGGTCAACACTAGTCAACCCAAAACCCAAAACAATAGCATAAAGAATACAGAATGCAAACACATGTTTTGGTTTTGCTAAATTTCAAATTTGAATTTAAATGTGGAGGTTTCAGTTTACGTTTTCCAATCTAGATATCAAGTGGAGAAATTTCATGTTATACCTAACCCATGTATTTGTTTGATACATAAAAGTTTCTCCCCAAAACCATTAGACTCAATTTTCTAATTGATCTAATAATATTTTGTTTATGTAAACTTTGTTTGAAATGACATTTCCAATGAATTCAATATTATCAACAAAATTTGCATATTTCAAAACGTTAACTCATAACACGTTCTAATAATTAATCTTAATTAAACTAAATTTAATTAAGTTAATTATTAATATCTCTTCATTTATTAATAATTGATAAATTCATATTTTAAATCAATGATCTTTTTAAAAACATAACCCATTAATTCAATCGTTTAAATATAATAATAATTTATAAATTAATAATAATATATATATATACATATATACTTATATACATACATACATACATACATACATACATACATACATACATACATACATACATACATACATACATATATATATATATATATATATATATATATATATATATATATATATATATATATATATATATATATATATATATATATATATATATATATATATATATATATATATATATATATATATAATTACATTTAATAATTAATAACAATGCAACATTAAAAACAAAATCAAAATTCATATTCAAATATCATATGAAATAACATTTCAAATAAAACTTTTAATAATTTAAAACCAAGCTTAATCATAATGCGATTTATTAAAATCGCGCGGGCCACCAATGCAATCGCACTGCAGGTACACTGTAGTCGCAGGTACCCTGCAATCTCGCAAGCCTGCGATGGGTGGGGTATGGAATACCTGCCCACCCAACATCATAATGAATACATTTTTTTTTAAAACATTTTTTGATACAACATTTTTAATAACGTTTTCCCAAAAGTAATTGCAAATCGCAATGCATTTAAATGAGTATTTACTGCGATAATTCGCTTGACTTCCAATTAATTATATATATATATATATATATATATATATATATATATATATATATATATATATATATATATATATATATATATATATATATATATATATATATATATATATATATATATATATATATATATATATATATATATATATGTGCATATGTGTGTGTGTGTCTCTCTCTCTCTCTCTCTATATATATATGTGCATATGTATATATATATATATGTGCATATGTGTATATATATATATATATATATATGTATATGTGTGTGTGTGTGTGTGTGTGTGTAGATATATGCAAAATTTTAGACAGTATATATTTATATGCGAAAATGCAGATCTAAATTTTATATATATATTTTTTTCACAAAAAATGTATATAATTTTATGAGTTTCCTATAAATATTTACTCTCTAAATTTTCTCAATAATTTTCTACTAAATCTGGCTACAATTCAACCCTAGCCCCGTATTCTTTTCAGATCTATGCATATAAAGATTCTCAAATAAATTTTAGCTACCCATATTGAGAATGCACAATAAATTATGAAATTCCTCAGAAGACATATGGAAGACACGAAGAAGATAGGGAATGCATGATGCGAAAATAGCATAAGTATAATCACAAGAATCTACCCGAATTCTGATGCTAAATCGCTCTTCCTCATAAAACCCGCAGAGCAAGCTCCTCCCTTCTTCAGAGTTCTTGAGTCCTTCAATGCTCCAATTTGCACCCCAACCGCTATGTCTAAGCCTCTATGAATGCCTGAATATAAAGAGCTTTCAAGAAACATCTAGAGTGCTTCTAGAAATAGCTAGAAGGTGTCACCCACTAAGCATTGGTCTTTTCCAACCTTCAAGATGAGCCATAGGGTTGTAGATACCATGTGCTTAATTGATGCACTAACCCCCATGTTGTTGACACTTGAGAAATAGAAAAGTGCGTTAACTCCCATGCAAGCTTATAACTCCAATTCACTTTTTATATAATTTCTATTTAAATCTTTATGACTTTCATTTTAATTTTTATAACTTTTATTATTATTATTTGTTTACTACTTTATTATTATTTTATTATTATTATTAATATTAATTTCTAATTTTTTTAATTTAATTCTTTTTCCTCAATTAATTCCCATTCAATTAATTATAATCAAAATATCAAATAACATGATATTATATATTAATTTCCTCAAATAATTAATTTATTAATTAAAACTATTTATTAAGACTTAATTAATAGAAAATTCACCATAGACCTGCAAAATAAAATATGAAAACCCATCATAAAGAAAATCACTCAAAATCAGTCTAAAGGGTTAAAAATCATGAATTATGTCATCCGACACATTCGGTGGGTAAAATATCCAGATACTTGTCCTACCTCACTAGGACAATTGGCTTAAAGGTTTGGGATTTGAACTTGAGAATTTATCTCCCTTCTCTTATCATTGAGATAGTATAATAGGCTACGCTCATCCTGGCAATTCAGGGAAGTCGATACCTGGTACTTGCAACCTGCAGAAAAACCATGCATGTACATATTATATATATATATATATATATATATATATAATGCTAAGCTAAACAGACAATGGCAGGAAGTGGTGCATTGTGTAGATCCTGACTAAGCAGGTGACTATGACTCCCTTCCTTAACCACATTAGAAACACCATACAATAAGAAAACAAACACACACCATACACATGCAAGTATGGGGTAAGTATCCATAATAAAACACATAAGGTAATAACCATCCAACTAATCATCAACAATAGTTGAAAATAATATAATGATCATCATGTATGCATGAAATGTAAAGTCTAAATGATCTCATCATATAACCACTGAATCCATAACATAATGTCTGATAGTCTCAAAACAATACCACTAATCCATCAACATAATACTGGTCCATCAAAGTCTGATAATAATAGAAACAATAAGTCTAGAAAAGATGTGAACGAGGGTAGGCACTACAATAAGAAACTTTCATAAAAATCCAACAACATATTTATCATCAAACAAGGTTTTTAATATTCATTTCTTCTTTTCTTTTTTCCTTTTTTGAAGATGAAGGGTAACAGGCACATCGTGACTATCTTTGGCATCTTGTGGCTCTTCTGGTTCTGATCTTACATCATGATTCTTCCACTTATTTTTTGGAGGACAAGGCTGATGTGCCCTTGCAATAAGAAATAAAAGGGTTTAATTCTAAACATTTTTTTTAATGTTACAAGTTTTTCATTAATCTATAGAACATAACGAGGGATTTTTCTTTACCTAATAGTGCCATGCCATCTATTGTTACATTTTGTTCAGCCACAATCTAAACATGCTCAATATCATGCTTTGCATACTCAACAATTATCACATAAAGGTTACACCAATTGCAATTTAAGATGTTAAAATGTATTAATAATTACATGATTAATTTTCAATAGAAATTGAATATGTAGCTATATCATTGTGGTGCATGTAGAGGTCTTCATCATGTGTAGGATCTGTGCCTTTGTCATCATGAGTTATATCTATGCCGGGAGGAGTAGCCTATAGTGAAATTTTCATGTGCACATTGTTATCATTGTTAAAAATTAACATCAGATAGATTATTTCTCATGAAGTTCTTAATTATTTTTATTATTCATTAGACATATGTACCTATGTGTCAAATAGTGCACTAGATTCTTCTACACTTGTTTGACCATTGGAATCTATGTGGTGGTGGGAAACCACTACTTTGTAGCCTTGCTTGAAGCCAATTTCTTTGTCTTCTTCTATAGGCATAAGATTAAATTCAATGCTCTACATTTCTTGCATGATATCATCGATAATTAATGTATTGCTTACTTGCAATTTTATATTAAAAAATTGATAGGAAATTTCATTTACTGCTACTTAAAAGGCATGAGTTAATTTTCATAAATCCACCAAAGCCAAGATGGTGTTGACCAACCTTCTCTTTCCTAGCTTTTGTCGCCTTCAATGTGTCCTACAACCTATATATGTAAACTTTAAAATATGTTAGAAATATGTTCTAAGATTATACAAATCCACAATCACACTTCTAGAAATATGCAAGATTATATAAATACTACCACATACCTTTTTTTTGTTGGGTGGTGGGTTAATTCCTTTATTCCTTAGTCTCTTCTCTTTTGCATCTTCAATGATTTCATTCCACTATAGTTGTGGCACTTAGGAGGACACTTTTACTTTGAGTTGACCTTTAGAACCTTGTTGTTCTGGTCTCTCATAGTCTTTAGATGTTTGTAAGCTTTTTTAGAAGTTGGGCTCTGTTCAAAATATTTTGACCAAACAACTCTTCCATAGTTTTTTGAGTTAAGCTTTTAATTTAGGGGCTTGTGCAATCTAGCTTTTAACAAAAAAACAAATTGTTACATAAAAAAATTAGTTCAAGCTATGTACGTTGAATATATTTCAACAAATGGATGAAAGAAAAAATGTAGCAACCAATTATATCAATCTACATACCCTATACATAATGTGGGCCCAAACATATTTAATGTTAAATCATAAAAAGTATCATAAAAAATATCATTTCTTGCAAAATCATCACAAGATAATTAGTCAAAAATGAGTTATAAATAAGTAAAATACAATTACACTCAAAATAATTGCAATTTTAAAGTACCCAAAAACTTAGCCAATTTTAAGGGAATCATATCTTTCTCAACCATCAACAGTGATGCCTCCAACAATCCAGTAGAAGTAACATGGGCTACTCCAAGAAAGGCTAGTAAATTATCACCAATACTGGTATCAGTTTTATCACCATGATAAGGTGTACCTATCCCTATACAAAGATAATCAATGTCATACTATAACCAAATGAACAAGAAAGTACAAATATGATCATAATTAACACATAACAATATGTAGCGAAAGAAAGATTGACTAGCCCTAGTTGTAGTAGGTGTGGATGTTTGCATGCTCCTTATTGCCAATCCTACAATCGACAATCTTAGAGTGTTGCCTGGCCTCGTGGAAGTAGGCATATGAAAATCATTAGCACTTGAAAAATAATCATATATATATATATATATATATATATATATAAAATTTATTTTTCATGTCCCTTATTTTCCATTAGTAGAATTTAATAATAAATAATAAATAAAAGTGGCATCACTATCGGGAGAAACTCTCGACCCATGATCTTTGGATACATATCTGTCATCACCATCTTTAGCACACAAAAATATAGTCACACACACACACACACACACACACAAATATATATATATATAATAAATAATAAATAATAACTTAAAATAATATATAAGTAGAATTTAATAATAAATAATAACTTAAAATGACATCACTATCAAGAGAAAATCTCCACCCATGATCTTTGGATACATATATGTTGTCATCATCTTCAACACACAAAAATATAGTCACATGTATGGAGATTTAATTAATAGATCAAACTTGGCACTCAGATTTAATCATAGACTAAAGTTATAGATGCAAGTTCTTAATGACATAGGATAGTCTAGGCATTATTATCATGCATGTAGGCAAGTTGATTTCATGTTATAATAAGGTTAGAAGCAAATTCAAAGGGTGGTCAATGATTGGTCAAACATTAGGAGTTGACCAAAAATAATCATTTTCAAGTTTCATAAATATTTTACATATTTGAATGTTGTTTGGTAGGCATTGCGAAATTTTTGTGTTAAGATCATGTAAAAATTGTAAAATTGTAAAAATTGCAATAAAAGTTGTCATGCAACTTTTCTTGCAAAAATCTAGAAGTCCAACAGTCAAAGCAGATCAAACATGAATAGGTGAAGTTGTAAGGTGAAAGGGAAGGATATATATTGCTTATCTTCCACCTGTAAGAGGTTAATATGAGCTATGTAAGGATTTGGAGTGAATAATATAGATCATTTGGAGTGAATTTATGCACAGTCAGCATGTGTCTTTCCTTATTTGGTTGCAAGGTGACAATAAGTGAAAAAGTCCATTCTTAGAAAGTTTTATCTTTGCTCTTAAATGAAGGAAATGACTGTTTTGTTTGAATATGATAAGGTAATAATTAGTTTTGAATATTTCTTTATTTGTTGTTTACGCTAGACTGCGATAAGGGTTTGTATGGACATTTTCTATTTATCACTCATTTACATGGAATTGGTGATTCTTATGTTTCTTTTATGATGGAAGGAAGTCTAGCATGAATGCTGATGCACCTATTACCATTGGACTATTGACAAAATATCACAACTTCCTAGTTTAGATAGTAAATTTTGCATACTATCGATGTATAGTACCATTTTTTTGGTTTCATATTTCATTATATTGAGTGAGGGAGAATGAGAGAGTTTTATATGGTGTCTTAGGCTACCATTTTGTTGGTTCACTGTATAATACTATTCCTTTTGGTGGATTTGGCCAAGAATCACCATCTTATCTATTGATTGCATGCAATAACAGTGACGCGACATCTTTGGGAAAAATGTGACAGAGGTTGGTCTGAAGTTTGCATGGATGTTTGAGAATCCATTGGAAGTGTTGGTAGTAGGGATGTTGAAGGTTTGAGATTGGTTTCTCAAGATAACCATGAAACCCTTACTATGAAAAGGGTTTACAAAATTCACTATCCCTTATGATGATTGAGATTGAAATCACATACCTATAGGACCTATACCGGTACCCTCGTCAGGTGGAACAACTCAGTGTGGTCTAAAAAAATCTTGTAACAAAACATACATATTGTGATTTATGATCCATAAACTAATAGTATAAAACATATAGTTTTATTTAACTATTTTCTTAGCTAAAGACTCATTTTTCTTACTTCCAGATAGCGTGCTCTATGACACAATTCATTTCTTGTGGCCTTTTTCTCTTCTATTGGATTTGCATCCATCACAAGCCTAAGAATTTGTAGACTGATGGTCTTGGGGGTCTTTTTACATAGGGTTTCAGAGTCACTAGTATATGCAATGTCATCATTGCATAATATTGTGACTGTCATATCAAGAAGTAATTCCTCTTATGCAATTTGTTCTTTTCCCTTTCCCTATGAATCAAATTGTGACAAAAAATATTAGCAAAAAAATCAAAACAAGTCAAAAACCTTCATGAAAGTAACATAATAATATGACATTTTCTAAAATTACAATTGCATAAAATTTTCTACAAAAGGTTTACCTATACTAGAGAAGAGGTGGGAGCAACATCTAGGAGGTCTAAATTGCTGATCAGGTGTTAAAACATGGATTTTTTTCCAAAGTAACCATATCTATCATTTTTGGCATGTTAAATTATTCAATAAAGGGTACCTAAAAAGGTTATATTTTTTTTTAGTATTTTGGAAGTCTTAAAAATTATGCATTTTAGAAACTTGCTGGAGACCTAATTGGCATAGCTTGTGCATTTTCTAGTTTATGACTAGAGTGAGGCTTTGGAAGGGAAGAACTAGTTGAATCACCTTATAGTTGATATTTTAAGACCATTCATACTATATTGAATGATAGTATAGGTCTTCAATAATCATCTAGGTGTTGGAGGCCTTAAAGATCATTTTATTACATTGAAACTTGTGGATTTTTTCTTTTTCCTTACTCTTGCTGATTCGGTCTTCATCCCACCATAACATACACATGCACACACACACATGTGTGCACACGCACGTGTGCACACACACACATGCACACAAATACCTCTACATATGTGATTTTTTTACCTCATTTAACTAAATTTACTTTCAAATGAAAATTTAGGAACTAAAATATTGGAATCATACAAAGGAATCATGGAGGAAAGTCAAACAAGTAAGCAAATGATTGTTGAAGGCATAGACATTAATGATAGGAAGCATCAACTATCATGAATGAATATGGAATTTGATGGTTCTTCCTTTGTATTTTCTATGTTGATGATGGAAAGTAGCAATTACCTTCACACTATTGTTCATGGTTTGTGAAATTATATATGACCTACTCTCATTTTTTATTATTTATTATCAAAGGAGATATATGGTTACCTTTTATTTGAATAAAAACCATGATTTTAATTATGGTTTGAACATTTTGAATGTGCAATAAGGAATCTATTAAGTCAGAGAAATAATGGAGGGAAGTGATATGAGAAACTTGGGAAGAGACCATTCATCTTCCACAATGAGTGGGAAGATGCATTCACTAGTTTGCATATGATTCAATGGAATAATATGAGGCAAGAAGGAGCCCTAGTTTCTCTTTCAAAAGTTAGGTCCTCCATTTATGATGTTGGAAAGCTTAAAATGGGCAATCATTGATGTCACTTGATCTCATAAAGAAATACTGTCCAAAATCTTGAGAAATAATATGGAGCTTTGGAAAGATTCTTTCAAAAAGAACATAAATAAATTCATTATTACTGGTCAACCTAGTGTTGGAAAAATTTCAATTGTTGAAGGACTTGCTTAAAACATATTATACAAGGAGTTGTTCCTAAACTACTTATAAACTAAAAATTTGTCTCAGTAGATATGGATGCATTTATTGTAGGAACTAAATCCTATAGAGATTTTGAAATGATTGAAAATAGTATAAAGAAAAGTTATAGTATTGAATGATCACGTTGTTACTTCTATTGAAAATACACCAAATCTCAAGTCAGAAGGAGGATATATTGGGGATTATATCAGAATGATATATGAAATAGTGTGCAATTATTCTAATGAAAAACTAGAAAAATTGGAGTTAGAATTGGTAGAAAGTAAGATTAGATTTCTCTGAGTGGTTATAGCTCATAATTGTAAATCTAAAGATGCTATATCAGAAGCCAATAGGACTTTCAAACTTGATTCAAGAAAATGAATGGATATGCATATTATGGAGAAAATAGATGATATTAATGAGTTTTAGGGCTAAAAGTTGTTTCAAATAATGGTCACATCAACATCAAAACCCATAGCAACATTATTTTCTTCCTTACTTTATTAATGTGAGAAAGAGAACTTCAAATACATCCATTAGAAATTCCTAAATAGAAAACATTCTTGAAGATTATAGAATAAATCATTATCCAAAAAAATATCCCTCTCTATGATTCCCAATACAAATATTTATCATGAAGAGGGCTCATTAATGGAAGATGGAAATAGAATAACCAAATTCAAATAGAGAGAGGAATGGAGACATACCAAGCCAATATTAGAAATGAAGAAACAATAGATATGCAAAGGATAAAGAGGATGATGGTAGTCTTGCAATTCAACTCATATATGAGGAAGCATCCAGATTAGAACCAATCTCTATAGTCTAATAGGTTAAATCAATTAAAACTTTCAGATATAATGAAGATGCAAGAAAAAGTCAAAAATTAATATTAAATGGTACATAAGATGTCCAAGTCCAAGTGCACCTACAAAACCAATATCAAGTGTATTTTAGACATTTTTGAGCTCTTGTATCCTAGGTTTATCATCTTTTCTCATTCAATATTTCTCTTAATTTGATTATTGTGTTCTTGATTTGCATTTTTAATTCTTTCTATTTTCTAACATTCTAGTGTCTACCAATGTAACAAAGTCATGGGAACTAGTGGCAATAATAACATTCCATTGCAACTGATAAGAGCATTGTGCAGAGAATATGGCTTTATTTTATACCATGAAGGCATAGGCCCATTTTATTATCATAGTTCAGGGCACTTTTTTGGTTTAGTAAACACTTCAAAATCTTAGACATGGATAGCTCTTTATGAAATCCAATTGAGAAATTGGGCAATATGAACAATGTCTAAATCATCATAATTGATGGCCAAAGTAAAATTTACCTTGAATCCTTACCCTAAAATTAAGCAAGTTGCAAACAAAAATTACATTCAACCCTTACAACGAAAATAAAAAATACCTTTAACCCTTACATTGAAATTAAAAAAGCAAATAGAATAGGAGGAGACCTTACCTTGAAAGCAAGTTCCAAATAGAAGAGGATATGGAGAATAAAAATGAATCCATCAAACTTACATTGATGGCATGGAAAATCTATTAATTGGTCATGCTTAAAGCATCCTGCTCACACTTTTCCGCATGATATGAAATGAAGTTTCACTTTTACTTTGATTTTTTTATATCACTAACAATGTTAAAAGTTTGACTCCAAACTTAAATGTCGTCAAAATTTTGATGTTTTCAGGATCATTTTTTTTTAAAAATGAATTTGACAAGCCAAATTGGCCTATCGTCAAAAATCAATGTTGAAAATTACCCCCAAATGTACGAATATAAGCATCCCTCTCTAAAAAAAATTGATATGCTAAAAAAATCAATGAGGTAAAACACCATAAGGTCAAAGTAAGCCGAAATATTAAACGATTAGTTAGTTTGATAATCTAAAGTTGAAAGGAAGATAAAAAATTCAAATAGCCATAAATCAAACCCTTCATTATGTAGGTTGTGATTTCAACACTAAAGCCTAAAATAGAGGAACTAATTTTATTTCCTTGCTTCCCAAATTTTTTCATCCTTTGCTGATGCATCTATAGTCAGGATTGTATTTTATTATTGTATACATAAAAAATCACTTATTTTATGTATTTACAAGAGTAATTTAAATAAATATATTTTTCTACACATATTAAATCATGTAGTTTAATATTCCCATAACCGTTAGACTTCCTTCAAATTTAAAAACTAACTCAATAAATTTGAGACTATCCAATAGATTTGACCATCCGATACATCTCAACCATTAAACATGTTGTATCATCATTATTTGAGACCCTTGGTGATATCTTTTCACATTAATTAATGAGGGAGAGCCATGGGTGAAATGTCATGCACCAACACAAGAATAGGCCCTATGTGCCCCTACATCAATGAAACCCAATTATATCACTGAAAATAGGGGATTGTAATCTTTATATTTCACCAATGAAAGTAACACCTTAGATACTCAACACTCCAAAACTTGTGCTCCACCCTAATCTAGCCCTTGCACTAGCCTTCGAGAAGAAAATACGATCTCATTAGGAGAAACACAATAGAGAAATGAAACTCTAGGATCAAATAAACAAATTTATCACATTTTCTTCTTAATTCTCTTTGTTTTTTGTTTACATCAATCCATTCCTTTTTTAGAGAATTGTTGATATTCTACATAAGTTGATCCACATAGCCTATGAACTATAGATGATTAGGTGCTAAAATGAAAGAGAAATATAGTAGATTCCATAATCAAACAACCCCAAGCTTTCAATAATTGCCCACAAATTTAAAAATATAAATATATCAATGGTAGGGTATTTATTAAATGTTCCTATTACACCATACATTTGTAAGAAAAATCTAAAAAAGAAACTAATAATCATTGGTTACTAAGTGGGATCTTACTATTTCAATTGGCTAGCCACAAATAAGTTAAATGTGATTCCAAACTGACATGTCAAGTCATTTTCCACTTTTGATATTAGTTTTTTTGTAGAGTAAACATATTTGATGAGTACATTTCATAGGAAACCCTCCAACTATCATGATTTACAAGGTGGTGGGAGTTTAACATTTTATCAACAATTTTTTTATAGTAATAAATTAAAAAAGTGAATGTAGAGGGAGGTGTTTAAGTAACTATAAGTGTGCTTAAGGAAAAATTAGGGTCCTCCACATCTATGTTTGTAACTATACATGATTAAGGCATTGCTATAGTACACCTATGTTCTCATTGAATTGTTGATCAATGGTCTAGAATTCATTGGTTTTTCTCTTATAATACAAATGAATTTGAATGGTCCCACCCCATGAAATACTATTTTACATCCACCAAGTTGGTAAAGTTTCTACACGTTTGATTTCTCCACTTTTCAACTTCAAATATTTAACCCAATTTCATGCAATGATATGTAATGGAAAAGAGCGATGTCTATTTTCTTAAATTTTTTATTAACATTCAAAATGTTTTCTTATCATAGTTGTTGGCTTATGGTGGAAATTAGACAATTTAAATATGTGCTTCTTTCAAATTATTTTGTATCAACTTTTTAAATTGTATTCATAATTAATTCCAAAAGCAACATGTATTCAACATTGATTTTGGAAATTATACTTATGAATATGTGTAGAAACTCTACCAATAATTCAAGGAAAAAATGTCAATTTGTGTTTATTTAAATATATTTACATTACAATTGCTTTTGTATTTATTATAAACAATTGTATATAAATTAAGTTGATTTAAGAGAACTACTAATTAATATCTATAGAGTACTATTTTTGAGAAAAATGGGTACACATAATGTCCTTAACAAATTCATATATGTCATCAATAGTTAAATAGGGAACACAAGTTGATCTTAGGAAAAGAGATGGTATGGTTTTAATTTCTTTCATGGAGAGAAAGATATTCAAAATCATAGGCTTTGATACTAGGTAGTGTAATTGGCACTAAGCTTAGGATATTGATTATGTTTCTTGTTCTTATATTGAAGAGGCAATGATGAATCTAGTGTTTGGCCCAAGTTTTACTTATGCAGGAAAATGAAAGATGATCAAACAAATCTTAGTCATTCAAGACATAAATTAAAAAATTGATTGCTACACAAACATACTTGGGGCAAGTAAATTATGTCTATTCTTTTAGTATTATTCTTTGAGTTGACAACATATTAAGCTTTAAAAAATTGGGTTTTCATAGTATAGTTAGAATGTAGTTTGCACTTGCTCATGAAATTTAGTTATTTACAAAAAGAACATAAGGTAGATATTTTAGAGTTTGAAAGGGAAAGGCACTATATTTATAAAATAGATGTGAAAATTATTTTATGAAATATTCAATTTTTTTCATACATCTTGACATTGGTCCATTTAGCAAAGGATTGTGCTTGTAAATGGAAGTCTCAATGAATAAGTGACAATTTTTTTTAAAGATAGGTAGACATGAATATAGAGAGATTGAAGAGATAGGAAAGAGAGGGATTTTGAAACATGTGAGTTAAAATGATAAATGTAGATAAAGACATGAAAAGCTACACATTTATATTTGGTGTGAGAATCTAATGAGCTAAAAAGGAGCTTAAACATCATTATCTAACTTATATGAAATTATTTTAAAGATTCTCTAAATGAATAAATTTATGAAATGAAACCTACAATATAACTATTCTAACTTTATTTAGCTAAATGGTTGAATATTTTATGTCACATTCACTAACTAACTCTAACTTCTTTTTAAATTAATTATATATGTTAAATTTTTAATTTTATTTTTATGTTTAAAAAAAAATTAAAGTTACAATATAAGAATAAAATAAAATTTAGGACTATAATAATGTCTGTTTTTTAAGAAATAAGATTAAAAATGATAAGAAGAAATAAAAAATAATGTGGTTATCAAACAAAAATATTAGTATAAAATTAGTAATTTGTGTTTAAGTTTTATAAATCTATTAATGATTTAAAAATTTATAAGAAATTCCAATCATATATAAAAATAGGCTCTTTCATATATGAAATGAGTTCTTTCTATTATATTGAGAAAAAAAATTCTAATTAAACAAAAAAAGAAACAATTTTATCTCTTATCTCTATCCTGTTAATTATTCAAATTATATAATATTCAATAATATTATATATAATTTTTTTTTAAAAAATATTTATTGTAAATAACATTTCATATATTTAAATAATATTTTTTAATTTTAATTATTTTTTAGAATTAATTTAATTGAATTTCAAAACACTTTTCTTTGCTAAAATAGTCTAATCAAATTATTTTTAAAAAAATCAATAGAAAAGCTTATATGTACCATATAAATTACTTCAGAATGTAGAAAAATGCCTAGCTAATCACATATTAAATTTTTTAGCTTTACTATTATCTCCATAAGTGTGATTCAATTACTTTTATCATGAAATGGAGTATGGAAATTTTAAAACTATTTAATAACTCATATCATGAAAATTAAGGAGAGGAAGGGCTAAAGTAAAGGTGCATGTGATTTTGTGATTCAAAGAAACAGGTTTATTTTCAAGTGAAATAAAAAACACAAGAAACCATTTGATAAAAGAGTCAAAATAGTAAAAGTAACAATCAATATTTCAAAATGATTACAAATAATTACAGTGTACTTATTGCATACCAAGGTGTGATTGCTAGTGATAAATAGATCATGTAATTTTTTATTTGTTGTGGACATTTCTTATCTATCATGTCATGTAGCAAGAGAAATGGAATGACATTTACATGGAAGTTGTTATACTCATATTTTCATCAACTCCTTTTAACTAAAACAACTATTTTTCCCTCTAGGTGACTTCCTCAACAAGTTAAGTATGCCCATCATACATTTTGAAGAAATAAGTAGGAATAGGGGTAACCGTACTTGAGGTGAGATGGTGTTTAGATTTGTGTGTGACTATTTTTTATGTGTGGAGAAAAATATGAATGAATATTCTTGTTTTCCCGTCTAACATAGTTAATCTTTTAAATAGTAGACCAAAATAGATGTATTGAGTATATCCTATGCTATCGATAGCTTTACCTTCAAAACAAATACAAGATTGTGATATTGCTATCAAGATTTAACTATGTGATTTTGACTCAAACTAATTGACCTGTGTTTCATGAGTAATGATTCAACATGAATCCATCTCTCATGATAATAAATGGAACACTTAGTACTCATTTGATCTAGGTGATGCTCACAAGGGTGAAGTACCAGGACTTCTCGAGAGGTCACCCATCCTAGTACTACTCCAGCTTGAGCGCACTTAACTACAAAGTTTCCTCCATGTTAAACCCTAAGCTCACAACCCCATTTGCAAAACCTTCACCAAGTGTTGTGCCTTATGAACCATTCATTAGAAAGCCCCCTAAGCTCATCAATTGATAAGTAGGAGATTATCATGAGAGATGGATTCCTATTGAATCACTACTCATGAACCATGAGTGAATGAGTTTGACTCAAAATCACATAGTTAAATCCTTATAGAAATATGACAATTTGATTTGTGAAAATTATCTCCTACTTATCAATTGATGAGTGTAAGGAGCTTTCCAATGAATGATTCATAAGGCACAACACTTGGTGAAGGTTTTGTAAATGGGTTTGTAAGCTTTGGGTTTAACCATGGAGGAAACTTCGTAGTTAAGCGTGCTTAGGCTGGAGTAGTACTGGGATGGGTGATCTTCCAATGAAGTCCTGGTGCTTCATTCTTATGAGCATCACCTAGATCCAATGAGTGCTAAGTGTTCCATTTATTATCATGAGAGATGGATTCATGTTGAATCACTACTCATGAAATATTGGTCAATGAGTTTGAATCAAAATCACAAAATTAAATTTTGATAGTAATATCACAATTTGACTTGCTTTGTAAATTATTTCCTACTTACCAAATACAATATTGTTCATTATAGTGGTTTCCGTGATTTATATTGCATTGCATCTGATCAATGGTATGAAGTTGCAATGAAGATCTGAATCAATGCAAGAGATCAAAATCATTCATCATTACTCTGAATCAAACTATCTTCTCAAGTGCCCTTTCAATGGGTGTTTGGAAATTTTGATTTCTTTTCACACCTTAGAGAAACATGACTCAGATGTGGGGTGAAAAATAGTGCACAAAATTAATTATATATTGAGTAAAAATATTCAAACAAAAGCTATGCTTCTCTAAAGAGATCCCTAAATTCCACATTAATATGTTTTCTTCATGTTGCATGTCATCAATGTTACAAGCCTGCTACAAAATCTTGAATTAACGTGAGAGATTAGATTCATTAATCATGACTGCCAAATAGTCTTATCAAGCACAACCATATAGAAATTTCCATTTGCATTGACCTTTTGGAAAGTGGGGGAAATGAATAGAAAAGGGCACATACATCAACTATGAATGTATTAAAAAATTTATATTAAAAATGTGGGGATTTTTTTCCATTTTACTTGTTGGTTTTGATTATAAAAGATGTAGATCATGAAGAATAAATATTGAAAATTGTAGGAAAATTCATTATGTTTTAGATTTTTTAAATTTTCATCAAAGGTACATTTTGTCTAGAAGATAGGAACATCCCAACTTATTTGCACCATACAAAGGTGTGCCCAATTCATATCCTAGCCAGATCCTAGGTCTTACATCTTCACTTTATAGAAAAAATAAATCCATCTTTTATAGAACAACTTCATCCAAATGAAAATTAAGATTTAACCATTTTTTATTTTAATATTTAAAGTAGAAAAAATATATTTGTGAAGCTTAAATAATTTATTATTAAGTATTGAAAAGATTATAGTATCATTTTTAAGAATTTGGAATGTTTTTTAATGTTTGAATTCATATATTAAAATTTTGAATTTATTTTTTTACTTCTAACAAGGTGAAATTTAGATTAAGAATTCATTATTATAAAGTGTCAAAAATGATTTCATATTTTTTAACTATACTAAAATAATAAATTATATGCTTTAAAATATTAGAATATGGATATAAATGATATATTATTAAAAATGACTTATATACATAGGTGTATTTAATGTCAAAAGTCATTTTAAATATTAAAATAAGATTATGTATTTTTTATTCATTATAATAGATTATGGAAATGTGATATTGTTAAAAGAAATAAGATGAATAAATATATTTTATTTAATGAGAAAAAAATATATTTTTGAATTGAATTATAAAAGAAAATATTTATATTTATATAAAATAAAAATAAAAATATTATAAAATATTACAAAGGACTATATTTATAAATCTAATTCAATTAAGAGTAAAAAGTTTTTATTTAAAATTTATATTTCAAATATTATTAAATAAAATAAGACGAATAAATATATTTTATTTATGAAGAAAAAATAATGTTATTTTAAATAAATTATTAAAGAATATATTTATATTTATATAAAATATGAACAAAAGTATTATAACTTTTTAAAAAGGACTATATTCATAAATCTAATTCAATTAAGAGTAAAAAATATTTGTAGTAAAATTTATATTAAAAATAAAATAAAAACTAATCATAAGTAAAAATAATATTTTAAAAATAAAATATAAAAAATTTGACCATTTTATATTGATTAATAGATCTTATTTAATACAAATTTTGATGAGATCTTACAACTATTAAAATTAAACTTATTGTTGATTAAATAATTGCACTTATTAATTTTATACTAAATTATAATTTATTACATACCAAACTAATTTGCATAACGAAAAAAGAAGTTAAAAATATTGTCTATAGTTCTATTGCATGTACTAAAATAGATCTACTTATATCCAAAATAAAAAATATTAATTTATAAAATATATCTTGGATTTTTGGTAGTGACTTTAACATGATTGAGAATCAGAATGATAAGGTTGGGGTTATCCCTTTTGAATGAAGAGGCCCTAAAAAAATCTATTGGGATAGTTTTAAACATCTTCAATTATTCAAGTCCCTTGATGGCCTCAAATTTGAAACCTCGACCCTCTAGTATACTTTGTGTAACTTTCAACAAGGACCTAAGCAAATATGCTCAAAATAGATAGGTTCTATGCCAATACTTTTTTTTCCCCTTCTCTCCTAATCATCCAAGGATTTCGGTGGTTGTCATCCCTACTGCTCTCTACAACCATTATCCTATCTTAGATAACATAAATACCAAGAATTCCATGTCCATCAATAGTCTTAGAAATAAGAAATTTATCCTCAATTCCTCCCTCTTGGATGAAAAGGAGATCCTTATTGTCATAAAAATGGTTAGACTATTTAACATGTAAAATCAGCTCCATTCTCAAACTAGTAGATGGAATATGAATATTTCTCTTTGGCAAAAGATATTCCAAACCTTTGGCTAGAAGAAGGCCAAATATTATAAACATAAGGAAAGCATCCTTACCGACCGTCTTCATTCATTAAAGTGGGAAATTCAATCTCAACTTTCCTCCTCTACCCTGGCTAAGCATGTCTTTTAGGCTAGGGACACCCTTATAAGTCATCATTATGTCAAAATTAGAGGTGCCTTTATTAGAGCCAGAAATCATTCCAAGCTCTTCTTAAACCTTCTCAAACATAAAAATAGAAAATAAAGAATTGATAGAATCATTGTCGACAATAAGGAACTACTAAGTCTCCATGATATGATAGATGCCTTTGAAATGTTTTATAGGACACTTTTTACCTTAGAGGATAATGAGGCTTCAAAAGTTATTAGAAATAATTGCAAGAATATCATCCCTAATATGATGTGTCAGTGTGTCTCCATTCTTCTCCAAGCTAGGGTCTCCTTTTAAGAAATTACTAATGTCATTTGCACTCTTAAGGATAACAAAGCCCTTGGCCTGGATTGGCTCCCTATTGAATTCTATAAAGCCAATATTGATTGGATCACTAAAGACCTTTATGATTTATACTAAGAAGCTTTTGATAATGGCAACTTGGGGGATTATATCAACATGAGCATTGTGAAGCTTATCCCTAAAGATGGTTATAGAGCCCTTATTAAAAGATGGCAACTTTATTACTCTCCTAAACATCTCCTATAAAATCCTTGCCAAAGTTGTTTCCTCTTGCCTTGAAAAAATTCTTCCCAAGTTCATTTTCCCTACCCAAACTGGGTCCATCAAGCATTGATATATCCTAGAAAACCTTATTACTGGCTAGGATTCTATGGAATAGGCCAAGTCCTCTAAGAAAGATGTTGCCATGTTTCTTGTTGATTTTGAGAAAGCCTATGATAGGGTGGAATGAGACTTCATCCTCATGATGCTTAAGGCCTTTGGTTTCTCTAGTGTTTTTTGTAGTTATATTCAAATCCGTCTCAATTGTTCTTCTACCTTGATTAATGTTAATGGGACCTTCTCTCAGCCTATCCTTCTCTCTCGATCCATTAGACATGGTTTCCTCCTTGCTCCTGCCCTATTTATTATTGCCTTAGATGCCTTATTCTACCTTCTTAGACATGATACCTTATCTCCTAGAGTTCATAATATTTAGCTACTAGATGATTATGAATTACTTAATATCTAGTTTGTTGATGACACTATGCTCTTCTTGGAGCTCTTGAGACAAAACATTCAGTGCCTCACTCAAAAACTAGACATCTTTGGGAAAGCCCTAGGCTCTCATATTTCCAATTCCAAATCTATCTTGCTTGGGTGGTAGGAGGAGCCACCAGATTGGCTTCAATGATTTGGCTATTCTTGTGGAGGACCTAATAAGATCATAAGATATCTTGGTATCCCCTTCTCTATTTCTCCCTCCCTTAAAGATATGTGGCTTTGAGTTAAAGAGAAGCTTTATAAGAAACTCAATAAGTGGAACAATATGGTGAACCATCACTAAATCTGTAATCTCAAAATGTAAATCTCTTCTTAAGGCATCCAATTTTTGGTTAACTATATCAACATATTTTTCCAATGTATTCCTAACATTTTCACAGATGTCTCTCATTGATTGTGCAAAATCTTAATCATAGCTACTTCTTGGGCTTCCATCCTTCAAGTTTCTCAACTCCAACACTCCTCAAGGTTGTAAACTATAGACTATCTCAAAGGGACTCTTACCTATGGACCTTTTTTGGTATCATTATAGGCATATTCAACTTGTCTAATGAGTTGATCCCAAGTTTTTCCATACTCCTTATAAGACACCTTAGGAGGTTTCCTAGACCCCCTATTTGTAACCTCTATTTGACAATCAGTCTGGGGATGGTAGGTAGATCCAAAAGATAAGTTAGTACCCAATTTCCTCCATAGGATTTTCCAAAAGTAACTTATGAATTTGGTGTCCCTATCTAACACAATACTCATTGGTAGCCCATGAATCCTAACTACCTCTTTGAAAAACATATTGCCTATTTGAAAAACATCATGAATATCCTTGCAAGGCATTAAGTGAGCCATCTTACTAAACCTATCAAAAATCACATAGATGCTATCAAATCCATGCCTTATTTTTGGTAAAGCAACAAAATTCATACTAATGCATTCCCATGGTCTACTAGGGATTAGAAGTGGTTAGTAAAGACTGACATTTAAGAATTTTCCCTTGGCTTTTTGGCATACTATGCAACTCTCTACATACTCCTTGATGTCCCTAGTCATCATAGGCCAAAAAAAGAACCTAGTGACTAACTCTTGAGTCTTGTTGACTCCAAAATACACACTAAGTTCCCCATTACGCTTCTCTTGGATCAAATTCTCTGTCATGGATCCTCTAGGAACACAAAGCTATCTGTCTTTGAAATGTAGGTCTCTCTACAATGTATAATTAATAAATTTACCAAGAAAATTGTTTCTAAACTCTTTGCATACCTCATAGATGTGAGAGAATTATTTATCTTCAACATAGAGATCTTTGAAATTATATATGTATATGCTTTGGAGTTGAATCTCTTGGACTGCGAGGAGTCTTCCACTCAAAGCATCAACTACTTTGTTCTAAACTCCCTTGTTGCACTCGATTGTACAAGTGTAGGCCTACAAATATTCCACCCACTTCATATGCGCGCTGCTTAGTTTGTCTTGATAATTTAGGAAGTTAAGGGCTTGGTTGTCAAAATACACAAGAAATTCTTTAGGAAGAAGGAAATGCATCCACTTTCTAAGAGCCTAAACTAAGGCATACAACTCTAGGTCATAAAAGGAGTACTTCTTCTTGGCATCATTGAGTTTTTCACTATGGAAGATCATTGGTCTCCCTTCTTTACTTAAGATAGCTCCAATGGCTACATTACTAGCATCACACTCCACTTTGAATAGCTTATCAAAACTAGGAAGTACCAAGGTAGGCAACTTTAGTATTTTCTTCTCGAGGGTTTCAAAACCTTGATCTTCTTGAGGTTTCCAAATGAAATTTGTCTTCATGCCTCCCTTTATTGTGTCCAACATAAGAGCACATATGCCATTGAAATTTCTAATAAAATTTCTATAGTATTAAGCTATTCCACAAAAAATCCTTACATCTGATGCAGTCTTAGGAGTAGGTCAACTTAAGATGGCATTTATCTTCTCTCAGTCCATTTTGAGGTTACCTTGAGATAGAAGAAATCCTAGATATACTAACTCCTACTTCATAAAGTCACACTTCTCCAAATTGATGATTATTTTTTCATCATGCAATTTCTTTAAAATAGTCTACAGATGCCTAATATGGTCCTCTTTAGTTTTGCTAAAAATAAAGTTGTGATCTATATAGACAACAACAAAATTACCAATGTAATCTTCCGACACCTCATTCATTGGTCTCATAAATGTGGATGAAGCATTAGATAAGCCAAGTGGCATCATGATCCATTCATGCAAATCTTCATTAGTCTTGAAAGTTTTCCTCCATTCATCCCCTTCATTTATCCTAATTTGATGATAACTACTTTTCAAGTCTATCTTGGTGAAATACTTGGCTTCCCCTAAACGATCTATTAGGTCTTCAATTCTAGGTATTGGAGACCTATACCTAATGGTGATCCCATTTATGGCTCTAGAATCCATACAAAGCCTCCAAGTTCCCCCCTTCTTGTGTGCTAAAATAGTAGGGACTGCACATGGGCTAATTCTTTTCATAATTAAGACTTGGTTTAAGAGCTCTTGGATTTGTTTTGCAATTTCTTCATTTTGTTGAGGAGTCATCTTATGGGAAAATTTATTTGGTAGGGTAGCTCCTAGGATAAATTCTATTTGGTGACAAACAAGTCTTTTTGGAGGCAAGGTGGCAGGTCTCCCATCACTAACAATGACCTTGTATTCCTCAAGTAACTCTTGGACTTGATTTGGTATTTCTACCTTCTTGGCAACATTTCCATATTTTTGTTTTAGGACTAGTGCAAAATCAACTCCATTTCCTTCCTCTACATATTGCAAGAACTCTTCACCAACCATGACCACAGTAGATCCTGAGATCTTCAGCTCTCCCTCTTTCAACAAGGATTGGATCTTGAAAGTTAAACCATCCTTCTTGAATGAATATAAATTCTTAGTCCCATCATGTATAGCCTGATTTTCAAATTTCCATGGCCTACCAAGTAGAAGGTTGCATGCATCCATGAATAGGATATTACACAATACTCTAGATCCTTGTATCTTCCTATAGTGAAAGCCACCCATACTTGTTCTCCAACCAGTATATGTTGACACTTATTAAACCATGTTATCTTATATGGATTTGTGTGAGGGGTCCCTTTTAACTTCAGCTTGTTGACTGCATCTTCACTGATTATGTTATTTGTTATTAGTTGAACTTGAATCAATGATAACTCTACATACCTTTCCCATGATCTTACATCTAATCATAAAAGGTGCTCTCCTCTAGCTTGGTTCCTAGTTGACTGGTTCTTTTATCAATGTCCTCCTTATTATCATATTCTCCCCTTTCTCTAATTCTAGGGGTATCTCAAAGTCTTTGTTATTGCTGCTAGATTCCTCTTGTACATAATTGAATCTTTTTGTGGCTCCTTGTGAAGTTGATCCTTTTTTAGGGCACAAATAGGCAGGATGTCCTAGCTAGTGACAATGATGACATTTCAGGATGGCAAAATAAGAACCTCTTTCTTGGTTACTACTCCTTCCTCTCCAACTTGTGTTAGAGCCTCTACCCCTACTAAAACCTCCTCTTCCTAAACTTATATCTTGTTGTTTAGTTGCTTTGTTATCTCCTTGTGACCTATAGTTAGATTAGCTTACACCATAGCTTCTACCTATTTCATTTCTACCCTTACCTCTTCACCTAAAGTTTGATTCTACCTTATTTTTATTCTTTTCTTCCACTTTCAAAGAAAGTTAGAAGCATTTATGGATTTTTGTAGGAGTCCACAAATTGATTTATTCTTGAATACTCTATTTCAAGCCTCCTAGATACCTAGCTACCTTGATGGCTTCATCTTTTCACACTCTTGATCTCAAGCACAATTTTTGAAATTATTCAGTGTATGCTTCTATATCCATGTCTTTTTGCTTCAAACTTTGCCTCTTCTTATGAAGTTGAACCTCATAGTCTTCTAGTAGATACTACTCTTTCATTTTGATTACCATAGCATTCCAATTTTTTATGGATTTCTTCCCCACTTTTTCCCTTTCTTCCTAGAGGTATTTCCACTATGTGAGGGTTGATCCCCTTAGTTTAGACTTGACTATTTTGACCTTATGTGCCTCACTCACACCTTCACATTGAGACTATGTTCTTCTATTTTTGGTCACCCATCTCTTTGGTCAATTTTACATTTGCGACCATATTGGAATCTCCCACTAATTTTGTAGGTTGAAAAATCTACCCACAAATTCCCAAACTTCTTTCTCTTATACCACTCTAATGTAATACAAGGTTTTACTACTACCAAATCCTTCTCTTATTAAGGATTCACTCAAGCTTTTCACTATCCTATTAGGGTTTCTTGATGCCCTAATCCCTAGTAGACCTTTATTCTATCCTCCAATCTCACTCCAACCTAGTTATGCCAATAGTCAGACTTGTTTTCACACACAAATGTTCCTTCATACCTCATTGTTGATCTTGCTTCTGTGGTCTCTTGGCCAAATCCCCCATCCATGTAGTATGATGACTTTCCTCAATGGCCTTGGACTCCCCTTAACCTTTTGACACCGATCTTGCAAGTTGAAAGAAAGTCCCTTACCTACAAGTCAAAGTTGCTCAAAATAGGGCTATAAGGATTAGCCCTCCAAAATAAGTTTTTTAACTTTATCTCCAAATTGCTCTACATGAGGGGGTAACAAAATTGGATATTTAGATAACCTTTTGGGGAAAATTCAAGATTTTGTGGGTCATTGGTCCTTGAAGTGTCCATACACCCAAAATAAACTTTTTAACCTACTTTTAAGGGTTTAAAGATAGTGTTGATTGACCTAGATAGGGTATGGTATTTCACCCTCCAAAAATTATGCTAGGAACCTTTCCTTTGGTAGGATTTTACCTTACTCATTTCTCCTCCTTCTACACCAAGTGGTTTGAAGTAATTGTATCCAAACACTTTCAAATGCAAAAACTCCTCTTCTTGCTCTGTGATCTCCTAATCAAGTGCATAGACTTGCCTAGGGAATCAACTTAAAATTGATTTCCTTTCTTCTAAGGGCCACAAAAATAATATGAATTATGTACATAGGCCTTTCTACCATGTGCATTGATACCATGAAGAACTCATGACATGAATTCATGGGAGAGCCATTTTTGCCCAAAAACCAAAACTGGAACAAAACACTACCTAACTAGAAAATATTTTTAAAATACTAGTACATAAAGAGAAAATTATTGTAGAAGCATGAAAAAGCTAAATCCACCACTATATTGATTAGGTTAGTGCATTTGTTTGTATAGGTAATGTAAATATAGAAAATTGTCTAGGAAAATGTGCATTCACTTGCTCAAATTAGCTTACCATTGGGACATGTTTTGATGGTGGATATATAGCCTCCAAAAGAGTTCATAGGTGGCTGGCATAACCACCAAGCTCAAACTTGTGCTTTATAACTTTTTCCTCTAAAATTTGTCAAGCAACATTTCAAAAAGTTGCACAACTTGACAACTTTTTGGTTTTATGAGAAACTATACTCCCCCATCATGTTAGGAACTCTTGACCTCACTAGATTTAGTATAAAATAATGTCAAAACTTGAGTGTGACCCTAAAACACCAATATGCATGTTCTTCAGCCATCTTTCCTATTTGACAAAGTGCACAAATGTTGCACAACTTAACATCTTTTACCTCTTTTCACTTCCTAACTCCTCCAAAACATCTTATTAGTCTTTATCCATATTAAATCTTGAAATCCCACCATAGATGACAAGATGGATTAAAATCACACCTTCTTCACACTTCTCAAGATCTTAGAACTATGCCTTTTTAATCCACAAACCAAAACTTAGAAAAATTCTACTCACTTCTACTTAACAACTCCTAACTTGTTCTTCATCTTGACTTGGCTAGAGTCAATACAAGCCCCCTACCATCTCAAAACAAAAAGGAAAACTTAAACTAAACCTTGGATGAGGTGCTCCTACATCATTTGTAAACCAAACAAACTGATTGGTAGGAATGAACAGAGTAGTTGGCTTGAGATGATTGGCCTGAACTTCTCTTTTATGGTAACAAGAATGCCAGAACAAAGTGAAAATCTTTATTGGGAATTTGGTTATGAATTTTTGAGAAGTATTTCTTGGTAGACTATTGTGTCAACAAAGGGAGATACATCTATACTGGATAAAATTGTGTGTGTTGTACCATATTGTAGTCATCATAATATGTTTCATCCATTCATAGGGATAAATACCATTACAGGTCAATTGAATGTCATCTATGCTTGAATAAAGGTAGCCCTTCATGTAGGGGTGGTTGGGTTCTTTGTTTCATTAAAATATGGTTTGTGTGTAGGGTTTACATAACTAAAATTGAACACAATATCTATAGTCTCTAAAAAAATTTGACCTACAATCCACTATTAACTTGAAGAAAGAGAAAACCATACAATTGTTTATTTTTTAGTCAAATATGAAAAAACCACCTTTTAGTGCAAGGGTTTGAATTACTTATGTAATTTAGAAGCATTCCATACCAAGCTATTCCACTAAAAATGACAAGTAGCACAAGTTGGCAAATTCTAAAGCGGTAATCTTTTTTTTTGTAATGAACCATACCTTTGTTTGGCAGACATGTTCAAATAATTGGATCAAACATTGTTCTTATGGTCATGCTTAATCTTTCATTCCTTACTTTTAACTTCAGATCCCACTCACAAAATAATAACACTCACCAACCTAACAATCACTAACACATGATATGATAGTATGCTGGCTGACACCAAGTTATTGTAAACAATAAATGGAATTATTCCCATTTTAATTTTTTTTTGTATTAATAAAACTATCATTTATTCTTTTTTATCTTTTTCACCTACTTATTAAAAAGCTTAAACCCCAGGAAAATTGAAAATGCCCAATCAAATATTTGGAATTTCCCACAAAAAAATTATTTTATAAATAATTGGATACCAAAATTTATGTTGGAAGATTTTTTGGGCTTTAAATATTAATTGATATCGAGAATTTGGGAACATAAATTCCTTACCTTGTAGATAAGACAATGATTAAAACTTAATTTATTTATTATTTAAATTATTTATTTATTTATTTAAATAAAAATCAATTTATAGTATAATGTAATTTTAAATTTTCATTTCAATTTATTTTATTAGGTTTTGCTTCTTTCCTTTTTATGCTATATTCTAAGTAATTATTTAAATTTACAGTTTAATTTGAAAAATAAGAAATTTGTATTTTATGTTTATATATTTATACATTTATATTTTAATGACAATAGAATTTTTTTATATCGTTCTCTACAACTCGAACACATACTGCCAAAGATTATGCTTATTGTATGTACAATTCAAGCATACATGTTTTATCTAGGTGCAAGTAAGTTGCACCATAGCCAATGCCAATTTTAAAATATTATAAGAAAAAAAAAATGGTAGAAGCTAGAATGTGTATGGGTTGGGGTCCTAAATTACTCTTGTTGTTTGAAAAATTGAGTTGGAGTTTTTAGTCAATGTGCAATGTATTGTTATTGTAGGAGGTGTATGCTTAGGCTACACATTTCATTTTTGTAATTTTTGAATAAAAAGTGTTAAATTTTATATGCATTTTTTAATTCTCTCTCTCTCTCTCTCTCTCTCTCTCTCTCTCTCTCTCTCTCTGTGTGTGTGTGTGTGTGTGTGTGTGTGTGTGTGTGTGTGTGTGTGTGTGTGTGTGTGTGTGTGTGTTTCCAATGTAATATTAGTTGTCATATGTAAGATTTATTTATTTGAAAAGTCACATAAATTATAATTACTATTGATGAAATGATAATGAGTTAGAATAAGATATTGAAATGTTTTGTCAATGATACATGAATATGTATTACATTTTCCATAGTAAAAGTAGCTATAATGGAGTAGATAGTAAAAGAACAATAAGAAAAAAATTCAAATCAAATGAACAACAAAGTTATAAACATAATATTTAAGGCTAAGAAGACCAAGCCGATTGTTAGGTTATACCTTTAACAATGATACCAAACTAGCACATGAAGCCTCCCATGTGAAAGGGGGGACAACATAAATAACATCACATATTAGAGTTTGAGGCTTAAAAAGAAAGTGTCACTTAAATATAGGAAACATCCATAAATAAAAAAAGAAAAAAGAGAAGTGTTGATATATCTCTGTGTGAACTTCTTTTATTAAAAATTTTAGATGTCATTAATTTTTATTCATGAGGGGTTGAAAGGTAATCCAATTCAAATACCCACAAATATGATAAAGTGTTGGATTTGAAAAGGGAAGCCAAAGTGCAGAATAACACTTCCAAATGCTAAATCTAATAGGAAAGATACATTGCTAGAAAAATTCATAAATTCTTGAGCTATTATAAACTTAGACAAATACATATAGAACAAAAAAACACAAAAAATATATATAAATGTGTAGGAAAACCCTTCCATTGCTCCAAAGACAAACCTAATAATTGTAGGCATAAATGACCTAACAAGTTTCTAATGAAGAACATAATGAATTTTATGACTTAATTGATACTTGGATTTAGACTTGTAATGGTTTCTTGTATCCTCCACAAGGTTCCATTTCTTTTCCTATTGAGATTTTTTGTAAAGTGGAGAGTAGTACTACCTTTCTTGTCATTCCTACTTTTGATTAGTTTCAAGTGAATCTTAGCTTACCTTGGTTAACTACCATGTAGTCTATTGCTCCTCCTATTCATCAATGCATTAAAATTTCTTATGATGTTGAGTTTAAGAAGACAAATCATAGTCTTTATCATCCTTCTAGAGCTCAACATTGTGCTACTCTTGACTTCTTGTGGCCATCTCTTCCTACTACTCCTCCTACTCTTCCAGACTATATATTTCATTTGTATCAAGAATATAGAAATTGAAAGATTATCTAGTTAATTAAGTTGCATGGTATTTTTAATATAACATCAACACTCATCTCTTTAGATTCTTATATTTCTAGTGGTTAGACATCTCTTTCTTCTTATGGCCCTCATAGTGTGGTTACTTCTTCTAGTATAGTTCCTCCTAGTGTGGTTCCTTCTTCTAGATCTCATCTTTTAGCTTTTCCACATCTTGTGCTATCAAAACGAAAGGAACCTATAGTTTTTGATCCTACTTCATCTTCTCAGCAAATTTATCATAAAATTAGGCATAACTAACATGCTTAGGAACATCAAAAGAACCACCAAGCTTGTGCTAAAGCTCAAATATAATGATTCTCATCAGTCCATGTTTGTTGAAGATGTTAATGGTATGCATATTGCTAGTTTGGATTCTATTATGATTAATTTAGATGAAGAAAATACTTTAGATGATGAGCATGAAATTATTGATATTTATGTTGATTTACCTAATATTCTTTCTACGCAACATACACTTACATCTACACCTGAGTATAGTGACTCTCCTAAGAGTCCTTCCTTGGATTTAGCTATCCTTCATAGTATGATGGAAATATATCCTATTTCAAGTTATCCACCTTCTCTTATTACTACTGACCGCGTGTTGATATGTGGTAACTGCTTGGTGATGTATTGCACACTTTTCATAATTTTCAAAAAAAAAACAAATTTTGGCCTGTTTATCAATAATTTTGTACTGACATGTTGTAATTTATTATAACCCTAAAGTGGAAAAAATATTTTATAAAATGTCTTAGGTTTAGGGATTTCATAAGGTGTGATGCAATAATATTTCTTGAGACAATATTGAGTTGTAAGGGATTAAGGATTGTAATCACTGGATAGTAATAATATTGGACTCACTCTTTGGTGGATGTAGCCTTAGGGATTGGGTGAACCAAGTTAAATCTTGGAGTCTTGTGTTCTCTTTTATGTGGCTTATTATTTTATTGTATTGTTTATATTTGCATGTAATTATTATTTCTGTTTGTAGTTAATCCTAACACTAAGGTAGGGGAGGAGGGAAACATGGTTGAAGTGAGAGCTCTAGCATAGTATTTTTTTGTGTGTTTTCTTTTTGTTATGTGCTTCCCTTGTATCATGCTTGCTTACTATATGTTTAGATTTTTTTAGCGGACCCTTAATGCTATGTTAGCGCAAGGTGATAAAGAAATTGTTGTGTTATGACATTCTTCTATTTGTATCTTCTTCTATCTATTGTTTTATGTTATGTTGTAAATTTCCTATTTTTTAGACATGTATCCTTGTGTTGTATGCTTGGATTTTTGACATGGTAGCACCAATTCTTGTTGGTCTTTGTGATGATGGTCCAGAAAGACTCTTTTTCATAACTCTTACATGTATTTCTTCCATTGTGTTGTAATTCTACACCCTTTGGGGGATAATGACATGTCATACATGATATAGTACTTACATATTATCATATGATCACACTAACCCTAAAGTTAGTAGATACCTTATGTGCTCTTGCATGATTATGTTTTCGTTTCCCTCAATTTTCTCCCTACTTAGGACATCTCATAGTGGAAACATCTATTGATCATTGTAAATGTACTTTGTTAAAGTCATTTCTCAGATTAAAGTGTTGGAAATGAATTTAATGTGGGGAAATACATTCTTCTCATCCTTGCATTCCAATCATGGGCTAGTGAATATGGATTCTACATCTAGATTGGGGTACTTTATCCTTAGATATTTACTATGCTTCCTAAGCTAGTATCAAGTCTATGCATTATCACTTCAACCTTCTCTTTCAATGCACATATTTCATGAATCATCTTATGGATTATGCACAATCTTAAAGAACAAATTCTTTATGCATACATTCAATCCAAGAAGTGAACATCCTTGATATTGGATCCATCTTTCTAAGTTAAATTCATATATGATTTAAATTTCATCTATGTGCTATTAATAATGATTTTATAAAGTCACATACATAGATAATGCATCCTTGCTAAACCTTTCCATAGTGATAGAAAGAATATTGATCGATAGGTGGGTCCTTCGATGGGTTGACTAGCAAGTTACCACCCCGTTAGACTATTTGAATGCCATCTTTCTCAACATCACTTTTAGTGATTCATAGTAGCATGGACATTCTATTGGGTGAGATAGTCACCCCTTTTTTTCAATCAACAATATCTCTCTTAGTATAATTTAGGAGTTAGCAAAGTCTCAAACCCTTGGTGGTTTGATTCTTTTTCTTCTAGATCTTAATAAGAGCATCTTATGCCTTGTGCTCTACTTTACCAAGAGTTTGGATTGAGTCCATCCTTTTTCTAAAGTGGCTACTAAATGTACCATCTTAAATTGGAAGCACATCAATTTAATGAAGGTTTGGGGCCTATTTAATATGACATCATCATCATTTTCCCTCTCTCTTTTATTTCCTTTTATCTTTTTTGTCCTTTCTCTTAGGTGAAATTGAGGTCAAACCTAATAAATTCTCTTTAAAGCTCTCATTTTTATGGTGATATGCTTAGGGTAGGATATATTTTCCCTAGTTCCTTCCTTTCCATCCACATTTTCACTTGGAATCTACTCCTTGCATTGAAATAAGGTTTTTCAGAATTTAGACATGACTTCTAGATTTTGAGACCTAGTTTCAGGTCCCCAAATTGTTCCAAGGGTTTTTGTACCAAGAAATCAAGGAAAAATCACACCCTTGATGTATTAGGCATGCAATGCATCCATGATGGACCAATTAGGGCCACCCTATGTCCCTAATGAGACTTTATTTTGGCCCTTTTCCTCTAGGCCCCATTTTTGATTAATTGAGTGTTAGCTTCTATAATAGTTAGCTTGCATGAGCTAACATCATCTTGCTCTCAAGAATCTTAACATCCAAGTGTTCAAGTGTTCAAGTATCAAGCCTTAAAGCATTCCTCCATTGAAGATCAAGGATCCAAGCATTCAAGCAATTAAAGGAGTTTATCTTCAAGACCTTCTTCACTATATTTAATATCCTTTGTTACATCTCCCACATTCATTCATCTTCATCTTCTTGGTTCAAATTTGTTGGCAAAGTCAAGCACATTGCATTTGATTCAAAAGATCTTACTTTATAAGGAAAATCCCTGATTAACAACAAACAACCCCTCTTTATTGCATGTTCTATATATCAAATCAATAACAAGGTTGTAGATTAGAGTACCCTTTTTGACTTTCTTCAAAACTATGGGTAAAAGCACAAACTTGTGTCACCTTTTATAAAAAAACATGATATCAAAATGTGACAGTTCAACATTAGTGACAAAAAAAATGGTATTTGTGTTTAAAATATGAAGATGATGTAAACTAATAAAATGTGTAGAATTGGATGAATTTTATGCCTATAATTTTTATAATTTTTTTGAGTAAGAATTTATTCATTTCATTTTAATTTGAAGTCCCTTTTTTAACTGTAAAAAATATAGGATGTAGTTCCCATCAAACAAGTATATGCAAATCATCTTTTCTTGTTTTGATTTGAAAATATCTTATAGATAACATGTATAGATAGTGCACAAAAAAAGAAATAATTATTTTTGATGTATATTTTCTTTGTTATAAGTACTCAAGTTCAACCTTATCAGAATCCAACAATTTTTTCCTCCTGTCAAAACTTTCCTATCAAAACTATACCTTCTTGAAAAAAAATTACATATTCATGAAGAGTATTCTCTCCTCTAGAGATTAATATAATTTTTAAATTTTTTTTATATGATTTACTATTTTTTTTCCTTTTTTGAGGGAGCATCTGCTGAAATGTTGAAATATCGACTTATAATACTTTGAGATTATAACATATTATAACTAATCAAAACACTCAAAAATTTATATAATGATGATATTGAATTTGAAATCTATAAAAGGGTATTTTTAGTTTTTGAAAAAAATTGAGTTTTGATGGAGAAATGAGATTTGACCAAAACAAGTTTTGGTATCACAAACGATGACACAGATCTGTGCTTTTATCCCTACAAAAATAGAAACAACATCATAAATGAGTAATCAGATTTCTACTACACCCCTAATGCACTAATTCACACCTGACAGATTGCCAAAAGATTTATGGGTTTTGTCTATTGCACAATTTTTGGCTTGGATATTAAGATCACCTCTTATTTTGATCACTACAATAAGCACAAAATAGATTTCAAAGATGAGTTCCCTTTCCCTTCTTTGTCAATGCAACACATTGATATCTAGCATATATATACATATTAAAGGACTTTAAGGATTTAGACACATTTCCCTTATAATTGTAGATCTGATTTCCATTAGTGCTCCTTATTCATTTGGTTAGCACAAACCCATCTATACCTACTCCTCTAGAATTAATATTTAAGGCTCTATCTTCGTTATTTCCTCCTTTCTATATCACACACTTACATATGTAAGTGGGTTATGTGAAAAACTTATGGTTTATATCATTGAGTCACATTTCCCATGCCACACATACTCAAAAATATTTATCTAATTCATTGATCCAATTGATCAATTCCTTGATTTTTCTAGAAAATGTGGTAACATCAAACTTAGGTCTTTTTCCAATTTTGGAAATGACCCTAAAAATCATTTCCTCTTATGGGTTCAAAAATTCATCTTCTACTTCCTAATTAGTATTTCCTCCTTCTCTTTCATCCTCACTTCCATTTCTTACAATAAGAATCATCCATTTGTGCATTTTTTCTTTCAATGCTTGCATTTGTCTCTATAGGGATACAAAAACCTTAGGTGTAACACCTTTGAATCTTCTACCACACTCTCTTTGTGGAGGCATTTTCACACTTTCACTAAAATCCTAGTACGAAGTACCTCACAATTGGTGATTTGTCTATATGCTTAGCCCAAAACATGATCCTCACAATCAATGATCTGCATACAAACTTAGAATTTTTTTCTCTAATACCACTTGATGAAGGGTGCTCCCCTTAGTACCATAAACACATAACAAAAGCAAAGAAATAACAATAATTTGAAAGAACAAAATATGGGCTTCTTATTATCATTGAAAGTGTGAATGTATAAAATTTTGAAATACAATATGAAAACCCACATGGGCACCTTACCATAACTTGCAAGGTAGAGCTATGAACTATCATCTTGAGTTGTCATAGACAAACTATGAGACTTCCTTATGTAGGAAATTTGATGCTACCTAAGAAGTTTCTAGACATCAAACCCTAATTCTTGAAGTTGATCTCCCCTAAAAATACATATAGAGTTGGCCGATAACAATTATGACATTTATTTTTGAATTTTTGGCTATCCCAACTTTCAAAGACCATAACTTGTGCAATATATGTCCAATTAGATATTATAACCCCATCTAGAATACTTAGTTTCTATTCTATAGGGCCCAACTAATAGAAGCTCTAGTTAGCCTCATTTTAGAGCCCATCTAGAGCCTTTAAGGCCTTAAAAATTGACTTTAGAGTTTTTATACTAAAATTGCACACCAAAAATCCATAATAACTTCACAAATATATTCATTATATGGAACTAATCCTTAATTAGTAGGATGATATATCCAAGATAATCCCCACCCTAGAAATAAAGACATTCCAAGCTTATATGACTGAAGCAATAAGTAGCAATCCCCTACAAACAATAAATCTGCATTTGCAAAACCATTATTCAAGAACATAAAGAAAATATTTTTGGGTGATACAAGATTGCTCTTGAACCCAGGATGCTCATGCATCAATATCTTCAAAAAACTATGCAACTAATTTAACTTAGTATGAAAATGCAAGGTCCACAAAGTCACTAGAATATCCCTACACATTTAAGAGGCTAGAATATTCCAGAAAAGAAGAGAATAAACAAATATCACATGTAGAACTCAAAGTATAGGAAGAGAGCCACTAAAAATCACATCACTAACCCTTATACTCCATGGTGTCTTGGAGAGCAATATAATCCCCCATTTAAATACCACCTAACATTCAACCACTAATCATACTAGAAAGAACACAAGAAGGATATACCACCATGCCATTATTAAATATATAAAATTAACTCAAATCATGGTCTTACTACCTTGAATCATGCAATGTCTAATTTCTGAATATACAAGACTAGCCAATATGTTCTCTTTGAGATAATCTTAAGTCATAAATAGTATGTGAGCAAGTATTTACTAGGAACAAAATTAAATAACTAAATAATTTCATACAAACTTGTATGTATGTGTGTGTGTGTCTGTAATAGTATATAAATATACAAGGAAAGTGTGTATTTGTAGGCATCAGCTAGCAGAAACACCAATCCTCTTTTTATGATGTATATGCATCGACCTTAAGACACAGACCTCATGTAATAGAACATCGACTCAACATGAGATGACCAAAGTGATTTCCAAAAAAAAAAATATTTAAGGGATAATAGACTCTTATGTTTCTTTCTCACAAATTCCATATAACCTTTTTATATGATCTCTGCTTTAAATCTATGTGTACTTCTCTTTTCAAGTGTGTCTTTGAGTTCATTCACTCATCTACTATACATTTGTCTAAAGTTTATATAAACTTGTCTACATAGTTACTTGAAGAACTACTATAAACTTTATTTAGATATTCTCATAGACATTTTCTTTTGATACTCTCTTAAGTGTTCCTTAAATTTTCTCAATAAATCTTCAATAGTATGATCATTAGATCTTCAAAAGTCTATTCAATCTCCTTTAAAATCCTTTACATATCTTCTAAAAATTCTTAATACATCTACCACTTTCTTAAATATGCTTATGTAATTAGAAATAATTTCAATTTTATTTCTTCCTTATAATTATCATTCTACTCTTCTTTGACACCTCTTCATGTGCCCTTACACATAGAGATTTATGTCAAGTCATAGCATGCAACATCAATCACATCTATGATTGTATAACTACTATTTTACCACCCTTTAAATAATTCACAAATTCAAATTTAAGGCTCCCATCCTACATATCTTCAACATGTACATTGCACACTAATGTGCAATTTCTAATCATATTATAATAAAAATTAAAAACAATGAATCTATATGCCTTGTCATTTCTTCATAGAAAACCATACCATGTTTTGTGCTTTCCATTTAGTATACATGGTGAATGTGTCTTCTTTCATGCTTTAAATCCTACCATTAAATTAATTTTGACATACACAACAATGGCAGCTTCAAAATAACTATTAATGCTATGGGATTTGATGGATAACCATGCCCCATTTTATGGATTCAAGTATGCAAACATTCTTTCCATGATTCACATTTTTGTTTACACAATATACTAGCAATTGCACGTAAATGAGGTACAATAGTCACACTGATAGGAAGATATGCTTGTGAAATATATTTGAGAGGCAAAGGAGAAATTGGGAGAGAACATACATTGGTAGAATAAACATCTCTTTTATTTTTTTATTGATAGTATCTTCCTTAATGATGTAATGTCTGAGAGAAAAATGTTATGTTGTTATTATCGAGTGGAGTGACATGGTGTTTTTTTTAATTGGTCCATATTAATTATTCTCTTCAAAAGGTGGACCAAAAAGAACTGATTTTGTTTGCTAGTAATAAGTTTAAAATTATTTTGTGCAAAATAACTAATATCATAAAAAAATTATTTTATGGGCTATAACTATATACAAATCCAAAGGCCTAACATTGGAGAAAGCAACCATCAATATTGCATAGAGATTTGCAAAGTGAATTCATTAAATGAAATTAAAATTGAAATGATACCAACCTATGAAAGATAGTTGAAATACAAAATAACGTATATATAATCATAAGGAAACATGAGGAAGCTTCTCTGCCACGACTCTCTCTCTCTCTCTCTCTCTCTCTCTCTCTCTCTCTCTCTCTCTCTCTCTCTAGAGCATTGCATTTAATATTTCCATTTCTAATCCATCGTGTATTACCTATGATAAATTTCTTCTATTTTATTCTTATTAAAAAGCTATTGGTACGACCTAAATGATTTAAATGAAATTTTAACATTCTTTTTTTCACAGAAATTAATTTATGTTAGTTCACCTTTGCAGAAAATAAATAAAGTGAGCCAATTGAAAAAAGAACCATAATTTTTTAATCACTAAATCATACTCCAGTGGATAATATGAGCACATCATTTTTTTCTCCATATTTTCTTCTTTTAGGTAAATACATTTAATTATAAAAAGAGATTGTAATGCTCTCTCTCTCTCTCTCTCTCTCTCACACACACACACACACACACACACACACACACACACACACACACACACACACACACACACACACACACACACACACATGCATGCACGCACACACACACACACACACAAATCTAAAGTTTGTGTGCCATAGCTCTCTCTCTCTCTCTCTCTCTCTCTCTCTCTCTCTCTCTCTCTCTCTCTCATCATTTCTATCTCTCTCATATATCTAGAGCACTTAATATTTCAATTTCTCATCCATTGTGTATTATTGTGATAATTTTTAAAATTCTTTTTAAAATAAAATTCATATTGACCTACTATCTAAATTATTAGTCCCTGTCATTAAGGTAGAGACTATAAGTTTTGATTCCCATTCTCATATTAATTTTCTCTTGGAAAATTGTACAATTTTCATTAGACCTATGGTCTAAAGAACATTATATTTTAAAATGACACTAAATATTTTTAATTTCTTATTTGTTATTGCCTATTAGTATTTACTTGGGTAGTCTTTTCCATTTTTTTCATCAAAATATTAAGCAAAAATATTACTAGACAGCTGGAGTGTTGTGCATTAATGTGTCTATTGCATGTGTGCTTCTATTACAAGGCAAATTTCTAAGAGGACAAATGTCTAACACATGTCTATGTTCAATGAACTTCTCAACATTCATCTCTAGATTATTCCTTTTTACTGCGGTGTCAAAATTTGATTCATAAATTTCTATGGACATTTTTATGTTGAATGTAAATTTGGCTCTCTGGAATTTTGTTTTAATTTGTGTATTTCGTAGGCAACAAGGAAAGATGCCTACCTAGTCCCATTTTTCTCAAGTTAGAAGAATATGCATGTCAAGGGCTAGGGCATTAGTCATAGTGGGTTTTTTCAGTTTGTCTATACATTTGAATTTATCTTTTTCTTTCAATGTTTATTTGGTAGGGTTGTAAAAGGTACATAAAACTCTTTCCAAGTAGAGATTAGATGTTGCTTCTGATTTGTATTTGGAGACATTGGTGGCAATGGGACATATTTCCCTATGATTGAAGGGTTAGTATTAGGTATTTTCTGAGCAAATAAATCTCTTTGAATTTCAATATTTTTCATTTCATGTAGTCTTTATTATATTCCTATTATTGTAGGTTTGTTTTGGCATATTTCCATTTCTAATCCATTTTATATTACCTATGATAAATTTCTTCTATTTTATTCTTATAAAATTGCTATTGGTACTACCTAAATTATTTAAATGAAATTTTAACATTTTTTTTCACAAAAATCAATTTATGTTAGCTCACCTTTTGTAGAAAATAAATAAAATGAGCCAATTAAAGAAAGAACCATGCATTTTTTAATCACTAAATCATGCTCTAGTGGATAATATGAGAACATCATTTTTCTCTCCATATTTTTTACTTTTATGTAAATATATTTAATTATAAAAAGAGATTGTAATGCTCTCTCTCTCTCTCTCTCTCTCTCTCTCTCTCTAGTAAATCAAGTTAGTCATTTATGTCTCTCTCATACATCTAGACTACTTAATATTTCAATTTCTCATCCATTGTGTATTATTGTGATAGTTTTGAATTTTTTTTTAATAAAATTCATATTGGCCTACTAACTAAACTATCAGTACCTGTCGTTAAGGTAGAGTTCTCATATTAATCGGCTCTTGGAAAATTGTGCAATTTTCATTAAACCTGTGGTCTAAAGAACATTATATTTTAAAATAATATTAAATTTTTTTAATTTATTATTTATTTTTGGCTGCCAGTATTTACTCAGGTAATATTTTCCATTTTCTTCATCAAAATATTAAGGAAAAATATTACTAGACAACTGGAATGTTGTGCATTAACATGTCTACTGCATGCATGCTTCTATTACGAGGCAACTTTCCAAGAGGACAAATGTCTCAAACATGCCTATGTTCAATAAACTTCTTAACATTTATCTCCAAATTATTCCTTTTTATTGTTGCATCAAAATTTGATTCATAAAATATTTTTGTGAACATTTTTTTTTGTTGAATGTAAATTTGGCTCTCTAGAATTTTGTTTTAATTTATGTATTTCACAAGGCAACAAGGAAAGATGCCTACCTGGTCCCATTTTTCTCAAGTTAGAAGAATGTGCATGTCAAGGGCTAATGCATTAGTCATAGTGGGGTTTTTCAATTTGCCTATACATTTGAAATAATCTTTTTCTTTCAATGTTTATTTGGCAGGGTTGTAAAAGGTACATAAAACTCTTTCCAGGTGGAGATTAGATGTTGCTTCTGATTTGTATTTGGAGGCATTGGTGGCAATGGGGCGTATTTTTGTATGATCGAAGGATAGCATTAGGTATTTTCTGAGCAAATAAATCTCTTTGAATTTCAAAAAAATTCATTTCATGTACTGGGTATGTGCAAGATCATGGTGTACCAAACTATGGCCTTAAGTGGCAGTGAAAAATCAGCAAATCAGGGTTATGTCAACTTGACACATAATTTTAAAGTGGTTCTGGACTTTATATCAAAAAGTTGTAAGAAAATAATCTGTAGAAAATTGAATCTAGTTTCTAAACTACAAGGCCTTAGCTAGAGAAAAAATTATTTGATTGGTCAAAAGTTTGGATTTTAATGCAGTACTACAAAAATTTTAGGGCAAAAATAAAAAGTAGGTGTATGTCTGACCACCTTAATCATAATCAAATGATAATATTTTTAAATATAATTTTAGATATAAAAAGTAGACTCATGCCTGGATGTGACGCATATCTTTGGCAATTTTTATTCCAAAAAAAAATTAATTATGAATTTTCTACTATACTATTTTCAGAATTTAAAAACTTCCGTGTCCGACCACCTTAACTAGTTCAAAACAAATCAAAATTAAGTTTTTTTTTTTTTTTTTCTTATACTAGTCAAAGCATAGAATGTGATGGATCTTTTAGATTTCACAAATCTTATACGGTTTGAAAGTTATAGCTATTTTTCAACCAGTATGTCAATCAGCACTTTGTAGCTAGCTCCATTAGAAAATAAGTAATAATTACTTACTGAAGTCGTAATTTGACAAAACTTACATTTATGAAAAGCTAAGAACATTCTTAAGAAACTCTTTTCATTACATCAAATTTTGGTTAAAAAAAAGTCGTCAGCTACATGCTTGAAGTAAAAAACACATAAGAACATGCTAAAAACACATTTTCGGGATGTTTTAAAGATGACCATATAAGGTTGGTATTGAAAGATATAGTAGGAATTATAAAGGTATTAATTGTTTTCATTTAGTAGCAGGATGGGTGGGAAAAAAGTGGGAATAGATTTTGAAATTCTTTGAGGCATTTCAGAACTACATATTTTTCTGATCGCCACTTTTTGGCACACCATGATCCTGCACATACCCTACTCTTTATTAGATTCCTATTATTGTAGGTTTGTTTTGGCATAAAAGAATCTTGCAAAAAATGTTGTTTACTTTTGTTCATCATGGATTTGGTACCAGTAGTCACTTTTGTTCATCATGTTTACTATGCAAACAAGCATCTCTAATGGCTCCTATGAGTGATTATTCAATTTCTGAGTATTAGAGGCACATGAAAGTAATTTCCTTGTGCTTAATATATGAATGTTAAAATTATGGTGAAGTAACGTCAGTTATCATGGCCTATGTTAGTGAGGTAATGGGTGTTGCTTTATGGTTTGCTGAGTTTTTTAAACCCCGACTATAATTACTCTCTATTCTCCCGTGGCAATATCTGAATTATATAAGGTCTGATGTCTTGAGAAACTATTTCCATTAGCAGTTGTGTCATGCAACACACTAGAGAATCAGATAGAAGAATAGGAGTACGTGAAGACAAGACAAGAAAAAGGATGGCTTCAGGACAGGATTGAATGGACAAATTAGGGCGCTGGTAGCAGAACCCTCACTCGAAACACAAGAACACCTTGCTCAAAGTATTATCTTAAACTTAGTTTATTTAAATCTTTGGAGGATGAGATTATTGCTATAACTAGATGATTTGATTTTGTAGAAGTTTCAAAACATTTAATAATATTTAGAAATTCAAAATTAACCTTACATACAAAAACAATTCTTAGAACTTACAAATATAGAAAATACAAACAATTTTTTAAACAATATTTAAAAATTCAAACTTAACCTTACATACTAAAACAATTCTTAGAAGTAAGAAATATATTTACATAAATAGAGAATACAATTTTTAGAAGTTAGAAATATATTTACATAAATAGAGAACAAAGCTGCAACTTAAAAACAAAAATTGAATAAAGAAAAATGAGATCAGAATGTTATCAAACAATTTTTTTTAAATGCTGAGATTAAAAGTTAGAAATATTTACAATACAAATAGATTTATAGAAATTTGGATAAACCTAAAAATATTAATACCAATAAATTTAGTTAGATTTGGAGGAAGCTAAAATATTTATACAAATAGCTTTACTAAGATTTTTTTCCATTACACAAATATTTATACAAATAGTTTTATTAAGATTTATATAAATGCTAGTCTTTTTTTTAGATGAATGTTTTAATAAGCTTGATATATAAGAAAAAGACATCAAATATTCAAAATAGTTTTAAAAATATTTTTAATACATAGAATTTTATATTCAATTCTGCATTTCAAATAGAATTACACATTAAATATTTTAATTAGATATTTTAAATTAAGCTTAATCGTGTTAAAAAACAATTTGTATTAATTATGTTAGATTATTTTGTATTTAATTTTGGAAGCCGTTGTTTCTCTGATTACCTTTTATCTGGAGTCAGCCTTGTTCACGCAATCTCTGATTTCAAGTTGAGGATCGGCTTTAGAGCTTCTGAGAGGCTATGAATTTGCTTAATACGCAATTTAAATACTTTCAGAGGTGTTCTAGTCGTTTGAATTATGTAATTATTCTTGCAATATTTTTGCTTGAATGAATAGAAAATATGATTTTATTTCAATAACACATGACGGATTCTTAAATCTAAATCACTAATTACCATACATCAAGATGAATTACACAACAATTCATCATAATTACATATTTTCTTCAGTGTAGCTATTCTATTGCACCATACTTGTGAGTTCTTCAGTTTTATTGCCAACATCAATACACATTCATTTATGCTTTTCCCGGTTATTGCATCATAATAATCTTTTATTCTGTATCTTAACCTAAAAAAAGTTCTATCACTTGTATCTCTATTTATTATCTACTTATATGTTTGGTCATGATACTAAATACATCTCTTAAGGAAAGCCGTGACTGTTATGATTTTTCAATGATAATATAATTTCAATAATATAATACAGTTTTATTAAATGAGTTATATGTTCTCATAAATTTAGATTTATATAAATATTATTTTATTATGTCGTTTAAGTTGATAATTCAATAATAACATTATATTATATAAATTTTGTTTATTAAATTATTCTTTTTTCATATTATTTTATTTTTGTATTAATTACATTATAATCAAATGATATGACTATATTAAATATATATATGTTTTCTATTTTTCCAATATTTTTATAATATATGATTTATTTTAGTATTACACTTTAGTAAATATCCAAAAAATAATGAATTCTTGTAATTCTACTTAATGGGTTTCTAATACTTTTATAATATATGGTTTATTTTAGTATTACACTTTAGTAAATATCCAAAAAATAATGAAAGCTTGTAATTCTACTTAATGGGAAGTTGGCTCCACATTGGGCTATCTAGAAAATTATACTTAATGGGAAGTTGGTCTCCACGCTGGGCTATTTAGAAAATGGAGAAAATGGAGGCAAACTTAGATTAGACAAGATGAAATTTGAGAATTATTCTCATAGTTAAAAGAAAATCTTCAACTTCAAGTTTTTTATAGCTCATACATATAATCATCTTGAGACCTTCATCATCACTAAAAATTTTACATGATTTTTGATACATCTGCCACTTTCTTAAATATGCTTATGTAATTAGAATTGATTTCCATTTTATTTCTTCCTTATAATTATCATTCTACTCTTCTTTGACACCTCTTCACATACCCTTACACATTGAGATTTATGACAAGTCATAGCATGCAACATCAATCACACCTATGATTGTATAACTACTATTTTACCACCCTTCAAATAATTCCCAAATTTAAATTTAAGGTTCCCATCCTACATATCTTTGACATGTACATTGCAAACTAATGTGCAATTGCTAATCATATTATAATAAAAATTAAAAATGGTAAATCTATATACCTTGTCATTTCTTCATAGAAAATCATACCATGTTTTGTGCTTTCCATTTAGTATACATGGTGAATGTGTTTTCTTTCATGCTTTAAAATCTGCCACCAAATTAATTTTGACATACACAACAATTGTGGCTTCCACAAAACTATTAATGCTATGGGATTTGATGGATAGTCATGCCCCAATTTATGGAATCTAGTATGCAAACATTCTTTCCATGATTCACATTTCTGTTTACACAATATACTAATAATTGCACCTAAATGAGGTACAATAGTTACACTGATAGGAAGATATGCTTTTGAAATATATTTGAGAGGTAAAGGAGAAATTGGGAGAGCACATACATTGGTAGAATAAATATCTCTTTTATTTTTTTATTGATAGTATCTGCCTTAGTGATGTAATGTCTGAGAGAAAAATGTTGTGTTATTATTATCGAGTAGAGTGACATGGTGTTTTTTAATTGCTCCATATTAATTATTCTCCTCAAAAGGTGGACCAAAAAGAACTGACTTTTGTCTACTAGTAATAAGTTTAAAATTCTTTTGTGCAAAATAACTAATATTATAACAAATTTATTTTATGGGCTATAACCATACACAAATCTAAAGATCTAACATTGGAGAAAGCAACCATCAATATTGGATAGAGATTTCCAAAGTGAAGTAAATAAATGAAATTCAAATTCAAATGATACACACCTATGAAAGATAGTAAAAACACAAAATAATGTATATATAATCATAAGGAAAAATGAGGAAGTTTGTCTGCCACAACAGTCTCTCTCTCTCTCTCTCTCTCTCTCTCTCTCTCTCTCTCTCTCTCTCACACACACACACACACACACACACACACACACACACACAATCAAATCTAGAGCTTGTGTGCCACAACACACACACACTCTCTCTCTAATAAACCAAGTTAGTCATTTTTGTCTCTCTCGTATATCTAGAGCACTTAATATTTCAATTTCTCATCCACTCTGTATTACTGTGATAATTTTTTAAAAATAAAATTCATATTAAGCTACTATCTAAATTATTAGTCCCTATCATTAAGGTAGAGACTATAGTTTTTGATTGCCATTCTCATATTAATTTGCTCTTGGAAAATTGTACAATTTTCATTAAGCCTATGGTCTAAAGAACATTATATTTTAAAGTGACACTAAATCTTTTTAATTTCTTATTTCTTATTGGTTTTCAGTATTTACTCGTGTAGTGTTTTCCATTTTCTTCATCAAAATATTAAGGGAAAATATTACTAGACAGCTAGAGTGTTGTGCATTAATGTGTCTATTGCATGCATGCTTCTATTACGAGACAACTTTCCAAGAGGACAAATGTCTGACACATGTCTATGTTCAATGAACTTCTTAACATCCATCTCTAAATTATTCCTTTTTATTGCAATGTCAAAATTTGATTCATAAATTATTTTTGTGGACATTCTTTTGCTGAATGTAAATTTGGCTCTCTGGAATTTTGTTTTAATTTGTGTATTTCGTAGGGCAACAAGGAAAGATGCCTACCTGGTGCCATCTTTCTCAAGTTAGAAGAATATGCATGTCAAGGGCTAAGGCATTAGTCATAGTGCATTTGTTTAGTTTGTCTATACATTTGAATTTATCTTTTTCTTTTAATGTTTATTTGGCAAGGTTGTAAAAGATACATAAAACTCTTTCCAACTGGAGCTTAGATGATGCTTTTGATTTGTATTTGGAGACATTGGTGGCAATGGCACATATTTTCCTATGATTGAAGACTTAGTATTAGGTATTTTTTGAGCAAATAAATCTCTTTGAATTTCAAAATTTTCCATTTCATGTACTCTTTATTAGATTCCTATTATTGTAAGTTTGTTTTGGCATAAAAGAATCTTGCAAAAAGTGTTTTTTACTTTTGTTCATCATGGATTTGGTACTAGTAGTCATAAAACTCTTTCCAACTGCAGATTAGATGCTGCTTCTGATTTGTATTCGGAGACATTGGTGGCAATGGGACATATTTCCCTATGATTGAAGAGTTAGTATTAGGTATTTTTTGAGCAAATAAATCTCTTTGAATTTCAAAATTTTCCATTTCATGTACTCGATATGAGATTCCTATTATTGTAAGTTTGTTTTGGCATAAAAGAATCTTGCAAAAAGTGTTGTTTACTTTTGTTCATCATTGATTTGGTACTAGTAGTCACTTTTGTTCATCATGTTGTTTACTACACAAACGATCATCTCTAATGGCTCCTATGAGTGATTATTCAATTTCTGAGTACTAGTAGCACATGAAAGTAATTTCCTTGTGCTTAATATATGAATGTAAAAATGGTGATGTAACATTAGTTATCATGGCCTATGTTAGTGAGGTAATGGGTGCTGCTTAATGGTTTGTTGAGTTTCTTAAACACTGACTATAATTTATGTCTATTCTCTCATGGCAATATCTAAATTAGATAAGGTCCATTATCTTGAGAAACTATTTCCATTAGTAGTTGTCTCATGCAACAGACTAGAGAATCAGATAGAAGAATAGGAGTAAAGAGTACGTGAATACAAGAAAAAGAATGGCTTTCGGACAGGATTGAATAGACAAATTAGGGCACTGGCAGCAGAACCCTCACTCAAAACACATGAACACCTTGCTCAAAGTATTATCTTAAACTGCAATTTATTTTAAATCTTTGGAGGATGAGATTATTGCTATAACTAGATGATTTGATTCTATAAAATGTTCAAAACATTTAATAATACTTAGAAATTCAAAATTAACCTTACATACAAAAATAATTCTTAGAAATTACAAATATATAGAACACGGACATTTTTTTAACAATATTTAGAAATTCCAAATTAACCTTACATACTAAAATAATTCTTAGAAGTCACAAATATATTTACATAAATAGATAACACAATTCTTAGAAGTTAGAAATATATTTACATAAATAGAGAACACAATTCTTAGAAGTTAGAAATATATTTACATAAATAGAGAACACAATTCTTAGAAGTTAGAAATATATTTACATAAATAGAGAACAAAGATGCAACTTAAAAAACAAAAAATGAATAAAGAAAAATGAGATCAGAATGTTATCAATTTTTTTTTTTAATACTCAAAGATTAAAAGTTAGAAATATTTACAATACAAATAGATTTACAGAAATTTGGATAAACCTATAATTTTTAATACAAATAGATTTAATTATATTTGGAGGAAGCTAAATGTAATGTTCTCGAACAGAAATAAATGTATTTAATTATTTTTGTGTAATGGGCCAATTGTTTAATTTAACTCGGACCCAAATTTAATTTTTGTATAGTAGAATGTGTCACCGTCGGCTAATTTTGTACACCCTCAAAAAGCTTTTTTCGATGGGTATTTAAGCACGGCTCATAGTAGTTAATAGGTATGCTTTTGGAATTTGATCTCTCTGTACTATGGATTCCTGTTGGAGTTCGGCATTGTTTTCCATTTTGGAAGTGAAAGACCTTCCCTATTTGGCTTGCACGATTTTGGTGAGAATCAGCCCTCACCCTATTCCATTCGGTTCATCGCTTATGTATTTGACAAATTTTGGATTTTTCCTGTTAGTGAATCAGTGGTCTCTGTGTATGCAAATTGTGTTGTCTTTTGGAGTGGTCTCTATTATCTTGAATTTCTATTTTTCATTTGGCACTGTTGACAACCGTAAAGCTACTCCAGTTGGCTTCCTCATCACTGTACAGACTCGATTCTCAGATCTTGGATCTATGTGTGATGTGATACATTTCTATTTGGCTTTCTGACACCAATCTCTATGGTTTTTTTCATTCTCAATTTGTTGATACCAATCTCTGTCACTACACGGCATTCTGTACGAACTTCTCCATCACCTTACGACATTTGTAACTGTACAACCTTTTATCTTTCCCCACCCTCTGTACGGACCCACCTTCACTTTATATATCATCATATAGCTATGAAGTCCTTTCCCCCCTCACCGTATGGACTCTTGTGTATTAATTCCATCCATGTCAAGTGAGGTCACTGTACAGCCATAACATTGCCGTACGTCCATCCTCTTTCACCGTATGGCATATCACAGCCAACTGTACGGGCTATCTTCAACCCTCAAGAACATCATACGAATCACCTGTCTCTTGGCAATTTTAGGGGCAGTCGATGTCTTTGGTCTTAGGAAGCACAAGGGGGCTATTAAAGTGGTATCAAAGCAATTGATTCTGCCAGCCTGTGATTGGTGAATACGAGTTTATAGATGAAAGACAAGAAGAACACATTATGTTGATCAAATGGCCAAAGAATAGGAATGAGAACGAGAACCAATAGGTGCCGAAATCATTGCACTTCTGAGGGATCTTGAGTAGAACCAGGCATAGATCACTGATACTCAATGGCTTATGGAAGAAACTCTCAAAAAGTTGGTGGAAATTTTTTTTTTTGGAGAACTGAATGGACATAGTGTAGATTCGGTGGCAAGTAGATCACACACTCACACTGCACACTCTCAGCCATCCATGCCGATTTTCCCACCACGGACTGAGACACATCACGGAGAGAGACTTCCAACCTTCAAGGAAATACGGGAGGATTGGCAGAATGCAAATCTTGAAGAAGACATCTCCTACAAGGATTATGCAGAACTAAGAATGAGATACGCGGGAGGTGGAAACAGAGGAGGATATTTTAACAATGACCTAAGGAGAAAATTGAGTAAGGTGAACCTATCAACATTTGATGGTTCAGGCTCCATTTCAGCGCAGGCATGGGTAATGAAAGTCGACACCTACTTCCAGCTAAATCCTACGCCTGAAGAAGAAGCAATTAAATTTTTTGCATTGCACTTAGAGGGTGTTGCGCACGAATGGTGGCACCATGACACTATCACTCTTGGGCATGATCAAATAAAGACTTATGTTGAGTTCACGAAGAGACTAATTGAACGATTTGATGGAAAAGACCTCGAGCTCAATTTCAAAGATCTGGCACAGCTGAGGCAAACAGGATCAATAGATCAGTTCATCGTAGAGTTTCAGAGACTTTCTGTATTGGTGATAGACATTTTTGAACGAAGGGGGGTCGTTCTCTTTATGGATGGACTGGCAAAACCACTGAAAGGTTGGGTGAAAGGATTCAACCCGTCAACATTGACAGAAGCAATCAGTAAGGCAGGAAGCATGGCGTCGTTGTCAGCATCATCCTCATCCTCTTAGATTCATTCACATTTGAAATTGTTGACGTTCTCGAGGGACAAACCTCCGCCCAAAAAGCCATCACTGGATGAAGCATCTCGACAAGAACTTCGAAGAAAGAAATTATGTTTTAATTGCAAAGGGCCTTGGGAACTTGGCCACCGATGTCTCAAGAAAGGGAAAATTCATTACATTGAAGTGATGTCCAATGAAGAAGATGAGTAGGATCAAGAGGGAACGCCAGTGGAAGACATCCAACCTAGCGGTGACACTGACATGGCCAACTTCAACCATACGGAATGGATTTTCACTTTAATAAAATGTCGAGGATCCATTGCCTTGGCTGGCAGTCCGAGGTGCACAGTTTTTTGTGTGTGAGGTACCCTTTAGGGACAAAGGATCATAGTGATGCTGGATAGTGGAGCTACATTGAATTTCATAAATTCATCTTTAGTATAGTGAAGAAATCTTTCGATGGAAGCACATGTGGGCTTTCAAGTTAAAGTTTTCGAAGGGACTTTCCTGCCCTGCATGCACCTAGTTCCTTAGCTGAGCATCATGATGGCAAATCACACGGTGACAGAGGAATTTTTCATAGTGGATCTAGCCGACATGGAGGTCATCCTCGGCATACAGTGGATGGAGATGCTTGATGAATACACTCAGAGTTTCAAGCAAATGGACTTCACTTTCGTGGCTAATGGGAAGAAGGTGGTCCTCCGAGGGATGGCAAATGAAGGACCGAAGGAAGTTTCTGTGCATCAGATGGAGGCAATCCTATGGCATGATGATGTTGCATGGGTTGCACAATGTTTCATCTCGACGGAACCTATTAAGGGGCACCAAACACCTCCACAGGATAAAGAGCTTCAGGATGTTTTCAGTAAGCATGAAAGGGTTTTCATAGATATTCCTCCTGGCATACTGATGCATCGAGGATTTGAATATACAATAGAGTTGGAACCAGGAGCAAAACTTGTTATAAACACACCGTACCGCCACTTGAAGAAGTTCAAAGATGAAATAAAATGGACGATCTAGGAGTTACTCGATAAGGGATGGATCTGTCCCAGTTCTAGCACGTTCACATCATCAGTGGTGTTGGTCAAGAAGAAGGACGGAACATTGCATATGTGTGTGGACTATCATGCACTGAACAAGAGGAAAATAAAGAATAGGTACCCCATTTCCGAGGATAGATGAGCTACTGGATGAACTATATGGTGTAGTCTATTTCTCAAAAATAGATATCCATTTTGGATACCATCAAATCCGAATGAGGGAAGAGGATGTGGAGAAAATGGCCTTTCGTTGCCATTACGGACACTATGAGTTCTCGGTCATGTCATTCGGGTTGACCAATGCACTTGCTACATTCCAGTCATGCATGAACCACATCTTTAACAAGCAGTTGCATAAGTATTTGTTGGTGTTCTTTGATGATCTTCTCATTTATAGCAAGACATGGGAGGAGCACCTGAAACATTTGAACGAGGTTCTAAGTATCATGGAAGAATAGTCCTTGTTCGCCAAACAATCCAAATGTGAGTTTGGAATGACGGAGATATTGTACTTGGGGCATGGTGTTAGTCAATATGGGGTTCAAGTACATCAGGAGAAGATCTGGGCTATCCTCGATTGGCCTCCCCCGAAATCACTCACGGATCTGTGAGGGTTCTTCGAATCATGTAGCTACTACAGGAGATTTTTCAAGGGTTTTTCTCAGCTCAGTGCACCTTTAACTGATCTAACAAAGAAAGGGGCTTTCCAGTGGAATGAAGAAGCACAACTCACATTTGATAGGTTAAAAGAGGCCATGAGCACTTGTATGGTATTGGCATTGCCTGACTTCACCTGACCATTTATTTTGGAATGCGACGTGTCAGGGGAAGGCATTAGAGCAGTTTTGATGTAGGACAGACATCCCATCACCTATGAGAGCAGGAAGCTTACACCAACCGAGTGCCTATATTCCATCTATGATAAGGAAATATTGGCCATTTTTTACCCACTAACCAAGTTTCGATAGTACCTGGTTGGTGCCAAGTTTGTTGTCTGTACGGATCACAATAGTTTGAAATGTTTCCTGGAGCAGCAAGATTTGAACGAATGGCAACAAAAATGGGTAAGCAAGGTTCAATCTTTTGATTTTGATATTGAATATGTAAAGGGGAAAAACAATGTTGTTGTAGATGCCTTGTCTTGAAGACCCACCATCTGCTCACTAGAGCAAATCTCAACCGACTGGAAGGCATAATTGTTGGTGGAATATTCCAAGAATACTTTTGCTTGTGAGATAATGGATGGTCACATCCACGATGATCGTCATAAGGTGCTAAATGATATCATTTATTATAAGGATCGGATCTACCTAGTGCTTGAATCAAAGTTGAAGAAAAAGATCCTGAAGCACATGCGCGACTCCCCTCTGGCTGGTCATCCTGGCTTCCTAAAAACTTACAGAAGTATGAGGGAGAGGTTCTCATGAAAGGGATTGAGAGGGGATGTATTGTAGCATGTCAGAGCATGTACTGTTTGCCAATAGAAAAAATCCAAACACACTCTTCCTACTAGATTGCTACAACCTCTTTCGATTCCCAAACATAAGTGGGAAAGTATATCCATAGATTTCATAACAGGTCTTCCCAAGGTGAACGGAAGGGATTGCATCTTCATGGTAGTTGACCGGTTGATAAAGTATGCTCACTTCTTCGCCATCCCTTCGAACCTTCAGGCTGCACAGATCGCCGATCTATTTTTTAAAGAAGTCTTTCGACTACACGGGTTACCCCGAAACATCATTAGCGACCGAAATAGATGCTTCATCAGTATCTTCTGGATAGAACTGTTTCGGATGGCAGGAACTAAACTATCACCGAGTACAAGTTACCACCCACAGACAGATGGTCAAACTAAAATTGTGAACAAATGGCTCAAAGGTTATCTACGAAACTACATCTTGGCACAACAACGCACATGGGTGAAATGGATCCACCTCGAAGAATACTGCTACAATACCACTTATCACATGTTAATCGAAATGACACCATTATGGGCTCTATATGGGCACGAACCACTCTCCTTCCTTGATGCAGTGTTGAGTGATAGTCATGCTCCAAAGGTGAAGGATTGGCTTCAAGAAGGACGGGACATTCTGAAGAGTTTGAAAGAAAACCTACAGCAGGCACAAAATCGACAAAAGGTATATGCCGACAGACATTGATTAGAGAGGAATTTTGAAGTGGGTGATTTGATCTATCTCCGACTACAACCTTATCGACAATCCTCACTGAAGGGAATAGGGAAGGAGAAACTAAAGCCTCAGTTTGATGGTCCCTACCGTGTGATCCATTGCATTGGTGAGGTAGCGTACGAACTAGAGCTTCCTGAAGGTAGTCACATTCATAATGTCTTCCATGTTTCTTGTCTGAAGAAGACTATTAGGCAAAAAATCTCTGTCACTACAGATCTTCCACCACTCAATGAGGAGGGGAAACTCATCTTGGAACTTGCTGAGATTCTCGAAGTACATGAAAAAGTCTTGCGTAACCGAACGGTGAGAGAATACCTGGTATGTTGGCGACATCTATCACTGGACGATGCAACGTGGGAAGGCGAACACATCCTTCAACATCCGGCACTACATTTGCTTGAGGACAAGCAAATTTCAGGATGGGAGGACTGTAATGTTCCTGAACAGAAATAAATGTGTTTAATTATATTTGTGTAACGAGCCAATTGTTTAATTTAACTCAGACCCAAATTTAATTTTTGTCATAGTAGAGTGTGTCGCCGTCGGCTAATTTTGTACACCCTTGAAAAGCTTTTTTCGATGTGTATTTAAGCACGGCTCATAGTAGTCGATAGGTATGCTTTTGGAATTTGATCTCTCTGTACTGCAGATTCCTGTTAGAGTTCGGCATTGTTCGCCATTTTGAAAGTGAAAGACCTTCCCTATTTGGCTTGCACGGTTTCGGTGAGAATCAGCCCTCACCCTATTCCGTTCGGTTCGTTGCTTATGTATTTGACAAATTGTGGATTTTTCCTATTAGTGAATCAATGGTCTCTGTGTATGCAAATTGTGTTGTCTTTTGGAGTGGTATCTATTATCTTGAATTTCTATTTTTCATTTGGCACTGTTGGCAACCATATAGCTATTCAAGTTGGCTTCCTCATCACTGTACGGACTCCATTCTCAGATCTTGGATCTATATGTGATGTGATACATTTCTATCTGGCTTTCCGACACCAATCTTTGTGGTTGTTTTCATTCTCAATCTATTGATACCAATCTCTGTCACTACACATCATTCTGTACGGAGTTCTCCATCACCTTACGAGATTTGTAACCATACGGCCTTTTATCTTTCCCCACCCTCCGTATAGACCCACTTTCACTTTATATATCATCATATAGCTGTGAAGTCCTTTCCCCCCTCACCGTACCGACTCTTGTGTATTAATTCTGTCCATGTCAAGTGAGGTCACCATATAGCCATAACATTGTTGTACGTCCATCCTCTTTCACCATACGGCATATCACAGCCAACTGTAGGGGCTATCTTCGACCCTCAAGAACATTATACGAATCATCTGTCTCCTGGCAATTTACATCTTTGGCCTCAAGAAGCACAAGTGGGCTATTACACTAAAATATTTATACAAATAGCTTTACGATGTTTTTTTCCATTACAAAAATATTTATACAAATAGTTTTATTAAGATTTATATCAATGCTAGTCCATTTTTTAGATGAATGTTTTAATAAGTCTAATATATAAGATAAAGACATCAAATATTCAAAATAGTTTTAAAAAAATATTTTTAATACATAGCATTTTATATTCAATTATGCATTTCAAAAAGATTTACATATTAAATATTTTAATTAGATATTTTAAATTAAACTTAATCGTGTTCAAAAACAATTTTTATTAATTATGTTAGATTATTTTGTTTTTAATTTTGGAAGTCGGCGTTCCTCTGAATACCTTTTATTTGGAATCAGCCTTGTTCAAGCAACTCTGATTTTAATGACACTTGATGTATTCTTAAATTTGAATCACTAATTACCATACATCAAGATGAATTACAGATTTTCTTCAACATAGCTATTCTATTGCCCCATACGTGTGAGTTCTTCAGTTTTATTGCCAACATCAAATACACATTCATTTATGCTTTTCCCCGTTATTGCATCATAATAATCTTTTATTCTGTATCTTAACCAAAAAAAAAAGTTCTATTACTTGTATCTCTATTTATTGTCTACTTATATGTTTGGTCATGATACTAAATGCATCTCTTAAGGAAAGCCGTGACTGTTACGATTTTTCCATTATAATATAATTTCAATAATATAATACAGTTTTTAAAATGAGTTATATGTTTTCATAAATTTAGATTTATAAAAATATTATTTTATTATGTTGTTTAATTTGTTAATTCAATAATAACATTATATTATATAATTTTTGTTTATTAAATTATTCTTTTTTCATATTATTTTATTTTCATATTAATTACATTATTATAGATGATATGATTATATTGACAATATAGATGGTCTTTATTTTTCCAATATTTTTATAATATATGATTTATTTTAGTATTACACTTTAGTAAATATCCAAAAAATAATGAAAATTTTTAATTCTACTTAATAGGTTTCTAATATTTTTATAATATATGGTTTATTTTAGTATTACACTTTAGTAAATATCCAAAAAATGAGGAAAGCTTGTAATTCTACTTAATGGGAAGTTGGATACACACTGGGCTATTTAGAAAATGGAGAAAATGGAGGCAAACTTAGATTAGACAATATAAAATTTGAGAATTATTCTCATAGTTAAAAGAAAATCTTCTTCAACTTCGAGTTTTTTATAGCTTATACATATAACCATCTTGAGACCTTCATCATCACTAAAAATTTTACATGATTTTTCAAATTAAAAGCTTGGAATAATGTTCCACTCCAAGGAAAGAGGCTTGATGGAGATTTCACCACCACTTAAACAACAATAGAGTAGGCTACTCTGCACAACATGTATTGAAGTTTTCCTATGAGATTTTGAATGAACAAAGTTAATATAGTAGGCTATTCTACATAACATGTATTGAAGTTTTCCTTTGAGATTTTGAATGAACAAAGTCAATAGAGAAGGCTATTATGCACAACATGTATTGAAGTTTTCCTATGAGATTTTGAATTAACAAAGCCATTATTAGGGACTTCTGGGATTTTTTATTTTGTGCAGAAATGGGCCTTAAATTTTTTATTGTATTAGGCAGGTAGAACTAGAAGCATTGAATAGTTGAACAAAGTATATAACATGTTCATAAAGTAATTAGATTCATCTAAGATGGGTTCTCTCATCATTAACCTTGAAGCATTGAATGGAATATTGCCAAAAGGTTATTAATAAATAAAATTTGATGCTTACAAATTTTGATAGTATAACATGTACATCATTAACCTTGAAGCATGTACATCATTAACCTTGAAGCATTGAATAGAATATTACTAAAAGGTTATTAAAAAAAAAAAAATTTCTACTTAAAAATTTGGTAGGAGTATAACATGTTGATAAAGTAATTAAATTCATCCATGTCTAGTAGGATGGGTTCTCTCATTGTTGACCTAGAAAACATACTTGTCTTCTATTTGAAAATATACATTATCTTTTAAAATTCATTACTTCTCAAAAAACTTGAATCCCTAAAATATCTAGGTATTTAAGTCCTCTTTGGATGACCTATTAGTATGAATAATCATTTCTTGTATGGGGTTTTCTATAATTTTATTTTTTTAGAATTTTTTTGGTCTATCTCAATACTATTTAAACCTTGTTAATCTGTATTGTCATAGATGTTACTCCATCTATGTTTTTTATGATTTCATTAGATAATTTTCTATCAAAAATTGATCCATTTTTTTCCTCTATTCTTTTACTTTATAATTTCTTAGTATTTACTTCTTAATGATGTCATATAAATCTTTAAAATTATATAGTATTGTATACTTTACATTCCTCCACCACCTTAGGTAGGGACTGGCATATTTTTTATGGAAATCAATTCATGTTAGTTCTCTTTTTGTAAAAAATAAATAAAATGAGCCAATTGAAAAAAACCATACATTTTTAAAACACAAAATCATACTTTAGTAGACAATATGAAGAAACATTTTTCTCTCCATCTTTTTTCTTTTACACAAATACCAGCAATAAAAAAATAAAGAGATTGTAATGCTCGTGCTCTCCCACTTTTTTCCCTTGCCCAAAATATTTTGTGCAAACATATCTACCTATTAGCATAACCATTGCACCTCATTTGAAATGTGTAAAGTGTAAATGGAATCTGGAAATGAAATCTCATTGTTACCCAAATTAGAATCTCACTTCCAATAAAGACAAATTCGCTTTGGTTGATGGCCAAATGAAACAAGTCAACTCATAAAATATGAAATAGAATGATCCCATTATGGACTTGATCACTACAATATACTATCTTTATTCACAGGTTGGTGTCTTATAAACCTTGAGATGGAATACACTTAAAAGGCATTAGAACCATTCTTTGGAGCTAGGTAGATATTGAGGGCATCCAAGTATAAATTATCTCCTCCTAGCGGGATCCAACCATCAGAAGGATTATTGAATCCTCAACTTTAAAGGCTCGAACTGAAATCCCTTACATTCTTGCCTTAGTTTGGTTATTTAACATAGATTTGTAAATGATTTTTACCAAAGCAGGTAAGGACTCCGCTGTTTTATCTGGGCAGAGATTTACAAAACTAGATGATTTATTCTCTGTCTAATATGGAATCCAATTGTGGTAGAGGATTATCTCCTCCAATACTGACAACATTTCTATTGCTTCCCAATAATTCCATCATTTCATTTCTAAGGAAATCCTTGCTTTACATTCTTTTCACTTCACGAGGCTAAAAACCAACCTCCAAATATGTGCTCAAAATCCCATCACCATAAAAGAACTGAAACAAGAGGCGATGGTGTATTAACAACACAACATGATTTTTTCCTGGTTTTATACAACTATATAGCGCAGGATCACATGCATCTGACAATGAAAGCCATTTGCATTCTTTCTATCATATAGTCACGGAATAACTATGCCCATCACAACCATCTAATGGGACAATGGATTGCCATCAAATTTTCATTACAACTTGCCTGATATATTATTTTTTGCAGATTTTTTTTTCCCCTGCAGATTTTTTTTTCAATTAATGCTTGCATTATTGTCTATATTTATGATACTGAGAATAAAACCGATGTGAAACTCTTTTCATCAGTGGGTAAATCCAACAACTTTGAAATCTAATAGGATTATTTAGATATTGGCAAGAATCTCCTTTTCAATTTGAATGTTGTGGTTCCTTTGGTTGCAGGAATAAGAATATGGGAATAGGAATCCATATTCTAGAAGTGTTATTCTAGAATAGAAAATAAGAATATGTATTTCCTATTTTTGTTTGGTTCAAATAGAATTTGATCGGGACTTCATAGACCCAAAGATTTATGTTTTCTAAAATAAATAAAATTGGAATAGAAATATGTATTCCAATTCCACCTATTTAGATAGAATTGCAAATGCTCATTTTTGGGCCAAAATTGAAATACGTATTCCTATTCACAATTCTGATTTGGTGCACTCAAACAAAGAATTTTTTTTTTATAAAGAATTTACATATTCCTATTCCACTCATATTCCTGCTACCAAATAGACCCTTAAGAATATGGCTTCATTCATGACATCTTCTTGTCCTAATAGTTTATCATGAGGGTTATATTTTTCTACAAACTCAACATTTAAGGCTGGCAATTCAATTTCATCATCATGCCTAGTTTCCACTTGCCCTTGTTTCATTGCCTCTCTAATATTCAAACTATAGTAGATGATTTGCCTTCTACTTTTGGTTTTAAAAGCATTTTACCAATTTATAATTGAAAACCATATGGGTTTGATCTCAAGTCTTCAAAAATGCCTGCACAATCTTTTCTTGAAGCAGAGTTGTGGAGTGTGCTGCCATGACTAATAAATATTATAATTAATTGAAATGCCTCTATATTTTAGTGCTTTTATGAATATAAATAAAGAAATTGCAACACATTACATATAAATAAACTGACATAAATGAATTAAGTCTTTGAATAAAATAGATGTAAAACTAACTTTGTTTAGCTGGGGTTTGATAGGGGATCCTTTACTATACATCCTCCATGGAAGAAAAAATCTAGTGCCTCTAGATTCTTGGCCAAGAATATTTGATCCCAAAAACATAACCATTCCCAAGTCTCTGCTCAAATTACTAGGAGAGAACTAGGGGCTACACTACTTCATTAGCCTTGCATTTCTTACACACCTTGCTTAGATGTGAGGATACCCTTTAGCCTACAAGAAACACCAAATGCAAAGGCACTCGAGTCATCAATTTGAAGCCAAGAAATTAAACTAAGTGACTTTTAAATTGCTACTCACTAACCACTTTGAATAATGTATTTGGTTTGAAGCACACTGGAATGCTATTTTCTGAAAACTATGGCAAATCTTGTTACAAGTTAGAGTTGTCATTGTACCAAAAGATCGACCCATCAATGCTTGATACAACCACTAGACTTATAGAACATGGGAGGCGATTAAGCCATGTCAAAAATCTTGAAGGTGAATGTTGGTGGTTATTCCAACAATCTCCCCCTTAGCATTACCCAAAGGGCTTCAAACCTATAAGCATGCTTTGATACCACTTGTTACAAGCTAGAGTTTTCATTGCACCAAACAAACTTCCAACCATACTCTTGTATAATGTTGGATTCACAATTTTGTTGCAGTCTTCCTTGCTCAACTTTAGACCTACTACTATTGGTGTTGGGACTGCCTTCTTGTTCTATGTTTTGAATCTCTCCAAGATTTTTCTTACATATTTTTCTTGAGAGATGAAGATGCCACGATGCACTTGTTTTACTTCTATGCCTAGAAAGTACTTCAAGAGACCTAGGTATATCTTTTCAAACTCATTTTTCATGGCCTCTTTGAAGTCGTTGATTAGGAAATTATCATTTCTAATGAATATTAAGTCATCTACATATGAGACAACAATCAATACTTTACCACTTGTCACCTTGATGTAAAGAGTGGGCTCACCATCACTTTTGCTAAAGTCATTACTCATTAAATATGAGTCAATCATGTTGTATAGTGCCCTTGGAGATTGGTTGAGCCCACAAAGAGCTCTTTTCAGTCTACACACTTTGTGTTCTTCATATGCAACTTCATAACCAGGTGGCTGCTCTACAAAAGACTCTTCTTTCAATACACCATTCAAGAAGATAGACTTCACATTCATTTGATATAAATTCCACTTGTGTTGGGCTGCAATTGCTATGATAGCACACACAGTTTCTATTCTTACAACCGGGGCATATGTCTCATCATAATCTCTACCGTATTGTTTCTTGTACCTCTTGATCACTAGTTATTCTTTATGCCTATTTATTTTTTCGTCAGCATTGCACTTGGTCTTGTAGACCCATTTCAATCCAATTACTTTTCTCTTGGGAGGCAAAGTACTTAACTCCCATGTCTCATTTATTTCAATAGCATCTATTTCTTCATCCATGGCATTACATCATTTCTCTTCATTCACAACTTCCTAAAAAAAAATTGGATCACTATGAGAAAATAATGAAAAATTTACACTCTCATCATGATCTTCCTCATACCTTTCTTCTTGGTATATCTCCCTTAGACTTTTAGTCTTTCTTGGCAATAGGGAGGTGAGAGTGGGATGTGAATTCTCAATATTTTTGTTGCTACTATTTTGTGCATTAGCTCAGGGCTATCTTTAAGTGCTTGGAGCTATTGCTTGGCATGTTAAGGGTTGCTTGCCTTTTTGCCTTATTCTAAAATCTATGTTTGTTGCTCCATCATCTTGTTAATCACCAATGTCATCATCTTCCTCTTCAGTAGTAGGCACTTCACTTGAAGTGCTTGAGGATTCATCTACTAAGCCATCCCATGACTGATTTTCAAGAAACTCCACATCTCTTGAGATGATAATCTTCTGGTCAATTGGATCATATAGCCTATAAGCTTTTGATTTTGAGTTGTACACTATAAAGATGCACTTCACACATTTTTCATCTAGATTTTTCCTTTTTTCTTTAGGCACAAGTGGATATGCTACACATCTGAACACTATCAAGTGTTCAACTATTCATCTGTTCTTTGACCATGCCTCAAGAGAAATCTTGTCATGAACTCACTTTGTAGGATACCTATTAATCAAGTACACGATTGTTGCTATGACCTCTCCCCAATATTCAATTGGGATTCCTTTTGCTTTCATTGTGCTTCTTTCCATCTCAACAATGGTCCTATTCTTCCTTTTAGCCACTCCATTTTGCTATGGAGTATAGCTGGTTGTAAGCTATTTCTTGATGTCATTTTGCCTAAAAAAATTTACAAACACATTGGAGCTATACTTCCATCCTCCATCTAATCTAAGGACTGTTACATAGTGTCCACATTATTTTTCAGTCAACCCTTTAAATTTAACAAATTTATCAAATGCTTCAAATTTGTTCTTTAAAAAATACACCCATATCCTACGACCGAAATCATCTATGTATGGACTATAAAATAAATACTCCCCCAAATAGAAGTAGTTTGCATACGGTATACTAAATTAGAATGCACCAATTCTAATGGTGCTCTAACCCTTCTAGAATTTTCATAATTAAAGGGAAGCCTATGTTGCTTACCCAAAATGAAATCTTCACACTTGTAATATGAATCTACTATGCTTGGAAACCATCTACCATTCTTTTCTTAGATAACAAATTTAAACTAGAAAAACCAAGATTTTCATACTTGAGATGCTAAAGCTTGAAGGGGTCTTCAATCATGCTCCTAAGAGCTGATTTTTGATGTACTATTGTACATGCATGCTTGGGAGGTGTAGCACTGACTTGAGAAGAGAAACATGTATGTATCCTCAATGGGAACATCCTATTCTTTGTCATTTGGACTGCTACAAGTATTCTATTACTCTCATCCTTCTCATGAATGATACACTTGTCATTTTACATTAGTACCTTGTATCCATTTTGAGTGAGTTGTCCAACACTCATCAAGTTGTGCTTCATACCTGAGGAAAAATGCATGTTCTATATCTCCTTCTCACCTTGCTTGGTGTGGACCATGATAGATCCTTTGTCCACTATGGGAATGGTTCCATCATCTCCCATCTTAATTTCATACTTAAAAGTCTTGTCAATGAAAGAAAATAAACTTTCATTATTACTCATGTGGTTTCTACAACCATTGTCTAGGTACCATACCTCAGGGCTGCCTTCTTCACCAATGTTGCACATGATAAAGGCTGTTGGATTGTTTTCATTTCCCATGTTTGAATTAGCCACATTAGAATTCTACTTTGATTGATCGCCCTGCTTCTTCCAACATTCACTTGCATAATGTCTATACTTATGACAATAGTAGCATTCAAAATTGCTCTTATTGGAGTTGTAATTCTTCTTACCTCCTCTAGAGCTATTTTGAGAGATTTGTTTTCTCCCTCTTGGTTGCTTTCTCATCTTGAACTTTCTGCCTCTACTAGAGTCATTTCTTCCTCTCCCCTTGCCTCTTGAATTCTCTTGAGCCTTGAAAGACTACTCTTGGAAAGTTGTTGCTGATCTATTGGTCCAATGCTCATATGTTTGACGAGTTCCCATCAACTCATCCATGTTCAATGTGGTGAGATCCTTTTTTCCCTCAATGGTCATCACAAGGTTGTCATATTTTTGAGGTAAACTCCTCAATATCTTTTCCACAATCCTCTACTATTAATAACCTTTTCCATTTGATTTGAACTAGTTTATCAAAGTGGAGATTCATGAGTTGAACTCTGCAATAGGTTATTTTCCTTCATCTAAAGGTTCTCAAACTCTCTTCTAATCATCTATAGCTTTACTACTCCAACCTTATCAATCCCTTTGAAATTTTTCTCAAGGATATTTCATGCTTCCTTTGCATAATGTACTACTACAATCTTGGGGAAGACTCTTTTTGTCATTGTCGCCTTAGTCAGACTTAATGCCTTAGCATCCTTTCTCCTTGACTCTTTCAACTAAGTCTTTTGTGGATTGGTGAGGTTAGCATACATTGTTGGGACTGTAACATTATTAAACAAATTGATCACAACGTCCCACCAGTCATTAGCTACCATTATGGTTTTCATCTTCTTTGCCCATTTATCACAATTTTTTCCATTAAAGAAATGCCATGTCAAATATCCTAGAAAAAATGCCCTAACTCACTATGGATATGGGGCCTCAAAGCTTTGATACTATATAAAGAATAAATCAAAAACTTAAAAAAAACTGATTAGAAGAAGGTGTTGAGTGATAGTTTTCTCAAAATGCAATGGATGTCGAGGGACAGGTAGGAGGTGTTGAGAAAACTTGACACATGAAGGAGTCAAGTAGCTTGACACTAAAGGTAACTCAGCATAAGAGTGTATTGAGTGGCCTTGATCATCAAAGAAGGTGGAACTCATCTCAGTGGTTTTTGATTGAACTCAATCAATAAGGATACCGAGTGAACTTGGTTAAAGAGTAAGCTGAGTGAGTTGTTTAATAGACATATAGTCTAGACATTTCAGCCATTAAAACACAAAGGGGATAACTTTAAAAACTTGTAAGTATGAATATGTTAAATGCAAACCATACAATGTCAAATAGAAGGGAGGTAACAATGAGCCAAGTATGCATGCTTGCTTACTTTCTATTCAACTAAGTTAAAACTATTACAAAATTTGGGAGCATTTGGCTTCAACTAGAAAAGCATAAAAATTTCAAATTGATAAAACTTTAAATTTCAAACTTACAACACTAATGGATGCATACAAAAATGTTTGGAGCAATCACTACTTCATAGGACAAAACAATATGAACTTATATAATAACAAAAGGATTCAACATCTGCTAAAATTTCCTTCTATCTTCTGAATTTTCTGCACTTTCTTCCTCTACTCTAATCTATTGATCTACTTCTTTTTTGCTCTGTGCTCTATTATGCTCTTTTCAGCTAATCAAATGAATCGGTTTCATTCCTTTTTCTTTTTAGCAAAAAAATTTTCCCTCTCATTTTTGAATTCAAACTCACCTACCTACATTTAATATTTCTAACTATTGTTACTATAGGCTGTTAGGGTGGTAGGTGGGCATTGGCTCAAGGAGAACCACTTACGCATGAGATATTTCAACAAAAAGATTACCTCAATTGCAATGTGAAAGATATCATCATCACCATTCCTACCTATTTCAGAGATTCTTAGAAGATGACTACAAAAGATGCTGGGAAAATTATAGGCCTCAATATGATGAAAATGATCAATGAGCCCACTGTACGTGTGATCTTTGATGAATTTCTTGCATCTACAAGCATGGAAAAGATAATCTTTGTTTCTAAAAATTTAATTTAATTTGATTGGATCTTGTTCATTGGATAGGAAAATGGAAATTAATGTGTAACCATTATGCAAGCCTTAAAATGCTACATAAACTAATAACATACCCACAACTACCAAAAATCTTCTCTCCACTCGACTAGCCCGATAACTCATTACTCATCCATTTCCTATGATCGTGTCATTTTGAGTCTATTGCTAACATTCATCAAAATGGAGGTGGGGGGGATCAAAGGGATGGTCATCCAAAGGATTTTAAGACTCAACCATTGATTAACATATTTAGTTTTGGATCTTTCAAATAGGAAAACATCTACTGTGTAATAAACCTAAACAAACCTTTGAAAGTAACACAAAAATATGACTTGATATTTAGATTTCTCTTAATAAGGGGAAGTCATAATTTTAACATGAGGATTAAAGGTTGACCATATATACAAAAGACTTGTATTACTTTAAAAATATGTGAAACATTATTTAAATTAGTGTGTAATAAATTTTTTTCATAAATTTATAAGTTTATATAAATTCAAGCATTTATAGATGCAAATATATGTGTATTTATATCTACTACATTAAAAAAAAAATTGACATTATTTCTTCGTATAATTGAGGACCCTTGAAGATTTATATGATCTATAAGAACACATTTTATTTCTCTAACTAGCAAGATCTCATAAATAACAATACAGAGAGTAGTTACGTTCCTAATTACCCTATTGTTTCCCAGGACTCCCCTTTTATCTAGTGGTAGGAAACACAAGAACACCCCCTCAATATGTATTTTTTTGAACAAAATCCTATGGTGGACGTTGTTGTTGAAATAGGTGAGATATGAACCAAGTTCACCTAGGGGAGGCAAAGATCCCCCCCAGCAAAAAAAAGAAGAAAGATAGAGAAAGGAGAGGAAAAACATGATCTTTGAAGAGATAGATTTAGATTTTGAGTCTAAGGGGAGTGGAAAAAAATAACCAATGCTAAGAAAAAGAAGAAAGTTAGGAGGCCCCTTTACATTGAGAGGAATAAGAGAATAACTTCCCCCCACCCTAGAGAAACAAAGAAGTCTCCCAAGAAAAAGGTACCCATGTTTTGGCTAGCTTTATTATGAACACATTTGATCTCAAAACCAAAGAGGATAATATGCGTACCAATGATAACTCCATCATGATTGCTACTTCCCCACCTCAAGAAGCCTAAGGAGCATGCCCCTATTCTCCCTCCCAAAAAGAAACCCCTTGACACCTTTTACTCCTCATGTGTAGCCCCCTATTCAGGACCCCCACCTTGTTAGCATAAATGCTAATGATATTCCTTTGGGGTCCTAAGCATTGCTAGAACAATTAGGGAAATTGTTAGCATGATTGACATGTTGTATTCATGACTTCTTTCATCAATGATGTCAACATAATATTGTTTTTGTAAAGACTAACACAGTAGCAGAGAGAAAATGAAGTTGTATAGACTATGTACTAATGATGAGGTTAAGTGTAATTGAGGATATGATCTACAGTGTGTCCTGATGATATGGACAATTTCTCATATAGAGAGTCTAAGACATGTGTGAGACATTCAAGATTTACAAAAGATAGTTTGTAGACAAAGTACCTGAGAAGTAGCTTTCGATGTTTGGATTGTCTCTATTAACATGTATAGAATAGTTATGAGAAAATTTGGATAGTGATAGTAGATAGTTTGATGATGATGTCAACTAGTGCTCAAGGTTCGAAGTCACATGTGTGAGAAGTTGTAATTACTGTGAGCTGACAATGTTTTGTAATTATAAAAGATGTAATGAATTGTAATATCTTAATGAGGTCCTATTATAATTAATTTGGAAAGCCTCAAGGCTGACTTAGAATTATTTTGAGGATATGGTATAAAGTAAGGTTATTTTCCTTGTGGTGAAGATGTGAGGATATGTACAAGTGCAAATTGTGCAAATGATATGCAAAATTTTTAAATGTGAGTAAGAGATCAAAGGGATCAGTGTGATGTGAATTTGAAGATCTTGTATTGAGATTTGAGAAGGTATTTGGTGTGGTAATAGCATAGAAAGAGAAGAGAGAAAGAATTCAAGTTTTGAAGATCAATTTCATTTCTATTATTCTAAAAGGAATAACACAAAGACTAGTTGGACAATGAGTTCGGTGGTCTTGCCTTTGAAGCTATTTGGATAGTGGGTCCATCTACCTTCTAGAACTCCTAATAGGGTTGGCATAACCCCTAATAGTGTTGGAATGTCCTAATAGGGATTCAAAATCTCCTAATGGGGGTTGATATGTGCTAAGTGTAATTAATTGGCTCCTAATAGATTTCATCCTCTTAAAAGGAAATTTTATATTAGTGCATCATTTTGTGGGTAGCATCCTCACCAGGGTTTTTCCTCTAATAAAGGGTTTCCTAGTTAACATATCTAGTGTTATTGTGTATGCATATCTTCTTATGGTTGTTGATTATATTATTCACATGTTTAAAGTTTAATAAGGTTATAAAAATTATATTGATTTGATAACTAATTCAACCCCAACCCCCCTCCCCCACCCCACACCACCCTCACCCACCACCCTCACCTACCCTCTTCTTAGATATCTTGGTGGAATTTAATTTCTAATAGTCATACCCCTAATTTGGATAAAACAACTTTCACACAAGTTAGTTGAATTAAAGAATTTGTGGAGTGAGCTAAAAAAAAACACTGATTAAAAAATTTGTACATAATGTTCACTACTCTAGTTCAATTTTCTATAAAGGTCATGCATTCAACTATTTCCATCTTCTTTAGTAGGAGAAGATGAGAGGTAAGGTGGAGGAGGAGGAGGAGATTTCCATTAGACTCTATAGGTTCATTTTGGATGACTAGCTAGACACACTAATGGGAAAACCAATTGCCCCCAATGAGAAGAAATAATAATGGATTGGCCTTATTCTGTGTTAATTTTACTTTTATTTTTATGATTATTAATCTCTCGCCTTGCATGGCCAAAATGGAAAAATATATTATGGACTTTAATACTATTAGTTTTTTTTTTTTTTTTTTTTTCTTGTTGGCTACTAGTATGTTACTATAATAGTTGTATTAGTAGTTTGGAAAACTCTTGTAGGTACTTATTTTTTATGTTAATGGGTGGCTAGTGTGTTATTTATTATCCTAGTCAGTGAGTTGTTTGTCAACTAATAGTGCTTCTTTTACTATGGTTGTTTATGTTGGGCCAAACACCCAGTTTTTACTACTATTAATATAAAAAAATAATACAAAGATTCAACCTTAGTTTGGTTTTTCATATATTCTTTTGAAGGAGATAAATTTGTAGGATTTATTAGGATTTTCATTATGTCCTTTGTACCCTAATCAATTTGAAAATTTATCAATACTTGTCCACATAAAACCTACAACTAGTACATTTGGCAGTTATTTTTTACCTAAATTTTAGATGGTAGGCCAATTTGGCTAGTCAAATGTATTTTTAAAAACAAATATGATCCCAATAACATCAAAATTTTGACGAAATTTAATTTTACCATCAAAATTTATTCTTTTTTAGGGATATAAATAAAGAAAGAAAAAGAGAATCTTCATTCATTCACATAGAAAAGTGCAGGTTCATGGGAGGGAGGCTTCAAGAAGATTTTTATAGTCATTAAAGGTAAGAGTTTTTATATGTTGATGGCTAGCTTTTCTGTCATGAAAACCTTTCAACTTTTGACCTAAATGTGTGATTTTTATTTTTAGTTATTTTGAATTAGTCTTAAATTTGAACTAGTGCCACTTTGTAGCTTATGATTCATGATAATTGGTCATCATTGCAGTTTCTATCTTGAAATCCTTTAACCTTGTAACTTTAAAATGTGATGTTTTTATGTTCCTATAGTCTATTGAATTGACTCAAGATTCAAACTGGGGCTATGTATAGCTTACAACTAGGGCAATTGGTAGTCATTACAATTCTCAGCAGTTGCTTATTATTAACACATCATTTTAGTAGCAATGAAATGCTCTTAAAGAAGAATCTTAAGTGTTAGCAATTAATCTTGGTAGTGAAATGTATTAGGGTTTTTTCATACAATCAAATTCAAAAGTTTTCACTATTAGATTTTTTCCCTAATATTTGAAATTCATTTATAGGATGTTGAAAAGCATATGATGTGTTAAATGTCAAAGTTAGGCCCTTTCTTTCCCGCTAATTATTTAGTCACTCATTTTCACGTATTTGTTCTCTATTTTATTCAACATGTAATCTTCCACATTATTAAAAATTAATTACATCTACATATTCTCATTTTCATTCTCTTGTCTTTATAGGTCTTGGGTCGCCTTTAGAGGTATAGACTTCTTTAACCAAAGTTCAAAGTTTACACTCTACTAAGTAGATTTTACAATCTATGATTTTTTTAAAATTATTTTTTTATTTGATTATGTGAGTATTTTGTATATCAATTCTTTAGTTTACACCACAATCCATCATTATATGAGGGGAGAAAGCGTCAGGGAAAAGTGAAGTAAGTTAGAGACTTAATTTCTTTAGAAAGGGAAAAAAGTTGTAGAAAGAGAGTGGTGAAAAGAGTTAACTATATAAGTGAAAGATAATACCACAAATAACCTTAGACTATTATTTTCATTTTTTTTAAAAAAATTCTTTTATAGTTATAATATCCCAAAGTAAATTTTAACCATATCCACAAAATAAATCCCAAAACCAAAACTTGAATTGGTATTGAGATCAATGAATTAGACTAAAAGAAGTGAATGAAAAAAAGGTACATTTCATGAACATGTTTTTGGTTATGCCCCTAGACTATTAGAAATAATAGCCCATTAAGATAACAGAGAGGGAGGTTGGTTGAATTAGTTATTCAATTAAAACATCTATTAGCCTTAATTAATCTTAACTATCCAATCATGATGCAGTGCAAGGTAGGAGTATCCCCAAAGGAGATGTCCTAGCCCCGAGCTATAAAACCACATAGCAGAAACACAACAACAAGAAGCAATAATGCAAGGTCTAATACCAAATTACAACTCTTTATTGATAAAATAACTATTACATGCAATGTGTCAAGCTATAAGGCCTTCCTGGTTACAACCAAATACAATAAAAATTACAATAATAGTTCTACAAGATCCCTAAAGATCCAATCCAAACACTAGCTAGTCCAGATCCACACTCTGGTAGAAACCTCACAAGCCCACCAAGCAATCCCCTTATTTTCTAAGACACAGCTACTAGCTCTTCTCCAAATTTTGTCTTCCAAGCTCCTCCACTTCTCCACGATGGATGAATAATGACTAAATACTTCCCCATAGCCCCTACTTATACCAATCTAATCCACAAGTCAACCCAAAATACAAACTAAATACAAATACATAAATTAAATGCCACAAGTTGGCCTACAACAACAATTAAATGCCCAAAATTGATGTCTTAGTAAAATTGTGATATATCCTAGCTCATAATGAATTAGAACCCATACTTCAAACATGGTTAGTACTCTAGGCCCTCTTCAATTCCTAAAATTTTCATCCTCTAACTCATTATAGAAAATTAGTTACACAGCCTACAATAGGCACCAAATTCCTAACCAAGGCCAAGCTCCTCCCAGACCATGCCGAGCAACCAAAGACCATGCTAAGTAACCAAAGACCATGCCAAGTCTCAAGAACATGCCAAGAAACCAAAGACCATGTCGAGCAACCAGTATCTGCCAAGATCCACAATACTTAACCAAAATCCCTCCAAACATGCAGGATTGCAAGCAAACCCAAGATGATCCTGCATTAAATCAAAGTAAAAAATCCATAACAAGATGCACATATACAATTGCACCAAATTTGTTAACTGGGGAAACCCTTGATTCAAGGGAAAATCCCAGTGAGATTGATGCCCACAAAAATATACTGATATATATATATATATATATATATATATATATATATATATATATATATATATATATATATATATATATATATATATATATATATATATATATATATATATATATATATATATATTCCTTGGTAGAGGATGGACCATATTAGGAGTTTATAAACTTATTCAATGCATACTTTTCCCTATTAGAAGACTAGGAAATTCCAACCCTATTAGGAGTTGTAGAAGGTAGAGGAACCCACTTTCCAAACAACTTCTGGGGAAAGACCACTGAACTTTATTGTCCACCTGATCTCTCAACTATTATTTGCAGAATAATTTTTTGTACTATAATTTAACCTCTTTCCTCTATATTTTCCACTAGAAAAATCACTTTCATACCTTGTAGACCAGGTCATGAACCTCAGATCTAAAGACCAAATGTCAGATCTCAAAATAAAATGTTGGCAATGAAGTTCTCTCCAACTTTGCTATGCTCATCTTTTCTTATCTTATCAACTTGTTTCTCTTTTTTTATCTCTTCGTGCTTCTTACAATCATTCATACATTCATACATAATAAAGGCTAATGTCCTTCCTTTATATCAATTCCATAAAACCATTCCTTGAGTCGGCTATTATACCTTCTTGATTAATTATTATAGGACCTCATTAAGAATATGTTATACTTAGTGATAACATCAAGCAATCACATTGTAACTTGAATAAATTTTTGTACATGTAATATTATCATGAGCGAGCTTAGCCACATCATCTCCAACATGTCTTCTACATGATTTTAACCTTTCTTCTTAGAATAACAACTCTGCTAAGAGATATAACAAGTTTACTAGAACATGCTTTTGTAAACTCTATCTCAGAACAATCTTCACCAAAACTCACATAACTTCTTCTAAACTTAATATCTTATTCTTTTGAGATTAGCTACATATACTTGACACTTAGTAGTATCTCCCTTTAACCTCTCTTATTGAAAATTTTCAACGATGTGTCCATACTAATTTGATCCTTCCCATTGTTCTTCTATCAGATACCACAAAAAACTATTATGTTGACATCAATGACAAACATAGTCATGAATGTAACATATCATCATGATAATGATCTAATCATGTTTCTAAAATTACCCCCCATAGAAGTATTATCAACATTCATGCTTCCAACAATCTCCCCCTTTGGCATTGATGGCAACATAAATGAAAAACATATAGTTCCAAGAATACGAACAGTTAAAGAATGTTATCCTTTCTTTTCAAATCCTCTTCATCAGTCATTCTCCCCTATTGATATACCTAAATATACTCTATATCAAACTATTTTTCATGCTATAATATCTCCCCCATTAACATCAATGTCAAATGTTTGAACAACCATCTACCTCTACAAAAACTATCTCCAACTTGCTCAAGTGTCCAAAGATATTTTTCAAAACAACATCCATCAAGAGTCCTAGATGAATCTATCCATCAAAAAAATTACCCCATACATGAACCATCAAGATTTAGTCCAAACAAACAATAGTTCTATGTATCACTAGACAGATGCACTCTCGCATCATCTACTATAATGTAGGTAGAGGCATAAACCCTAACATACCTCACAAATACTCAAAAGCCTCTTTTGAAAGAGGCTTCATAAACATATATGCAATCTTATCTTTCGTGCTTACATACTCCAATCTAATTTCCTTTTCTAAAACTTTCTCTCTCAACATATGATATTTGATAGAAATGTGCTTAGTCTTAGAATATAACACTAGATTCTTATCCATATTCACTGTGCTTGTGTTATCACAATGTATGACAATAGGTTCACAAAATTCTATCCTTATATCCTTCAACATTTGCTTCATTCAAATAAGTTCATTACAATTATTTGTTGCTACAATATATCCTACCTCTACTGTACTCTATGAGATACATTCCTACTTCTTACTTAACCAAGAAACCACTTTTTTTCTAAGAATGAAAGTTCTATGTCCTTTGGTGTTCTTTCTATCATCCAAATTTCTACCTTTGGTGTTCTTTTTGTCATCCATACTACCTACCCAATTAGCATTAGTATAAGCATATAAAGTGAAATCATTAGATCTATCATACCAAAATCTAAACTTTGTTGTTCCCTTGAGATATCTAAATATCCTTTTAACTACTGCATAATGTGATTCTATGGAATTAGCTTGAAAATTTTCAAAAAATTTAACTGCATTCACTATATTTGCCTTTATGTGAGTCAAATATTGCAATCCTTCAATCATAGATCTGTACTTCTTTTGATCAATAGTAGGTGTCTCATCCTTTGTAGATAACTTGTGTCTAGTTATCATAGGTGTTCCAACTAGTTTACATGTTTCCAAACAAAACCTTTTCAATAGATCTTTCAAATACTTAGTTTGGTCCAAATAAAGATTCCTTCTTTATCTCAAGCACAATCTGTAATCCTAGGAAGTATTTCATCTCTCCTATCATACTCATTTCAAATTCATTCTTCATTTCTTCTAAAAACTTGTCACTTTAATTATCATCTCTTTCAAATATGATATTATCAACAAATATTACCAAAATCATCAATTCATCATCTATTTCTTTCTTGTATAGATTATTGTTTGTCATACCTTTGCTAAATTTAAGTTTTGTTAAATACTTGTCCAACCTTGCATACTAAGTTATGGATGCTTGTTTTAATCCATATAATGCTTTCCTTAATCTACATACTGTGTCCTTGTCATCTATTAAAGGAAAACCTTCAGGTTGTTCTATGTAAAGCTCTTCTTCAAGTTCTCCATTCAAAAATGCCAACTTGACATCCATTTGATACACTTTGAATTTCTTATGTGCTACATAGGCTAAGAATAACCTTACTTTTCAATTCTTGACATAGGAGTATAAGTTTCATCATAGTCTTTTCCTTCTTTCTATGAATAACATTTACATACCAATCTTGCTTTGTTGCTTACAACTTCACCTTGTTCATTTATCTTGTTCCTGAATACCCATTTTATTCCTATCACATTCTTGTCTACTAGTTTAGGGACATTTTCCCATATCTCATTTCTTACTATTTGATCCAATTCTTCTTTCATAGATTTCTTCCAATAGTCATCTATACATGCCTCATCTGCATTCTTTGATTCTACTTGAAATATTAGACATAGTTCTTCATTGATCTTACTTCTTTTCATCAAACCTTTATCTCTGTTGTTGATGATCTTCTTTGGTGGATGATTCTTTGTCATATTCTTATAAGAAGTAGGAGTTTTTATCTCAACTCTTGCTTTGTTCTAGGTTCCAAATATTGCTCCCGCCTTAGCTCTCCTTCATTTTGTAAATCATTGTTAGTCTAAAAGAATACTTCATCATTCCTTGGTTTAGTAACAACAACATTTTCATCATCAAAATTGTAGTCAACTATTTTATCTTGTATCCTGAATTTCTCATCAACTCTTATGTTTGCACTTTTGACAATAGTCTTAGTTCTCAGATTATAACATCTATAAGCTCTTATTTTCAATGAATAACCAAGAAACATACCTTCATCACTTATACCATCAAATTTACCAACATCATCATCACTTTTGATATAACATTTTGTAAGAATTTTCCTTAGAGAAAAATTCACCCAAAATCAAGGAGCACAAGCACAAGCACACAATAGACCAAGAGTATGATCAATATGAGAATTCTTACTATTATCAAAAGCATGGACATACACACTAGGAGAGCCTATATATAAAGGCCTCTAAGATGCATCTAGAATATGTATAGAACGTAATAGGAGATAAGAATGAGAACTAAGCACAAATCCTCCACAATAAGAGGATAAGCACGATAAGGTGTCTAGAGTGTTGTAGACACCATGTGCTCAAATAATGTGCTAGCTCCTAAGTGTAGACAAAATGTGCATAATTAGAGTGCAAATAACTATGTTGTCTACATGACAACTTAGTGAATGATGCAAACTCCAATGTTATAGACACCATGTGCATAATTATAGTTGCGTACTTCTATGAGAGTACACAAACTCCTAAGTATCTCACCTAAATAAATAATAAAATAATAAAATAATGCATTAACCTACGTAAACTTAAGTAAGTGTAAATAGTAAATACTTTACATCAACACCCCCCCTTAAGTGCAACTTAGGGGAATGTGCTTAAGTTAACAAAATCTAGGATGCAATGCATGATGGGTCCCAACTACTAGGCCATGTTAGGTACCCATGTACATACTGCAAATGCAATCTCTCATAAAGTGGAGAAAGAGGAAAAACCTCATGGAAAAAACCCTCCTCCAAAAAGAGAGATGAAATGATGTATGGATGGATGGAGTAATCAAGACCCCCCCATTATGATATACATCCAGTATATACATAAGAGAATGATGAAAAGAAAAAGAGAGATAGAATAGGCTCCCCTCCCCCCCAGAGAAGAATGTCTACCAGGGATTGCTCTGATGAAGAAGCTAATCCAAGACTATAAAATGGTGTTCCTCCCCTTAGGAAGAAAAAATTCCAAGGGTAAAAATGAGATGCTTTCACTATGTGTGAAAAGAATCCCATGGATAAGCGATGTCTCTAAAACCTGCTCAACTGGTTGAAGAACCTATCTCAAAGAACTGTCTGTCTCTACAACTGATGAAGAACTCTTCTATAATTGCTGATCATAAGTATCCAAAATCACTCCAACCTATGATGATTGATCATGTAGAGAATGAACAAGAGAGTTGGATTGAGCTCTCATGACAACTAAAGAAGGTACTTCTACATCAAGAAGAAGAGGCAAATCATTAATACTATCCCCCAAATCTGTCACTAAAGTTGGACCTAGAAGACTAGATGTACCCTACTATGTTGGACCTATCATTGCACAGTGATGTATGCATGTGGAATAAATTGATGTAGTGACCTCTCACTGCAACTGTCGATAGAACCAAACATGTCTAAATTTGTTGAAGCACTATCACTAGTGTGTGCTATTAGTTTCCACTCTATATGATGTGCGGAGAGTTTTAGAGGATAATCTTGGTGAACTTTTCTCAAATTATACATCCTTCCCCACAAAAATCTAATGTGTCTCTAGATCCAATAGTCTGTATGCCTTCACACAATCTTCATAACCAATGAAAGTACAAGACCAAGGTGACTATGCCTTGCATCCCTTAGAAGATAGCTTTGCCCATGCAAGACAACTGAAGACTCTTAAGTGTGTCACAATAGGTTTTCTACCACACCATGCCTCAAGAGGAGTCTTTCCATCTAAGGCTGGATGAGGAGACCTATTAAGAATGTGAGTGGCACTACTGATTGCTTTAACTTTGAGTGATGGATCGAAAGACTTGGCCTATATCATGAAACTTTCCATAGACTTAAGAGTTTGGATCCTAATTCTACAACATCTATCTTATGCAAACCAAATGTTGGTAGAGTCTGAAGGTCAATTCCCTCAAGCTTTCAAAAGCCTTTAAGTATTCTGTTAACATACATGCTTCCATTATCCATTCTTAGAACTTTGATGGCTTTTCTAGATTTCTATTCAACATGAGTCTTGAAGGTTGGAATCTTGTCCAACACTTCATTCTTACTATGAAGAAAGTAAACCCAAGTGTACCTTGAAAAGTCATCAACAAAAGTCAGTATGTAGTGACCCTAGCTGAATACAAAAGGACTTGCTAATACCATGTGAACCATCTGTAAAACACTTGGTGCTCTTTAAGACTTCCCTTTTTGCAACTTACCCTCTGGATGCATATCCACTAAATTTGTTGAACATTCGCAATGGGAAAAGTTGATTTGAGGTCAACCTTTGACCATTCTATATGTACAAAGTTGCTAAAGGTAGCAGAAGTCAAGATGGCCAAACCACCGATGCCATAATTATAGTGCTAAATTTGATTGTGATAACAAAGCCTTTGAAGGAGACTTGGGCACAAAATAGGAGAAAGAGTATAACATTTTGTTATGATTCACTTTCCCCATTGTGACCAATGAATCATCTAATAGATTGTTCACCTTTACTAATTCTAGAAGGAACCCAACTCTATGTCCATCTCTGAGGTGAGTGATTTGGTAGATTGATAGGAGATTTGAAGTTAGGTTTGGAACATAGAGAACATCTTGAAACTCTCTATTTTCCATTTCCACATTTCCTTTCCCTTAAACTTCCATTTTAGTATCATCTCCCACAAATATGTGTGGTACCTTAGATTGCTTCACTAAAGAAAAATCCTCCTTTGAAGAACCCATGTGATATGAGGCACCTGAATCAAGTATCCATTCCTTTGAAGAATTTGAATTTGCCATGAGTGTTTTCCCTTTTCCCATTGAATCTAAAGAAGACCCTTTCTCCTTGTAAGCATTAGGAAATGGAACATTATGTTTCTTCATGATGTTGGTCAACTCATTAATCCTTTTAAGATAACACTCATGTTCTTCATGACCCAATTTCTTGCAATAGGCACACTTCTTCTTTTCCTTATTTTTGGCCCCCTTCTTGTTTGAATTCGAGGAAGACTTGCCTTGTTGATTGGATTGTGGTGTTGTATTTTCTACATCCTCTATTTGTTCTTCCACTTCTTCTTACCCTTTCCTTTATTTGAAGATTGTCTAGCTGAATTTTGAGAACCCTCATTGTTGGCCACCAATGCTTTAGACTTAGGTGATTTGAGAATCCCCATTGATTTCAACTTCTTTTCTTTTGTATCCAACATATCAGCATATTCATCAAAAGTGACTTTCTTAAAGGTAGACCCTAAGGTAGTCTTTGAGATGTTAAAAGAAGAAACAAATGTGGAATTGTAATGACCCTTACCAATAGGCCACTAAACAAAACTCTAAATTTAATACATTGCTAAAGTATATTGCTGGAATAAGGAAATAATAGTGCCAATGTATTCATTCAATGTAAACCAAATGTTTTTACAAATGATATGCAATTTTTAGCACTGAAACTTTACAACATGGCACATTATAGACAAACCCTAATTGTTTGAATCCAACTAAGAACTTGTTACAACTACAAACTAAAATGAAGAACCTGGATTGATCAAATTCTAGAGGCTAAATGTTGAAGATGATATGATGAAAGTGCAAATCTAGTTGAAACTCCAAACCAACAATTAAGCACAAGTTAAAGGACTAAAATATACTTCCCACAACAGCAATAATTTAGGTGATCTTTCACACCCTCAAAATTGCATACCAATTCAGAGTTTTCATTCTCAATGTCCAATTGTGACTACTTGCACAAACCCTAGGCTCCACAATGCACATAAGAAAAAATCAATAATAAATCTCAATGATAGGGAATGAGCCCTCAATGCCTATTTATTCTTTTTTCTCGATAGGTTGGCCTCCTTTTTAATTTTTTCTCCACTTCTTCCAGCAACCTCTAGAAGATTGTTTTATTTAATGACTTTATAAAATATATCACTTTATTAAGTTAATTAGATATAAAGTTACCTTGTAATATATATTTTTTAATGATAACTTTATAAATAATTAACTCCTTCAAAAATGAGACATTATAGGTCTGCCCCTCCTAAAATTTCTTGGCCTCAAGCAATCTTAATGCTGGATGCTACAAAATCACTTCTCCCTCCCAAGTAGCATCTTCAATAGGTAAATCTTTCCACTTAACTAGGTACTCTCTAATTACTCTCCTGCGAAGCTGCTTCTCTCTACTATCCAGAATGGATTTTAGCACTAAGATCAATTTTCCCTCATCATCCAAGGGAGGTAATACTGCAAAAGGCATCACATTTTGACCCAACACCTTTTTGAGGCATGATACATGAAACATATTGTGCACTCTCCTATTTGTGGGAAGCTTTAACTCATAAGCTACCTCACCAACTCACTTGATGATCCTGAATGGTCTATAATAGCGTGACTTGAGTTTCTCTGCACCACTCTTTTTGAGAGTGGACTGTTTATATGGTTGCAACATGAGGTAAACCATATCATTTACCTCAAAACTATGCTCAATCCTCTTCTTTTTTGCATACTAATTTTGCTGGTTCTGAGCTCTAGGAATATTTTCTCTAAGAGTAGCAACTATATTCTTACTTTCCTATAATAGTTCACCTACACAGGGTACTCGACTATCTTCCAACAAAAAATCTAAGAAACTAGGTGCCTCATAACCATAAAGTTCCATGAAGGTTGTCATTTGTATAGTCATATGATATGTAGTATTATAACAATACTCACAGAGATATATCCATCTGACCCAAGCTTGTTATTGATCTACCACATAATTCCTCAAATACCCTTCCACCCATTTATTTACAATCTCTATTTGACCATTGGTCTATGGGTGATAACTAGTGCTAGGCGTAAGCTCAGTGCCACACAACTGAAATACCTCCTGCCAAAAATGATTCATGAAGCGGTTGTCCCTATCACTCACAATGCTCTGAGGAAAACCATGTAATCTAAAAGCCTCCTTGAAAAAGACCTATGCCACCTGATTTGTTGAGTATGTAGTAGTGATAGGGAAGTGTTAGATTGTGGTGACTGATTAGGAAAGTACTGTACATACTTCATAAATAGTGGGGTTCGAGGCATCGCCCCGAAAAAAAAAATTTTGGAAGTAGCCGACATGGTAGCCGACATATGGCCGACATGGTAGCCGACATATGGCCGACATGTTATAACCCTAAAGCAATTTAATACTTGTATAAAAAGGGCTTAAGGTTGGGTATTTTTCATATATGTGGTGATACAAAATTGGTTCTTGCGGTGGTATTGAGCTGTAAGGGATTACGGATTGTAATCAGGTTGTAATCACTGGATTGTAATAAGATCAGACTTGATGCTTGGTGGACGTAGCCCAGGGATTGGGTGAACCATGTTAAATCTTGGTGCCTTGTGTTCATTTTTGTGTGTTCTATTATTTTTGTTATTGGTTATATTTGCATGTAGTTTTTTATTTCTGTCTGTGGTTTATCCTAACAAGTGGTATCAGAGCCTAGTTGTTTTTCAGTTATCCTCTACAGGAAAGTCTTACGGTTAAGTGGGAGTCTCACGGTTGAGTGGGAGCAATGGAAGATGATGTTAAGCTGAGGGTTGATAGGTTTAATGAGCAAAACTTCCAGTTATGGAAGATGCAAATGGAAGACTATTTATATCAGAAGGATTTATGGAAGCCGTTGGAAGGAAAAGCCAAGAATTAGGGAACTATGTCAGAGGCTGAATGGGATCTTTTGGACAGAAAGGCACTCGGAAGCATTCGGTTATGCTTGGCACCATCGGTGGCATTTAATATTACAAAAGCAAAGACGATAGAAGATTTGATGAAAACCCTAGCGACACTGTATGAAAAGCCCTCCGCTTCAAATAAGGTATTTCTCATGAAGCGTTTATTTAATATGAAAATGGCAGAAGGTGGATCTGTTGTAGATCATTTAAATGAGTTTAATACTATTACTAGTCAATTATCTTCTATGGGTATCAATTTTGATGAAGAAATTAGGGCTCTCTTGATTTTGTGTTCTTTGCCTGAAAGCTGGAATGGCTTGGTAATGGCAGTGAGTAATTTTGTTCCTGGATCAAGTACCCTAAAATATGATGATGTGATCGGTGTTATTTTAAGTGAGGAAACTCGTAGAAAATCCTCAGGTGGATCTACATCAGGAAGTGCTTTAAATGCACAAAGCAGGGGCAGAACAACTGAAAGAGGAAGTAACTCTGGAAATCGTGGAAAATCAAGAGGAAAATCAAAGGGGAGGAGGTCTCAATCGAGAGGACCAAATGATTGCTGGTACTGTGGGAAACTAGGGCACAAAAAGAAAGATTGCTGGACTCGAAAGAAAAATGAAGGAGATAAATTAGATGGAGACAAAGAGGCAAATGTGGTAAGTAACAAATCTGAAGAGGATGCTTTGCTTCTGTCTTTAGAGAGTGTTGATGATTTATGGGTTTTAGATTCTGGTGCTTCTTTTCATGCTACACCTCATAGAGGTTATTTCATTGATTATGTCCAAGGGGATTTTGGGCTTGTTTATTTGGGGGATAATGAACCCTGTCAGATTGTTGGAAAGGGAAAAATTAAGATTAAGTTGCAGAATGGGAATCATTGGCTACTACATGAGGTAAGACATGTTCCAAAACTAAGTAGAAATTTAATTTCAACAGGGCAACTCGGTGATGAGGGTTGTGTAGTTACTTTTAATGATAAAAATTGGAAGGTTTCAAAGGGTTCCCTTGTAGTAGCAAAAGGTGTGAAAGTAGGCACCTTATATCTTTGTACAGGTCATATTGTTCCTTCTACTTTGATTGTTTCAGAGAAAAATGAATATTCAGGAACAATTATTGCAGTTGAGCAGGGAGAACAAATAGCTGTTGTAGATTCTGATACAGTGCTGTGGCACAATAGACTTGGGCACATGAGTGAGAAAGGTATGAAAGTACTTCATTCAAGGAAAGTTTTACCAGGTCTAAAATGTGTGAATATGGATTTCTGTGAAAGTTGTGTGTATGGAAAACAAAAGAGAGTGAGTTTTGTAAAGACAGGGAAGGAAAACAAAAAGGAGAAATTAGAGCTTGTGCATACAGATGTATAGGGACCGGCTCAGGTATCTTCCCTTGGTGGCTCTCATTATTATGTTACATTTATTGATGACGCAACTAGAAAATTATGGGTTTATTTCCTTAGACAGAAATCTGATGTATTTCAAACTTTTAAGAAATGGAAATGCTTGGTTGAAAATGAGACTGGTAAGAAATTAAAATGTCTCAGATCTGATAATGGTGGTGAGTATTGCAGTCATGAATTTGAAGATTATTTCTCCACTAATGGTATTCGTAGACAAAAAATTGTTCCAAGGACTCCACAGGAAAATGGAGTAGCTGAACGCATGAGCAGGACTATAATGGAGCACGCAAGGAGCATGAGGTTGCATGCTGGGTTGCCCTTACACATGTGGGTGGAGGCTGTCAATACTGCAGTATATTTGATTAATAGAGGTCCCTCTACTCCTTTGGGATGTGGTATTCTAGAGGAAGCATGGACTGGTAAGAAGGTGAGTTATTCTTTTCTCAAGACCTTCGGTTGTGAAGCTTTTTCTCATATAGACTCTGAAAATAGAACCAAGCTAGAAGCTAAATCAAAGAAATGTGTCTTTGTTGGATATGGCATTAATGAATTTGGTTATAGGCTTTGGGATTTTGAAAATCATAAAATTATAAAAAGCCGGGATGTCATATTCAATGAAAAAGTGTTGTACAAAGATCTGTTGCAGCAACATGAGAAGAAAGAAGATGATTATGTAGTGCTGGATGATACTCCAAAAGCTGATGTTCCAGCCATTCCTCATGATGTGCAACAACCGCAACAACAAATACCACATACACCAGTGAATGTTAGACGGTCAACAAGGCCAATTAGACCTCCACAAAGGTTTTCTCCCTCTTTGTATTCTATTTTACTTACTGATGCTGGTGAACCTGAAAGTTATGATGAAGCTGTGCAGGTGGATACTAAGATTTAGTGGGAGTCTGCAATGAAAGATGAAATGGACTCTTTGCTGAAAAATAAGACATGGGATTTGTGCAAGTTGCCTGCAGGTAAAAAGGCTTTACAGAATAAATGGGTTTACAGGTTGAAAGAAGAGGAAGGAGGTAAGAAAAGATTTAAGGCCAGGTTAGTTGTAAAAGGATTTGCACAGAAAAAAGCAATTGATTTTGATGAAATATTTTCTCCTGTTGTTAAAATGACTTCTATTCGTACTGTTTTAAGTCTTGTGGCTACTAAAGATTTGCATTTAGAGAAGATGGATGTTAAAATAGCCTTTCTTCATGGTGATTTGAATGAAGAAATATATATGGCTCAGCCACAGGGTTTTGAGGTCAAAGGTAAGGAGAACTTAGTGTGCAAATTGAAGAAAAGTTTATATGGCCTGAAGCAAGCACCTCGGCAATGGTATCTGAAATTTGACAGTTTTATGCATGAGCATGGATATAATAGGTGTCATTCATATTACTGTGTTTATTTTAAGAGGTTGGATGATGATAGCTATATTATTTTATGTCTATATGTTGATGATATGCTTATAGCTGGGTCTAACATGCATCATATTAAGGGGCTAAAATGTCAGTTAGCACATGCATTTGCTATGAAGGATTTGGGGTCAGCAAAATAAATCCTTGGTATGAAGATTTGCAGAGATAGGAAGAACAGAACATTGACGCTATCTCAAGCTGATTATGTTGAGAAGGTGTTGCAACGTTTCTCTATGGAGAATGCTAAAGCTGTCAGCACACCTTTACCTGGTCATTTGAAATTGACTAAGGAGATGTGTCCCAAGACACAGGAAAAGGAGGATAAGATGTCCAAGGTACCCTATGCTTTAGCTGTAGGAAGTTTGATGTATGCTATGGTATGCACTAGGCTAGATATTGCACATGCAGTGGGAGTCGTTAGCAGGTATATGAGTCATCCAGGTTTTGAGCATTGGAATGCTGTCAAGTGGATTCTCAGATATTTGAGAGGAACATCCAATAAGTGTTTACACTTTGGGGGCTCTACTACTAATTTACAGGGCTATGTTGACTCAGATTTGGCTGGGGATATTGATACCAGGCGGAGTACTACAGGTTATGTCTTTACTGTTAGTGGGGCAGCCGTGAGATGGGTTTCTAGGCTACAGAAGATTAATGCTCTCTCCACTACAGAGGCAGAGTATGTTGCTACTACAGAGGCAGCCAAAGAGATGATATGGCTTCAGTTCTTCTTGGAAGAATTGGGACATCCTCAGACGGATAATTTTTTGTTCACAGATAGTCAAAGTGCCATTCATCTTGCTAAGAATTCAGCTCTGCATTCTAAGACCAAACACATACAGTTGCGGTACCATTTCATTCAGTCAGTTTTGGAGGATGGACAGTTAAAGCTGGAGAAGATACATACCAATGAAAATCCAGTAGATATGTTGACAAAGGTTGTCACAAGGGAGAAGCTGAACTCCTCTTCAGCTTCAGTTGGTCTTTTAGATTAAATGTGAATAAAAGAACAGCAGAGTCCAAGGAGGTTTGATCCAGTGGGAGCCCCATGTGGTAGTTGTATTGCTACAGGATCAGTCTCCAAGTGGGAGATTGTTGTTTAGTGTGGAGCCTAATCAATCCCCAAGTGGGAGATTGTTAGATTGTGGTGACTGATCAGGAAAGTACTATACATACTTCATAAATTTTTTTTTTGGAAGTAGCCGACATGGTAGCCGACATATGGCCGACATGTTATAACCCTAAAGCGGTTTAATACTTGTATAAAAAGGGCTTAAGGTTGGGTATTTTTCATATATGTGGTGATACAAAATTGGTTCTTGTGGCGGTATTGAGCTGTAAGGGATTACGGATTGTAATCAGGTTGTAATCACTGGATTGTAATAAGATCAGACTTGCTGCTTGGTGGACGTAGCCCAGGGATTGGGTGAACCACGTTAAATCGTGGTGCCTTGTGTTCATTTTTGTGTGTTCTATTATTTTTGTTATTGGTTATATTTGCATGTAGTTTTTTATTTCTGTCCGTGGTTTATCCTAACAGGAAGAAGTGAGCATATTTTGTCAGCCTATCCACCACCACATAAATACAATCACACCCTTAGGCCCTGGGCAAGCTTGTGATAAAATCCATAGAGATGCACTCCCACTTCCTGTCAAGAATAGGAAGTGGTTGTAGGATTCCTACTGGATAAGTGTGCTCTTGTTTGTTCTACTAGAAAACTTGACATTCATGTACATACTACAAAACATCAGCCTTAAGTCCCTTCCAAGTGAATCGCTCTCGTACTAACCTGTAAGTCTTGAAGTACCTAGGATGGCCTGTTGTAGGTAAATTATGGAATGTTGCTTCACTTTCAATCCTAGGAATAAGTAAATCATGTTCTTCTAAATGATCAAATCATCTATGAGAGTGTACCTAGTGTCAATCAGTTTTCCCTCCACTATATTAGAGGCCCATGTATCTCTGGCATATTCTGCTACAATCAAGTGTTGCCAGTCCTCTGATATATGAATCATAGAAGTGAGGTGTGCCCTACGGGATAAAGCATTTGCAACAATATTATGTGTCCCCTTGACATGGGTGATATCAAAATCATAGGCCTATAACTTACTCACCCACTTTTGCTAATGATCATTCAGGTCCTGCTGTCCCAAAAAGTGCCTCAAACTATTATGATCAGTTTTAATACAAAATTTGCTGCCCACAAGATACTATCTAAATTTGGCCAAGGCATGCATCATGGCCAACATATCCTTATCATATATGCTGAATGATCTCTCAAGCCCTCTGAGTTTCCTACTCTCATAAGCTATAAGATGCTTGTCTTGCATGAGTACAGCACCAACTCCCTCTCCAGAAGCATCACATTAAAGCTCAAATGGCTTCATGAAATCAGACAATGCTAATACTGAGCATGTAGGCATTATTTCTATTGGTGTAAATAAGTATTTGCTTATTACACTTACTTAAGTTTACTTAAGTTAATGCATTAGTTATTATTTTGCATTATTTTATTATTTTTATTTGTGAGACACTTAGGAGTTTGCACACCTTTTGAGTTTTCATGTAGACAACACAGGAGTATGCAACTCTATTTTAGCACATGGTGTCTACAACACTATTTTGCATGTCACACCCTTGTAGGCTTATCCTCTCATCACAGCACTTACTTCCCTGCTTAATGTAGGATAACCCATATCTGGTGGATATGTGCTTGGTTGTATGACATATCATGGTGCTAATTGTAGACACCTAAAAACCTTTAGAAAATAATATTTTTATTTTTTGAAAAAAAGTTTCTGATGACATCATCATTTATTAATTAATTAATTATTTAATTAATTTATTTATTTTTATGCCATTAAATCCCTTTATCTTAATTAAAAATATTTAATTAAGGAATCCCTCCCAAAAATGTTTAAATCTTATTTAAACATTATTTCCTTATTTATTAATTATTTAATTAATAAATTGACCAAAAAATCCAAAATAAGTATAAAAAAAAAATTTGCCCAAAACTTGGCCAATTTCCTTAAGACCACTAACCTCTTCCAAAATCTTCTAATCCTTCTTTAATTTTGATTAAAGGCTAATCCCATCATTTCCTACCCCTAATCCCAACTCAAAATATTTAGTTAAGATTAAATATTAATCCTCATGTTTATTAAAACAGTTTTAATAAATATCTCCTCAATCCAAACCCTTGAAATAAATAAAACTTTATTTATTTCCTAAAAATCTAATTTATCCTCATCCTAAGAAGTTCTAGACTCTTCTAGCAAGTCTTCATCCTCATCCTAGGAAATTCTAGACTATTCTAGAAAGTCTTTATCCTCATCCAAAGTCTAGACTCTTCTAGAAGATGTCTTTAAAACTAATCCTAATCCCCTCCTAACCTTGTCACATTTCCTAAACATGAGTTAAAACTTCCTAACCCAAGCCAAAGTTAACAAATATCTCCTCCTTCACCCACCCTCATTAAATGCCATCCACTTTCCTATCCCTAAGCTTATCCTAAACCATCCATATCCATCCTCTAATCATTTGCACAAGCCTAAGCAAGCTTAAAACCCTCCTAATCAAGCCCAAGTCAAAATTTCTCTCATCTTCCTCAAAATATCTCAACCATAAAACTTTATGAAGTCCACTAGGCCATAAATGACTCTTCCAAGCCCTTGTATTGCTCTTACAAGCCATTATGAGGGTCTTTATGAAGATTTTATCCCTTGAGCCTCCTTTGTTAAATCATCCTTCCCCTTTCTTCCATCCTTTCACCATGTGACATATGTCACTCCTTGATTGGTTGTAAGGAAGCACAATCCATGTGCTCTCCTCTCATGCAATCTGAGCCCTCCATGAGCTTTTTCCCATCCTTGCATCTTAGCCCTCAATCCCTCAAGCCTCTTGCCTATAAATTGGATCCTTCCCCTTTGCAAAATAACACAATCCATGAAGTAAAGTCATAATGCCATTTTAAAAAGCCATTTCGCATCAAAACCATACACTCACACCCAAATTCCAACTCCATTTGAAGCCATTTTTGAAGCATAAGCTTGATCATATATCCTATCTATTTAGACAAAGCCACTTAACAAGAGAGCTTCTTATTGAGAGAGTCCATTGATGGCTCATATTCTCAATTGAGAGCTCATCTTAGTCTATCTTGAAGTTTATGAATTTTGTCTAGTTTGTAGAAGCTTTATTTAAATTTGGTTTCTATTAGCATAATAACATTGCTCATATACATTTTGGCACGCCCGGTGGGACCCCGCATGGGTCATCTTCATTAGCTTTTTTAGTCAAGTTTTGTATGTCATTTGCTAATTTTGGCTAATTTTGTTTATTTTTGTGATTTCTAGGATTGTATAAATTGGTTTTGTAGATCCACATGAGCATGAAAAAGACAAAGGAACTCATAATCTATCTCATAGTGTTTGCAGATTTTTCAAACTTATAGGTGGACAAAGCACTTGGAATTCTTCTTCCTCTTCTTGTCCATATTCTTCTTATTCCATCTACTTCTTCTTCTTCTTCTTGTGGGAGATCTTGGCCATTTTTTTTGAAGGAAGAAAAATCATACACACTTCTTTTGAGTGCTTAAAATGAACCCCTAAATCATACTTAAATCCATTAAAAACTAAAAATTTGCAAAAAAAAGCCTTTTAACAAGTGAAACTAAACCAATTCAATCATTTTCATCCTTGCAACATCAAGGTTTTAGATGCATTCATGCAAAGTTAGGAGCACTTCATTTTTGGAAATTTAAAAAGAACTTCAAGTTTCCATTTCAAAAGGTTCAAAATCAACACTAAGTTCACACTAAAATCTAAATCAAACTCAAAGCATCAATCAAGGATAAAATGAACCTCATTTGCAAATATTTTAAAGTTCTTTTAAAAATCTCATGAAAACTATGATTCCTAAATGATTGCCAAAAATTGTCCTAAAAGCTTTGTTATTTTTTCCAAACAAATGTCTTGTTGTAAAATCTTGAATGTTTCTTAAGTTTTTCATGCATCAAAACAATCTAGGAATATCATTTTTGGGCTTAAAATATGCAAACTAGAACACAAAATCTTGAATGAAAACCAAAGTCCAAAGAGCCATTTTCACTTTTGAGTCCAAAACAATCTTGAATGATCTAAGGTTAAAAACAAAGCACTTCAAAGTTTTTAAAACAACACACAAAATCTCAATCTTGAATGCTCAAAGGAAAAAACTTGAATGTTTAATCACTTGTCTTTGAATGCATGTTGCTAAACACACTCTTGAATGCCATGGATTAAAATCAAATTTTCTTTGAATGCATGATTAAAAAAACAAATTCAATCTTGAATGCCAAGAATCAATTAACCATTTTAATATGAAACACTTCATTTGGAGCTTCTAAAATTGAACAAAACAAATATCTTTTCCACATGCAATTTAGGTAAAGTTTGATTTTTGGACATTTAAGAAACTTTGTTAAGTTAAATACAAATTTACAAAAATCAATTTGAGTAGTTCCTTGGACTCACCTCTTTTCTAATCACCCATCAATTCAACCATTGGTTGCAATCTCAACGCCATTTATGGGGATGGGTCTACTTGAAAAAGGTGTTAAATGTTCCACAATCTAACTCACTCACTTGGTCTTTGAATGTTTGCTTTAACTTTATCAAAAAATTTAAATGACCAAAACTCTAGATTAAATCAATCACACTTCAAGTTTGGGCACTAAAATTGAACAACTATTGACGTGGAGGGCCTCCAGGTGCGCGCTTAACAAATCGAGTCTCACACATCTTTGCTTTGGGATTAAAACAAAATCACACCAACTCTTGAATGCTTTAAAAAAAATTAATCGATACTTGACGTGGAGGGCCTCCGGGCGCACGAGTTTGCTTTTGTTGACCCTAACTCTTCTTCTTGTTTGGATTCTTTGATCGATTTACTTTTGTTGGTGCTTCAAGTTGGAATTGAACATTGTCTCTTAAACATGAGTGCTTGCAAAGTCTAGATTGGCACACATAAGAGTCAATTGGTAAAAGAACAAGCATGTTTTTTTAGCCCAAGGTCATCCAAGTCTTCTCTCCCCTTGTCGTCTTTCAAGGCCATCTTGGGTGCATAAGATTAGGATCCAAAACCTTGTTTCTTTTTAGGAGGCCTGCTTGGGGATTTCATCACCCCTTGGATGACCTCAACTCCAGCATTCTAGCAGAGTATAAGAATCGGGAGGTGAATCGAAAGACACCTCTCTTGGAATCAAGATTTTTGTCACTTGAGCTAAGCCTCAAGGAACTTTATACCCTTGAGAAGTGGGTTACCACTCCTCTCGGCTGTGTGACATCTTTTTGGTTTCATCTACAGATTTGGGCCTCATGTACCTTGCATATATCGAGGACTCCCTAGCTATAACAAATTTCATCCTTGTAGAAAGCTTCCTAGGATGTTGGTGTGTTTGATGTGCTTGCTCCAAAATTTTGTCTGCTTTTTTGTTCATAGCTTTTGAATGAATGTTTTCCAACTTCGGTCAAAATCTCAAAAAAGCAAAAATCTCCCAGCTCAAGGCATACTTAGCATAGTCACTGCCTCATCAGGAAATCATCCAAGCTCTCCCGCTGCAACCAAATCTATCTAGTTCCTTACTTTAGAACAATCCCAAATCCAAAGTCTCTCCAAATCATCCCCCCTAGCCAGCTAGCAACCCAATCCAAAATCACACCCAAGCCTTTAGAGAGTTGTTGTCATTCTGCTAGAATTTGTTATCCAATCAATTCTACCTATCCACCAACCTCACCAAGGTTATCCCTTTGACAGAGCTTTGTCTAGGGTAATCTAGCTTTGTCACTTGTTATCCCTCATCACCTTGAGCTAAAGGTTGGGATCCACAAGCGGTCAATCTCGTGTCATGCCCATAGGATCATTAGTCTATCCTTAAGTTGACACAATCTCCACCAATCCAGTTCATAGGAAAGCAAAACTCTCACTTTTTGATAGCATGCCCTTGAAGTCTTCCATCCACAGGAAAGCCAAAAATCTCTAGCCAATTCTCCTTAGGTCTGTCATACAGCTTTGACTCTCCCTAGGAAATCCTTCATCAGCCAATCCAAAATCTGTGCTTAATCCAAATCCAACCATGAGCTTCCGTGTTCATCCATATGCAAGACTCCATCCCCATCCGACTCATCATCAAAACATGAAATCCCAAACCTATCATGATGTGTTCAGTCGTATTGTCCTTTCTCCTGCCACCTCCTATTCCAATGATGATGAAAATATTGTTGACTATGACAGGTATATTGAAAGCCTTAGAAAAATTCCCCCATGCATCCCACAAAATCCATGCATTCTTCCAAACTATCTAGTCATGCCATCTGATATCCCAGCTTCTCCTCCATCACCCAATCAACCAAGCTTCCAATCTTCCACCCCCATCAAAATAGCTATTCTTGTCAATCCACCTCCACCTCCGACATATGAGTCTCCAAGGAATCTCCTAGAGGAGATACAAGAAAAGTCGCCTCCAGCAGTCGATAAGCTATGTCATCTAATCCAACCATGTGAAGTAGTCAGTAATGAAGCTTCCCCATCTATAATATCACCTCCATATCCCATAGCTATCATCCCCATACCATCCATCAAATTGCTTAAAATCCTTCCACTTCCCGCAAGCATCAAAATCCCACCATCTGTCAAAACCCTCCAAATCCCATCCACATCTCCTCCTCCAAGCATTATCCAAATCCCATATAATGAACCTCATGGATCCACTCCCATCCATTCCTGTCAAGATCTTGTCCAAAAGCATGTTGAAATATACTCCGACAGAACAGTAGATCCCGCCATCCCACTTATTCCCCTACATGATCCACTGTTACCATCCCCTCCATATCTAAATCCTACCATCTTAATTACTCCATCTCAAGATCCCTTTCCCTCAGCTCACCCAACTCAAGATCCTATCCTCCCATCTCCTCTGCTTCATGATCATACATCTCCCATAATCCATGATGATAGATCCATCGAAAAAGAACTAATTATCATATCTGAAGCTCCAACTCCTTCAGCTAGTAATGGATTCACATCTTGTGTTCCAAATAATGAACATCATATTGGAAAAAAAAATGAAAATGTATTTCAAGATGTTGGTATCCCCACTATTCCTACATGGTCTCAAGTCCTTCCATCTCCACCCCAAAGTTCCCATCCATCTTATTCCGCATCTATTTTGGGCCCTCATCCTACTCCTTATCTCCAACCCTCCATTTTGGGTCCATATATCCCTTATCTAAATCCCACACCTTTTCCATCCATTTTGGGTCCTTACATACCTAATATGAATCCTTTATCCCCTCCATCTATTTTGGGACCTACACCTTCCCCATTTCCATCTATTTTGGGCCCATATCCTTCCTTCCCTCCATCCATTTTGGGCAATTATATCCATCCATATCCTATGTTCCACTCTATCCTTCCATCCCCTCAAATCCACCAGCTAGATCATCAAAGGCACTCACCCTTGAATCCCTTCCAACCTTTAAACCCTATCACTCCATCAATTATCCCTCCATCTCCTCCATGCTCTTGTTCCCATCCCATGGCTAATAGAAGCATATTGAATGCCAAAATATAAAAGCATAAATCCAAAAATCAACAAAAATCCAAGTCTCAACATGTCCCTTCTAAAATACATGTTCAAAACAAGAAACATTTAATCCCAATCAAAGAAAAAGTCAAGAGGCCACAAAAGCCCAAGCTAAAAAAGTCAAAAATCATGTGGATACCCAAGATGCTCACAAAAGAAATGCATCTCAAAGAAAAATCTCAATTGGCATCCATTCATGCTACTCAAAAAGCCTCATCCATCCATCCTTCATCCAAATCCCCATATAAGCATCCTTCATCTCCCCAATCCACTTTTAGTCCATATGCTTCTTATCCTAAATTTCCCATCCTCCATCTTCCAACTCTACTTTTAGTCCTTATCTTTCTCTTCCTCCATTTTCTCCTCAACCTCACTCAAAACCATCTTTCCCACTACTTTATCACCTCTCAAGGTGTGTGCCAATGATGATCTTTCCATTTTCCTCATCCATTTACCCAAAAGCCTTATGTATTCGCATCCATTATCTGTCAAGCTCCCACCCACCATTCCACTTGTTCAATCCAATCCTTTTTCATCCATCCTACCAACATCTATGAGCCAAAAATAGCTGAAGAAAGACAAAATCATTCCAGCTAAGTCCAAAGTCAAAAAGTCAAAAAAAAAGTAAAGAAAAATAAAGCATCCACTGGTGAAAGCTTGGCAGTTCAAGCACCTTGGACAAGTACCATGATGAAAACTTGGCAAACAAGCGTCATGCATAATCCAGCCATCCCTAGCTTAGCCTATCATCCTCATGCTTTTGATCATCTCTTGACATCCAACTCCATCTTCCAATCTATCCACCTATCCTCCACCCTCCATCTTCCATCTCACACCATCCACTTATCTCCTGCAGCTTCAACCAAACATCCCAGCTATCATCCATCTCCCTAGCCCCTTCAGCTTTTTCCATCCTAGCTTCAATCCTATCACATCCATCATAAGACCTCCTTCTACATGTCATCTTCTGATTGGGGGCACTATATTCCTTGGAGATCTTGTCTTGTCCACCCTCCCTTGTCATTGGTATCTAGCTCTAGGCTCTCCTCATGCGAACCCAATGTCATCTCTTTATATCCATCATAATCCTAGCTATCTACCATCCTATCTAGCCATCTCATCCTGCTCCTCTAGCTATCCTTGGTCACAAAATCTCTCATCATCATTGGATGCATCCTGCCAAATCCATATCTTTCACTATCACCCCACCCTTAGCTTTTGCATCTTGCACAACATCGAACCATCCCGCTATCCTATCATCTTGAGCTTTTGCCTGCTTGTAACTATCTTGGTCAGCTTTAGCTTGTAAATATCTTGGTCTGTTAGTTTGTACATTCTCTTTAGCTTAGTACCATTGTATCTATCTAAAATTCATGTCAGTTCTTCCTTGATCAGAATCTTGCACCCATCGCACATCTTGGTTAGCTATTCCAATGCATCCTTTAGCTAGATTTCCTGTCACCAAAGTGTTATCTTTCTTAGTTCAGCTTGCCAGATGCATCACTCATCCAAATCCACCAGCTTAGGTGCTCTCTGATAGGTCCTTGTAGGATATAGCTTTCCTCATGTCTGATCTTGGTCTGTTAGTACCTCATCCTACCCATCTCGTTGGCAAATGGTTCTCTTTTGGATTTTTGCTTTCTTTTGATTTGGACTCTTCCCTGTTGGGTCTTGAAATATCTTTTCCAAGAAATCTCCTTGTTCCCTCCTCAAGGTTGCCACGATCTTCCATATCATGGTATACTGTGAATGGGGCAATCAGAGCGTAAGGTCTTGATCATGTCTTTTGCTTGTTTTCTTTTCTGCTTGTGGGTTACCCAGTGTCATTTCCACACTGCTTCCTCTGGGATTCATGTGTGATACTGGGGCAATCCTTGCATGTTTATTTTGAGTCAGTTCGTCAGTCCTCTAGACAGTTGGTGAAAAGGCCTTGATGTTCTTATTAACCTTGGCAATTAACCAACAATCCTATAGCAAATCTAGTGCTCAACTACATGGTGGTACTTCTCTTTGAAGTATCCCCCCGCTCAAAAAGCTTCAATGGTTTTCCTTCATCTCCATTATCCCCCACCCATATCCAACATCTGTCTCTCCTACCCTAGCTTATGCATCATTATCTCTTTGAATCACTCCTCACCTTTAGCTTTAGGGATCCACAATCCTAGTCTTAGGGATCCACCAATCCAAATCAATCCACCAAGCCTCATCTTTCAAGATCCGCAATCCTAGTCTTAGGGATCTCCAAAACCCATCTTCTGCCAATCTGACTCTTTGAAATCCTATTGCATCAGCTTTATAATCCCCTCATCCATCTCCATATCTTGGATTCCTTTTTATAGCACTCCGCTCCTTCATCCTCCACCTTCCCTAAAGTCTTAAGCTTGCTTCCTCTTGTGCCTTTGATTCTCCCTTTATCATTCTCCCATAGTGAGAGTTTGAGCTAATTCAGCCCCTTCTCTTTGCCAATCTGAGTTTCCTTGCTCATTTGAGATTCTTGTACTTTTTAAGAAGCCATCGAGCCTCGCTTTCTCTCCCTGCTGCCTTCTTGAGAGGGCATCTCATAGTCCATTCTCTCCTCTTCTGCTCTAGCCTTGGGCATCTTCTTTTCTTATCTTTGATTCCATGCCACTTGTGGCATCACATCAAAGAGGGGAAAAATGTAGACACCTAAAAACCTTTAGAAAATAATATTTTTATTTTCTGGGAAAAAGTCCCTGATGGCATCATCATTTATTAATTAATTAATTATTTAATTTATTTATTTATTTTTATGCCATTAAATCCCTCTATCTTATTAAAAAATATTTAATTAAGGAATCCCTCCCAAAAATGTTTAAATCTTATTTAAATATTATTTCCTTATTTATTAATTATTTAATTAATAAATTGACCAAAAAACCCAAAATAAATAAAAAAATTATTTTTTGCCCAAAACTTGGCCAATTTCCTTAAGACCACTAACCTCTTCCAAAATCTTCTAATCCTTCTTTAATTTTTATTAAAGGCTAATCCCATCATTTCCTACCCGTAATCCCAACTCAAAATATTTAATTAAGATTAAATATTAATCCTCATGTTTATTAAAAAAGTTTTAATAAATATCTCCTCAACCTAAACCCTTGAAATAAATAAAACTTTATTTATTTCCTAAAAATCTAATTTATCCTCATCCTAAGCAGTTCTAGACTCTTCTAGAAAGTCTTCATCTTCATCCTAGGAAATTCTATACTACTCTAGAAAGTCTTTATCCTCATCCAAAGTCTAGACTCTTCTAGAAGATGTCTTTAAAACTAATCCTAATCCCCTCCTAACCTTGTCACATTCCCTAAACATGAGTTAAAACTTCCTAACCCAGGCCAAAGTTAACAAATATCTCCTCCTTCACCCACCCTCATTAAATGCCATCCACTTGCCTATCCCTAAGCTAATCCTAAACCATCCTAATCCATCCTCTAATCATTTGCACAAGCCTAAGCAAGCTTAAAACCCTCCTAATCAAGCCCAAGTCGAAATTTCTCTCATCTCTCTCAAAATATCTCAACCATAAAACTTTATGAAGCCCACTAGGCCATAAATGACTCTTCCAAGCTCTTTTATGTTAGGATAAACCACGGACAGAAATAAAAATTACATGCAAATATAACCAATAACAGAAAATAATAGAACACACAGAAATGAACACAAGGCACCAAGATTTAACGTGGTTCACCCAATCCCTGGGCTACGTCCACCAAACAGCAAGTCCGATCTTATTACAATCCAGTGATTACAACCTGATTACAATCCGTAATCCCTTACAGCTCAATACCGCCGCAAGAACCAATTTCGTATCACCACACATCAAAAATACCCAACCCTAAGCCCTTTTTATACAAGTATTAAACCGCTTTAGGGTTATAATATGTCGGCCATATGTCAGCCATAATATGTCGGCTACCATGTCGATGTCGGCTACTTCCAAAAAAATTTTTTTTTCGGGGCGATGCCCCGAACCCCACTATTTATGAAGTATGTACAGTACTTTCCTGATCAGTCACCACAATCTAACAATCTCCCACTTGGGGACTGATCAGGCTCCACACTAAACAACAATCTCCCACTTGGAGACTGATCCTGTAGCAATACAACTACCACATGGGGCTCCCACTGGATCAAACCACCCTGGACTCTGCTGTTCTTTTATTCATATTTAGTCTAAAAGACCAACTGAAGCTGAAGAGGAGGTCAGCTTCTCCCTTGTGACAACCTTTGTCAACATATCTGCTGGATTTTCATTGGTATGTATCTTCTCCAGCTTTAACTGTCCATCCTCCAAAACTGACCGAATGAAATGGTACCGCAACTGTATGTGTTTGGTCTTAGAATGCAGAGCTGAATTCTTAGCAAGATGAATGGCACTCTGACTATCTGTGAACAAATAATTATCCTTCTGAGGATGTCCCAATTCTTCCAAGAAGAACTGAAGCCATATCATCTCTTTGGCGGCCTCTGTAGCAGCAACATACTCTGCCTCTGTAGTGGAGAGAGCATTAATCTTCTGTAGCCTAGAAACCCAGCTCACGGCTGCCCCACCAACAGTAAAGACATAACCTGTAGTACTCCGCCTGGTATCAATATCCCCAGCCAAATCTGAGTCAACATAGCCCTGTAAATCAGTAGTAGAGCCCCCAAAGTGTAAACACTTATTGGATGTTCCTCTCAAATATCTGAGAATCCACTTGACAGCATTCCAATGCTCAAAACCTAGATGACTCATATACCTGCTAACGACTCCCACTGCATGTGCAATATCTGGCCTAGTGCATACCATAGCATACATCAAACTTCCTACAGCTGAAGCATAAGGTACCTTGGACATCTTATCCTCCTCTTCTTGTGTCTTAGGACACATCTCCTTAGTCAATTTCAAATGACCAGGTAAAGGTGTGCTGACAGCTTTAGCATTCTCCATAGAGAAACGTTGCAACACCTTCTCAACATAATCAGCTTGAGATAGCGTCAATGTTCTGTTCTTCCTATCTCTGCAAATCTTCATACCAAGGATTTGTTTTGCTGCCCCCAAATCCTTCATAGCAAATGCATGTGCTAATTGGCGTTTCAGCCCCTTAATATGATCCATGTTAGACCCAGCTATAAGCATATCATCAACATATAAACATAAAATAATGTAGCTATCATCATCCAACCTCTTAAAATAAACACAGTAATCTGAATGACACCTATTATATCCATGCTTATGCATAAAACTATCAAATTTCAGATACCATTGCCGAGGTGCTTGCTTCAGGCCATATAAACTTTTCTTCAATTTGCACACTAAGTTCTCCTTACCTTTGACCTCAAAACCCTGTGGCTGAGCCATATATATTTCTTCATCCAAATCACCATGAAGAAAGGCTGTTTTAACATCCATCTGCTCTAAATGCAAATCTTCAGTAGCCACAAGACTTAAAACAGTACGAATAGAAGTCATTTTAACAACAGGAGAAAATATTTCATCAAAATCAATTCCTTTTTTCTGTGCAAATCCTTTTACAACTAACCTGGCCTTAAATCTTTTCTTACCTCCTTCCTCTTCTTTCAACCTGTAAACCCATTTATTCTGTAAAACCTTTTTACCTGCAGGCAACTTGCACAAATCCCATGTCTTATTTTTCAGCAAAGAGTCCATTTCATCTTTCATTGCAGACTCCCACTGAATCTTAGTATCCACCTGCACAGCTTCATCATAACTTTCAGGTTCACCAGCATCAGTAAGTAAAATAGAATACAAAGAGGGAGAAAACCTTTGTGGAGGTCTAATTGGCCTTGTTGACCGTCTAACATTCACTGGTGTATGTGGTATTTGTTGTTGCGGTTGTTGCACATCATGAGGAATGGCTGGAACATCAGCTTTTGGAGTATCATCCAGCACTACATAATCATCTTCTTTCTTCTCATGTTGCTGCAACAGATCTTTGTACAACACTTTTTCATTGAATATGACATCCCGGCTTCTTATAATTTTATGATTTTCAAAATCCCAAAGCCTATAACCAAATTCATTAATGCCATATCCAACAAAGACACATTTCTTTGATTTAGCTTCTAGTTTGGTTCTATTTTCAGAGTCTATATGAGCAAAAGCTTCACAACCGAAGGTCTTGAGAAAAGAATAACTCACCTTCTTGCTAGTCCATGCTTCCTCTGGAATACCACAGCCCAAAGGAGTAGAGGGACCTCTATTAATCAAATATACTGCAGTATTGACAGCCTCCGCCCACATGTGTAAGGGCAACCCAGCATGCAACCTCATGCTCCTTGCGCGCTCCATTATAGTTCTGTTCATGCGTTCAACCACTCCATTTTCCTGTGGAGTCCTTGGAACAGTTTTTTGTCTATGAATACCATTAGTGGAGCAATAATCTTCAAATTCATGACTGCAATACTCACCACCATTATCAGATCTGAGACATTTTAATTTCTTACCAGTCTCATTTTCAACCAAGCATTTCCATTTCTTAAAAGTTTGAAATACATCAGATTTTTGTTTAAGGAAATAAACCCATACTTTTCTAGTTGCGTCATCAATAAATGTAACATAATAATGAGAGCCACCAAGGGAAGATACCTGAGCCGGTCCCCATACATCTGTATGCACAAGTTCTAATTTCTCCTTTTTATTTTCTTTCCCTGTCTTTACAAAACTCACTCTCTTTTGTTTTCCATACACACAACTTTCACAGAAATCCATATTCACACATTTTAGACCTGGTAAAACTTTCCTTGAATGAAGTACTTTCATACCTTTCTCACTCATGTGCCCAAGTCTATTGTGCCATAGCGCTGTATCAGAATCCACAGCAGCTATTTGTTCTCCCTGCTCATCTGCAATAATTGTTCCTGAATATTCATTTTTCTCTGAAACAATCAAAGTAGAAGGAACAATATGACCTGTACAAAGATATAAGGTGCCTACTTTCACACCTTTTGCTACTACAAGGGAACCTTTTGAAACCTTCCAATTTTTATCATTAAAAGTAACTACACAACCCTCATCACCGAGTTGCCCTGCTGAAATTAAATTTCTACTTAGTTTTGGAACATGTCTTACCTCATGTAGTAGCCAATGATTCCCATTCTGCAACTTAATCTTAATTTTTCCCTTTCCAACAATCTGACAGGGTTCATTATCCCCCAAATAAACAAGCCCAAAATCCCCTTGGACATAATCAATGAAATAACCTCTATGAGGTGTAGCATGAAAAGAAGCACCAGAATCTAAAACCCATGAATCATCAACACTCTCTAAAGACAGAAGCAAAGCATCCTCTTCGGATTTATTACTTACCACATTTGCCTCTTTGTCTCCATCTGATTTATCTCCTTCATTTTTCTTTCGAGTCCAGCAATCTTTCTTTTTGTGCCCTGGTTTCCCACAGTACCAGCAATCATTTGGTCCTCTTGATTGAGACCTCCTCCCCTTTGACTTTCCTCTTGATTTCCCACGATTTCCAGAGTTACTTCCTCTTTCAGTCGTTCTGCCCCTGCTTTGTGCATTTAAAGCACTTCCTGATGTAGATCCACCTGAGGATTTTCTACGAGTTTCCTCACTTAAAATAACACCGATCACATCATCATATTTTAGGGTACTAGATCCAGGAACAGAATTACTCACCGCCATTACCAAGCCATTCCAGCTTTCAGGCAAAGAACACAAAATCAAGAGAGCCCTAATTTCTTCATCAAAATTGATACCCACAGAAGATAATTGACTAGTAATAGTATTAAACTCATTTAAATGATCTGCAACAGATCCACCTTCTGCCATTTTCATATTAAATAAACGCTTCATGAGAAATACCTTATTTGAAGCGGAGGGCTTTTCATACAGTGTCGCTAGGGTTTTCATCAAATCTTCTGTCGTCTTTGCTTTTGTAATATTAAATGCCACCGATGGTGCCAAGCATAACCGAATGCTTCCAAGTGCCTTTCTATCCAAAAGATCCCATTCAGCCTCTGACATAGTTCCCTGATTCTTGGCTTTTCCTTCCAACGGCTTCCACAAATCCTTCTGATATAAATAGTCTTCCATTTGCATCTTCCATAACTGGAAGTTCTGCCCATTAAACCTATCAACCCTCAGCTTACCATCATCTGCCATTGCTCCCACTCAACCGTGAGACTCCCACTTAACCGTGAAACTTTCCTGCAGAGGATAACTGAGAAACAACTAGGCTCTGATACCACTTCTTAGGATAAACCACGGACAGAAATAAAAATTACATGCAAATATAACCAATAACAGAAAATAATAGAACACACAGAAATGAACACAAGGCACCAAGATTTAACGTGGTTCACCCAATCCCTGGGCTACGTCCACCAAACAGCAAGTCCGATCTTATTACAATCCAGTGATTACAACCTGATTACAATCCGTAATCCCTTACAGCTCAATACCGCCGCAAGAACCAATTTCGTATCACCACACATCAAAAATACCCAACCCTAAGCCCTTTTTATACAAGTATTAAACCGCTTTAGGGTTATAATATGTCGGCCATATGTCGGCCATAATATGTCGGCTACCATGTCGATGTCGGCTACTTCCAAAAAAAATTTTTTTTTCGGGGCGATGCCCCGAACCCCACTATTTATGAAGTATGTACAGTACTTTCCTGATCAGTCACCACAATCTAACATTTTATTGCTCTTACAAGCCATTATGAGGGTCTTTATGAAGATTTTATCCCTTGAGCCTCATTTTTTGACTCATCCTTCCCCTTTCCTCCATCCTCTCACCATGTGGCATGTGTCACTCCTTGATTGGTTGTAAGGAAGCACAATCCATGTGCTCTCCTCTCATGCAATCTGAGCCCTCCATGAGCTTTTTTCCATCCTTGCATCTTAGCCCTCAATCCCTCAAGCCTCTTGCCTATAAATTGGATCCTTCCCCTTTGCAAAATAACACAATCCATGAAGTAAAGTCATAATGCCATTTTAAAAAGCCATTTCGCATCAAAACCATACACTCACACCCAAATTCCAACTCCATTTGAAGCCATTTTTGAAGCATAAGCTTGAGCATACATCCTATCTATTTAGACAAAGCCACTCAATAAGAGAGCTTCTTAATGAGAGAGTCCATTAATGGCTCATATTCTCAATTGAGAGCTCATCTTAGTCTATCTTGAAGTTTATGGATTTTGTTTAGTTTGTAGAAGCTTTATTTAAATTTGGTTTCTATTAGCATACTAACATTTCTCATATACACTAATTACAAGGCATTCTAGATGTATCTCAGAGGCCTTTATATTTAGACACTCTTAGTGTACTCTCAACCAGTTATTGAATACATTTTTATTCTGATCATACTCTCTCTCTTTGGTCTACCATGTGCTTGTGTTTGAGTTCTTAGTTCTTTGGTGAATTTTTTCCTTAGAAAAATTCTTACATGGTATCAAAGAAACTTGGAGATTTTCTCATCACATAGCCATTCAAGACCATGCTTGCTTCATCACCTCAGCTCGAATTCAAAGTGCTATAGAAATTGGGAGTGGCTAGAGCAAGATCTGACCTCACCATTGTGTCTAGAATGCTGAACTGGTGAAAATTGACTATAAACTCAGCTACGTTGGCCCAAAGTCGACCGTGAGGAAAAAAAATTTTGCAAATCGGAACCCGGAGGCCCTGATTTGTGGTATGGGTATGGTCTTTTGCAGATTCAATTGATTATTTTAGATTTGCAATTTATTTTCTCTATTTTATTTTCATCAACATTTTTGAAAATTTATTTTGCTCTTTCGGGTAGTAGAGAAATTGTTTTGGCAGACCCAAGCTGTGACATCCTGGATCTGCCATTTTTAGAAGTATTTTATTTGTTTGCAGGGGTATTTGTTTTCATGTAGTAGGCCATACTGCATTTATACAATAGAGGGTACAACACAAAATCCAGCATGGAGAATTTCCCAAATGCTCGGCATAGCCACAAAATTTTTGGCCCCTATACTGACCATTCCGACGTAAACACCTCACAGCCCGGTGAAACTTCCAACAATGCCTGGCGACCTCTTTATTTTAAGTCCTGTGGGCTTCTCCATTTATATAGCACAAAGTGCTATCCCACAATAGATGTGAGATATTTCCCACATCATCGACATTCAAAGTTTTTCCTAGCATCCATAGATCAAAAGTTGGTGCCCGTTGCAATCTAGCTCTGACATCATCGCAGATTGTGCACACTGATGATTTAAAACCTTTCTCTGGCATGCAATCTGAGTTTCTCGCTCGACATCGTGACTGCATTTTTTATAATGCTACTTTTTTCCTGATGAGGCAAAGATTAAAACCCGGTGCTATTTTTTGCAACTGGCATCGGTCTTCCGGCATCGCATGAAGGAAATTTTCTGGCAAGGTCTACAGATCCCACGGGTGGCATCTACTTGGTTCTCTGACAACGTTTTCCATTTGCAGAACTGCGCTCAAAATTTTGGTGACTATTACCCATCTCTGGTGAATGTTTCTGCAACTTGCACGGAACACATTTCCTTCCCAAGCATTTTCCTTCCTGCCCAATGACAGGAGTTGTAGCCACGCGGCCAAATACAAAGCTACCACATGGCATGTTTATCCCTCCATGTAGAACAAATAATAATCTACCACGTGTCCCAGTTGACATGCTAACTGGAAACTCAACCATGACTACCATGTCACCCATGGAGCCCAAATTTTACTGCCACATCACCATCCGTACATTTTGTACAGTGCGGATATCCAGTCAGCTGCCACGTCATCCCTAGGCACTTTTTTTTGCTGATGTCATCATTTACTGATGTTAAAATTGATGGTCGTCTGACTATCATTCTCAGGCTATTTATAACTATTTGACAGTAGTTTGATCATCAAATTTAGACTTGCAGTTTCTCCTCTAGACCCCTCTGCAGATTGCTTTTTAGTTTGGCAGCCTAACTTTGCGAGCCCATATCTCAGACATCCGGACTCCAATTCAGGTGCATTTTTTTGAAATCAGGTAGAATTTCTTGAATTTTTTAGTGGTGTGTTATTTTTTGGTTTTGGTGCACAAATTTTGCAAAAATTGCATTTTTTGGTGATTGTACTTGCATAATCTTGCATTTTGCAACTTCAGAAGCTCCGTACGAGCACATTTGCTCACTTTTTTAGGTTCAATTTATTTTGAAAGTGTGTATTTTTTCATCTACTTTCCAAATCTAAAGTTAGATTCTAGGGTTGTGTGGACCAATTTCTAACTTTTAGAATTAGGCATTTTTCAGCATTGTAAAGCTTTGATTCTTTTTCAAAATTGTTGTAAATCTAAGCTATAGTGCTTAAGTGACAAATTTCAGCCTTGTAAGGTAGTTGTAAAAGCAAAATCAAAACATTTACTTTTTTCATTTTGACAAGTGGCTCATTGTAAACACACTACTTATAAAGTGCCAACAACATCTTTTTTGGGGGGGGTCTTTTGATTGAGTGAAAAGGGGGGGTGTGCACTGTCTTTTTCGTGTCTCTCTATTGTGCTCTTTTCATTTTCTAGATCATGTGTTTTAAATGTCCTACTCTAACTTCATGCAACTATTCTACATGGAAAGATATTGCATGGAGTAGATTAATAGAAAGAGGATATAGTCTTTATGTTGATGGTACAATTACCAAACCTACTAATGCTAAAGAACTCATTGATTAGCAAAATCTAGACTGACAAGCTTTAGGTGTTATTAGGAGTTGTGTATATAGCGATCTTCTCTTTCACGTTAAAAATTATTCAGAATCTAAGGAAGCTTGGGACAAACTTGAATAGTTGTATGGTAAAGTGGATGAAGAAAAGGGATTTCAGATTGAAGATGATCTACTTCTCTTGGATCCTAAAAATTATGACACAATTTAGGATTATATCATTAAAGTCAATGAGTAGAGGGAACTTCTTAAAGATTATGGAAATCCCATGAGGGATGAAAGGTTGATTCATCACATCCTAAAGAAGCTACCTTATGAGTATGTCAACTTTGTTTCAAGTTTTAATAATCACAGGTTAACCATGGGATCTGCTTACCAGAAGCCTTCCTTTGATGGATTTGCAGACATGTTGATTGTTGAACAATCTCACTTGGTGGATTTTGGACTTCTCAAGTCATCGAAGACCAAAGCCTTGGTGGCTACTGATGAACCCAAATCTAGTCAAGGGGTAAAAAGCAACAACAACAAGAAGTAGTGGAAGTAGAAATCACAATCTAAGACACAACATTACTCCTCTCAACAAGGTAGTTCTTCTTCAAATAAGAAAGGAAGTAATGAAAAGAAGGAAAAACTCTTTTGTGCATATTGCAAAGAGCCAAATCATGATGAGCATCATTGCAAGACAAAAAGAATCGATGAGTTAGAAAATCTACTCAAGAAGAACAAGATTCAAGTGTGAGGTACTTCCAAGGATTCTACTCCTACCTCTTCGAAGGGTAAAGGTCAAGCACTTATGGAAAACACAAGTTTTTTGGAATGGATACTTGACTCAGGTGCCTCCTACCACATGGGTTCTTCAAGGGAAGATTTTTATTCATTGAAGCAGTCAAAGGTACCACACATCTTCATGGGAGGTGATGTTAAAATGGAAGTTGAAGGAAAAGGACATGTGGAAATGGAAGATGGGGAATTCAAAGATGTTCTCTATGTTCCAAATCTAAGATCCGATCTCCTATCAGTTTACCAAATCACTCACCTTGGAGATGGTCATAAGGTTGAGTTCCTTCTAGATTCAGTGATGGTGTGAAGTCTCAAAGATGATTCATTGGTAGTAGTTGGGAAAGTCAATGATGACAAGAGGTTATCCTCCTTCTCCAACTTTGTGCCTAAGAGTCCTTCCCAAGCCTTGTTAACTCACTCTACTTCACAAAACAACTTATGGCATGAGTGGTTTGGTCACCTTGACTTCCGCTTTCTTAGCAACTTTGCTCAAAATGCATGGTCAAAGGTCTACCTAATATCAGCTTTCTAAGGGAGAATGTTCATCTTGTTTAGTGGATATGAATCTCAAGGAGAAGTATGATAAAAGGAAGTCTTCTCGAGCTCTAGTTTTTCTTTAGCTAGTTCACATGATGTTAGTAGGACCCTTTGCCATGACATCAGTTAGCTAAGGCTACTACATACTCATATTTGTTGATGAATTTTTGAGATTCACTTGGGTCTTCTTCCTTCATCATAAGAATGAAGTGGTTCATAAGCTTCAAGACTTTAAGATTCATGTTGAACACAATTCAAGGAAAGCCATCAAGGTATTAGGAGTGGACAATGATAACATATATGTAGATAGAAGACTTAAGAACTTTTGCAGAATTGAGGGGATTGATCTTCAGAACTCACTAACATTCAGTCCGCACAAGACAAATGTTGCATCTATGAGGATTAGGACTCTTAAGACCATGGCAAGTTTCATGATAAAGGCCAAGTCTCTCGATCCTACACTTGAAGTTGAAACCATTAGTAGTGCTACTCACATACTTAATAGGTCTCCTCATCCAACCTTAGATGGCAAGACTCCTTTTGAGGCATGGTGCGGCAAAAAACCAGTTGTGAGTCACCTTAGAGTCTTCGGTTGTCCAACATGGGCTAACCTATCTTCTAGGAGTTGCAAGGCACTGACACCTAGGCCTTGTACCTTCATCAGTTATGAAGACAATGCAAAGGCTTATAGACTTATGGATCTAGAGACTCACAAGATTTTTGTGGAGAAGGATGTTCATTTTGAGGAAATTTCACCTAGCTTGTCCTCTACTCCTCTCTGCACCTCATACACAATATAAATTGATAGTGACACCAATGATAGTGCTTCAACAGGTTCAGACACGTGGGGTTCTATCGACAGTTTTAGTGAGAGGTCACATCAATCCCATCCACATGCTTACATTGCCATAGTGAAAGTTCCATCACAGTATGGTACATCTCATCTTCCACCTACAAATTTAATTGACTTGGGAGAAAGACTTGAGAACTTACATCTTCTCTTTGATGATAATTCTTCTATAGTTGTTGCACTCTAACCCTCATGTCCATTCTCTACATGATCAATCTTCACAAGTTGGCGTGATTGTGGATCCTTATGAACAGAAATTAGTGGAGGTCTCTTTGTTAGTTGAGGAGATAGATGGTTCAGTGGAACAGGTTCAACATACATCCTTGCCACATCTACATTCATTCTTTTCAGCACAGTTGGAAGGGGTGAACATCAACATCAATACAGGAATACTTGAGCAGGTTTCAGGGCCAGCACACATTTTTAGGAGTGTACCTTTGGCTTTGTTTCTTCCTAAGTGGAGGAACACCATTCTGTATTCTTGGACTAGCTTCTTCATCGAAGTGGCTTTCACTTGTGGGGATTCTTCTTTTGGGGGGGGGGAGCCTATTCTATCTCTCTTCTTTCTTTCATTCTCTTATGTATATACTAGATGTATGTCGTAATGGAGGGGTCTTGATTACTCCATCCATCGATGCATCCTCTTTTATCTCTCTTTTTGGGGGAGGGTTTTTCCCATGAAGTTTTCCCTTTTTCCCTGCTTTATGGGAGATCCACATCTTCATTATGTACATGGGTACCTAATATGGCCTAGTAGCTGAGACCCATTATGCATCTTCATCCTAGTTTGTAAGCTTAAGGGTATTCCCCTAAGTTTCACTTAAGGAGGGGTATTGGTGTAAATAAGTATTTACTTATTACACTTACTTAAGTTTACTTAGGTTAATACATTAGTTATTATTTTGCATTATTTTATTATTTTTATTTGTGAGACACTTAGAAGTTTGCACACATTTTGAGTTGTCATATAGACAACACAAGAGTATGCAACTCTATTTTAGCACATGGTGTCTACAAAACTATTTTTCATGTCACACCCTTGTAGGCTTATCCTTTCATCACCAAACTTACTTTTGTGCTTAATGGAGGATAACCCATATCTGGTGGACATGTGCTTGGTTGTATGACACATCATGGTGCTGATTATGAGGCATTCTAGATGTACTCTCAACCAATTATTGAATACATTATTATTCTGATCATACTCTCTCTCTTTGGTCTACCATGTGCTTGTGTTTGAGTTCTTAATTCCTCGGTGAATTTTTCCCTTAGGAAAATTCTTACAATTTCCTTGAACCACATAAAATAGTCTTGTGCCTCATGAGTCCATACAAATCTCCCTTTCTTTAGCAAATTTTTCATGGGTGTTGCATATCATGAGTAGCCACTGACAAACATATGATAGAATCCACATAGACCAAGGAACCCCCTTAACTGTGTAAGATTCTCTAGTGGTGGCCAATCAACAATAGCGTGGATCTTTCAAGATCCATTCGTACTCCTTCTACACTAATGATGTGTCCAAGATACAATAGTTCTATCATCCCCAAATCACATTTTGACTCCTTGGCATATAATGACTCCCTCTGTAAAATGCTAACTACTATCTCCAAGTGCTCTAAATGTTCTTGCCATGTCCTACTATAGACCAAAATATCATCAAAGAACACTAGCACAAATTTCCTCAACTGATGGTTGAAGACCTTGTTCATAATGGATTGAAAAGTGGTAGGTGTATTTTTAAAACCAAAAGGCATGACTACAAACTTGAAATGCCCACAATAACATCTTAAAGAATTTTTTTCAATATCCTCCTCTCAAACTCTAATCTGGTGATAGCCTGATCTCAAATTAATTTTTGTGAAATAACAAGCCCCATGCAATTTGTCTATTAGCTCATCATTGCGTGGGATGGGATACTTTTTCTTTATAGTTCTCTTATTCAACACCCTATAATCAATACACATTTGTAGAGTTCCATCCTTCTTTTTTACCAAAAAAATAGAAGATGCAAAATGTGATTTACTTGGTCTGATGTGTTCTATTGCTAGAAACTCCTTGATGGTTCTCTCGATCTCATCTTTGAGTCATTTTGGGTGCCAGTATGGTGTGATCATGAAAGGATTAGTGCCTTCCTCCAACTCGATAATGTGCTCAATACCTCTGTCTGGTGGCCTACCTGGTGGAATCTCACTAAACACCTTCTCATACTTGAATCTCAATTTATGAATATCTGGATGATATGCAGTCTTATGTTGCTCCTCCTGGGTAGGCATCAAGGTGCATATTTCTACCCACTCTATATTATTATGCCTAGCTAATCTCTCCAACCGCCTAAATGAGATAGTCCTAACACCACCATTACGGATAGCCTTCAGCACATGAGTCTTGCCATCCACCATGAATCATATCTCCATATCCTCCAATCTTAGGGTAACCTCCTTCAAAGAATGTAGCCACTACATCCCAAGTACTATGTCCATATCACCCATGTTGACCACATGATAGTCTGCCTTAAACTTATAGTCATTCAGGTGCAAAGGTAGATCTCATACCATCCTGTCACAACGAAGAGTGTATCCATCGGCTACCTTGACTCTCAGTCCCTTGAACTCCTTAGTAATGAGTGCACGCCTCTCCAAAAATCATGCATCAATAAAATTATCTTCGGCACCTATATCCAATAGAGTAATAACCTTTTATCCTGCCAAGACTCCCCAAAATTTGAAAGATCCCTCTCTTTGAATACTAGACAGTCGTGCCTCTTGTAAATGTAGCTTTGGAGCCTCTTTTTTATTAGCACTATCTACCTCTTGTTCACCCTCTACCTCATCAGGATACTCATCATGGTGCTCTGAGATGTCTGAATCCAAACCTTTGTAATAAGCCCACATCACCTGGTTAGCCTTCCCCTTAGGCTTCATAGGACAATCATGACCAAACTCATAGGGACCTTTGCAAAAGAAGCATAGCTTCTTCCTACATAGGTCATTAATTATTTCCTTATCCCAAGGTATAGCTGGCTTGCCTTTTGAGTCACTAACCTTCTCTTTACCCATGTTGAATTCCCCTTTGTTATCTCTAAATGATGAAGAACCCTTTGAACTAAACCGGTTTGCTAGAGCTGCAAGTTCCATACTCTGGGCTTTCTTCATGGCTTCCTATAATGTAGGAGGATCAAAGGCCTTTACCCACCCCTTGAGTGGTTTAGTTAATCCATCTATGAATAAAATGACTAGCCTCCTTTCTGAAATGTCAGGCACCATCACTGCAAGCTTCTGAAAGTCATTGATAAATTGTTCTATGTCTCCTAACTGTCTGAACTAGGCTAACTCCTGAAAATAAACTTCAAGATTTTTTTTATCAAACCTTTCTATCAATCTATCCACAAACTCCTGATAAGTGGTTACCTAATTGTGTTGCAATGTGATCATGCCATGTGTCCACCAATCATGTGCTACCCCATCTAAGTGTAAAGTGGGTGCTTCAAATTCTACCATAGTCCTCAAAGATAGGAAAGTATCCACCTTATGAATCCAAGCACAAGTAGTCATTTTTCCACTACCATCAAATGTGGGTAATACCAACTTTTTGGTGACCTGTTTCAACTCACTGTGTTTATCTACCTACTTCTACCTGGCAGCTCTATAGTTTAGGTACCTGTCAAATGTCCATCCATCCTATACATATTCTAGTAATGAATCCCACTCATTCCTCCCTTGTTAGAGTTCATCTACAATATCTATTACCATAGCATCAGGTGTGTGTGTTGGAGTTTCTTCTCTAAATGTAGGATGTGTGGGTCTGTTAGTTGTTCTCGACCATGTCCTATGTTGTGATCTTGCTATGCTTCTGTCATCCTGATCATTATTATGATTATTTCTCTTATTTACCCAATCAAATGTTGCATCATAACCATCATTGCCTGTGTACTTGCCTCTATTGACTGTAGAAGCCTCTCCTGATGCTGTAAAGCCTCATCATCATGCATAGTTCTGGGTGGGCTTTAAGAATGTCTTTCAACCATGTTCTCAGTTATGCTGGTTCCCTATGTAAATAGAGCCCTTGTGGTTTTTTTTTTTTCTTTTGGAAACTAAATTAAATGGTGGCTACTTGCAGAAACCCTAGGCTCCATAATGCACATTATAAAAAATCAATAATAAATCTTAATGATAGGCAATGAGCCCTCGATGCCTATTTGTTCCTTTCTCTCGATACGTTGGCCTCCTTTTTAATTTTTTCTCCACTTCTTCCAACAACCTCTAGAAGATTGTTTTATTGAATGACATTATAAAATATATCACCTTATTAAGTTAATTATATATAAATTTACCTTGTAATATATATTTTTTAATGATAACTTTATAAATAATTAACTCCTCCAAAAATAGGACATTACAAGAATACTTCGATGGCAGCTTGTTATGTATGAGATAGATCAGTTTGTCATCTTTGATAGGACTCCCACAATCATTAAGTTTTGTCCTTAGTTCATTCACCTTGATGATGAAATCCTATATAAAATCATATGACATAGGATCTAAGGAGACAAGCTCATCTTCAATTTTGAAAATATCCTGTTCAAACACTTTACTATATAGGTTTTTGAGGGTATCCCAAGCTTCCTTGGATGTAGAACACTTCTTAATTTGATACATGATCTTATCATCAACCCCCAAACATATATCACCTAGGGATTTCCTATCCATTGTTACCCAAGCTGAAATATCACTTGTTGATAGCTTATCACCTACTAGTTCAGGAAGAGTACCACCTACATATTGTGAAACTCTATTATGCATTAAGTGATACCACATTTTGATGGACCATGTAGCATAGTTATGAGGAGTTAATTTTGGAAATTTAAAATTTTCCATAATGCATAAAATGAAAGAAAAGTGTAGAAAATAGAGAACACAACACCAATAACATCCCCACCCCCCCTTTTCACTAAATCAAGAAACATGCCCAAAAGATATGCTTTGGGCACTTTATTAGTAGTGCAATTATAATGGCCACTTGCCAATTTTGGCCTTCATAGACTTCTGATTTTTCTTTTTACAACTCCTATATGAAATACAAATCTGGAACCTTACAATGTGCTATAATTCTAAAGCAATACAAAGTAAAGAAAGGCCCTATTGCTGAAAGTGACACTTTTGTCAACATAACCCAAAATCTGACTATGGATCTAGAAAGTAGACAAAAAATAATGCACTTTTAAAAGAAATAGAACCTATTTTTGACTCCAGATATGCCTATACGTAGCATTTGAAGTTGCAAAATTAAGGATTATGTAGGTACAGTCACCAAAAAATGCAAATTCTGAAAAATTCATTCACCAAAACTAGAAAAAAAACTACACCACTAAAAAATTTTAAAAAATTTACCCAATTTCAAAAAAAATTACACTTGATGTGGAGCCCGGATGACTAAGATATGGCCTCCCAAATTCAGACTACAAAATCTAAAATAAATCTAGAGAGGGATTGCATAAGAAAAAGATAGGGTTAAATTCGATGGTCATATGACCATTGCAACAGTTCTAATTTGGCTAGGAGTGATAGTCAAACAGCCATCAAATTTAGGCTTGTGAAAAGATGATGTTAGCGTACTCCAAACCTATGATGATGTTAGTGATTACATCAGATGTAAAAATTATGGCAAAAAAATGATGTGACTCCCTGAATTAGTGCTGACATGTTAAAATCACTAATTTGGGGCTAGTAGGGCTACAATTTGGGTGACTAACTAATTGTATACTATGTTAGATGCCACATAAGGGCTGATTGTTTTGGTTGTTGTACTACAGATTGGATGCAAATGTGGTGGTCCATGTGGACCTTGTTGGCACATACTAGGAGGCTATTGTCACATGGTGGGTAGAAATATTGCCGTGTGGCAAATTTGGATTGGAAAGTCATCCTACGCAAAGGTGTTTCATGAGCTATGCGTTGTCTTTTGGAGGTCTTCATGCATGCTAGATATTGAATTTTTGGTGAGGGGTTTTTTAAAAATGCAACTGTCAGACTTTTAATATAAATCCCACATTGATGGGAATGTCGGACTACGGACTATTTAAAACATAGTCCCCACAAACTTATAAACAAATGGTTGTAGGTGCCAGAGGAGATGAGGTGCCTACTAGAAGTGTTGGGCAGGATTTATGTGGCTGGTGGTGCAATTTGTAGGTTTTCCTATGTAGCCCAGATTTGATATAAAGGAGGCCAAATTATGTACGACTATCTACAGATTTCTAAATGCCCATGATTAGCTGATGAATACCCTACATAAATAAATTAAATTCCTCCAAATTGCAGAGTCAAGATCTGATAGCCCAATTCTGCAAAAAAAAAAATTCTTTGTAGCTAGCTCGACTAGGAAAATAATTTTTCAAAAAATAAAATTGAAAAATAATAATTGTAGAGATAAATTAAAATGATTCAAATCCAAAAATGAATTAATAAGATCTGTAAATGATCATACCTAAACTACAAATTAAGGCCTCCAGGTTCTGATTTGCAAAAAAAATTTCCTCGCAATCAACTTTCATCTAGCATAGGCAAATTTATAGTGAATCTTCACCGAATCGATGTTCTAAACGTAATGGTGAGATTAGATTTGGCTCTAGATGCTCTCAATTTTTACAAATTCTTCAGATTTGGGTCAAGGTGTTGAAGCATGAATGGTCTTGAATGGCTATGTGTAGAGAATCTCCCCGAGCTCTGATACCATGTAAGAATTTTCCTTAGAGAAAAATTCACCCAAGATCAAGGAGCACGAGCACAAGCACACAGTAGACCAAGAGTATGATCAATATGAGAATGCTTACTATTATTAGAAGCATGTGCATACACACTAGGAGAGCCTATATATAAAGGCCTCTAAGATGCATCTAGAATATGTCTAGAATGTACTAGGAGATAAGCATGACAACTAAGCACATATCCTCCACAATAAGAGGATAAGCACGATGAGGTATCTAGAATGTTGTAGACACCATGTGCTCAAATAATGTGGTAACTCCTAAGCATAGACAACATGTGCATAATTAGAATGCAAATAACTTTGTTGTCTACATGACAACTCAGTGAATGATGCAAACTCTAGTGTTGTAGACACCATGTGCATAATTAGAGTTGTGTACTTTTGTGAGAGTACACAAAAAGTGTCTCACCTAAACAAATAATAAAATAATAAAATAATGTATTAACCTAGGTAAACTTAAGTAAGTGTAAATAGTAAATACTTATTTACACCAACACATTTGCTACCAAAAATTCTAAAATACTTAACTGTAGGTGAGTGACCAAACCATAGTTCATAAAGGGTCTTGTTTGCATCTTTCCTGACCTACACTCTATTCATAGTGTAGACTGTTGTATTCACAAATTCTTTCCAAAACATCTTGGATGCATCATTATCAACTAACATAGCTCTTGATGCTTCTGTTACTAACCTGTTTCTTCTTTCTACAATGCTATTTTGTTAAGGGGTTCTAGGATCTTAAAAATGTATCTTGATTCCATTAGCTTCACAAAATATGTTAAACTCGTTTGAAGTAAAGTCTCCTCCTTTATCTGATTTTAAATATTTAATCTTCATACCTGGTTCATTCTCAACACTATTCTTGAATATCTTGAACTTGTTAAATGCCTCAAATTTTTCTTTAAGAAATACAACCCACATCATTCTAGAAAAGTCATCAACAATAATCATGAAGGACCTTTCACCATAGAATCCTTTAGTCTTTGTAGGACCACTAAGATCTATCTGTACAATCAGCAGCTTTGCTGTAGTAGTAAAATTATTGTTGGAAAAAGAAGTTCTAGTATGCTTTTCCAATACACACTCCTTGCAAATTGTTTTAGCAGGCTTTATAATCTTAAGAAAATCTCTAATTACAAACATACTACTAGTTTTCACAATGTTGTCAAAGTTTATATGACAAAATATGTTATGCCATAACCAACTATTATCTACCTTTGCAACCAAACATGCCATTTCAGTGGGATTCAACTAAAATACATTACCTATAGTTCTAACTCCTATTCTAATTACCTTCTCATCTTTGTCTCTAATCATTCATGTCTTCTCTGTGAATTGTAACTAATAACCTTTATCCACTAGTTGTCCAACTCTCAAAAGAGTGTGTTTCAAACCATCAACAAAATATACATCCTTAGTGTTAGTCTTACCATCAAGAGTTATAGATCCAATGCCTTTAACATGGCAAGTTGCATTTTTTCCAACTCTAACAATGCCTCCAACATAACTTTTGAAGTCAAGAAACCTATTCATATCACCATTCATATGATGTAAACAACCACTATCAATTGTCTAATTAGGTTTCTTTTTAACCTATGATAGCAAAGACATTTTCTCTAGCCTTTCTTCTTTAATAGCTACAAATCCTATTTCATCATCACTAGCACTTACTACTTGTTCATCAAAATCATCTTCTTCATTAGCATACAAACAATCTTTATCTCTTCTGGGTTTGAGCTTTCCTTTATACTTTTTCTCTATTTTAGGATACTTAGATACATAATGACCAAACTTATTACAAGTCCAATATTTAAATATTTTCTTACCGTCTTTTTCTCTTCTTACAAGAAGGGCTACTCCTTCTATCTATTTTTCTTCATTATATCTACTATTGCTAGCAAAATCTCCTCTAGCACTTGTTCTCCTTGATAGATTAGGTCAAATTTTTAGGGCACTAGAAGTTGTCTTTGTTCTAGATAATTCTCCAGACTATCTAAGCTCACTCTCAACTACTTCAAGTCTTCCAATTAATTTTTCCTTAGTGAAATCTTTGGTACAAGAGATCAGCATCTATATCATTTGAACTCCTTGTTTAAATGGGGTTGTTAAGCTCTTCAATGTCTTCCACATCACCTCATCATCTTCCTTGGTTCCTCCTTGAGATCTGATACTTGTAGTAATTTCTAATATTCTTCCTACATATGTTCTTATAGATTCATGTTGCATCATTTTAGCATCTTGAAATGTACAAATCCATCTTTGTAGCCTTAATTTCTTAGAATATTCATAACCTTCAAAACTATTTTCCAAAGCTTTTGAAATCTTACAAGAAGTATCAAGTGTTTTTACCTAGTTTATAGTCAATTTCAGGAAGTTTAGACAATAATTCTTCTCTAGCTCTCATGTCACACATGAAAAGTTCTCTCTCATCCTCGATACAAGTTTCCAATGCACTTTCAATAATAAATTTTATTTTTTTATTTTTTCAAGATCTAATATCCTAGACCCATACACAACATATGTGTGTTCATCTTTTCTTTCTAGTTGTCATAATTTGTTCCATCAAACTTTGGACTATCCTTTTTTAATATTTTTTCCATGGAAATCCCGAAGTCGTTAAACTTTATCTTCAAAGACCTGATGCTCTGATACCGATTGTTAGAGATAATAGTCCACCAAGATAACTGAAACGGGGGGGGGAGGGTGAATTAGTTATCCAGTATAAAAATTTATCAACCTTAATTAATCTTAACCATCTAATCAAAGTAAACAAAAACCATAACAAGATGCACATACACAATTGTACTAGATTTGTTAACTAGGGAAACCATTGATCAGAGAGAAAACCCTAGTGGGAATGATGCCCACAAAAATATATTGACATATTATATTCCTCTTTAGAGGATGGACCCTATTATGAGTCTATACACACATTTAATACATAAGAGTCCCTATTAGGAGACTTTGAATCCATGTTAGGAGTTGTGCCAACCCTATTAGAAATTTTAGAAGGTAGAAGGACCCACTGTCCAAATAGTTTCTAGGTTGACACCACTAAACTTCACTATCCAACTAATCTCTCAACTATTCCTTGCAGAATAGTTGTTTTTACTATATGTTAACCTCTTTCTTTTGTCCTTCCAACTAGACAAATCACTATTAGACCTTGTAGACTAGTTCACAAACCTTAAATCCAAATATCAAACCTTAGATCTCAAATTAAAATCTTGGCAACAAAGTTCTCTCCAACTTGACTCTGCTCTGCTTATCCTCACTTATCAAATTGTTTCTCTTCTATTCCACTCTTTATGCTTCTTGAAATCATTTATACATTCATATATAATAAATGAAAATGTCCTTCCTTTATATCAAATCCATAAAACAATTTCCTAAGTTGGCTATTACACCTTCTCAATTAATTATTATAGGACCCCATTAAGAGCATGTTATACTTAGTTATAACATCAATTAGTCACCTTGTAACTTGAACAAATTTTTGTATGTATAATTTTATGGTGACCAAGCTTAGCTAAATCATCTCAACATGTCTTCTATATGACTTTAACCTTGGTTCTCAGAATAAAAATTCTACTAAAAGATATAACAAGTTTACTAGAACATGCTTCTATAAACTCTATCTCATAACAGTCTTCACAAAGATGTGCATAGCTTCTTCTTGACTTAATATCTTATGCTTTCAAGGTTAGCTGCATATACTAGACACTTATTATTATCTCCTTTTAACCTCTCTTAGTGAAAATTCTCAACGATCTATCCATACCAACTTGATCTTTACCAATGTTCTTCTATTAGATACCACAGAAAACTAGTATGTTGACATCAATAAACACAGTCATGAATGTAATGTATGTTAGCATAAATAATTATTTATTCTTTTACTTAAGTTTACTTAGGTTAATGCATTTACTTAATAGATTTAGTTGATGAGTTGTTGTCAACATGGGAGTTTTTTTCCCTTCTAGTGTATTCCACCTTTTTGTGGAAGTATGTTTAGTTGTCAACCTTATCTTCTTGCACCTTTCAGCTTATTCTAAAAGCTTTCTTGAGGCTTTTATATTTGGTTCTCTCATTGTAAATTACAATTCATTCACATAGCAATTTAATTTTCCTATTGTGAAATATTTTCTCTTGCATTGTTTGCTTCAAGTTCTTGCTCCTTTGATTTCTCTTCAACAAGCTATTTGCATGCACATGATCTTGGCACACTATGGAGTTGGATTTTATCAATTCCTACATGGTATTAGAGCCTCCTTGTTGCTTCTTATTTGAAGGATTTTTGAAGCAAGGTTTGGAGACATAAACCCTACTTTGTTTGTGCATTTTTCTTTAATTTGGGGGTAGAGCAATTTTTTGGAGTACTTTGGGCCTAAATGGATGCTACCATTGAGTTCAGAAGAAATATTATAGTTAGAATTCATATAAAATTTATCCATTTTGGTGACACGAGCTCTAGGAGGCAAAAAAAAATTGTTTGGCCTATAGTACAGACTACACAAACTGGCAGAGTGAAAAATATATATTTATTCAGCACCGTCGCTAGGCATGTACAACCACAGCAGCTTGATAGCTACCACCATGCAGCTTGATAGCTACCCTAGCCAGCCAGACATCCTTCCAACCATCACAGTGTAGCTTGCCTATGACTGCTGCTCTACAACCACCCCGACACCACCCTTCCACCTCCTCTATCATGACACCACCAGCAAAGTAGCCCCCATAGCTACCACTACCACTGGCCATTGCCCTCCTATTGCCTCACTAATGTAGCAACCCATGTTGGAATTTTCTACACATTTGGCACAATCTTTGAGTGCCATGTTGGCATCTTCCATGTGGCCCCTACCACATCACCCAGACATGTTAGCTTTAAGCCACATGGAATTGCCATGTGTCATGCCATGTTGCATTTTTTTTTTGTGATGGCCATGTGGCCATCAATTTTAAGCTAGTCATTTTTTGACATCATCATGATTTTATCCTACATCAGCACCTTCCAACACCTTTCCAAGGTCCTTTTTGACCTACTTGCATTTTTTTGGCCATAACTTGAGCATACAGAGGCATTTCTCTGGTCCAAAAGAAGTGTTAGAAAGCTAGTTTCAAGATGGAGGTATTGGTGTAAGTATTTTTAGGTTTTGATGTAGTTTTTTTTCTTATTTTTGTATTCAAAGTTTGAAGTTCTATTTTTCACTTTGGCAAGCATATCTTTTGCATCCCATCTCCATTTTTTGAAAACATTATATTTTTGGGAAGATGGTTTTGTCATCTTTTTTGGAAATACTATCATTTCCTTTAGATTCTACCCCATTCTCTTTCTATCATGTTTTAGGTGTTTTTACTCTATGGTGGATATCTTGGGTGTTATAGGTTTGAGGATCATTTTCATGACATGAGATCTTTTGTTTTGGGTTGTACTATCTTTTGTATTAACTTTTTTCATTTTCTGATCATTGCAGCTATCATTTGTAAGCATCTTTATGTAAATGCACTGAGATAAAGTGCTAGTCTCACATTTTAGGTTCATGACCATTGTTTTTAGAGAGTTGTACTAGCACTATTTTATAAAGCACCATGGGGGGATAGTTGTTTGTTGTTTTTGTGCCCTCTTCCTTTTTTGCCTCATGTAGCATCGATGTGACTATGTCTTTATAGGTGTTTGTACCTCTTCCACTCTCTTGTCATTATTGGTTCTTTTTGTAGGAGGATTTAGGGGGGATTATTCTATTGCTCTAACACTTCTTTGGTTTGATGGTTCGATAGTGTAATCTATGTATTTAGTGGTTGATCCTATATACTAGGTGATTGCACTGGCTCGCTACCTATGAATTTCAGTGAGATAGATCATCTACCATATAGACACACTTGGTTCATGCCTTCTTCTTTCATGAAGGTTCTTTAGATCAGTAGTTTCTTTCTAATGACAGAATTTGTAGCTTCTTCATTCTTTAGTGATGCTCCTCATGATCACTCTTTGTTCCCTTTTTCTTGGACATTCCTCTAGTTGGAAGCTTCTTTAGTCCTTCACTAAGTTTTCTTACCTTGTTTTTGAGGGAGGGTTTTTCCCATGAGATTTTTCCTCTTTCTCCCTTTTTAGAGGTTGCATTTCTTTGCATTGTTCATGGTATCTAACATGGCCTTGTTGTTGGGACCCATTCTGCATTTTCTCTTAGTTTTGTGAGCTTAAGGCATTCCCCTAAGTTTCACTTAAGGGGGCATGTTAGAGTAAATAATTATTTATTCTATTACTTAAGTTTACTTAGGTTACTGCATTTAGTTAATAGTTGTAATTGATGAGTTATTGCCAACATAGGAGTTTGTTCCCTTCTAGTGTATTCCACCTTTTTGTGGAAGTATGATTAGTTGTCAACCTTATCTTCTTGCACTTTCTAGCTTGTTCTACAAGCTGCCTTGAGGCCTTTATATTCTCTCTCTCTCTCTCTCTCTCTCTCTCTCTCTCTCTCTCTCTCTCTCTCTCTCTCTCTCTCTCGCTCTCTCTCTCTCTCTCACATTGTAAATTATGATTCATTCACATAGCAATTTTATTTTCCTATTGTGAAATATTTTCTCTTGCATTGTTTGCTTCATGCTCTTGCTCCTTTGGTTTATCTTCAGCAAGCTATTTGCATGCAAGTGATCTTGGCACATTGTGGAGTTGGATTTTATCAACTCCTACAACATATCATCATGATAATGACCTAATCATGTTTCTACAATTCTCCCCCAGAGAAGTATCATCAGCATTCATGCTTCCAACAAAGACAACATGAGGGGCAACACCTCTCAACCCTTTTGGTCACTATCATTCTTAGACCCTTTCTTTGCTTTTAAAAACAAAATGTAAAAAAATGATTTGAGTTGGACCACGTGGAAAGGAAATGTTTTGTTACTAGGGACTTGAGTTTCAATGCATGTGCCATGCTTGATTGATAATCTAATACTTATTAAGAATATGACATTAAATGACAACATTAAATCTATTTGGCACAAAATAACATCAACATTTTTTCTATTTTTGAAGTATTTTAATATTCTTTAATTCACAAGGTTTTCAAGAAAATATCCAATTCTAAAACCATGTTTCATTTACACATTGTTTTCCATGTCAATACCATTTACATTTGCACTTTGTTTTAGAAGTTTTGAAAATAGTGTGCACTTTAAATTGAGTCAATTTATTTTATTTTGAATTTAGAAATTGGAGATATGTGCACAAAATAAGAGGAATTTTAATTATATAATTAAAAGGGAAATTTTATTTTAATTAAATGAGACATATAACAAGTTGAACAAATTTTAAGATATAATCAATTTAATGATTATTTTAATTATGCAAAGTGTATTTATTGCATAATAAGATCTAGTATTAGTTTAATTTGATCAATTTTAGAATAGAAACACATAATTTACTAGACCAAAATCATATTATTTCAATACCTAGGTATAGATTAAACCTATTTAGTCCTATACCCCAATTTGATCTATAGCTAGAGTTCTATAATTTTCATAGTCTATAAATAAAGGTTTTGAGGGTCCCAAATCCCAAATAGTTTCATTTCAATAATTTTTTGATATTAGGTCTATGAATCTTTGTCCTCTACTATCCCTCGTGGTGAGTAAATTATCCTTATTCCATTTTAGATCTTACTTTAATAGAGCATATTCTCATTTCCATATCATTTACAATTCCTCCTCTCAGGGAAAAGAAGACTAAGACAAAAATTCTACATTATGAATCTTCATGAATTGGCATCCTATCATGTGCTAATCATATTTCATTTGTTACAAGGTTTTAAAGATTCTTATAGTAACATATAATTTTTTTTGACTTATGTATCCTAGAATTTCAACCTTATAATCCAGTTGTTCCTACTTCTCTCCCACCTTCTCAACCTGTTCTTCCTCCTCCACCTCATCTTCCTCAAAATATTAGAAAGGAGTATGACATGGTAGAGAAATTATGTAATACTTCAGCCATGATTTCTTTTTGGAAACTTCAAACTTCTCCTACATATCATGAAGCCTTGCAAAGATCTTTAACTACTCTTCCATTTCCACCTCACAATACAGATAAGATACATTCCTTTTGCCAATGCATGAATGCTACTCCTATCCCACCTAAAATCATGTTTAGTCAAGATTATTTACCTCCTAAAGAATTTCAAGATCAGTATGATTCCCTTTTCCTAATTGTCCTTATTAATGGTAATCACATTCATAGGACCTTAATTGATAATGGTTCTAGGTTAAATGTTTTTAGTATGTACACACTGAAAGAGACCAAAGCTAGTATTTCAACCATTAAACCTAATCAAATTCATATATAGGACTTTGATAATTTTTGTAATAAATAAATAGGCATCACTATCTTACATATGAAAGTATGTCTAGTTATTATAGATGCTCCTATTTATGTGATGTTTGGATCTCTTAATCATTACCTTTTTTTGGGAACACCTTGGTTGTATGTCGTGCATGTTAGAAAGTTAGGTTTATCCCACCACCCAGTGTTTCTTGATTAATGCCAATATATAATATTGTTCAAAATCATTGCTAATATTTATATTGTATAATTTATTTGATTTTTTTAAATGTCATCTTTACTAAATAGATAGTCATATTTTATTATTTTATTATTATTTTTATATCAAAGATACTAACAATGATTGTATCCTTATATTTTATAAAAATTTATCACTCGAATATTTGCTTGTGAAGAAAGTCCACATCTAACAATGTGAACCTAGAACAAAACAAGGTGATGATTGCTAGATTTTGGTCTCAATTCAAAAGAAATGGTAATGAAAAATGTTATTGTCCTTGCAAAAAATTCAAGGGCTTAAAGAATTGAAAAATTCTAATCACAACAGCTCATAGACATTGTAGGCAACATGATCACAATGAACGGGGAAAGGATTTTTGTACTTTGGTGAATGTGGATTTTGAACTAGTGGAAAATGGAGGTGTGAATATCAAAGCATAAGGTAATGCTCCCATGGAAGAAGATGATCCTGAGGCAGAGAACACAATTGAAGATGTTGGTATTGGTGCAACTAATAATGTGCCAGAGAATAAGATTGATGAAGATGTTACTGGCACAACTAATGAAGATGATGAAGATGGTGATAGTCATACATCTAATGATGATGATGAAGAGAGCCTTGATATACCTATAATTGAAAAGCCATATGAGCCCCTATACCAAGGCTCCCAAACAACACTTTCCTCTATTGTATTGTTGCTGGTAAACTTCAAGGTTATGAATGGTATATCCTATGTAAAAATCTCACGTATGCTTTGGTATAGTGTCATTATTGTCATCTTCTATGGTAACATACCATTAATGTTCTTTATATTGACAATATTTTTTTATAAGTTGATAGATGAGTGTTTGCTACCACCATCAAACATTCTACCTCACTCTTACTGAGAATTATTGACCATTATGAAATGTATTGGAATGGAGTATCAAACAATATATGCATGTCCCAATGATCATATTATATATCATAAATAATATGAATTTGTCATAGAATGCCCTGATTGTCACATTAGTAGATATCAATAAGATTAAATAATGAAAAATGTGTCTCACAAGGTTCTTTGATACGTTCCCATTATTCCATATCTACAATGATTATTCAAGTGTACTAGCATGGCACAATTTATGAATTACCAAGCATGTAATAGAAGTCAAGATGACATTATGCAAATGGTTGTGGATGGTTCTGCATTTAAGGACATAGAAGATAGGTGACTAGTATTTATGAAGAATCTCATAATCTAAAGCTTTTATTAGTAGTAGATAATGTCAATCCATTTGGAGAGATGAGATATGTTTACTTGGTATGGCCTATTTTATTATTAACAATAACATTCCTCCTTGAATTTCTGTAAAGAAGGAGAACATAATGTTGATAATGATTGGGCCAAGTATTTTTCCATTTAATAGTTATCTAAATTAATTTATAAACATAGTATCAAAATGGTTGTAATAATTATGTTTTTTTTATGTTCATTCAATTAGGTAAGTACCAAGTGAAAAATATGAATGTATATATTGAGCCCTTGATTGATGAGTTGTTGGAGTTATAGAATGGGGTCACTATGTACAGCATCTCTGGACCAATTAGTGAAAGGAAATTTCAATTCCATGCAATTCTTGCTTGGAAAATACATGATGACCCTAAACTAACACATTTTTATGGTATGTAAAATTATTAACATATATTTTTTGTATGTAATAGTGCTAACACATTTTTGTTAAATGTTTAAGTTGCATGTGATAATTGTAAATATGAATCTTATAGTACACATGACATCCAATTATACATGGTCTTCTAGGTCTTTAGACAAAGGGAAAACTTACATGTCCAATTTGTGGTCCAAAGTGAAATCTCGTCATTCAAAATATTTACGAAAGTGGGTGTTCGATGAGCATCTATAGACATTTTCTCTAGAAAAATCATAAGTATCAAATTGCTAAGAACCATCTTTTCAATAAAAAATAAGAGACAACATCAAAGCTATGAATAATTACACCTCACATGTGGAAGGTGGAATACAATAGAATGAATCATCAAGGTAATGTCATTCCATCTGATGTAGGTTTTCATATGAAATTTAAATTTAAAGACTATATTTTGTTTACTAATGATATAATTAATACTTTTTAAGATCATCAAGGCATCAATGAGAAACTTCCAAAAGGACTTGAAATCTATCCTAGACAATTTAGTAGGTTTCCATACTGGAGGCACCTCCCAATTGTGCATTTTTTTGATACTATGCATATTGGAAAGAATGTAATAGAGATACTATGGAAAATATTGGATAGAAGGTGTGATAGAGAAAAATTGGCCAAAATTTTTAATGACATTGATGAATCCAATCATACATTGAATTTTTTTCTTGAATCAAATAGAAATAGAAAGTAGATTAATACGAGCACCATTCCTTGGTTATTAATGCAAGAAAAGACTAATGCCATATATGAAGCCATAAACAAAACTAAATTTCCCATAGAATTTTTTACAAATATAATTAGTCTCATATCAAAGAAAGGTGATTTTGGGTTAGGGTTAAAAATGCATGATTGGCATACTTTCATCAAGGTAAGTCATGTTCTTCTCTATTTACAATAAATTTGTAAAAAAACCATGTACTTTTGATAGTTTTATTTTATAATATATTGAAAAGATCATTTTATTATTACTATAGTACATTCTACCTCTATCTCTCACACACAACCTCAACAACATGAGTGTCAAACACATTATATATGATCTTGGGAAATACATGAGGTTAGAAGTGTTATTTGTTAGATTTTTTATATAGAAGTGTTATTAGTTTTGTTTATATATTTTTGAATGGTGAATATATTCTAGGTGGTTGTTATCTAAAGAAATTGATAAAAAAAGACATAAAGAAATGGAAGAGAAAAATTTCTTAGCTTTTTGTGAGATGCAAAAGTGTCTACCTTCAACTTTTTTCAATGAACAAGAATACTACCTCATACATCTAGTTGAGGATATCTACTTATGTGGACCTCTACCAACTATGTCAATATGGATGGTTGAGAGACACTTGAAATTTTTGAAGGGCTTGATTCGATAGAGAGTGCATCCTAAGGGTTTAATGGTTGAGGGATATGTGGTCTACTAAACCATGGTGTACATTGGTAAATATCTTTACAAGTTTGCATCAAAGGTCCATGTAGATTGCATTTGGGATCCCAACTCCATGAACAGATTCGAAAGGGAGTACTTGATGGGGAAAGGTATATTGAGGAAAGTGAGAGGTAATTATAAGATGTTATTTTAGTTAATTAATTCTTATCCATCATCAATATAAGTTGTTTCTAATTGGTCTACATATTTTATACAATTTCTTGTGAGTGGGATGCACTTCATTTGTATATTGCAAAAAATATTGATTGCACAATGGTATGGATTAAACGATCTCAGCAAACTAGTCACTCATTAACATGGGAAAGTGTTTCTTCATTGGTTAAAAAATCTCATCATAATAGAGAGAGAAATGTTACACCAATGGTAATTGATCTAGAAAATGGTTTAAGAGGTGGAAAGGTATGTATAAGTTAATCTATCATGAACCATTTTTTTAATATCAACTCAAGGATGGATGCATAATTTTGACATGTTTGAAAAATAATAGGTCAAACTATTAGAAAACTCTAGAATAACTAGGGGGTGAATCATTTATCCAAGGTCCAAATGTACAAATAAAACTTCTATCATCATAGTAAACCCATAAAACATTCATACCCATGCATGCATCCATAAGATTATGCAATCACTAAAACTTGTAGGTTACTATTGAATCAACTTGCAAAAATGTAAAGCATGAGACATAATAGATTCATAAACACACTTGAGACAATAATTTATGTGGAAACCCAATTTGAGAAAAACCACCAGTAACATGCTACTCCTTTTCACTCTTTTAAAGTGATGCACTATGAAAGGACAACCTTGTTAAATGTTATAATGCATACTATTAAATGTGACCTAGTTAATGGATTTCAATCACCTTATTAGATGTGAGCCTTGTTAGAGGACTTTAGGCCATTCACTTGGAATGCCACTCAATTAAAGGATTTACAAATGACTATTAGGTCAACCTTAATCCAAAGGATTTACCCTAGACTGATATAATTGTTAGAGTGTAATAGTTGAGCTTCAATCTAATACAACTTACAACTTCTTTTGTAGATTATAGATCTCTATTTAGTCCTCAATTTTGTTTCGTCTTCATACTTTGTAGCTCTGATAACTTGTTCACCCTTTAAGAATTCATCTCTTTAAGCCTTCTTTCTTAACATGTCATTCCAGACTCTTCTCTTAGGTCACTTGATGAAGAAAAACACTTAACTCCTTCTCTTCCTTAGGTTCTTGCACATGACCTCTTTGCTTGATGACCAAACATTCCCATAAATAGGAAATTATGATATTTTCTTGCTCATTTTCTATCATCAAAATTTAGGGTTTGGATGGATTAGGTAGAATAGAATGTATCTAGCCCATATCTCATATCTCTTCTAGAAACTTCTTCTAGAATCTATTTGAATTCACCGAAAAATAGTTTACATCAAATTCTATGCCACTAGCTCATCAACCTTATCTTCCACCTAGTTCACCAAATTCAAGAAACAAACTTGTCAGCTTAGATTTAGTGATTCTTTGATCTTTAAAATAATGTAGTAGCTTGGCATTATCAACCTTCTAATGCTTGACACATACTACATTGCTTGGCATCTATTATGAAATCACTCGGCATCAACTAAATTTTACTGATGCTCGGTATCAACTAAACTTTACTCAACATCAACTATCTTGCTTGGCATCCACTGTAATTTTCTTTTACTCAATGCCAACTAACTTTTTGCTCAACTTGCACTAACTTTTCTTGGTACCTACTATCCACTCGGTCAAGCTTGGTAGACAAACTTTTTGTAACTTGTTCTTTTAAAATTTATAAGTGTAACCAACCTTTGTAACCTTAAGTAGACTACCAATACATAATGTCATCACTATCTTAACTAATCCTTGTACTTCATTACATAATCATAACTCAACCTTTTCTCTAGGTTCTTTTATTACATCTTATTGATCAAAACCTCTTCATCATTCAACTAAGTGATAGTACTTGAATCTTATAAGTAGTTGTCTTACCAAAAAATAGCAAGTTTGACATTAGTGACAAAACAATGATTGAAATGCATAGTCCTCTTCAAAAAATTCTCTCTTTCAATGATCTATTTCAATAATGATCTTTTTCAATTAGATCTTAATAATCTCCCTCTTTGGCATTGATGGAAAACCAAACTAATCAACTAAGTCAGTCAAATAATAAACATCTTGTTCAAACAAATTGACTAGGTTAAAATAATAGGGCAATACCAAAAAGAAAACTTGTATTGATATCTTTCCCTCTATTAACAACTTCCATCTTCTAATTAGGTTATGTAATTCACTCTTTCTTATAACTCCCTTTGACTGGGTAGATTAGGATTTCCCCCTCTTTCTTGCATTGTTATGTGTCTCTCTGATCAACAATCTCTTGATATCTCTAATATTTCTCTCTTTTTCATTCATCTATCTAATACTAGCTTGATCTATCTCCCTTTTTGCTCAATAGAATATTTCCCTATACTTTCTAGTTTTGATCAGTATAATATCTCCCTCTTTGACAATAATTCCAAAGACATTCCAAAAACTTGTCATCTTAAATATGCAGATATAGGCTTTTGCAGTTTCTTCAATTTCTTCCTCTATCACCTTGCTTGTGACTGAATTGAAGTTCTAGTTCTGTGATTACTTTAGGTAGCTCCTAAAGTAAGATCATCAGAATCAATGTGTGACGTATGAATATTAGCTTGTTTGATGCAGGGCACTCCCCTTGTTACTTAGATAGCCTTTGATTGGGATATCACCACTAATTCACCTCTTAGATACTCATGAGCATCCTTAGGTAATGGTTTTGTGAAGATATCAACAATTTTCTCCTTTAGGTTAACATATTCCATCTTCACCTCTTTATCTTCAACTAACTCTCTCAAGTAATAATACTTGATTGCAATATGCTTTGTCTTTGTGTGCATCATTGGATTCTTTGATATATTGATAGCACTTGTATTATCATAATAAAGTATCACTGGTTTATGATTTCTTCCTTCATTCCTTTGAGTAGTTATTTGATCAATACAATGTTTATGCAATTTACACTAGCAACAACATATTTAGCTTCAGTAGTAGATTGTGAAATACAACTTTGTTTCTTTCTAGTCCATGTAACTAGTCTATTGCCTAAGAAAAATACTCCTCCATGGTGCTCTTTCTATCATTAATGTTTCTAGCCCAATCAACATCAGTGTAGGTTCCAATTCAAACTTTTCATTCCTCTTGTAGTATAGACCAAACTCTTCTGTTCCTTTTAGATATCTCATTATTCTCTTCACAACCATTAAGTGATTTTTTTTGGGATTAGCAAAATTTTTTGCAAATATCCTTACAAATAATGCAATTTTAGGTCTACTATGTACTACATATTGCAATTTTCCAATCATAGACCTATACATGGTTTGGTTCACCTTAGCAGAATCATCATTCTTTGACAATTTGTGTCCTATCACCATAGGTGTGCTTACTAGTTGGGAATCCTATAATCCAAAAGTTTTAAATATTTCATTGACATACTTTGATGGAGTGATGTATATACCATATTTCATTTGATATACTTGCAAACCCACAAAAAATTTGATCTCTCCAAACATTGACATTTCAAATTCTTGCTTCTTCTAATTCGCAAAATCCTTGCATAAAGCATTTTGACCTTCAAATATGATATCATCAAAAAATATTTTAGATAACAAAATACCTTTACCTTTCTTTGTCTTTATGTACAGATTATTGTTATCATCAGTCCTTTCAAAGCGAATCTTCACAAGATAATTATGAAGTCTCTCATACCATGCTCTTGGTGCTTGTTTCAAGCCATATAGAGCTTTGTGCAATCTACATACCATGTTCTTATTGTTATCACCAACAAAACCTTGTGGATGTTCTATGTTTAACTTCTTCCTCTAATATTCCATTTAGAAATGCAGATTTAACATCCATCTAATAAACTTTGAAACCTTTGTATGCAACATAAGAAAATAGAGTTTTCACTCCTTCCAGTCTAGCAACATGGGAAAATGTCTCTCCATAGTCAATTATTTCTTCTTGTGCATAGCCCTTGCAAACCAATCTTTCTTTGTTTCTTGTGACTTCACCATTTCTATCTAGCTTGTTTCTAAACACCCACTTGGTACCAATCACATTCTTTTCTTTTGGTCTAGAAACTAGACTCCATGTTTTGTTCTTCTCTATTTTTTCAATCTCCTCTTCCATGGCTTTGCACCAATCAGCATCTTCTAGTGCATCTTTTACTATTGTGGGTTCCTTCATGCTCAACAAACATGTTTCGCTTCTCCATCTATTTCTTGTCATTATTCTAGTAGCTTTATCTCCAATGATTTGAGCAATAGGATGATGTCTCTTGACATACTTAGATAATCTTGGCTCAACTCTTGTTTCTTCATTCTGTCTTTCAATTTCAAAATCACTATGTGTATCTCTGTCAGGCATCTCAGCATCTCCTTCAAGTGTACTAATCTCAAAATTAGAATATGCATCCACTTCATTCTATAACTTGACATATGAATATAGCTTAGTTTCTGAATGCAACTTTAACTTATTGTTGATTTGTAACTTGATTTATAACTTGATTTACAACATCTTCTTCAATAGGCATTCCTTCATAAAATTATACAAGTGATTTTTATTCTTTTGGCTTTTCATAGGTTTAGCCTCATATACTTTTGTATATTCATTAAAATTCACATTTGCACTTTTCACAATTCTGTTAATGTTAGTATTTAAATACTTATAGGCTTAACTTCTTATGGAGTATCCTAAGAATATACCTTCTTCACTTTTTGCATCAAAATTCTCATTCCTAACATCTTTAAGAATGTAACACTTACTTCCATATATCTTAAAGTAGTTTACATTGGGTGGATATTTATACCATAATTTAAAAGGTGTTGAATGAGTATCTTTCTTGATGTTCACATGATTCAAGGTATAGACAGCTGTACTTATAGCCTCTCTCTAGTATTTCAGAGCAATATTCTTCTTTATCATGAGTGTTCTAGAATAGTCCATTATAAATCTATTTCTCCTTTTATCTATTTCATTTTGTGGAGGGGTTCTAGGGGTAGATGTTTGTCTTTTGATTCCTCTGTCATTATAGAACATATCAAATTCATTTGATGTAAATTCTCCTCTTCTATCAGATCTAAAACCTTTTCGAATTTTACCTATTTCCTTTTAAACTCTTTCTAAGTACCACTTAAATATTTGAAAAGCATTAGATGGGTAAAAGCACAAACATGTGTCACCTTTTATAAAGAAACAAGATATGAGAATGTGACAGTTCAACATTAATGGAAAAAAAATGGTATTTTTGTTTTGATTTTGAAGATGATGTAAACTAATGAAATGTGTATAATTGGATGAATTTCATGCCTATAATTTTTATTATTTTTTTGAGTAAGAATTTATTCATTTTCTTTTATTTTGAAGTCTCTTTCTTAACTATAAAAAATATATGGTGTAGTTCCCATCAAACAAGTATATGCAAATCATCTTTTTTTATTCTAATTTGAAAACATCTTATAGATGACATGTATAGCTAGGGAATATAAAATTATATTTTTGATGTGTATTTTCTTTTTTATAAATACTCAAACTCGACCCTATCAAAATCCAACAGTTTTTCCTTCCTTTTAAAATTTCTCTATTAAACCTACACCTACTTGAAAAAAATTACATATTCATGAAGAGGACTCTCTCCTCTACAGGTAAATATAATTTTTAATTTTTTTTTATATGACTTACTATTTTTTTTTCTTTTTTGAGGGATCATCTTTTGAAATGTTGAAATACTAACTTATAATATTTCGAGATTATAACATATTATAACTAATTAAAACACTCAAAAATTTATATAATGATGATAATGAATTTAAGATTTATAAAAGGGTATTTTTAGTTTTTTTTTTTAAAAGAGTTTTGATAGAGAAATGAGATTTTATTAAAACAAGTTTTGGTATCCTCAACAGTGACACAGATATGTGCTTTTATTGATATTTTTCTTTCAAAAACATAATTGTCATTATCTTAGAGTAATTATCAACAAACAACATTATGTACTTATCTCCCTTATTACTTTGCACTTCAATTGGTCCACACAAGTCAGTATAAAAAATATCTAGTATTCCTTTAGAGGGTATGTGCAGGATCATGGTGTACCAAACTATGGCCTTAAGTGGCAGTGAAAAATTAGCAAATCAAGTTTATGTCAACTTGACACATAATTTTAAAGTGGTTATGGACTTTATATAAAAAAGTTGTAAGAAAATAATCTGTAAGAAATTGAATGTAGTTTCTAAACTACTAGGCCTTATCAGGAGAAAAAAATAATTAATTGGTCAAAAGTTTAAATTTTAATGCAGTACTAAATAAATTTCAGGGTGAAAATAAAAAGTAGGTGTATGTCTGACCACCTTAATCAAAATCAAATCCTAATATTTTTTTAATATAATTATAGATATGAAAAGTAGACTCATGCTTGGATGTGACGCATATTTTTTTCTATTTTTATTCCAAATAAATAATTAAATATGAATTTTCTACAAAAAAATTTTCGTAAAAAAAGTTCTGTGTCTGACCACCCTAACTAATAGAAAATTTTACCAAATTTAAATTTATTTATTTTTCTTATACTAGCCGAAGTATAGAATGTGATGCAACTTTTAGATTTAAAAAATGTTATACCGTTTGAAAGTTATAGCCATTTTTCAATCAATATGTCAATCAACACCTTACAATTATTTTCATTGATAATTAACTAATAAATACTTATCGAACTCAAAATTTGACAGAAATTATATTGATGCAATCTAGAGAGTGATATTAAAAAATCCTTTTTTGTTTTACTTAATTTCAATCAAAATAACATTGTCAGACGGCTACCCAAAGTTTGAGTATCACTAAAACCCTCTTCAAACACGTCTTTTGGGTTGACCGGGTAGGCTTGGTAAATACCAAGCCTAATTGGATATCTGATTATAAATTCGATATCCGATATGTTGCGAGTGACAAATTTAAAATCTCAACCCATTTTAGAGGGAAAATTAGGTTTAAACATCATAGCCTATTATTTATAAATTATTTCACATATATTACTATGTAAAGACATATATATATATATATATATATATATATATATATATATATATATATATAACGTAATGTAAAGATATAAGATATAATCTAGCAATATATAATAATATATTATGTTAATCTTATTACAATCTATAAATATAATAGTTATTATTATTATTGCTAAATATAATAACGTAATTTATATATATATATAAAATACGTATTATATATTATTATATTAATATGTATAATAATATTATATATATGTAATAACGTAATATATTAAATATAAATATATAATATGTATTATATATATTATTATATTAATATGTATGTTATTAATATATATACAATAACATACTATTTTCATTAAATATAATAAAGTAATACATATATATATATATATATATATATATATATATATATATATATATATATATATATATATATATATATATAATAACGTAATATATATATAATTATATATTATTATATTAATATGTATGTTATTAATAGATATGTATATTATTAATATATATGAGTCCAAGGGGTTTATAGGTTAACCATTGACCCCCTTTAACGCATTAAACGACGAAATATGTCCTTAGGGGTCCTAGGAGCCCCAAGGACATATTACACTAGTTAATCTGGGTCAAAGGGGGTCATAGGGTGACCTATGACCCCTTTAGACCCATTAAATGAAGATATATGTCCCTACAGGTCCTAGGACCCCGAGGGATATATTTGAATCATTCATATGGGTCAAAGGGGGTCATAGGGTAACCTATGACCCTCTTTGACCCATTACACGACGACATATGTCTCTAGGGTTCCTAGGACCCCTAGAGACATTCAAATGGGTAATATGGGTCAAAAGGGGTCATAAGACCCTTTGACCCATTAAATGACGACATACGTCCCTAAGGGTCCTAGGACCCCTAGGGACATATTCGAATCGGTAATATGGGTCAAAGGGGGTCATAGGGTAACTTATGACTCTTTGACCCATTAAATGATGACATATGTCTCTAGGGGTCCTAGAACCCTAGGGACATATTCGAATGGGTAATATGGGTCAAAGGGGGTCATAGGGTGACCTATGACCCTCTTTGACCCATTAAACGATGACATATGTCCCTAGGGGTCTTTGGAACCTTAGGAACATATTCAAATAGGTCATATGGGTCAAACGAGGTCATAGGGTGACCTATGACCCCCTTTCACCCATATGAACGATTCAAATATGTCTCTAGGGGTCATAGGACCCCTAGGGATATATTCAAATCGTTCATATGGGTCAACAACTTTGACCCATTAAATGGCAACATATGTCTCTAGGGGTCATAGAACCCCTAAGGACATTTTGACTTGTTCATATGGGTTAAAGGGGGTCATAGGATGACCTATGACCACTTTTGACCCATTAAATGATGGCATATGTCTTTGGGGGTCCTATAACTCCTAGGGACATATTCAAATCAATCATATGGGTCAAAGGGGGTCATAAGGTGACCTATGACACCCTTTGACGCATTAAATAATGACATATGTCACTAGGGGTCCTAGGACCCCTAGGGACATATTCGAATCATTCATATAGGTCAAAAGGGGTCATAGATCACCCTATGACCTCCTTTGACCCAGTAAACGACAACATATGTTCCTAGGGGTCATGGCACCCCTAAGGACATATTTGAATCATTCATATGGGTCAAAAGGAGTCATAAGGTGACCTATGACCCCCTTTGACCCATTAAACGACAACATATGTCCTTAGGGGTCCTAGGACCCCTAGGGACATATTCGAATGGACCATATGGGTCAAAGGGGATCACAGGGTGACCTATGACCCCCTTTGACCCATTAAACTATGACATGTGTCCCTATGTGTCCTAGGACCCCTAGGGACATATTCAAATAGTTCATATGGGTCAAAGGGGGTCATAGGGTGTCTTATGACTCCCTTTGACCTATTAAACGACAACATATGTCCCTAGAGGTCCTAAGACCCATAGGGACATATTCGAATCGTTCATATGGGTTAAAGGGGGTCATAGGGTGACCTATGACCTCAATTGACCCACTAAATGATGACATATGTCCCTAGGGGTCCTAGGACCCCTAAGGACATATTTGAATCGTTCATATGGGTCAGAGGGGGTCATAGGGTGACCTCTGCCTCACTTTGACCCATTAAACGATGGCATATGTCCCTCGGGGTCCTAAGACCCCCAGGGACATATTCGAATGGGTCATATGGGTCAAAACAGGTCATAGGGTGACTTATGACCCCCTTTGACCCATTAAACAACGACATATGTCCCTAGGGGTTCTAGTACCCCTAAGGACATTAGAATCATTCATATGGGTCAAAGGTGGTCATAGGGGGACCTATGAACCCCTTTGACCCATTAAACGATGACATATGTTCTTAGGAGTCTTAAGACTCCTAGGGACATATTCAAATCATTTCTATGGGTCAAAGAGGGTCATAGGGTGACCTATGACTCCCTTTGACTCATTAAACAATGACATATGTCCCTAGGGGTAATGGGATCCCTAAGGACACATTTGAATCGTTCATATCGGTCAAAAAGAGTCATAAGGTGACCTATGACCACCTTTGACTCATTAAACAACAACATATATCCCTAAGGGTCCTAAGACCCCTAAGGACATATTCGAATGTGCCATATGGGTCAAAGCGGGTCATAAGGTGACCTATGACCCCCTTTGACCTATTAAACAATGAAATATGTCCTTAGGGGTCCTAGGACCCCGAGGGACATATTTGAATCATTCATAAGGGTCAAAGGGGGTCATAGGGTGACCTATGACCCTTTTTCACCTATTAAATGATGGCATATGTCCCTAAGAGTCCTAAGAACCCTAAGGACATATTTGAATGGGTCATATGGGTCAAATGGGGTCATATGGTGACCTATGACACCTTTTAACAAATTAAATGACAACATATGTCCTTAGGGTTCCTAGGACCCCTAAGGACATATTCGAATCATTCATATGGGTCAAAGGGGGTCATTAGGTGTCTTACAACCCCCTTTGACTTATTAAATGATGTCATATGTCCCTAAGGGTCCTAGGACCCCTAGGGACATATTTGAATCATTCATATGGGTCAAACGAGGTCATAGGGTGCCTTATGAGACCTTATGACCCATTAAACGATGACATATGTCCCTAGGGGTCCTAGGACCCATAGGGACATATTCGAATCGTTCTTGTGGGTCAAAGTGGGTCATAGGGTGAAATATGATCCCCTTTGACCCATTAAATAATGACATATGTCGCTAAAGGTCTTAGGACCCCTAGGAACATATTCGAATCGTTCATATGGGTCAAAGGGGGTCATAGGGTGCGTTATGACAACCTTTCACCCATTCAACGATGACATATGTCCCTAGGGGTCCTATGACCCATAGGGTCATATTCAAATCATTCATTTGGGTCAAAGGGGGTCACAAGGTGACCTATGACCCCCTTTGACCGATTAAATGATGACATATGTCCCTAGAGGTCTTAGGACCCTTAGGGACATATTTGAATTGTTCATATGAGTTAAAGGGGGTCATAGGGTGACCTATGACCCCTTTTGATGCATTAAATGATGACATATGTCACTAAGGGTCCCAGGACCCCTAAGGACATATTTGAATGGGCCATATGGATCACAGAGGGTTATAAGGTGACTTATGACCCCCTCTGACCTATTAAATGATGACATATGTCCCTAAGAGTTTTAGTACCAATAAGGACATATTTGAATCATTTATATGGGTCAAAGGTTGTCATAGTGTGACCTATGACCCCCTTTAACCCATTAAATGATGACTATGTCCCTAGGGGTCCTAGGACTCCTAGGGACATATTCGAATTGTTATTATGGGTCAAAGGGTGTCATAGGGTGACCTATGACTCTCTTTGACCCATTAAACGAAGACATATGTCCCTAGGGGTCATGGGACCCCTAAGGACATATTTCAATCGTTCATATGGGTCAAAGGGAGCCGTAACGTGACCTATGATCCCCTTTGACCCATTAAACGATAATATATGTCCTTAGGGGTCTTAGGACCCCTAAGGACATATTCGAATGGGCCATATAGATCGAAGGGGGTCATAGGGTGACCTATGACCCCTTTGACCCATTAAACGATGACATATCTCCCTAGGGGTCCTAGGACCCTTAAGGACATATTCGAATCGTTCATAAGGGTCAAAGGGAGTCATAGGGTAACCTATGACACCCTTTGACCCATTAATCAATGACATATGTCCCCAAGGGACATATTCCAATCGTTCATATGGTTCAAAATGGGTCATAGGTCACCCTATGACTCCCTTTGACTCATTAAATGACAACATATGACCCTAGGGGTCTTGGGACCCCTAAGGTCATATTTGAATCGTTCATATGGGTCAAATGGAGTCATAGGGTGCCCTATGACCCCCTTTGATTCATTAAATAACGACATATGTCCGGATATATTTATATCGTTTATATTGGTCAAAGGGGGTCATAGGGTGCCTTATGACACCCTTTGACCTATTTAACGACGACATATGTCCCTAGGGGTCTTAGGACCCATAGGGACATATTCGAATCATTCATATGGGTCCAAGGGGGTCATAGGGTGACCTATGAACCCTTTTGACCAATTAAACGACGATATATGTCCCTAGGGGTCCTAGGACCCCTACGGACATATTCAAATTATTCATATGGGTCAAAGGGGGTCATAGGGTGACCTATGACCCCCTTTGACCCATTAAATGATAACATATGTCCCTAAGAGTCCTAGAACCCCTAAGAACATATTCGAATGGGCCATATGGGTCAAAAGGGGTTATAGGGTGATGTATGACCCCCTTTGACCCATTAAACAATGACATATGTCCCTAGGGGTTCTAGTATCGCTAAGGACATATTCGAATCATTCATATGGGTCAAAGGGGGTCATAGGTCACTTTGACCCATTAAACGATGACATATGTCCCTAGGGGTCATCAGACCCTTAGGGACATATTCAAATCGATCTTATGGGTCAAAGGGGGTCATAGGGTGACCTATGACTCCCTTTGACCCATTAAACGATGACATATGTCCATAAGGGTCATAGGACCCGTACAAACATATTCGAATTGTTCAAATTGATCAAAGGGAGTCATAGGGTGACTTATGACCCCCTTTGATCCATTAAACAATGACACATGTCCCTAGGGGTCCTAGGACCACTAAGGACATATTCGAATCGTTCATATGGGTCAAAGGAGGTCATAGGGTGACCTATAACCCCTTTTGACCTATTAAATGACGACATATGTCCCTAAGGGTCTTGGGACCCCTAAGGACATATTCGAATCGTTCATATGAGATAAAGGGGGTCATAGGGTGCCCTATGACCCCCTTTGACCCATTAAACGATGACATATGTCCCTAGGGATCCTAGGACCCCTAGGGACATATTTGAATTGTTCATATGGGTCAAAGGGTGTCATAGGGTAACTTATGACTCCCTTTGACCCATTAAATGATGACATATGTCCTTAGGGGTTCCAGTACCCCTAAGGACATATTAGAATCATTCATATGGGTCAAAAGTGGTCATATGGTGACCTATAACCCCCTTTGACCTATTAAATGATGACATATGTCCGTAGGGGTCCTAAGACACTTAGGGACATATTCGAATCGTTCCTATGGGTGAAAGGGAGTCATAGGGTGACCTATGACTCCTTTTGACACATTAAACGAAGACATATGTCCCTAGGGGTCATGGGACCCCTAAGGACATATTCGAATTTTTCATATGGGTCAAAGGGAGTCATAGGGTGACCTATGACTCCCTTTTACCTATTAAACGATAACATATGTCTCCAGGGGTCCTAAAACTCTTCAAACATATTCGAATGGACCATATGGGTCAAAGTGGGTCATAAGATGACCTATGACCCCTTTGACCCATTAAACAATGACATATGTCCTTAGGGGTCCTCGAACCCCTAAAAAAATATTTAAATCATTCATATAGGTCAAAGGGGGCCATAGGGTGACCTATGACCCCTTTTGGCTCATTAAATGATGACATATGTCTCTAAGAGTCCTAAGACCCCTAGGGACATATTCGAATGGGCCATACAGATCAAAGCGGGTCATAGGGTGACCTGTGATCCTTTTTGTCCCATTAAAAGATGACATATGTCCCTATGGGTCCTCGGACCCCCTAAGGATATATTCAAATCGTTCATATGGGTCAAAGAGTGTAATAGGGTGCCCTATGACCCCTTTTGACCCATTAAATGATGAGATATGTCCCTAGGTGTCCTAGGACCCCTAATGACATATTCAAAAAGTTCATATGGGTGAGAGGGGGTCATAGAGTGCCGTTATTAATCTTTGGATTTTACTATAAAGCTGTGAAACTCTTTGTGGTACCTTAGTGGTCTATGACTGCTTTTGACCCATTAAATGATGACATATGTCCCTAGGGGTCCTAGGACCCCTAAGGGCATATTCGAATCGTTCATATTGGTCAAAAGGGGTCATAGGGTGACCTATGATGCCGTTTGACCCATTAAACGATGACATATGTCCCTAGGGGTCTTAGGACCCCTAGAGACATATTTGAATGGGCCATGTGGGTAAAAGAGGGTCATAGGGTGACTTATTACCTATTTTGACCTATTAAATGATGACATATGTCTCTAGGAGTTCTAGTACCCCTAAGGACATATTTGAATCGTTCATATGGGTCAAAGGTGGTCACAGGGTGACCTATGACCTCCTTTGACCTATTAAATGATGACATATGTCCCTAGGGGTCCTAGGACTACTAGGGACATATTTGAATCGTTCTTATGAGTCAAAGGGGGTCATAGGGTAACCTATGACTCCCTTTGACCCATTAAACGATGACATATATCCCTAGGGGTCCCTAAGGACATAGTTGAATTGTTCATATGGGTCAAAGGGAATCATAGGGTGACCTATGACTCCCTTTGACGCATTAAACGACAACATATGTCCCTAGGTGTCCTAGGACCCCTAGGGACATATTCGAATGGGTCATATCATTCAAGGGGGCTCATAGGGTGATCTATGATCCACTTTGACCCATTAAATGGTGACATATGTCCCTACAGGTCTTAAGACTCCTAGGGACATATTTGAATTATTCATATGCGTCAAAGGGGGTCATAAGGTGACCTATGACACCCTTCAACCCATTAAACGATGACATATGTCTTTAGGGGTCCTGGGACCCCTAGAGACATATTTGAATCGTTCATATGGGTCAAAGGGGTTCATAGGGTGACTTATGACCCCCTTTGACTAATTAAATGACGACATATGTTCCTAAGGGTCCTGGGACCCCTGAGGACATATTTTAATTTTTCATATGAGTCAAAGGGTGTCATAGGGTGCCTTATGACCCCCTTTGACCCATTACACTACGACATAGGTTCCTAAGAGTCCTAAGACCCCTAGGGACATATTAAAATCATTCATATGGGTCAAAGGGGGTCATAGGGTGCCTTATGACACCCTTTTACCCATTAAACGACGACATATCTCCCTAGGGGTCATAGGACTTATAGAAACATATTCGAATCATTCATTTGGGTCTAGAGGGTCATATGGTGACCTATGACACCCTTTGACCCATTAAACTATGACATATGTCCCTAGGGGTCCTAGAATGCCTAGGGACAAATTTGAATCGTTCGGATGGGTCAAAGGGGGTCATAGGGTGTCCTATGACCCCCTTTGACCCATTAAACAATGACATATGTGCTTAGGGGTCCTACAACCCCTAGGGACATATTCAAATACACCATATAAGTCAAAAGGGGTCATAGGATGACTTATGACCCGCTTTGATCCATTAAACGTCGACATATGTCCTTAGGGGTTCTAGTATTGCTAAGGACATATTCGAATCGTTCATATGGGTCAAAGGGGGTCAGAGGTCTTTGGTCCATTAAATGACGACATGTGCCCCTACGGGTCCTAGGACCCCTAGGGACATATTCAAATCATTCTTATGGGTCAAAGGGGGTCATAGGGTGACCTATGACTTTCTTTCACCCATTAAACGATGACATATGTCCCTAGAGGTCATAGGATCCCTAATGACATATTCGAATTGTTCAAATTGGTCAAAGAGGGTCATAGGGTGACTTATGACCCCCTTTGACCCAATAAATAATGACATATGTTGCCAGGGGTCCTACGACCCCTAGGGACATATTGGAATCATTCATATGGGTCTAAGGGGGTGATAGAGTGACCTATGACCCCCTTTGACACATAAAATGACAACATATGTCCTTAGGGGTCTTGGGACCCCTAAGGACATATTCAAATCATTCATATGGGGTCAAAGGGGGTCATAGGGTTCCCTATGACCCCCTTTGACCAATTAAATGATGACATATGTCCCTAGGGGTGCTAAGACCCCTAGGGACATTTTCAAATCGTTCATATGGGTCAAAGGGGGTCATAAGGTGATTTATGACCCCCTTTGACCCATTTAACGATGACATATGTCTCTAGTGGTTCGAGTACCCCTAAGGACATATTCAAATTGTTCATATGAGATTAAATGACGACATATGTCCCTAAGGGTCCTAGGACTCCTAGGGACATATTCAAATCATTTCTCTAGGTCAAAGGGTGACCTATGACTCCCTTTGACCCATTAAACGATGACATATGTTCCTAGGGGTCATGAGACCCCTAACGACATATTTGAATTGTTCATATGGGTCAAAAGGAGTCATAGGGTGACTTATGACACCCTTTGATCCATTAAATGATGACATATGTCCTTAGAAATCCTAAGACCACTAAGGACATATATGAATCTTTCATATGGGTCAAAGGGGGTTATAGGGTGACCTATGACACCCTTTGACCCATTAAACGATGACATATGTCCCTAGGGATATATTCGAATCGTTCATATAGGTCAAAGGGGGTCATAGGGTGACCTATGACGCCCTTTGACCTATTAAATAATGACATATGTCCCTAGCGGTCCTGAGACACCTAGGGACATATTTGAATCGTTCATATGGGTCAAAGGGGGTCATTGACCTATTAAATGATGACATATGTTCCTACGGGTCCTGGGACTCCTAGGGACATATTTGAATCATTCATATGGGTCAAAGGGGGTCATAGGGTGCCCTATGACTCCCTTTGACACATTAAATGACGACATATGTCCCTATGGGTTCTAGTACCCCTAAAGACATATTCGAATTATTCATATGGGTCAAAAAGGGTCATTGCTCATAGGGTGACCTATGATCTCTTTTGACCCATTAAATGATGACGTATGTCCCTAGAGGTCCTGGGACCCCTAAGGACATATTCAAATCGTTCATATGGGTTAAAGGGTGTCATAGGATACACTATGACCTCCTTTGACCCATTAAATGACAACATATGTCCTTATGGGTCCTAGAACTCCTAAGGACATATTCAAATTGTTCATATGAGTCAAAGGCGGTCATAGGGTGCCTTATGACACCCTTTGACCCATTAAATGACGACATATGTCCCTATGGGTCCTAGGACCCATACGAACATATTTGAATCATGCATATGGGTCAAACCTATGACTCCATTTGACCCATTAAACGATGAAATATGTCCCTAGGGGTCCTGAGGACATATTCGAATCATTCATATGGGTCAAAGGGCATCATAGGGTGCCTTATGACCCTCCATCACCCATTAAACGATGACATATGTCCCTAGGGGTCCTAAGACCCCTAGGGACATATTTAAATCATTCATATGGGTCAAACGGAGTCATAGGGTGCCTTATGACACCCTTTGACCCATTAAACGATGACATATCTCTTTAGGGGTCCTATGACCCATAGAAACATATTCGAATCATTCATTTGGGTCCAGGGGGTCATATGGTGACCTATGACCCCCTTTTAACCCATTAAATGATGATATATATCACTAGGGGTCCTAGGACCCCTAGGGACATATTCGGATCGTTCATATGGGTCAAAGGGGGTCATAAGGTGCCCTATGACCTCATTTGATCCATTAAACAATGACATATGTCTGTAGGGGTTCTAGTATCTCTAAGGACATATTCGAATCATTCATATGGGTCAAAAAGGGTCATAGGGTGACGTATGACCCCTTTTGACTCATTAAACGATGACATATGTCCCTAAGGGTCCTGTGGCCCCTTAGGACATATTCAAAACGTTCATATGGGTCAAAAAGAGTCATAGGTTATCCTATGACCCCCTTTGACCCATTAAATGACAACATATGTCCCTATGGATCCTAGAACCTCTAGGGACATATTCAAATTGTTCATATGGGTCAAAGGGGGTCATAGGGTGCCTTATGACACCTTTTGACCCATTAAATGATGACATATGTCCTTAGGGGTCCTAGGACCCATAGGGACATATTTGAATCGTGCATATGGGTCAAAGGGGGTCATAAGGTGATAGGGTGACCTATGACCCCTTTTTACCAATTAAATGATGACATATGTCCCTAGGGGTCTTAGGACTCCTAAGAACATATTCAAATCATTCATATGGGTCAAAAGGGGTCATAAGGTGACCTATGACCCCTTTAACACATTAAACGATGATGTATGTCTCTAGGGGTCCTAGGACCACTAGGGACATATTCGAATGGGTCATATGGGTCAAATGGGGTCATAAAGTGACTTATGACCCTTTTTTACCTATTAAATGATGACATATGTCCTTAGAAGTTCTATTACCCCTAAGAACATATTCAAATCATTCATATGGGTCAAAGGGGGTCATAGGGTGACCTATAACCCCTTTTGACCCATTAAACAATAACATATGTTCTTAGGTGTCCTTGAACCCCTAATGACATATTCAAATCGTTCATATGGGTCAAAGAGGGTCATAGGGTGCCCTATGACCCGCTTTGTCCGATTTCACTATGACATATGTCTCTAAGGGTCCTAGGACCCCTAGGGTCATATTGAAATCATTCATATGGGTCAAAGTGGGTCATATGGTGTCTTATGATACTCTTTGACCTATTTAACGATGACATATGTCCCAAGGGGTCCTAAGACCCATAGGGACATATTCGAATCGTGAATATGGATGAAACGGAGTCATAGGGTGACCTATGACCCACTTTGACCCATTAAATGATGACATATGTCCCTAGGAGTCCTAAGACCCCTAGGGACATTCGAATCGTTCATATGGGTCAAAGGAGGTCATAGGTCATCAAACGTCATTAACCCATTAAATGACGACATATGTCCCAAGAGATCTTAGGACCCCTAGGGACATATTCGAATTGTTTATATTGGTCAAAGGGAGTCATTATTTTCCCTATCACCCTCTTTGACTTATTAAATGACGACATATGTCCCTAGGGGTTCTAAGATCCCTAAGGACATATTTGAGTCGTTCATATGGGTCAATGGGGGTCATAGGGTGCTTTATGACACCTTATGACCCATTAAACGATGACATATGCCCTTAGGGGTCATACGACCCATAGGAACATATTTGAATCGTTCGTATGAGTCAAAGGGGTTCATAGGGTGACCTATGATCCCCTTTGACCTATTAAACAATGACATATGTCGCTAAGGGTCTTACGACCCTTAGGGACATTCAAATTGTTAATATGGATCAACGGGGGTCATAGGGTGCCTTATGACACTCTTTGACCCATTAAACGACGACATATGTCCCTAAAGATTTTACGACTCATATGATCATATTCAAATCATTCATATGGATCAAAGGGGGTCATAGGGTGACCTATGATCCTTTTTGACCCATTAAAAGATGACATATGTCCCTAGAGGTCTTAGGACCCCCAAGGACATATTTGAATTGTTCATATGAGTCAAAGGGAGTCATAAGGTGACCTATGACCCATTTGACTCATTAAATGATGACATATGTCCCTAAAGGTCCCAGGACCCCTAGGGACATATTCGAATGGGCCATATGGATCACAAGGGGTCATAGGGTGACTTATGACACCCTCTAACCTATTAAACGATGACATATATCCCTAGGGGTTTTAGTACCAATAAGATCATATTTGAATCGTTCATATGGGTCAAAGGTGGTCATAGTGTGACCTATGACCCCCTCTGATCCATTAAATGATGACTATGTCCCTAAGGGTCCTAAGACTTGTAGGAACATATTCGAATCGTTCCTATGTGTCAAAACAGGTCATAGGGTGACCTATGACTCCCTTTGACCCATTAAACGACGACATATATCCATAAGGGTCATGGGACCGCTAAGGACATATTCGAATCGTTCATATGAGTCAAAGGGAGCCATAGGGTGACCTATGACCCCCTTTGATTCATTAAATGACAACATATGTCCTTAGAGGTCTTAGGACCCCTAGGGACATTCAAATGGGCCATATAGGTCAAAGGGGGTCATAGGGTGACTTATGACCCCTTTTGACCCATTAAATGATGACATATGTCCCTATGGGTCCTAGTACCACTAAGGACATATTCAAATCATTCATATGGGTCAAAGGGGGTCATAGAGTGGCCTATGACCCACTTTGACCTATTAAACGACGACATATGTCCCTATGGGTCCTAGGACCCCTAGGGACATATTCGAATTGATCTTATGGGTCAAAGGGGTTCATAGGGTGACTTATGACTCTTTTTGACCCATTAAATGATGACATATGTCCCTAGGGATCATAGGACCCCTACGAACATATTCGAATTGTTCAAATTGATCAAACGAGGTCATAAGGTGACTTATGAGCCCCTTTGATCCATTAAACAATGACATATGTCCCTAAGGGTCTTAGGACCACTAAGCACATATATGAATTGTTCATATGGATCAAAGGAGGTCATAAGGTGACCTATAATCTCTTTTAACCTATTAAATGATGACATATGTCCCTAAGGATTTTGAGACCCCTAAAAACATATTCTAATCGTTCATATGGGATAAAAAGGGTCATAGGGTGCCCTATGACTCCATTTGACCCATTAAACGATGGCATATGTCCCTACGGATCCTAAGACCCCTAAGGACATATTTAAATTGTTCATATGGATCAAAGGGTGTCATAGGGTGACTTATGACTCCCTTTGACTCATTAAATGATAACATATGTCCTTAGGAGTTCCAGTACCCCTAAGGATGTGATGAACCTCCTTATAGCAATATCGTGAGAATGCTCGAAATAACAGAATAAAAAGTGATAGCAGAACTCAGAATGAATCTACTGATCCCAGGCCACTTCGAGGGGGTAACCTCCTTTGAGCAAGCTTAATACAATAAATTCGTCCGTGCCTATCAAGGGCCTCAACCTATTCTTATATACTGAGTACGATCTAGAAAAGTAATACTACCTATGCATGTGGGATAATAAAATATACTCACGGGACGACTGACAAAGCATATGCGTCCAACAACACTACTCTAACAAAATAAACAGAAAGAACACACAGGTTCCTAACATCCCCTCTCCCTTAGAAAAAAGCTTTGTCCTCAAAGCTTAAGGTGTGGAAATTGTTGTTGAATCTGAAGAAGGGGTTCCCAGGTAGCATCCTCTGGTTGCATGCCATGCCACTGAATCAAGACCTCAGAGATGGAGCGAGAGCGAAGCTGGCGAGTGCGCTGGTCAATGATTGCCACCGGCTCCAGGATAATGGATCCTTCCGTATCCATTTCAGGGAGAGTAGTTTGTGCTCTGACAGTGGTACCCAGAACTTTCTTTAGACAAGAAACATGAAAGACTGGATGAATGCGGGAAGAAGGAGGAAGTTCCAGTTTATAAGCAACTGAACCAATCTTCTGCAGAACCTTATAAGGCCCATAAAATTTTGGGGCCAGCTTATGACGCCCTTTCAGCTTTAGGGAGGATTGTTTGTATGGCTGTAGATGAAGAAAAACCATATCCCCAACTTGAAATGAGCGCTCAGAACGGTGTTGATCTGCTTGCTGTTTCATCCGATTACGGGCCATGTGAAGATTATCCTGTAAGGTACGAAGAATCTGATCCCTGCTGCGGAGAACTATGTCAACTGCCTGGACTGGTGAGCTGTTGGGAGTGTAGGGAAGGAGCACTGGAGGTGCCTGACCATAGACTGCTTCATATGGAGTCATTTTAGAGGCAGTGTGGTAAGAGGTATTGTACCACCATTCAGCTAAAGGGAGCCACTTGGCCCACTGATGTTAGAATCATTCATATGGATCAAAAATGGTCATATGGTGACTTATGACCTCTTTTGACCTATTAAATAACGACATATGTCCGTAGGGGTCTTAAGACACCTAAGGACATATTCAAATCGTTCCTATGGGTCAAAGGGAGTCATAGGATGACCTATGACTCTTTTTGACCCATTAAATGAAGACATATGTCCCTAAGGGTCATGGGACCCCTAAGGACATATTCGTATCGTTCATATGGGTCAAAGGGAGTTATAGAGTGACCTATGACTCTGTCTAACCCATTAAACGATAACATATGTCTCTAGGGGTCCTAAGACCCTTAGGAACATATTCAAATGGGCCATATGGGTCAAAGGGGGTCATAAGTCACCTTTTGACCCCTTAAACGATGACATATGTCCTTAGGGGTCCTAGGACCCCTAAAGACATATTTAAATTGTTCATATAGGTCAAAGTGGGTCATAGGTCACCCTATGACCCCCTTTGACCCATTAAATGATGACATGTCTCTAAGAGTCCTAAGACCCCTACGAACATATTTGAATGGGCCATATGGGTCAAAGCGGGTCATAGGGTGACCTGTGACCCCATTTGACCCATTAAACGATGACATATGTCAGTAGGGGTCCTCGAACTTCCTAAGGATATATTTAAATCGTTCATATGTGTCAAAGAGTGTCATAGGGTGCCCTATGACCCCCTTTGACCCATTAAATGATGACATATGTCCCTAGGTGTCCTAAGACCTCTAAGGATATATTCAAATCATTCATATGAGTCAAATGGGGTCATAGGGTGCCTTATGATACCCTTTGACCCATTAAACGATGACATATGTCCCTAGGGGTCCTAAGACCCATAGGGACATATTCGAATGGTTTATATGGGTCAAAAGGGCTCATAAGGTTCCTTATGACACCCTTTGATCTATTAAACGACGACATATGTTCTTAGGGGTCCTAAGACATAAAGGGACATATTCGAATCATTCATATGGGTCAAAAAGGGTCATAAAGTGACCTATGACTACTTTTGACTCATGAAACGACGACATATGTCCGTAGGGGTCTTACGACACCTAATGACATATTTGAATAGTTCATATTGGTCAAAATGGGTCATGGGGTGACCTATGACCCCCTTTGACCCATTAAATGATGACATATGTCCCTAGGGGTTTTAAGACTGCTAGAGACATATTCGAATGGGCAATGTGAGTAAAAGGGGGTCGCAGGGTAACTTATTACCTCTTTTGACCTATTAAATGATGACATATGTCCCTATGAGTTCTAGTACCCCTAAGGACATACTCGAATCGTTCATATGGGTCAAAGGCGGTCATAGGGTGACCTATGACCCCCTTTGACCCGTTAAATGATGACATATGTCCCTAGGGGTCCTAAGACTCCTAAGAACATATTCGAATTGTTCTTATGGGTCAAAAGGGGTCATAAGGTGACCTATGATTCCCTTTGACCCATTAAACGATGACATATGTCCCTAAGAGTCCCTAAGGATATAGTCGAATTGTTCATATGGGTCAAAGGGAGTCATAGGGTGACCTATGACCCCCTTTGACCTATTAAATGACAACATATGTCCCTAGGTGTCCTAAGACCCCTAGGGACATATTTGAATGGGCTATATGGTTCAAAGTGGGTCATAGGGTGATCTATGACCTCTTTTGACCCATTAAACAATGACATATGTCCCTACAGGTCCTAGGACTCCTAGGGACATATTCAAATCATTCATATGCATCAAAGGAGGTCATATGGTGACCTATGACACCCTTCGACTCATTAAACGACGACATATGTCCTTAAAGGTCCTAGGACCCCTAAGGACATATTTGAATTGTTCATATGGGTCAAAGGGGGTCATACGGTGATTTATGACCCCCTTTGATGCATTAAACGACAACATATGTCCCTAAGGGTCCTGAGACCCCTTAGGACATATTCGAATCGTTCATATGAGTCAAAGGGCATCATAGGGTGCCTTATGACCCATTTTGACCTATTAAATGACGACATATGCCCCTAAGGGTCCTAAGACCCCTAGGGACATATTCAAATCATTCATATGGGTCAAAGGGGGTCATAGGGTGCCTTATGACACCCTTTGGCCCATTAAACGACAACATATCTCCCTAGGGGTCCTAGGACCCATAGAAACATATTCGAATCATTCATTTGGGTCGAGGGGGTCATATGTTGACCTATGACCCCCTTTGACCTATTAAACTACGACATATATCCCAAGGGGTCTTAGGATGCCTAGGGACATATTCGAATCGTTCGTATGGGTCAAAAGTGGTCATAGGGTGACCTATTACCCCCTTTGACCCATTAAACAATGACATATGTCCCTAGGGGTCCTACAACCCCTAAGGACATATTCGAATAGGCCATATATGTCAAAGGGGGTCATAGGGTGACTTATGACCCCCTTTGACCCATTAAACGATGACATATGTCCCTAGGGGTTCTAGTACTGCTAAGGACATATTTGAATTGTTCATATGGGTCAAAGGGGGTAAGAGGTTTTTGACCCATTAAATGATGACATGTGTCCTTAGGGGTCCCAGGACCCCTAGAGACATATTCGAATCATTCTTATGGGTCAAAGGGGGTCATAAGGTGACCTATGACTTCTTTTAACTCGATAAACAACGAGATATGTTCTTAGGAGTCATAGGATCCCTAAGGACATATTTGAATTGTTCAAATTGATCAAAGGGGGTCATAGGGTGACTTATGACCCCCTTTGATCCATTAGACGATGACATATGTCGCTAGCGGTCCCAGGACCCTTAGGGACATATGTTGTCATTTAATGGGTCAAAGGGAGTCAACATATGTCGCTAGGGGTCCTAGGACCCCTAGGGACATATGTTGTCGTTTAAAGGGTCAAAGAGGGTCATAGGGTGACCTATGACCCCCTTTGACCCATTAAACGATAACATATGTCCCTAAGCGTCCTCAGACCGCTAAGGACATATTTGAATCGTTCATATGGGTCAAAAGAGGTCATAGGGTGCCCTATGACTCCCTTTGACCCATTAATTGATGACATATGTCCTTAGGGGTGTTAGGACCCCCTAGGAACATATTCAAATCATTCATATGGGTCAAAGGGGGTCATAGGGTGACTTATGACCCCCTTTGACCCATTTAACGATGACATATGTCTTTAGGGGTTCGAGTACCCCTAAAAAAATATTCAAAATATTCATATGGGTCAAAAATGGTCATAGGGTGACCTATGACCCCCTTTGACCTATTAAACGATGACATATGTCCCTAAGGTTCCTAGGACTCATAGGGACATATTCAAATCGTTTCTATGGGTCAAAGGGTGACCTATGACTCTGTTTGACCCATTAAACGATGACATATGTTCTTGGGGGTCATGGAACCCCTAAGGACATATTTGAATCGTCCATATGGGTCAAAGGGAGTCATAGGGCGACCTATGACACTCTTTCAACTATTAAATGACAACATATGTCTCTAGTGGTCCTAAGACCCCTAAGGACATTCGAATGGGCTATATGGGTCAAAGGGGGTCATAGGATGACCTATGACCCCCTTTGACTCATTAAATGATGACATATGTCCCTAGGGGTCCTAAGACCCCTAGGGACATATATCAATCGTTCATATGGGTCAAAGGGGGTGATAGAGTGACCTATGACCCCTTTTGACCCATTAAATGAGGACATATGTCCCTAGGGGTCCTAGGACCACTGAGGATATATTCGAATCGTTCATATGGGTGACCCATTAAATGATGACATATGTCCCTATGGGTCCTGTGACCCTTAGGGACATATTTGAATCGTTCATATGGGTTAAAAGGGGTCATAGGGTGCCGTATGACCACCTTTGACTCATTAAACGATGACATATGTCCTTAGGGGTTCCAGTATCCCTAAGGACATATTCGAATCATTCATATGGGTCAAAAAGGGTCATAGGTCTCTTTTGACCCATTAAACGATGACATGTCCCTAGGGGTCCCAAGGACATATTCATATCGTTCATATGGATCAAAAGGGGTCATAGGGCACCCTATGACCCATTTTGACTCATTAAACGATGACATATGTCCCTATGGGTCCTAGAACCCCTAGGGACATATTCAAATTGTTCATATGAGTCAAAGGGAGTCATAGGGTGCCTTATGACACCCTTTGACTCATTAAATGACGACATATGTCCCTAGGGGTCCTAAGACCCATAAGGACATATTTGAATCATGCATATGGTTCAAAGTGGGTCATAAGGTGACCTATGACCGCTTTTGACCCATTAAATGATGACATATGTTCATAGGAGTCTTACTCCTAAAGACATATTCGAATCTTTCATATGGGTCAAAGGGGGTCATAGGGTGACCTATGACCCTCTTTGACCCATTAAACGATGACATATGTCCCTAGGGGTCCTAAGACCCCTAGGGGACATATTCGAATGGGCAATATGGGTCAAAAAGGGTCATAGGGTGACTTATGACCCCTTTTGACCCATTAAACGATGACATATGTCCCTAAGAGTTCTAGTACCCCTAAGAACATATTCGAGTCATTCATATGGGTCAAAAGGGATCATAGGGTGAGCTATGACCCCTTTTGACCCATTAAACGATGACATATGTCCCTAGGGTTCCTTGGACCCTTAAAGACATATTCGAATCGTTCATATAGGTAAAGGGGGTCATAGGGTGCCCTAAGACCCTGTTAAACTATGACATATTTTTTTAGGGGTCCTAAGACCCCTAGGCACATATTGAAATCATTCATATAGGTCAAAGGGGGTAATAGGGTTCCTTATGATACCCTTTGACCTATTAAACGATGACATATGTCCCTAGGGGTCCTAGGAACCATAAGGACATATTTGAATCATGCATATGGGTGAAACAGTTCTTAGGGGTCCTAAGACCCTTAGAGACATATTTGAATCGTTCATATAGGTTAAAGGATGTCATAGTTCATCAAACGGGGTAATAGGGTGACCTATGACCCCCTTTGATCCATTAAACGACGACATATGTCCCTAGGGGTCTTAGGATCTCTGAAGACATATTTGAATCGTTCATATGGGTCAAAGGGGATTATTAGGTGCCCTATGACCCCCTTTGACTTATTAAATGACGACATATGTCCCGAGGGGTCCTAAGACCCCTGGGGACATATTCGAATCATTCATATGGGTCAAAGGGGGTCATAGGGTGCCTTATGACACTTTATGACCCATTAAAAGATGACATATGTCCCTAAGGGTCGTAGGACCCATAAGGACATATTCGATTCGTTCCTATGCATCAAAGGGGGTCATAGGGTGACTTATGATACCCTTTGACCCATTAAACAACATATGTCCCTAAGGGTCTTAGGACCCCTAGGGACATATTAGAATCATTCATATGGGTCATGGGGTGCCTTATGACACCTTTTTACCCATTAAACGACGACATATGTCCCTAGAGGTCCTAGGACCCATAGGGTCATATTCAAATCATTCATATGGGTCAAAGGGGGTCATAGGGTGACTTATAACCCCCTTTGACCTATTAAATGATGACATATGTCCCTAGAGGTCTTAGGACTCTTAGGGATATATTTGAATTGTTAATATTAGTCAAAGGGGATCATAGGGTGACCTTTGACCCCTTTTGACTCATTAAATAATGACATATTTTCCTAAGGGTCGCAGGACCTCTAAGGACATATTCGAATGGGCCATATAAATCACAAGGGGTCATAGGGTGACTTATGACCCCCTCTGACCCATTAAACGATGACATATGTGCCTTGGAGTTTTAGTAACAATAAAGACATATTCGAATTGTTTATATGGATCAAAGGTGGTCAGAGTGTGACATATGACCCCCTTTGACCCATTAAATGATGACTGTCCCTAAGGGTCTTAGGACTCGTAGGGACATATTCGAATCGTTCCTATGGGTCAAAAGGGGTCATAGGGTGACCTATGACTCCCTTTGACCCATTAAACGACGACATCTATCACTAAGGGTCATAGGACCCATAAGGACATATTCAAATCATTCATTTGGGTCAAAGGGAGCCATAGGGTAACCTATGACCCCCTTTGACCCATTAAATGACAACATATGTCCTTAGGGGTCTTAGAACCCCTAGGGACATATTTGAATGGGCCATATAGGTCAAAGGGGGTCATAGGGTGACCTATAACCCCTTTTGATCTATTAAATGAACACGTATGTCCCTAGGGGTCCTAGGACCCCTAGGGACATATTCGAATCGTTCATAAGGGTCAAAGGGGGTTATAGGGTGACCTGTGACACCATTTGACCTATTAATCAATGACATATGTCCCTTGGGACATATTTGAATCGTTCATATGGTTCAAAAGGGGTCATAGGTCACCCTATGACCCCCTTTGACTCATTGAATGATGACATATGACCCTAGGGGTCCTGGGACCCCTAAGGTCATATTTGAATCATTCATATGGGTCAAATGGGGTCATAGGGTGCCCTATGACCCCCTTTGACCTATTAAATAACGACATATGTCCCTAGGGGTCCTAGGACCTCTAGGGACATATTCAAATCATTCATATGGGTCAAAGGAAGTCATAAGGTGACCTATAACCTCCTTTGGCCCATTAAATGATGACATATGTCCCTAAGGGTCTTGACACACCTAAGGACATATTCGAATCGTTCATATGGGTTAAAGGGGTTCATAGGGTACCCTATGACCTCCATTGACCCATTAAACAACGACATATGTTCCTAGGGATCTTAGGACTCTTAAGAACATATTTGAATTGTTCATATGGGTCAAAGGGTGTCATAGGGTGACTTATGACTCCCTTTGACCCATTAAATGATGACATATGCCCTTAGTGGTTCCAGTACCCCTAAGGACATATTAGAATCATTCATATGGGTCAAATGTAGTCATATGGTGACATATGACCCCCTTTCACCTATTAAATGATGACATATGTCCGTAGGGATCCTAAGACACTTAGGGACATATTCAAATCATTTTTATGGGTCAAAGGGAGTCAGAGGGTGACCTATGACTCCCTTTGGGTCATTAAACAAAGACATATGTCCCTAGGGGTCATGGGACCCCTAAAGACATATTCGAATCGTTCATATGGGTCAAAGGGAGTCATAGGGTGACCTATGACTCCCTTTGACCCATTAAACGATAACATATGTCTCTAGGGGTCCTAAGACCCTTAGGAACATATTCGAATGGGCCATATGGATCAAAGGGGGTCATCGGGTGACTTATGACCCCCTTTGACCCATTAAACGATGACATATGTCCTTAGAGGTCCTAGGACCCCTAGAGACGTATTTAAATCGTTGATATAGGTCAAAGGGGGTCATAGGGTGAACTATGACCCCTTTGACCCATTAAATGATGACATATGTCTCTTAGAGTCCTAAGACCCCTAGGGACATGTTTGAATGGGTCATATGGGTCAAAGTGGGTCATAGGGTGACCTGTGAGCCCCTTTGACCCATTAAACGATGACATATGTCCTTGGAAGTATTCGGACCCCCTAAGGACATATTAAAATCGTTCATGTAGGTCAAAGAGTGTCATAGGGTGCCTTATGACCCCTTTTGACCTATTAAATGATGACATGTGTCCCTAGGTGTGCTAGGACCCCTATGGACATATTCAAATCATTCATATGGGTTAAAGGGGGTCATAGGGTGCCTTATGATACCCTTTGACCCATTAAAAGATGACATATGTCGCTAGGGGTCCTAGGACCCATAGGGACATATTTGAATGGTTCGTATGGTTCAAAGGTGGTCATAGGGTGCCTTATGACACCGTTTGACCCATTAAACGACGACATATGTTCTTAGGGGTCCTAGGACCTAAAGGGACATATTCGAATCGTTCATATGGGTCAAAAGGGGTCATAAAGTGACCTATGACTCCATTTGACCCATTAAATGATGACATATGTCCCTAGGGGTCCTAGGGACATATTTGAATCGTTCGTATTGGTCAAAAGGGGTCATAGGGTGACCTATGACCCTCTTTGACCCATTAAACGACGACATATGTCCCTAAGAGTCTTAAGACCCCTGGTGACATATTCGAATGGGCCATGTGGGTAAAAGGGGTTCATAGGGTGACTTATTACTTCTTTTGACCTATTAAATGATGACATATGTCCCTAAGAGTTCTAGTACCCCTTAGGACATATTCGAATCGTTCATATGGGTCAAAGGTGACATATGTCCCTAGGGGTCCTAGGACTCCTAGGGACATATTAGAATCGTTCATATGGGTCAAAGGGGGTCATAAGGTGACTTATGACTCTTTTTGACCCATTAAATGATGACATATGTCCCTAAGGGTCCCTAAGGACATAGTCGAATCATTCATATGGGTCAAAGGGAGTCATAGGGTGACCTATGACCCCCTTTGACCCATTAAACGACAACATATGTTCCTAGGTGTCCTAAAACCCCTAGGGACATATTCAAATGATCCATATGGTTCAAAGGGGGTTATAGGGTGATCTATGACCCCCTTTGACCTATTAAATGATGACATATGTCCTTATAGGTCTTAGGACTCCTAGGGACATATTTGAATCATTCATATGGGTCCAAGGGGGTCATAGGGTGACCTATGACAGCTTTCGATCCATTAAACGATGACATATGTCCTTAGGGGTCCTGGGACGCCTAGGGACATATTTGAATCATTCATATGGGTCAAAGGGGGTCATAGGGTGACTTATGACCTCCTTTGACCCATTAAATGACGACATATGTCCCTATGGGTCCTGAGACCCCTGAGAACATATTTGAATCATTCATATGGGTCAAAGGGCATCATAAGGTGCCTTATGACCCCCTTTTGACCCAGTAAATGATGACATATGTCCCTAGGGGTCTTAAGACCCCTAGGGACATATTCAAATTATTCATATGGCTCAAAGGGGGTCATAGGGTGCCTTATGACACCCTTTGACCTATTAAACGACGACATATATCCCTAGGGGTCCTAGGACCCATAGAAACATATTCGAGTCATTCATTTAGGTCCAAGTGACCTATGACCCCTTTTGACTCATTAAACTACGACATATGTCGTCAGGAGTCCTAAGATGCCTAGAGACATATTCGAATCATTCGAATGGGTCAAAGGGGGTCATAGGGTGACTTATGACTTCCTTTGACCCATTCAACAATGACATATGTCCCCAAGGGTTCTAGTACTGCTAAGGACATATTCGAATCATTCATAGGGGTCAAAGGGGGTCAGAGGTCTTTGACACATTAAATGACGTCATGTGGTCCTAGGGGTCATAGGACCCCTAGGGACATATTTTAATCATTCCTATGGGTCAAATGGGGTCATAGGGTGACCTATGACTTCTTTTGACCCATTAAATGATGACATATGTCCCTAGGGGTCATAGGATTCCTAAGGACATATTCGAATTGGTCAAATTGGTCAAAGGGGGTCATAGGGTGACTTATGACCCACTTTGACCCATTAAATGATGACATATGTCGCCAGGGGCCCTAGGACCCCTAGAGACATATTCGAATCGTTCATATGGGTCAAAGGGGGTCATAGGGTGACCTATGAACCCGTTTGACCCATTAAACGACAACATATGTCCCTATGGGTCCTGGGACCCCTAAGGACATATTCGAATTGTTCATATGGGTCAAAGGGGGTCATAGGGTGTCATATGACCCCCTTTGACCCATTAAATGATGACATATGTGCCTAGGGGTGTTAGGACCCCTAGGGACATATTCAAATCGCTCATATGGGTCAAAGGGGGTCATAGGGTGACTTATGACCCCCTTTGACCCATTTAACGATGACATATGTCTCTAGGAGTTCGAGTACCCCTAAGGACATATTTGAATTGTTCATATGGGTCAAAAGTGGTCACACAGTGACCTATGACCCCCTTTGACCCATTAAATGACGACATATGTCCCTAAGGGTCCTAGGACTCCTAAGGACATATTCGAATCGTTTGTATGGGTCAAAGGGTGACCTATGACTCTCTTTGACCCATTAAATGATGATTAATGTTCCTGGTGGTCATGAGACCCCTAAGGACATATTTGAATCGTTCATATGGGTCAAAGGGAGTCATAGGGTGACCTATGACACCCTTTGACCCATTATACGACAACATATATCCCTAGTGGTCCTAGGACCCCTAGGGATATATTCGAATGAGCCATATGGGTCAAAGGGGGTCATAGGGTGACCTATGACCCCCTTTGACCCATTAAATGATGACATGTGGTTTGAATAGTTCATATGGGTGAAAAGGGGTGATAGGGTGACCTATGACACCCTTTGACCCATTAAACAATGACATATGTTCCTAAGGGATATATTCGAATCGTTTATATGAGTCAAAGGGGGTCATAGGTCACCCTATGACCCTGTTTGATCTATTAAATGATAACATATGTCCCTAAGGATCTTGGGACCCCTAGGGACATATTCGAATCGTTCATATGGGTCAAAGAGGGTTATAAGGTACCCTATGACCCCCTTTGACCCATTAAACGACGACATATGTCAGTAGGGGTTCTAGTACCTCTAAGGACATATTCGAATTGTTCATATGGGTCAAAAAGGGTCATAGGGTGACCTATGATCTCTTTTGACCCATTAAATGATGACATATGTTCCTACGGGTCCTGGGATCGCTAAGGACATATTTGAATCGTTCATATGGGTCAAAAGGGGTCATAGGGTGCCCTATGACTCCCTTTGACTCATTAATTGATGACATATGTCGCTAGGGGTGCTAGGACCCTCTAGGGACATTCAAATCATTCATATGGGTCAAAGGGGGTCATAGGGTGACTTATGACCCCCTTTGACCCATTTAACGATGACATATGTCTCCAGGGGTTCAAGTACCCCTAAGGAAATATTCAAATTATTCATATGGGTCAAAAGTGGTCCTAGGGTGACCTATGACACCCTTTGACCCATTAAACGATGACATATATCCCTAAGGGTCCTAGGACTCATAGGGACATATTCAAATTATTTCTATGGGTCAAAGGGCAACCTATGACTCTGTTTGACCCATTAAACGATGACATATGTTCTTGGAGGTCATGAGACCCCCAAGGACATATTTGAATCGTCCATATGGGTCAAAGGGAGTCATAGGGTGACCTATGACACCCTTTGAACCATTAAATGACAACATATGTCTCTAGTGGTCCTAGGACCCCTAAGGACATTTGAATGGGCCATATGGGTCAAAGTTGACCCATTAAATGATGACATATGTCCCTAGGGGTCCTAAGACCCCTATGGACATATATCAATTGTTCATATGGGTCAAAGGGGGTGATAGGGTGACCTATGACCCCCTTTGACCCATTAAACGACGACATATGTCCCTAGGGGTCCAAGGACCCCTAAAGATATATTTGAATCGTTTATATGGGTGACCCATTAAATGATGATATATGTCGCTATGGGTCCTGTGACCCTTAGGGACATATTCGAATCGTTCATATGGGTCAAAAGGGATCATAGGGTGCCCTATGACCCCCTTTGACTCATTAAACGATGACATATGTCCTTAGGGGTTCTAGTATCCCTAAGGACATATTCGAATCATTCATATGGGTCAAAAAGTGTCATAGGTCCCTTTTGACCCATTAAACGATGACATATGTCCCTAGGGGTCCTAGGGACATATTCAAATCATTCATATGGATCAAAAGGAGTCATAGCGCACCCTATGACCCCTTTTGACCCATTAAATGATGACATCTGTCCCTATGGGTCTTAGAACCCCTTGGGACATATTCAAATTGTTCATATGGGTCAAAGGGGGTCATAGGGTGCCTTATGACACCTGACGCATTAAATGACGACTTATGTCCCTAGGGGTCCTAAGACCCATAGGGACATATTTGAATCATGCATATTGGTTAAAGTGGGTCATAGGGTGACTTATGACCTCTTTTGACCCATTAAATGATGACATATGTTCATAAGAGTCTTACTCTTAGGGACATATTCGAATCTTTCATAGGGACTCATTAAATGACAACATATGTCCCTAGGGGTCCTAGGACCCCTAGGGACATATTTGAATCATTCGTATGTATATGGGTTAAAAAATGAAAGGATATATATATACTATTTATACAATTTTATGATAATAATAATTAATTATATATATATATATATATATTAATACTATATTGTAGCATAATAATAATAATAATATAAATAAATACTAAATATTTATACTATTATATCTATAGTAATAATATTAATACTATTATGGGTATAATAATATTATTGAAACTATAGCTGTATTAGTACTATATATTAATATTACTATATATTAATACTATTTATACTTTATATTAATACTATTATACTATTAATACTATTATACCATTAATACTATTATATATTAATCCTATTATACTATTAGCTTAGTAATAAACCAAAGTTGGTTTCCATCCAATGATTTTCATAATATTAATATAATTATGAAAAAGGAAGGAAATTATAGCAGGTTTTCTTCCCAAAAATTCACTTTACATAATCGGATATCTGATATTATTGGCACCAATTCCCAATAATTCCCTATCCCTACAGACTCAATAACATCACTTTTTCACTAGTTCTGAAAAAAGTCGCATTTTGGGGCCCAACTAATCAAATAAATTTTGAAAATATAACCTTAGGTGTTCGAATTTCTCATCTGAATGGGGAGCAGTAGTCGTCGAAAGGATAAACGCAAAAGGAAGATATCCAATGAAGACATTGCAACATATAGGGAAAGGGACAAAATGGAACACCGAAGAAAAAGACAAGGTATGCTAAATATTAGTCAGGTTGATGATGAATTAATTGAAGGTGAAATCATAGAGTCAGATAATGAATATGTATAGTTGGGGAATGAAAATGTACCTATTGAATATGATAATGCCAAAATTAAAAATTTGGAGAATGAAAATTTTGAAGAATAAATGCCACCAAGTCATAATCCAAATTGCATAATTGACCATGTCGAAGATGACAATGCACAAGAACCTAATGCAGAAGAACCTTACATATCTCTTAATTATAATTGACATGAAGGTTTTAAAACACCAAAATGGATAATTGAAATTGATGAAACGATTATTACTAGTTTGGAAGGAAAAAAATTAGAAAGAACCATTCGGTTATGGGCTTCAAGACTATATCAGATGCTTTTCAGCAACAAGACAGTGGTAGAGCAATGTCAGCTTTTCATGCACTTATTAAAGATGCAAAAGATGAGACCTGTGCTTTCCAAATTGAAGATTCGTGTTAATAAAAAGCTGGAAAGAAATGCCATTATCATGAAGAATTTTTTTAGTGCTCTCAATAGTATTGGGAAAAATAGTAGAGAGAAGGATAATAGAGCTGCTTGAAGGGTCATTACAACCTCTTTGGTAAGTCATCATTTGAGAAAGGGCAGATATATGAGACAAACTTGTATTGATTTGAATCTAAATCATACTACTTTGAGAAAAGCACTTAGTTGACGAGAGAAAGTTGATGATCCTCTTCAAAATGAAACATGGACATTTGGTGGGAGACTTCCATGTTTTGATAAGAAGCTATCTGACGATGTGAAGGAAGAAATTATACAATTTTGACACTCTAACTCATGAGTATCACCCAATGCTAAAGACATCTTAAAGTTGAGAATTGGCATCAGAGACCGCACACCACATCCTAAACAACATTTAGAGGTAAGTCAAACTATGTTGTTCAAACAATTTAGAGAGAGTCATCCAAGTCTTCATATATCACAAAGGGCTTTTGAATCTTTGAAACCATTTTATTATGTGCCACTCAAAATTTGAAATACATGTTGTTGCAAATATCATGTTGAGTTTTCTATGCACCATGAACTATTACGCTCCATCCATTCTACTTTGCATAGTAAATAAATTTTAGAGGATTGTGGGGCTCGTGGGCTTCCAAAATCATCAAGAGACTTGCTAGATCAACTCTTATGTTGTAGAGTTGATGGTTTTTCCTTTTATAGAAATGCTTTCTTAAATGAGAAGTGTTCAGAATGTGGTGGCTTATCCAAGTTTGACACATGTTTCCATGAGGGGTGCGAACAAGATCTTGGAAAGATAATACTGAAAAAAAATGGTATATGAAATGGTGAAATACACATTGAAGAGTGGGAGTGAGAGCTCTAGATGTGAATTGGTTGGAAAAGATATCAATGTGGCTAATTTTATTTCAGATTTCAAAGCAAATCTTTTTTACAAGTATGCAACATATAGTCACAAGTCTCAGTGGTTGGATCAACAATTAAGAACGTGTAAAGAGACTTTTCCCATTGGCACTTTTATATCAGTTGTTGATTTTGCTAAGAACTACACATTGCAACCTCAAAATGAGACACAATCTTAGTATTACAACTCTATTCAAATTGCAATTTTTGTTCACATAACATATAGACATGCCCCTGATAGTGTGGAAGATAATCGAAAGATTATTAGAGAGTATCATTTTTTTTTGTGTGATGATAGATCTCACTCTCACGAGTTTGTGCAACATTGTTTTGAGAATTTTTTTGATTTCTTACATGAGCATGCAATTGCTATGGATAGACATATCATTTGGTCAGATTGTTGAGATAATGGATGTTTCACACATTGCATAATATTTTTATTTTATTATTTTATTTTTATTATGTAATGTTGTGCCTAGATGGACGTGCAACATGTAAAGATTCCCATGAAATATTCTTGATGAGTTGTATTGTAACATTGTGATAATATTTGATGTAATTATTTAATATTGGAGAAAAGAATTAAATGCCCAATATTAAATGTGGGGTCAGTGGGTTAGGTAGCACATGGTTTATGTAATACCACTTAGTGATTTTGTGGGACTTGCTACTATATAAGCAGTCACAAAGGTAGTTGTTGTAGTGATAGAGAGAGAGTGACAAGGAGAAGAAAAAGGCAAGAGTCGAGTAGGACGAGGCTTGACAGGTTAGCCAAGGGAGCATTTGTGAAGGTTGAAAGCATGGCATGGGATGTGTGGATTCATGCTTGTTCACATAGTTTGCTCGGTTGTGGCTATGGCCATGAAGGCTTCCATGGTTGTATGGTAATAGTATTTTTTTGCTGAATAATACATGGTGATGGATGCTTTTGGAGGCTGGGTTTCTCCCTCAATGAGGGTTTCCCAAGGTATATCTTGTGTCACAATTTTGTGGGTATGTCATCTATTCTCTTGCATGTGAATTTTAATTTTGTATTTATTTCAGATTTATTATGGGTTATGTGGAAATGGTTATATTCTTTATTGCCAATTTTCCTTACAAGTGGTATCAGAGCCTAGTTTTTATTATTGTAACCTTAGATTGAATCTATGGGAATGCATGAGAGGATAAAAGAAAGGGCAAGATATATGAATGATTTATTGCAGATTTAAGGACTTTGGATTTGCTATTATGATGAGATGTTAAAATATTTTGGGCATGTGAAATTGTTGGAGAAAAGATTTTTTCGGATGTTTCATTTAAAATGAGGGTTTTGGGGGGTAGCTTGCAGAAATGACCTCTTAGGTAAAAACAGAGCTCACTGTTGGATCTGGGTCGACATTTCCATAAATTTTGATATATAATATGCCCTAGTTTGGCCATGTTCAGAGGAAATGAAAGAGTTTTTTGGTTTCAGCCCATGATGGCCGTTAAATTTAATCCCGTCAGAATTTTCGTCACTGAAAAAAAAAATTTAAAATGAAAAATCGTACTGAAAATGGTAAAAAGGTTATCTTAGTAAAATGGCCATAACTTTCTCTCAGAATATCAGATTTCAGAGTTCTTATAGGCGTTGGAAAGCTAATTCAGAGCACTACAAGATGGTGTAGTTTTGGTTCTATGATTTTGATATTTTGTCAGGTTTTGAGAGCCCTAAAGTCAGATGTTATTTATTTTGAGCACGAATTGGGGCATAACTTGGGCATACGGAGTTGAATTTTGGACTTCGAGTAGTCAACGGAAAGCTCTTGGAGAGCTCTACACATTGGTTCAAATTTGGTGTAGGTTTGGAATGATTTATTTGTTGATATATTGATTTGAATAGTTTATAGATATATTTTGACTATGGTAACATTGTGAGTTTATGGCATTGGAGATTTAAGTTTCGATGTCATTGTATACTCAAGTTTGGTCTCATGATGATATGGTTATCAGTGTTTGGTTTGGATATGCATGATGATTTGTTGGGTCTACAAGTTGTGTAGTGTTGTAAGTGGTCTATACTTGCAGGTTGCATTTATAGCTTGGTTATGGGTTGTCTTTGCCCATTGATCTTTCATTATTAATGCATATTCAGATTGGTGGCTTGAATTTGGGTTGTCTATGCCCTAAGTCACATGATTTTATCTTCATGTAGAAGGGATGAGATGTTGTTACCAGGTATAGTCATGATGGAGGATTGTGGTTGACTATGCTGACAGGTTGGACATATTGAGAGCCAGATGCTCGGTTCATGGATGTGATCATGGTGCCATGGATTTTGGCATGACATGATTGGTTATACAGGTACATCCTTGATGTTCATTAGCTTGAATTTTCTGATTTGGTTATGGTGGTATATCTTTTTGGTTGAGGATCATAGTTATTTGGTTTTTTTTAAGGAGCTCATGATGTGAAATTTGAGTTCTTTGATGGTTTGATGCCTTGGTTGATTCTCATGGTTAGAGGATGTTTTATCATCATGATATCATGGATAGCTTGGATACATGATTTAGTGGGAGCTTGTGACAGTGATGGGGTGACAGTGCAGGATTAGTTCCTGGTTTGATTTGGATCTTCATATAGCAGATGGATTTTATGATGCCATAGGTGACTTGGTACCACGGTTGAGTTGGAGTTGTTGGCATTGATATATTTATTGAGTGTTTGCAGATGTTGGAGGTTTGTCTTAGATCCTGTTGTTGTAGAAGCGTGTTTGATATTTGCATGGTACACTTGTTATCTTCATGGTGTGAAGATGGTTAGATCTTGAGGACTCATGGAGTTTTTGGTTATCTTCATGGTGTATGGAGATGGTTCTTCCTGGTATGTGGAGATGTTTTTCTTCATGGTGTGTGAAGATGGTTGCATCTTGAGGACTCACAGGGTTCTTGGAAAAGGTGTGGTTTATGCTTTTATTTGGCATGTTATCCTTGGTATGAGGATGGTTTCATTATTATGTCATGGTATACTCTTGATACGCGTTTAGAGTTGTGACATGTTATGGTGTGTTCATATGGAGCATGTTATCTCTTTGGTTGAGATGGTAAGATCATGTTGTCATGTTTATGTTCCTAAGGCCATAGTTGGAACTTGGACATTGATCTTGGTTTAGTTTCTTGGTATTGAGTACACTAATCATAAGCTGGATACTTCATGATATTGCTATGTTGCATTTTGAGTTGGCATGGATTGATTGGTTATAGGTGCTCATGGATATTTAGAGACGATGGTGACGTTGATTTCTCTTGGATTAGAGAAGTATTTGTTGGGACGGTTGATGGTTTTAGCAGGAAGTCCGAAGGGTAGTCACCTGATATGGACTTGAGAGGAGATTGTTCTTAGATGAGTCTTGGTTGGAGACTTGGGTATCTTGACGAACACTCTCATTCCCCACTCTTGGTCTACTCGGCGGTTTACTACTTGAGAGGTATAGCCCATTTTTTTCTCTTAGTTGCATTATATTTATGCTTATCTTTCATGGATCTGGATCTTGAGCTATGGTACATGAGTTAGTTCTGGAGGGTTCATTTGAGAGATGGTTTAGCATTGGTTATCTCCATTTGCATATGTTGTTATGTTGGTTGAGTTTGGGAGATGGTTTTATATTAGGCATTTCCCTTGGATTAGGAATGGTTATTCCTTGGTTTAGGAATGGGTTTATTGAGTTTGATCTTCTTGTGAGAGGCTTACATCCATAATTAGTTATATGGTATGGTTTGGGTGTTGTTGAGGCTTCTTTTTGGGGTTTTACGGAGGAGATCATACTTGCACAGTTTACATCTAGAGGTGTGTGTAGAAGGACATGATACAGGTTATGATTTGCATGGTTTCTTTGGTCTTGGTTATCTTCTTGGATGTTCAGTTTTGCCTACATTGGATTTGATATTGGTTAGAGATTGTGATCACTGGTTTGTGCTCATGTATGCCATGTGAGAGATGACATGGTTATTTCTTTCTCTTTCCTCTGTTGGTTGTGGTGAACTTGGGTGAGCATTGGAGACTTGTTATGAGAGTTATTATTGAAGGATATTGGATTATGTATTGTGGATGTCCTTGATACTACATGGATTCACTTCTTTGAGATGTGTTGAGTGGATTGGTTATAGGTTTGACATTATCTTTTGCAGTGGGAGCTTCTTGGTATATATGTGGCAGGTATTGCTCTTGAGGCTTTTGATTGCAGGTTGCAGATTGGATATGTCGGTGATATAATTCACTTGTTATACCTTTGAGGTATGGATAGTTGGATGGGTTTGGCACTTGCTGTGGGTGCTATTTCAGCTATGAATATTTTGACAAGTACGGATACATGTGATTACCTTTGGATCAGGTTATTTGTGCTTGGAATTTTAGTTGGTACAGGATTTTATGATCTTCTAATGCAACAGGTTGGGTGGTTTTATCTTTGGATGGCTTCTATGTATGTCCAGTGACAGTGGCATAATAGGAGGTGAGATCATTCATGTTTGAGATACTGGATACTTTAATTTTGTTGTGGGTACCAGGATGGAGCACTTGGTGTATTTTGATTCATAATGGTAGATGTGCTAGGAGGGATTGTTCCCTTGTTCATTTATGTGGCTACGGATTGACCCTATGCAATGTATACAACAAGTGGGAGATTGTTGAGATAATGGGTGTTGCACACATTGCATAATATTTTTATTTTATTATTTTATTTTTATTATGTAATGTTGTGCTTAGATAGACGTGCAACATGTAAAGATTCCCATGGAATATTCTCAATGAGTTGTATTGTAACATTGTGATAATATTTGATGTAATTATTTAATATTGGGAAAAAGAATTAAATGCCCAATATTAAATGTGGGGTCAGTGGGTTAGGTAGCACATGGTTTTAGCACATGGTTTATGTAATACCACTTAGTGGTTTTGTGGGACTTGCTACTATATAAGCAGCCACAAGGGTAGTTGTTGTAGTGATAGAAAGAGAGTGACAAGGAGAAGAAAAAGGCAAGAGTCGAGCGAGACAAGGCTTGACAGGTTAGCCAAGGGAGCATTTGTGAAGGTTGAAAGCATGGCATGGGATGTGTGGATTCATGCTTGTTCACATAGTTTGCTCGGTTGTGGCTATGGCCATGAAGGCTTTCATGGTTGTATGGTAATGGTATTTTTTTGCTGAATAATACATGGTGATGGATGCTTTTGGAGGCCAAGTTTTTCTCTCAATGAGGGTTTCCCAGGGTATATCTCGTGTCACAATTTTGTGGGTATGCCATCTATTCTCTTGCATGTGGATTTTAATTTTGTATTTATTTCAGATTTATTATGGGTTATGTGGAAACGGTTATATTATTTATTGCCAAGTTTCCTTACACAAATAACTGTACAGGTCAATTCAAGAATGCTCGCATGTAGAGAGAGGGGTGCCTCATATTTGGAGTTTTTTTTAGTCCGGCCATGGAAAAGGGGAACATGATGGAGTAGGGGCATGTGTGAAGAGAGCTCTAATTAAGGAGCAACTGAAGATTTCAACAACAAAGCTTCTTGATACTTGTAGCATTGTTGATTGGTGTAGTTTAGCATTATCATAGGGGGGGAATCTTGATTCAGTGGTACGCAGGTTCTTTTGGTTGGTTGAGGAAGGGTCCATAGGTGATAGATTGGATTGTGCTATAGTGAGAGACTCATAAAAAATGCATTCATTTCAGAGCTCTGATTCTAGTACATGGACCATTTGGACACGACAACTAGCTTATTTTTGTTGTACTTGTTTTCAGTGTGATTGGGATCACTGTGAGTCAAGTGAGTGGGTGGACACATGGGCTCCACATTATCTTACTCCATTGTCTATCATACCCTCTATCAAAAATGATGACATAGAAAGTTCACTTGAGCATAACCATCTATCAGATCTACTTGAGCCAGGACATGTCTTTGCATTGGTTGCACCACAGGAGAATGATGAGAAATCAAATTATTGGTTAGCACGTTGTGTAAGAGGTAAACAAAAACTTGCATAACCGATCACAGATGATAATGGATTTACATATCCTACTGGTTTAGTGGTTGTTGCTGGAACATGGCTACGGACATACATGCTTAGAAGGAATGAAATTCCTGCATTCGAAGACTATCAGAAGCACAAATTAATTCTCATATATTTGCATCTTATTATAGCAACAAATGTAAAGTTATTGAAGCATCAAGGAATACCAAAAGTAAAAGAAGTTTTACTATTGCTAATGCTGATCATGAAGCCCTGTTGGAGACCCTAAAATAGAGAGAGGACCTTATTGGAATACTCGACTAGGTATATATACTTCTTATGTTATTTTCTTCATAATGATTTAATGAATTGATGATTATCTTGTTTAATACAATAAGTTACTAATTTTTTTATGATATTAGAATGTAGGTACATCATGAAGAGTTGGAGGGGGGTGGTATTGGGGAGAATTTTTAAAATTTATGATGTATTATGATGTAAAATGTGTACTTTTTTTGTATATGGTTTTTGTATTTTGTTAGGTTCTTTGTAAGAAATTATAAGAGGAAGATATTGAACAAGTTCTTGCAAATCATATTTGCATGTGATACAAGGCTATAAGGACAATTTTAAGAGCATTTATAACTATGTGAAAGATAATTGCATGCGGATATCTTATTACAAATTTGATTTTTTCCTTATTTGACATAAAGCTAACATTATGATTATTAAAACTATTTTTATCAAATCAATCAAATAAGAAAAATCTAGAAAGTACAGATGAACAATTAGAATACTTGATTTATTCCATTTTGCAACCAATCATAGCATTTGAAAGCATAAGGAGTCATAGTATTGTATAATGTTTTGAAAGACTTTCATATGTAAAAGTTGTATGAAGCACATTTGGGATAAGCCATGAAATCCATGAGAGAAGATAGCATGTAGGATAAGCAATTAAAGCCAATAAACAAGATAGCACATGGATAATGACATGATATGAAGTTGGATATGAAGGCTATGAGTGAATGAGAAAGTAAAATAGGGAATCTCATGGATAAGATAATGGTTTTCACCAAGGTAGATTTTTTATCTTCTTTTCTATTTTTTAAAATTTTTTTAGAAATAGTTCAACTATTTTCAAGTTAGATAGTGTTCCTAAAAGAAAGATAAGTTATGATAAGCCAAGACCATAGATAAATATGCTCAATGATGTTGATAGGGTGAAGGAAGTGAGATGATAGTAGGATAAGAGTTCATTCCTTGGAAGGATTGTATGAGTATGGATAGTAGGTAAGTGTAACTTTGAAAACATTGCACAAGGGTAGGTGACAAAGTGGGGAAGATCAACATTTACACACACCTTGGAGGGTTTCCGAATGATGGAGGAATCATGGAGGAAATGGATCAAGGTTTAGATGTATGAGCTGGTAGGACAATGTTAGAAGAAGATTGAGTGGAATATTTGTAAGCTTTTGAGAAAGATGTTTGGAAGAAAATGGAGTGGAAGCCTTTGGAATATTGAATGTCAACTTAGATTTATGTTCAATATTAAAGTCTTTCAAGAGAGACTTTGGAGAGCTAGAAGTAGAAAGTGTAGGAGAAGGTTTGAAGACTTTAGATTAGATGGGTAAGGACTAAGGATAGAATTACGAAATGCAAAGGGATAGTGACTAGGGATTTCAACATCTTTAGAGTGAGTAGCATGACCAAAGTCATCAATAGACTCATGAGTGCCTTTTATAGGAGAAAGACCTTTGATAGGAGTGTTTGAATCTTGAGCATAGTTTTGAAGTGGATATGGAGAAGTAGAACATGAGGGGACACTTTGATCTTGACATCTTTCTTTATATAGCATAGAAAGATCACTTTTTCCATAAGTTTCAGTAAGCTCAATGGAGGTAGTGGAAATGGTATCCTCATCATATGTAGGAGGTGGGTAACACACAGGATATAGAAAGGTGAAATTTTGGATGAGATGAAAAGGTGTTTGATCTTGATCTTTATTTATATATTTTTCTTTTTGAGAGTCATCTTGATATGGAGCAGCTTCTAAGGACAAGGAAAACTGTGAGGTGTGCATGATAGAATCTTAAAGCAATAATGCAAGATTAGCTAAAGTGGGCATAGTAATCATAGTATTGCATGAATGTTGAGGATCTTTAGTCTTAGTAGCATGGAAAAGGTTTGCAGACAAGTGAAGGTTAGCTTGATTCTCTTTTACTTGTAGCCCTTGAGGGTACACATGGTCTATATGGAAAGAATTAGGTTCTTTGTTTGGTGGAGGCATTTTCGAAAGCTTTGACACTTTAGGAGGTTCATTAGTGTTATAAGAAGTGAAGGTGTCAAGGAAATCATCACTTGACATAGGTTCATCAATATGATCTTGTGACACATGAGTCATTAGAGGTATCGACAATCCCATCATAAATGAGATCTTCGATTTTATGTTTCAACACTATGGAATCTTTAGTTTTATGAAATTTTATTCCATGGAAGTGGCAATAATGATAATTTCTCCACCATGGAGGTTTGATTTTAGGTTCATAAGGTCTAGAGTTGTCTAGTAATGTGATGGATTCATTATCAAGAAGTGTTTGCAAGATGTTATCATGAGAATCTTCCAATGGAGTAAAAGTTCTCTCAAAAATTCTCCATGATAATTTTTTTTGTTTCTTAAGTGAATAGGATGCATCCATGTATTCATCACTATCTTGGTCAAATATAGGTCCATAATGAAATTTTGGCATAGGCTCAAAGGAGGTATCACTTGCTTGTTCTCTAAAGAGCTCTTTAGATCTAAAATATGAAGATATTTGATGTATTGGCATAGAATATGTAGACCTTGAAGAAGATGACCCATGTGTATGTAAAGGTCTTAAGGGAGATTAATTTAAGAATGCAATATTCTCCTCTAACCTTTTCTCAAGTTTAGAATTGATTTTTATCATGTGCTTAGAGAGATGAAGGTAAGAAAAATTATTTGTCTCTTCTAGCTCTTTGTATTGAACATGTAGATCTTGAAACTCTTTAGTGGCATGGAGGATATCATGATCATCTAGATTTGGTTGAGGTTTGGTAGCACAAGGTTTGAATACCATAGTGGTAGATAGATAATAAAGCATGAAGGAGACTAGAAGAAGCTAATAAGGTGACACAAGATAACTTGATGTCCAAACTAGAGAGGTAGATGTTCACATGTCAAAGAGAGGTAGAAATGAATGAGTGACTTGTCAAAAAAATTGTCCAATCAGGTTACAACACTAGTGACTCAAGTCAAGAGCTACGAAAAAATCCCAAATAGCAATGTAGATAAAGAAAGAGAGATGACAAGTGAACAAATTTAAGTGTAGTCAATAGATCAAGGAAACCATTTAGTGAAAAAAATTCTTAGTATGCATATCATAGACCATGAAGTTAGAAAATACCAATAGCTCTAAGACCAAAGAGCCATTTTAAGCATGTTCAAGCGCTAGAGACATAGAAAATCAAAGTCAATTTATGAAACTCCCCTTAGCAAAAAATGCAAACAAATATTTGTACTTGACGTTTTGACTTGGTTGAAAAAGTTTGACAATAATTGATAATATTGCAAGCTTGATGTTCAAAAGCATTTTTTTTTCCAATAAAGATAGTGACACATGGAGTAGTCTTCAAACAATCAAGCAAGGCACAAAGCAACCTTTCATGATACAAGTCAAAGGGATCAACCTTTCTTGACAGCTTTTCAAAATCTAACTCCTAATGGCTACAAGTCAATGCCATTAGCTCTAAGTGGGTGGGAGAATTGTAATGACATCCTTGTTCCAACCACGGAGACCCTCTATCGTCTGTGGCCACCCCGTACTGAGGAGTCCCCAAGGTTCTCTAAGTGCATTTTGAGGTCGATCTTCTGAGGGTCATAACTCAGAGCTCGTGAGGGCTATTGATAAACTATCAAATGCTACAGGACGCTGATGTTGAGGCCTAAAATAACCTATCTCATTTTTGAGAGATAACATTCTGTTTGGATTTGGCATAGCGATCTCGCTCGATTTAAAAACTTGTAGTGTGCCTCAGTTCATAGGTGCACCACAATGTAACTTTGAAACCACTGATCTTGGCATCGGATCGTCAGTTCCATTAGCTCTGGATGGGCAGGTGAACCCTAGTCACACCCTTGTTTTGGCCATGGAGACCATCCATAATTTGCGGCCACCCCGTACCAAGGAGTCCCCAAGGTTCTCTAAGTGCATTTTGAGGTCGATCTTTCGAGGGTCATAACTCAGAGCTTGTGAGGGCTATTGATGAACAATCAAATGCTATAGGACGATGATACTGAGGCCTAAAATAACCTATCTCATTTTTGAGAGATCACATTCCATTTGGATTCAACACAACAATCTCGCTCGATGCCAAAACTCACAGTGTGCCTTAGTTCATAGGTGCACCATAGTGTAACTTTGAAACCACTGATCTTGGCATCGAATCATCAGTGCCATTAGCTCCAGATGGGCAGGTGAACCCTAGTCACACCCTTGTTCTAGCTATGAAGACCATCCATCATTTGTGGCCACCCCGTACCAAGGAGTCTCCAAGGTGCTGTAAGTGCATTTTGAGGTCGATCCTTTGAGGGTCATAAATCAGAGCTCATGAGGGCTATCAATGAACTGTTAGAGGAGACAAGTTTGTAGGGATGGAGTGGCTTAGTGTTTTTGCTAAAATAAGTTAGTGGGAAGGCTTTATTAGAGGGTCTTGGCCAAACTAGTGGGGTGTTTGCCCACTCTCTAATTTTAGAGACAGTTAGGTTTTGGAGGGAGATTAGGGGAGCTCTACTACAACTATCCTTACCCTAGCTTTGACCAAGGTTGGTATCTCAAACTTTCTTCTTTTCCATTTCTTTCTTTTAGCATGGTTAAACAAATATGCAAGTGTGGAGTTTATCAATGGAGTATGCATTGCATTTCATTGTGGAGTAGCATTCATGTGAGTGCTTGAATGGTGTTCATTCCATGTAGATTAGTGTGACACAATTGTGCATCTTGTTGTATTGTGTGGAGTATTGTGAGTATGAGGTTTGGATTTCGTCTATTTCCTTGTTGTATTATGGGTGTTGATATTGTGTTGTGAAAATGTGATGTGCTCTTGAAAATTTATTGTTTTATTTCTACTTGGTTTTGTTTTCTTGTTTTGTGCTTGAGTATTGTTATGGGCGTGGGACTTACACTCACCCTTATGGGAAGGGAAGAGAAGTACAGGGTGAAGGGCTTAAGTTGGGTTTGAAAAATGTATTGAGAACCTTGGACTATGGGCTCCATTGTATGCCATAACATTTCATATCTTGTTGGTGGTGATAAGGAAAGTATAGTGTAGAAAGGAAGTTTGAGGAGTTACAACTGATGGTAGTGGGTTTGGAGGAGGAAATGTGGAGGCCCCGAGAGGGCATTAAATTGTTGATTTATGATAGCCCCGAGAGGGCATGAAATTTGCTGAATTATGATAGCCCAGAGAGGGCATGAAAATCATTTATTGCAGATATGGTTTGGTATGGCAAGTCTCCATTTTAGAACACACCTTCACCCTATGTTTATGGTTCCATCTATGAAGCCATTGTGAAATAGCCTTGGGGGGAAATTGTTCAAGTTTGAAATGTAATGTTTATGCATTGAAATATTGTATGTGTATCCCAGTTTGAGCCTTGTTCCCTAGTGCGGGGGTGGTCTCTTTGAGGCCTATGGTTGGGTGGAAAGAACCCATGGTCCTTGTTATTTTGTTGTGTTGCATATGCAAATTTGTGTCCAAGGGAGCAATGGAAATGGCTTGGAATGATCATCTTGTAGATTGATGTTGGATGAGAAAACTTGACATTGTGCCCTCATTTGTGAAGGAGGATTCACCAGCTTGTTCATGTTCTCAACGATCATGTTGGACAATGTTCATGCTACTCATTGTCCATATCTTTCAATGTCCATGTTCCTTATGATTTTGAAAAGTCCCTTATGTCGCCCCATTGTGATGGAAGGAGATTGTATCATTGTTACCTAATGTACGTGTAGAGGAAATAATTGATAAGGTTGTATATGCACGTTTCATTTGGAGTTTATATTGTTATGAAAGCATTGGTACAAGTCACAGATTTTCTTTGGCATCATTATTATCATTTGAAAATGTGATAGAAAGTTTTCTCCTTGTGGTATTGTAAATGACTAGTTGATAATAACAATCCATAGATGTTATGTGATACCATTGATTGTATAAATTTAAAACTTAGTAGATTTCTTACAATCTTGTTGTGCACTCAATAATTTGGAAGGAAAATTTTATGTTCATATCACATGCATAGATAACATTGATTTTAATTACCAAGTTAAATGCAATTCTAAGCAAGGAAATCATCAAATTAATTTCATGATATAACAAAATGAAGTTTGTTGTAAGAGAAGACATAATAAAATCTATGAGATACATTGCTGTAGGCATGCATTTTCCTCTCTAGAAAATGTATGGTAAAGGAAAATAAATCCCTTCCTTAATACAGAGCAATAAAATATTAAAGAATATTCCCAGATTCTAGACTGCTATCCAATAAAAATAAAAATAAAAATAGCATATAGAGACTAATGAGTGTCCTAGACTAATATATTTCCTAAGTGACAGAATGGTACACATTACAATCTTGTGACCTCTAAGTCACATCCAACACTCAAATAATAAATTAGTAATTAAATAAATAAAGGCATATTAGTGTGCATGTTAGAGAATATGACAAATTTAAATATTTAACTCAAAAATAAAATAAAAACCAAGATTGATCTTGACCGCCCTTCTATAGTAGCCCCCAACATTTCCTAAGCCATCATAATGCAAAAAGTTTTCTCCACTCCCCAAGGCGTATTGTTAAATCTGGCATTCATTCTGACATGTCATGTCAAAACTTTTATCCTTGAGCTTGCCTTCTTGAAAAGGGGTTTCATCCCCATTAATATACTTGGGTGCATAGGAGAAAGGGTTTATGTCACATCCTTGTCTTATGCACTAGCTGTCCCCTCCTTGTAGTAGTGGTCACGTGTTCCCAAGCATAGCTAGTCAACTTGAAATTTCTTGCAACAGTGGTCACATGTTCCCAAGCATAGGTAGTCGACTTGAAATTAAGGGGGAGTGGGATAAAAATCGCAAGGGATTTGTGCTTAGGAGAATGTCAAGTTGACATTTAATATGACTCGTTCACATTAGGATTGTTGATTGGAGGGATGGGAAGAAGATGTCCTAAGGCTTGGATTAGTCAAAATTCTGCACATGACCCATGTGGGACCTTGTGGGGACCACGTGTAGGAAGAAATGTGACCTTTTTAAGAGTTAGGGAATGATGAGGATTTAAGATAGATATGAGATTCACCCTTTAGATTTGTTTTTATTTATATTAGATGATTATTTAATCATTTCAAGTCTAGAATAGAGGATAATGATACTTAGTGTATTTGACCTTAGTTTAAGGGTAATGTTTATATCAAGGGGCTCATTTAGAAATATGTAACAATTAAACCATATGGTAATGGAAAATCTCAATATAGGAAAATAAATTAAACTAAATAAATAAGTTTACGAGAATGCATATATAATTGAACATGATGTTAAGTACGGAGGGTTTAATTAAATTAGTGTTAAGACTATAAATTAGGATAGTTGGATGTACATATAATAGGGTTAATATGAAGTAAGTTTTCAGAATGATGGGATTGGAGAATCAAGGATAAGGATGGATGGTGGATTAAAATAATAACTCAAATCTAGTTTTATCTAGTCAATAAAGCACATTGATAGATAAGAGTTACTAGATAGAATTGAATGCACGACAAACCTATGTAGATGTTGGATTTAATGTCAAGTGAATTTTATATTTGGCTTGAGGGAATGTTTGTTAGATAATGAATTTCGTGCATTCGATTGAAGACATTAGTAGAATATCAAAGTCGATAGAATATTTATACCAATTTGAAAATGTAGTGTAGGAATAAAGCATTACTTAGCTAGTATGTAATAAGGGTCAATAGGCATGTCATTAGAGGTAGCTCGTCAGCTCATGTACCCTATGTATAATTAATGATAATATGATTCATGTACACCAAATTTTACTATGTTAGTTGCATGAAATTATGAATACATATATGTCAGAACGATAAGGTATGTTATATACAAACCTTATTTATATGCTTGCACCTAATTCTTGCATAAACAATTCATCTAACAAATTTAAATTGACACACTCAATACGATGGTGTAGTAGGATGAATTAAAATATAGATCATGAATTATTATTGAGTTAAGTACTTTGAATTGGCCCTTAGACTTACTAAGAGTTCCTCATTTTATGTGCTTACTAATTCGTACTATGAAACTACTTTGAATCTTAACATGCTTTGACAATAATAATATTGATAGTGAGAAAGTGAGCTTATGGTGAATAATTAGATGTAATAATGTAAAAAGTAAATGTAATAGTATAGTAATTATAGTAATTAAAATAGTAAATGTAAAAGCATGGCAATGTAACTAGATTAGTTAGTAGTTGATGAGCTAGATAGTTAGTAATTGTCTTTTGTTAGAGTGAGTTTAATTTATGTATTGAAATAGTAATTTTTGTGTTTAGGAAACTGTAGTGAGTGCTAGTTTGGTGAGGAAGAAATGTTGATAGAATGCATAAGGATGACTAAATAGAGTAAAGAGGGAGAAAATGACTCAGTATTAGTCCAATCTTCAATAGGACCTGTAACCAGTAAGATATGGATGCAAGCACATGATACACGTTTGACAAATAAAACAAATTGTTTATTCCATAAATTGTGTAACTAATGTGTTGAATGATGGATACTATCAATGCAAGTGGCCCCTTCTCCATCATGTAGACTTTGAAGCTACCTTTGGGGCATATCTTTTCTAATTTCCAATGGTTAGATCCGATATAGTGTGGTAGATAAGTCCACATTTTCTTATTTGACTAAGGGTTCTCATGTGATGAGTACTAAATCTAAATTCTTTAGATACATGTGCTTAATCGATTAAGATATACTACACTTCCACACCATATAGTAATTGTCACATTAATATATATTGTGATGATTAATGAATGTGTGTACATTGGTAATGAGGATAATAAGTAATTCTGATCTCCTTCCCTTACATGCTAGAATCACGTGACCTAGTCCATATGATACAACCAAAAGACCCTAATAGAATATTAGTATTAGAGGCTTGTTAGGATATGAATTACCTCACTAATTTATGAGTGTTTTATCTTGAACTTTCTCCTTTGATTCGTGACACTAACTTGAACTAGGCTATCATCCAATCTATTTGAAAACCACCTGTGACTAAAATGTTACAACCGGATGACACTATCCACATGAGTCTTGAACTCCTATTCAATGATAACCTTGTTTTACAATATGTAATTTCTTATGCGACTTCATAATCTACAAAAAAAAAAAAAATTGTTGTGTTTTTACTAGTAAAATTTAGGACATGACACATGATCCACGATAAAATGAACAATACTAGATACTAAATTAATATGTATATCATTGTGCACATAAATGACAAAAATATATATCAAAATACATGTATCCATAGACAAAATTTTACAAAAATATATATCAAAGATCATGTATCCATAGACAAAGTACTCAAATATATATCAAAATACATAGATCCATATACAAAATGTGGTTGATCATGCCATCAGAATGTGTATAATATCAATGTTGTTGTATACAATGTGGCATATGCCATCTCAAAATGTCTCATGATGCATCCTAAGAAAACTATACTATCCTAGGGTGCTGGTGGATGATCAAAATGCAACCTCTTCGCTGCACTAGGTGGATCAGATGCCTCCTACATAAACAAAAAAGGAAAACCCAAAGTTAGACTACTAAATTTATATGATTCTACGTATCTAACATTGAATTACTCAAATGCATAATGATCTTTTCTGTAATGGAGATTAATACTATCAAAATTTCATAATAAATACCTCTCTCATCGACCTCCTGCATCAGTTGGGAGTCCTCTCGTATGCCCTCAGCAATGCTGGTACCTCTCTGATTATGGGCTGTATATGTTCAAATACCTTTGTCAGATGAATCTACTATTTAAACTATAACATTATAATTCATAGCATGCTAAATTTATAACATATTTAATCATGAATTCAAACTACAACTTACTATTGTAGGCTCCTCCTCAGGAGTGAGTGGCCGCATCATCAAATCTACATAACTATCCCGTCGGACCTCATGTGCACTAGGAGTCTCCTATGAGATACAAAATAGTAGTTGTTAATAGACTGAAAATTAGTTTTGAATTTATTTATGAAGATAAGTGATGCAGGAGCATCCCATGCTCATCAGGGGAACATTGAAGATCCAAGGCATTACAGAGGTCATGCAGCATCTCTTGAAGTCAATTGGGAAATCCTTGCACCAATTATGGCTCATGGAAGCATACAAAGTTATAATGTTGGACTCATATGTGGAAAAAAGTTGTAATTGGGCATGAGATAGGGTTTTAGAATTTTATATGGTAGATGAGTCATTTGATAGGTTCATGTAGGTTTTCATGATCATATCTTATCATTAAACAAGTCAAAACGTTCAATAAGCCCATTAAAAGCATAGTTTAATATTTAGAAATTTGAATAGTAACAGTTATGTGTTTTTTTGGAGGAAAACTCCATAATTTAAATTTTATGAAGAGTTAAAAAATGAAACCTATTGGAGGTGGTTGAGGGGGTTACTAACCATCCCTTGAAACTTATAAATTGTGATTGTACGGCCTGGAGGGTTAGATTTGTACAGACTGTCTCAAAAAATTGAATGAAAGTGCTTGGTTTTCAATAGAAACTTGAAGAATCCCTTGTTTTGTAAGTGCTTTTTGATATTGGTATGAGTGGTAATATCATCTTAGATATGTAAATTCATGGTGAATTCTGAAGGATAAGTTCTAGAATTGAATTTTGGGGTTTGAACAAGCAGGCCCTGATTTTTAAGCCATTTTAAGGAGGGTTTTGAAGTTTGGTTGTTTAGGAGTGTGACCAAGCCCTATAATCTTGAAAATACTTTGATTTAGATCATTAATAGAGACTATGAAAAATGATTAAGTTATATTGCAAGTTTGAAGGGTACTTTATTTGTAAAAGTGGTCTACATAGGCCTAATTATGAGACAAACTGCCCTGTTTCGTACAATCTTTCCAAAGGATTGATATCTAATTTTTGGATACATTATAAAACTCAAAAAAGGGTATTTGAAAAGATAGTTTATTTTCTTGGTGTTTTGGAAAGTTTGGGAGAAAAATTAAGAAAATAGGGTCTGCTGATCCAAAGAAGAGAATAGCCTAGTAAAGGGCAAAACTGGTCTCTTTTGTATCTACTAAAGATTTGTGGGTTTGGAAACCTTACAAAATTTTTGGTTGAAGTCTTTTAAGGTGTGTAGAGGTGGAGGGAACACTTGGTGAATGTAAATCCAAGTTTGGAGTCTTTGGTGGCATTGTGTGCATTTGGGAACACCATTGAAACATAGGGGTTGGGTCCATATTGTGCTTGAATTTGCAAGTTTGTGGTTAGATCCTCCATCCTCTACATCAAATGGTATCAGAGCATCAACAAGGTCTTTTGGGAGTAGATAAGTTGTAGGTTTTGTCATCATAGGAGTCTTTTTCATCCTTAGTGTGCTGGTCCCTTTGTTGAAGCCCTGGCATGTCTAATTCCTCCTTGTGTGTCCCAAAGTTTAAAGGTACATAAGTGGTGTCCAGAGATTTCTTGGTGAGAAAAGAAAGAGAATCAGTTAGTTGGCCCTTGGGAAGGAAGAAAACTTGTTGTGAAAATGCCTCCTAAAAATCAAATGGCTAGAGAACTTGAAGAATTGAGAGAAGAGTTGGCAAGAGAGAAAAGAGAGAGGAGAGAACTTGAAGCATCTAGAGTGAGGGAAGAAAGATAGATGAGAAGAGAGAGGCTGAAGCTTATTGCAAGGATAGAATCCTTAGAAAAGGAAAGGAAAGAACCTAGAGGAGAAGAGGTTAGAGGAAGAAATCATGGAGAGAACCATAAAGAAGAAGAGGTTGGTAATGCAAGGCAAGAGCATGAGACAACAGATGATCCTGAAGAAAGGAGATTTATGAGAATCATTAAGGCAGTACAAGGTAATGGTGGGAAGAACCATATTGATTTGCCAATATACCAGGGTAAAATGGATAGTGAAGAAGTGCTAGGGTGGATAGAGGCCCTTGAGAACTACTTTGATCTTGAAGACATAGAGGCAGATAAGAAGGTAAAAGTAGCAAAAGAATGATTGAGAGGAAAAAAACTCACTTGGTGGACTAGTGTTCAGAATGAGAGAGAGGACAGGTGGTATAGGGAACCTAACCTATGTGGTAGGGGGGAACACGTATCTATGTTGCCGGACACCTTGCCACTCCATGAAAGTAAGATTCAAGTAGATTAGGAAGTTGGAATAAAGGTTTGGTCCATATTTTACAAGTTGGTCTATGTTTTGTAATAAAGGCACATGTAAGGCCCACAAGAATTTTGGTGTGGTTATAAACCAAGTGACATCATGGGACCAAAAGGCCTTAGAATAGGGTATTTAGAGTCTAAACAATATTAGCAAAAAGTGGTGGTTTATTTGTTTTATGGTTGGGAACGCCTATATGGTTTTTCCAATGATCATGTAGACCTTTATATATGTCATATGCGATCTTAGTTGAAAGGGGGAGATCAGAGTGTACGGTGGTTTGGAGAAAAAACAATAAAAACTTCAATTTTTTGGAAATTTACTAGTAATCGCTCGGCTGTTACGCTGGTATGGATCTGTATAGAACTTTTATGATTGCTAAGTGTATGAAATAGTTGCAAGGGTGAGTTAGGAAACTTTTGGTTTTGGTTTGACTCAAAAAGGAGTTGGGGTTTAAAAGTTATCTGCATTTTAGTAAAAGGTGGTTTGAAAAGCCTTGTTTCCTAGACCCTTCCACAAATGCATCCCTAACTTGCATTCCCACTAGTGGCACCCTCTAAAACTGAGGGACATGCAAGTTAGGAGACTAGGAAAAATAATGCCAGAGGTTAGAGGCCTAGAGAGAAGGGCAACTATTTTTCCAAGTCGACCCTAGGTCAAGCAAGCCCATGTGCTTGACCAATTTTTTCAAGGTAATTGGTGACAGTCATGGTTGCAGGCACTTCTAATCAGTTTGAGTGGTGGAGTTGGATGCATTGACTGTGTTGGAGATTTCTTGAATTGTTTTGGGTCTTGGGAACCCACCTTGCCCATTCTTCCTTGAAGCCCTAGCCTAACTTGATCAACTAGGCCTAGGTACCAAGAAGTAGTTTGGAGGGTGCTGGAGCAAGATCAGCCCAAAAGATTTTGCATTCTTAGTAGGTGCCAAGAAGGGTGTTTGGACCTATGGAGAAGTCCCTATGCTATTAAGGCATATTGGGAGAAAAGTGCAAAGAAGCTAATTGGAAGGCTACAAGGTTTGTAGGCCTAGAAGTGCAAAGGTGTGTTGAGAGTTTGGTGGAACCAAACAAATTGATGATTTTGGGTTGGAACAGTATCTCCATGATTGTCTCCATTTTTGGTGATAGTTGGTGAGGCTTTTGAAGTGGGATTGCGTTGTTTGGCTTGGAGGTTGAGTATACTCGGAGTGGTTAAGAGGACTTGTGCGAAGTCCTAGAATCCTAAGTTGGATTGTGACAGCCATTTATTAGCTTGTGGAAGGTAGTTGCTACAGACTTTGCATCAAAAGGGGATTGAATAAGATTTCAGATTGGGAGAGAATGAAGACCATGGTGAGAAATCAATTCTTGCCATCTGATTTAGCAATCCAAATAAGGATAAGAAGGAACAATTTGAAATAGAGGGATATGGATGTCATGTCCTATACTGAGCAATTTCATACCCTGAGTATTAGGGGAGGACTGGAAGATGAAGATGAGAAGGTGGCTAGATACATTAATGGCCTCAAGTACAATATTCAAGATGAAATAGGATTGAATGTAAAAAGGACACTTGGAGAATGTTTTCAGTTGGCAATCTGAGTAGAGGAGAAGTTGAAAAGAAAGAATGAGAGGCAAGAAAATCAGAGAGGAGGTGGAACAATGAGAGGAAGAGGTGTAAGAAGTCAGTTTGACACTTCAAACAATCAAAACAAAGATAAAAGAAAAGAGATTACATCTGAGACAAGAGGAAGTTTCAGGGGAGGAAGATTTGGAAGTGGAAGAGGTAATAGTGTTTTCACAGGTAAATGCTTCACATGTGGAGGAGTAGGAAATCAATCCTACAAGTGCCCTAAGAAAGGTGTGGATTTCAGGAAGGAGGAGAGGAGAGTCACCTTGACCCAAGGAGAAGAGGAAGAAAAGAAGTACGATAACGCAGACCCTGAACTTGAAGGAGAATCTTTGATGGTGAGAAGAGGACCACAAATGCAGTAGCAAAAGGAGACCAAACCATCCATTTTTAGGACAAATTGCATGAGCCATGGTAATATTTGTAAGATGATAATAGACTTTGGTTCCTTTGATGATTTAGTGTCTTATGAAATGGTAAATAAACTAGGATTGAAGAAGTATCCTATTGATAGACCATATAGGGCATCTTGGGTCAGTGATGCACAAAATATTGTTGTAAGGGAGAAAGCAATAGTGGATTTATCTATAGGAGAATATAAAGATCAAGTTATATGTGATGTCATTCTAATGACATGCTGCCATGTAATCCTTGGAAGGCCTTGGCAAGCCTCAAGGAACAATATTCATTTTGGCTCATCAAATGTTTATATAGTACACAAAGATGGTGTGAAGTTTAAGCTAAATCCTTTCACTGGTCATGATGAGGAAAGAGTTATTTGTTTTGGCAAGAAAGAGTTTGTGGACTTGCAGGAGTAGAGGGAGAGTAAACATGATATGATAGATCTTCCACTGAAGCCATCTCTTTTGGTTATGAAGGATGAGATTGTTCAAGAAAAAACTCAAAATTTTGCTTACAAGTAGACAGTGACAACAAAAGGAGTGATGATAGGAATAGTATGGTGTCCTTTCGTGATGAGAGTGAACAAAGAAGTGAAAATATCCATGGAGGATAAGAGACAGGGTCTGCATGACCTCAAACAACAAGTTATTCAACCTTTGTTAAGGATAAAACATGACTATTCATAATCAGTAGGCAGTAAGGTTACCATGACTGGTAACAAGGATCCAATTCTTTTTGTTTCTAATGATTTGTATGCAGGTGTGTAGGGTAATACATTGCAAGTGCAAAGTTGTAAACATCCCTCTAGAAGGATGGGAGGAAAGAAGATAGTACCCCTTAACTCTTGGGAAAAGAGTTGCTTTGAAGTTGGGGTGTTTGGTGTAGAGGCACCTATTAAATCATCTAAGAGAGCCTTGGTACTAGATGAAGATAGAGGATCAAAGACATCATTGATTGTTAATAGGGATATATTAAAACCAATAATGGAATTATGTAATAAACAATGCACTTTGAAAGACAAAAGTCATAAAAGTCCTAGTAAGGACCTAAGGGCAACATGATTGAAAATGGCCAAAAGAGCCATATGGGGTAGTCTTAGGATAGTTTCATACTTAGTTGCATTTAATAAATCCATATGACCAATTTTGAGTCAATGGAATAGTTTAGAAAGTTAGGGAATGCATAAAAACTATAGTTTGAAATTTGAATTTCAAATTCAAATGGTCATATTAGTTTTGGAGGGAAAGTAGTAATTTGGTATTTGTTTGATTAAATAAACCTTTGTAACCAACTTGGTCGGTTGGACAGGTGCATATAAGCCTATTTAAGTTGTAATGAACATATGCAAGACATGAATCATTATTGGTACGAAAAAAATCATAGAAATTGTATGAAACAACAATCATACTTTCCTCTGCATCAATAACAAAAATAAAAAATAAATGATACTTATACATACAATGGGGCTCTCTGTGCGAATGGAAATCCCTGATGATCTAGGACGTTGAATATGTATAGGCTCATCGCTAGTAGCCACACCCTATATACAATAAAGAATGTAATTAAATGAGATTACCACAAACATTTTACAAGAATGCATCGATATTTAATCAATTAGAAAACATCTAATTACCTTTCCTTTGTCAGTGCATGCTAGCTCACCCCCCGCACTTTGTCCCCCTGGGGCAGGTGGTATCTACAAGATAAAAGAAAGATTAGAAACCATATATGCTACAATATCAAATAGAAAAAAAAAATGAGAACACAACATAATGTACCATAGATGTCTCAAGGCCAAATGAAATGGCCGAGAGTGTAGCATCATCTATTTGTCTGAGCTCCTCCTCGGTCATCAACTAAACATGAATGAAGATCACATACATGTAAAAGTCAGTATGGCTTAAAAATTAAAATTACTCTATTATAAAAATTAACTTTAAATCACATATGTCATAACAAAAAAATGTATACATGTACCGACACCGAAGGAGTCCATGCCTCTGCATTCCCCTCCTCTCTCGCATCAGGGTCTGTAGCCTTTGCACGTGCGTCTAGTGTATCCTCGTCTAATACAAAATGATATTGAGGAAGATCACCTATGGGACCCAAGAAAATATTCTTGCATGTAATGCAAATGTGAGGCACACAAATGTGTGATGAGCTAGCCAATGATGAACTGGCACCAACATCATCAACACGAGGAGGCAGGACTGACCTAGCTTGAGATATCATTAGGCTACTCAACCTATGAATGGCTCTGATGGTCTGAGAGCTAGCCTCTACCATAATATCTAGATGCTGCACTCGAGGAGGGGGGGAGATATCAGGGAGGGGGGGGGGGATAAAAGTGCCAAGTTTCTTCCGCTGGGAAGAGGGTCTATCCTGAGGAGCTCCTGGTCCTAAGCCCATGTTGGGCTTCATGCTCCAATAGTTCACTTTAAGTTTCAACACAAATTCTGCATATAATTTTCTAAAGAAATAAAATGGTATGTCTAAATTTCCATGTGGAGGGATATCAAAGACCATCCACCAACGATCCCAAAAATTTGCATGTATGGTGTCATTTGTGCACCATTTAATCGATAGTTTGGTTTTTTTGGGTCAACTAGTATACCCATTTTTGGGTTAGTAAAAAGGCTAGCCAAATCATCTTTGGTTATGTTGAGCGCCGCGACCTCATCATAATCTAGACCATCATCAAACATCTGGTGCATTTCATCACGCCAATGAAGAGTGGCATTTTGTTGGTTCGTAAGGGTTTCAATGTTATCCACTATGGTGCTTAACGTGGATAACATAAGAGCCAGTGCAGGTACATTATTATATGTTCTATGCAAACCTCTCAACTCAGTGAGATTTTCATTTATCAAATCCTCAATTCAAGGAGGGTTTTGAGGAGGTAGAGGATCATTTGGTGGACAGTTTTGTGGGGATACTGGATCGTTTGGTGGTGGGTTACGAGGAATATTATTCCCTGCCTCAGTGTCATCATTTTGATCAGCCATTCCTATTGAATTGCAAAATGTAATATATATTTAAAAAAAATCCAAATTTTAACCATTTTTGTCAAAAAAACCCTAGATTCAACTAAAACAAACAAAATCATCCTAAAATCTATTAAATTTAGGTTAAAAATGAGTTGGGGGAAAAAAAACATACCTAAATATCTGATATCTGATCTCGTATCTGATATCCGATCCACAGTGGTAATACTGGCCCCAAATTCACATAAAATGAGGGCCCACAGGTCTGTGATTTTATTTAATGCAATGCACAGGTATCGGATATCCGATATAACATTGAATATCCGATATGGCCCAATAACATATAATGAGTATAATATATATAATATAACATATGACATGTAATATATAGTACATTATGTTACATTTTATATATTTTTATATTATATTTTATATATATTATATTAATTTACTATATATTATAATATAAAATATTATATTATATAATAATATTATTATATTATATTATTATAATTTATAATATATTATACTTTTTTTATTATATATTATATTATAAGATATTACTTTTTATTATTATATTATATCTTATATATATTATATTACATTACTATATATTATAATATATTAAATATTATATTATATTATTATAATATAATACATTATAATATTATTATTATAGTATAATATAGTATGATTATAATATAATAATAATACAATTATTATTATTATTATTTAATATGATATATTATTTAATAATAATATTTAATATGATATTATTATTATTTAATATAATATTATTATTATATCTTATTATTATTTAATAATAATATTATATTAAATAATAATAATATCATGTAGTAAATATTAATATTAAATAATATATCATATTAAATAATACTAATAATAATCTTATTATTAAATAATATATCATACTATTATATGATGATAATAATAATAATTATAATAATATTAAATAATAATAATGATAGTGGTATAATATTATTACTCTAATTATCAGATATCCGATCACATGTCGGATATTCGATTTAAAATCGGATATCTGATATCATGTCAGATATCTGATAAGGCTCGGCCTTACCTTCCAGGTTTGGTTCCTGGATAGGTGAAAAAAAGTTAGAGTGGATTTTGAAGCGTTTTTAGGCGTCTTCAAACTCTTTTTTTTCACATTGCCACTTTTTGGCACACCATGATCCTGCACATACCCTAGAGGAATATGTTTTACTCTTAAAACTCGACTTTGTCATTTTGCCTACCTAACATTGTTTGCACACTACATTATCAAACTTTTTCAATTCACGCAAAGCTCCAACTTTCTTCATGTTATTGATACTAACCAAGTTATCAAAATTAACATGACATAACATTTTGTGCCAAAGCCATACATCATCAAATTTTATAACAAGACAAGGAGCATCCTCTATATAAATAAAGAATATATTACTTCTAGTCTGATCACGTTTTCCAATCAATTTCCCATTTGTGTCATATATCTTAGCAATATTGTTTTCAAATTTGACCTTGCATTCGAGATTGTTCTATTGTGATACACTCAACAAGTTATAATTCAGTTGTTCAACATAGTAAGCATTGTCACATTAAATTTTATTTGTGAGTTTGATAGAATATTTTCCTTTTATCAAACATGGTGCATCATTACCAAATCTTACACTATTTTCATCATAAAAATTTAGGGTAATGAACTTACTTTTGTCTCCAACCATGTAATGTGAGCATCCGCTGTCAATGATCCATCATTTTTCTTCATACAAGTCACAAGTGCAGTTGCCTCATCTTCATCATATTCTTCCTTCATTGCAACATACACCACTTCATCATCATGTTCATTAGAATCATCCCTTATTTCCTCTTTAGCAATGTAGAATGACTTTTTTCCTTTATCTTTGTAATCTTTGCTATCATCTTCTCTTCTGATATTGTACTTGTCACTACCTCTGTAGTTCTTCTTCTATATACATCTTGTAGATATATGATCAACCTCATTGCAATTAAAAAAAATGATGGGTAACTTACCTTTGAACTTGTCTTTACCTCTATGGAATATTTTAGCTAGCAGTGCTTCTAGTTGTTCAATATCTTCCTCATCTGTATCACTGTCACTAGACACATATTTTATCTTTCTCTTCTTCTTTTGCTTCACCTCATTAGAATTTTTTTGACGTAAGAAAAGGGAGGAATAACTAGGGCCAAAGGCTCACATAGCTATCCAAACCATCCTACAAGAGTTAACACAATGGAAACAAACAAAAGGAATAGCAACCAAAGGAGGAAGAAGAATGAATACTTTTATTGATTCTTCAAATATTCAAGATATCTTCATACATGCCCAGCTGTATGGCCTTCTGGGTTATGGCCAAATACAAATACAACTTCCAGATCCATGATCCAACTTTAAATTTGCATCTCTAGACATATATATATATATATATTCCCTTTTTGATCTTCTTAATTCTACCTTTCATCTAAGCCTAAGCACTCTATTTATACTTGCCAAAATGGCTTACAAAAGATTCTAGAATAAGGAAAGCCACAAGTCTGCCCAAAATAGATATTAACTACCTATACAAAACTTAAATATAAGAAAAGTCAGCCCAAACTAGAACCAGACATAAATAACTTGATATATACTTGAAAATTAGCACTCGACATCAATTGGAAACTGGCAACTTGGCATCAACTAGAAATTGGCAACTCGACATCAACTGAAAACTAGCAACTCTGCATCAACCAGAAAAACTAGCACTCAACATCAATTAGAAACCAGGAACTCGACATCAACTAGAAATTGGCAACTTGGCATCAACTAGAAAACTAGCACTCAACATCAACTAGAAACTGGCAACTCAACATCAACTAGAAACTAGCAACTCGGCATCAACTAGAAACTGACAACTCAACATCAATTGGAAACTTGTAACTTGGCAATAACTAGCATAAAAAGAAAAAGTGTAGGATTTCAAGGAAACCTAGGATGCTCTTGCATTAGAGAACTGGGGTTAGAGGAAATGATTCACCTGAATCATGCAAGTCTCACAACCTGAGTTGAATCCAACTTAGATTGAGAAATCCATGTAGCATCTTCAATATGTGTATACTTCCACTTCACTAAATATTCATAGTAGTATTTTCTTCTTGTAATTTTACCAACTCTCTAATCCAATATCTATTCAACCTCTTTAATTTGCTTCTTAGGATAATCATTAGGTATAATAACTTCATCATCTAACTCATGATACTTATATAGATCAGCAATATTGAATATAGGAGATATATCCATGTCATCAGGTAACTCAACTTCATACGCATCACCACTATCAAACTTCTTCAAGATCTTACAAGGTCCAAATTTCTTCATTTTTAGCTTATTGTATATTCCAACTGGAATCTTCCTTTCTTCAGATGAACCATCACTTCATCACCAACTTGAAAATCATGGTGTCCTCTAAATTGATTAGCATTTTGCTTATACTTCTTATTACTTTGTTCCAACCTCAACTTCACCTCCTTATGCAAAGACTCCATAAAATCAACAAATTTTTCTCTTGCAACACTTCTCTTTTCTTCACCAACAACATCTCTCAAATCTGATATACCTCTAGAATGCATTCCAGTAACAATCTCAAAAGGTGTCTTCCCTATACTCCTATTGATAGAATTGTTATATGCAAATTTAGCTTGTGTCAATACCATCTCCCAATTATTTGGCTTATTTCCAACTAAACATCTCAACAAATTACCCAAGCTTCTATTCACAACCTTTGTCTATCCATCTATTTATAGATGGAATGTAGAACTAAACTTTAGTTCTATACCCATCTTCTTCCACAAAGTCTTCCAAAAATAACCACCAAAATTACTATCTCTATCAAAAATAATACATTTTGGTAATCCATGCAATCTCACAATCTCTTTAAATAAAAGTTCAGCAACATGCTCAACATCTAATGTCTTCTTACATGGTATGAAATGAGCCATCTTATAAAATATGTCCACTACAACAAATATGGAATCATACCATTTCATTTTCTTAGCCAATCCAAGAACAAAATCTATACTGATGTCAATCCACAATTTCTTAGAAACAGTAATAGGTGTATAGAAACCAGCATTTTGACTCACCCCTTTTGCAACTTGACAAACTCCTCAACTCTTTACAAATTTCTAAACATCCTTATACATTTGTTGCCAATAATACTTCTATTTCAGCAAACTTAATGTCTTATCAATTCCAAAATGTCTAGCTAATCCATCACTATGCTTTTCCTTAATCAGATTCAACCTCATAAAACTTCTAGGAATACACAACTGAATGTCTTTGAACAACATACTTTCTTGAATGAAATATTTATCATACTTATGTGATTTTTCAGATTTGGTGCTTTGCACTCTCTCTATGCCTCAAAAAAATCAGGATCAGTATCATACAACTCTTTCATTTTATCAAAACCAAGAACTTCAACCTTCATTTTAGTCAACAAAGAATGGCTTCTACTCAATGCATTAGCAACTCTATTAGTAACTCCACTCTTATGCTTGATCACAAATGTAGAACTTTGCAAGTACTCAACCCACACCATATGTATTTGATTCAATTTATGGTGACTTTCCAAGTATGTAAAACTTTATGATTAGTATACAATACAAACTCCTTAGGAATCAAATAATGTCTCCACTTCTTCAATTCTTAAACAATGGCATAAAATTCTTGATCATACATAGAATATTTCTTTTTAGCCTCATTCAACTTTTCACTAAAGAAAGCAACATGCTTACCTTCTTGACTTAATACAAATCCTATTGCATTACCACTTGCATCACATTCAACTTGAAATACTTTGTTAAAATTAGGTAAAGCTAATACAGGTAATTCAGCAACCTTTTGTTTCAAAGTCTCAAAACTCTTATCAGCTCCATGTGTCCATTTGAATTTTTTTTTATCTCTCCTCATTGTCTCAGTCATAGAATTACAAACAGCACTGAAATTCTTTATAAACTTTCTATAAAAACTAACCAAACCATGAAATGATCTTACCTCACTCACATTCTTAGGTGTAGGCCATTCCAAAATTGCTTTAACCTTCTCATGGTCCATCTTTAATCCATCAACTGAAATCACAAATTCCAAAAACACAATTTCCTCTTGCATAAAAGAACACTTTTTCAAATTAATCAGAAACCTTTCCTCTTTCAATCTTTACAATACTTGTCTAGTATGTTCAAGATGTTCTTCCTTAGTCTTACTAAATATCAAAATATCATCCAAATAAACAATCACAAACTTACCCAAAAATCTTTTCAAAACTTCATTCATCAACCTCATGAAAGTATTAGGTGCATTTGTGAAACCAAAAGGCATAACCAACCATTCATACAAACCATCTTTTGTCTCAAAAGTAGTATTTCATTCATCACCTTCTCTAATTCTGATCTGATGATAGCCACTCTTTAAATCAATCTTGGTAAAATACTTTGCTCCACTCAAACAATCCATTATGTCATCCATCCTCGGCATAAGAAACCTATATTTCACTATTATCTTGTTAATGGATCTGGAATTAGTACACATTCTCCATTCTCCATTCTTTTTTAGGTCCTAATATAGTAGGTACAATACATGGACTCAAGCTTTCTCTAATCAAACATTTCTGCAATAACTCATGCACTTGTCTGTTAAGTTCTTCATTCTCTACAAGTGTCAATCTATATGGTGCTTTGTTTGACACTAGCTCTAGGAATCAGATCCATACAATGACTAATGCTTCTTACTAGAGGTAAACCATCAAGAATATCATCAGCAATAATATCTTTATACTCATTCAATAATTCTATAATTTCTACTAGTACTCAGCTATCATTATTTGTTTTCACTCAGTCATTACTACCAACACTCGGTCCTCTTTGATTCCTTTTTATTTTCTTTTCAAATTTTTTCTCATTAACCATCCAAATTTTATAGCAGCACAATTAACCTCATCTAGACTTTCAATCAAAGGTAGCAATGTTTGTTTCTTCCCATTTACCCAAAGAGTATATTGATTCAATCTTCCATCATGTAAAACATATCTATCATATTTCCAAGGTCTACCCAATAAAATATGACAACAATCCATGAGCATAATATCACACAAAACTTCATCAAAGTAATATCCAATTTTGAACTTCACAAGGCATTACTCACTTACCAATATCTTATGCTCATCTTTGATCCATGAAACATGATAGGGTTTGCGATGTTTCAACCTCTACAACTGTAACTTGGTAACCAGCTCTTCTGATGCCAGATTTGTAGAACTTCCACTATCAATGATCACTTTGCAGCATTTTTTAGCCATCTTACATCTTGTCTTGAAAAGATATCTCCTTAAGATAGGTTCCTCATCACTTCCCTTATTACGTAAGGTTCTTCTCACCATTAGATTTTCTCTAGCCTCAAGTCCACTTGGTGAACCCTTATCATCTCCTTGTATCACAACATTTCTCTTACTTGCCTAGTTTCAGAGGATCTACATTCTAAAGATCTATGTCTCTCTTTACCACATCTAAAACAATTACCATGAAATCCACCTCTAGAATAGAAATTACCTCTTCCTTGGTAAGAATTAGTGCCTCTTGAATAAGAATTACCACTTTTCCATTTGGTCTTGCCTTTGTCATCATTCTTCCATTTAGATTTGCCTTTATCCTGCATAGAAATTTTAGATCTACCTCTTTGGAATCTACCACCTCCACCTCTTTATCTTTGTTCATGCTTCTTTTTCAAGATCTTAGCTTTCAAGGCATATTGATATGTTTCTTGTACACTTTTCAACTTCGCAAAACTTATTTCATCTTGTATTCTGGATCTCAATCCATTAAAACTTATTTCATCTTGTAATCAATATCTCAATCTATTAATGTACCTTGCAATTTTCTCAACATCATCATCCACATGTCTAGATCTGATGTCCAATCTATAGAACTCCTTGGTATATTCGTTCATAGTCATGTCTTTTTGTTTCAAATTTTGCATCTTTCTCAACAAGATAACTTGGTAATCAACAAGGAGGAATTTTTTATTTACCTTGTTCACCATCTTTGCCCAAGTTCTGTTCTTCCCCTTTCCTCTCCTTTGTCAATTAGTTTGCAAGTGCTCCCACCATAGTGATACATGACCTTTCAACCTAGTGATTGCAATCTTCACCTTTCTATTATTAGGAGTGTTTTCATACTCAAAGAAATTATTCATATCAAAGATCCAATCCAACACAACATTGGTATCCAATTTCCCATCATAAGGAACAACTTCTATAGTAGGTTTTGAATTTTCCCTAGAAAAGGCTCACAACAATCTTTCCTTATCTTGATCTTCTTTAGGTTTTGGATTATGGTTTGATGTTGCTGCTTCATCATCACTTACATCATCAAGATGTTCTCCTATCCTTTGGGTTATCTCCATAGCATCTAATCTAGCTACAATTTGTCTCAACTGATCCAATATAGCATCATTAACATTTCTTCTACCATGAACCATTATTACAAATTAGTTCTTGCAATATTATAACCCTCTACAAGTTATAGGTCAGATTTGTAGATCTACCACCCTACAACCAAATCCAAATTAGGGTTCTACACGATCCAATCTCCACAAGGATGAGCCTCAATATTTGATATCAACTGATGCAGGCAAAGGGAGGAATAACTAGGGAAAAAGGCTCACCCAACTATCCAAACCATCCTGCAAGAGTTAACACAATGGAAGAAAACACAAGGAACAACAACCAAAGGAGGAAGAAGAATGAATACTTTCATTGATTCTTCAAATATTTAAGATATCTTCATACATGCCTAGCTGTAAGTCCTTTTGGATTATGGTCAAATACAAATACAACTTCCAAATCCATGATCCAACTTTAAATTTGCATTTTCAGACATATATGTATTCCCTTTTTGATCTTCTCAGTTATGCCTTTAATCTAAGCCTAAGCACTCTATTTATACTTTCTTAAATGTCTTACAAAAGATTCTAGAACAAGGAAAGCCACAAGTTAGCCCAAAACAAATATTAACTACCTATACCAAAGTTAAATGCAAGCAAAGTTGGTTCAAAATAGAACCAGACATAGATAACTCATCATATACTAGAAAACTAGCACTTGAAATCAACTTGAAATTAGCAACTTGAAATCAACTAGAAACTGTCAACTTGGCATTAACTGGAAATTGGCAACTCAACATCAACTGGAAATTGACAACTCAGTATCAACTGGAAACAAGCAACTCGACATCAACTAGAAAAACTAGCACTCAGCATCAACTAGAAATTGGCAACTTGGCCTAAACTAGAAAACTAACACTTGACATCAACTAGAAACTGGCAACTTGGGATCAACTGAAAACTAGCAACTGGCATCAATTGGAAGCTGGCAACTCAACATCAACTGGAAACTGGCAACTCGGCAGTAACTGGTAGAAAGAGAAAAAGTGTAGGATTGTAAGGAAACTTAGGATGCTCCTACATTAGTTTTAGTAATAGCTTAGCTTTGAAATAAGATTCAAGATTCTCAGGTTTGTAACTATCAAAGTTAGATATCTCAAAAGTAGTGAGTCTACCTACGAGACCTTCAAGGGTTAGATTATCTCCTAGAATACATCTCAATTCTTGTAGTGTAGAAATTCTAATAGCATAATAGGTAGTAATGTTCTCAACACTTTTCTTAACACAATATCATCATCTATATGACTAGTAGCTCCTTTTATTACACTAACAATTTCTTTTATTCTAGCAACATATTGAGCAATATTTTCACCTTCTTATATTCTCATATCATCAAACTTACCTCTAAGGCTCTTAGATTTGGCTCTTTGAACATTTTTGTCTCCTCCATAGATGGTGGCTAGGACATCCCACATTTTCTTTGCACTATCAAGACCTTTGATATCATCAAATTCGATATAGCTTAGGGTAGAGGCAATCTCCAACATCACCTGATTATGTTCTTTCTTCTTCATATTTTTAGTAGTTAGGACTCCAGCTAGATCAACGTGTTCCATAGAAATGGTAGATTTTGCATGATCTCCAAGTCCTCGAAGGTGTAGCTTCATCAAACTTTTTCATGTAGGAAAGTTATCTCTATTGAGCTTGGGTACTTCTCTTTTAGACATCTCGATCTTTATCCTTCTACAACCTTCAAACTAGTCCTCTTAAGAAAATGACTCTGATACCAATTTTTGGAATACTTTAGAATAATAGGGTGGGGATGAATTGGTTATCCAAGGTTTAGATGTATAAATAAAACTTCTCTCAACTTAGTGAACCCATAAAACATTCATAAACTTGTAGGTTAGCAACAAGTCAACTTGCAGAAATATAAAGCATGAAACATAGATTCATCACTTGACACAATAATTTATGTGGAAACCCAATTTTGGGAAAAAACACTAATAACATGCTACTCCTTTTCACTCTTCTAAAGTGATGCCCTATGAAAGGCCAACCCTATTAAAGGTTACAATACACAGTATTAAATGTGACCCGGTTAAGGGATTTTAATCACCCTGTTAGAAGTGAGCCTTGTTAGAGGAATTTAGGCCATTCACTTGGAATTCCACCAAGTTGAAGGATTTACAAATGACTGATAGGACAACCTTAATCCAAAGGATTTACCCTCGACTGATACAATTATTGAAGAGTAAGAGTAGAACTTTGATTTGATGCAACTTACAACTTCTCTTGCATATTAAAAATTTCTATTCAGTCCTCAATTATTCTTGCCCTTCATACTTTGTAGCTCTAATAGCTTGTTCACCCTTCAAACATTCATCTCCTTAAGCCTTCTTTCTTAATATGCCATTGTAGACTCTTCTCCTAGGTCACTTGATGAAGCAAAACCCTTAACTTCTTCTCTTCTTTAGGTTCTCACACATGACTTCTTTTCTCAACATCAACTAAACATTACTTGGCTCCAACTAACTTTCTACTCAACTTGCATTGACTTTTCTGAGCACCTGCTATCCACTCAGTCAAGCTTGGTAGACAAACTTTGTGTAACTTGTTCTTCTAAACTTTCTAAGTGTAATTGGCCTTTTTCACCTTAAGTAGATTACCAATATATCATGTCATCACTATCTTAATGGATCCTTGTACTTTATTACATAATCATAACACAACCTTTCCTCTAGGTGCTTTTGTTACATCTTATTGATCAAAACCTCTTTATCAATCAACTAAGTGATAATACTTGAATCTTATAAGCACTTGTCTTAGCATCAAATAGCAGGTTTGACATCAATGACAAAACAATGATTGAAACACATAGTCTTCTTCAACAATCTCCCTCTTCCAATGATCTCTTTCAATAATGATCTTTTTTCAATCAAATCTCAACAAAAATACCATAGAGCTATGTACTACAATGGCCATAATTTTTCATAAATAAGGTGGATGAGATAAGAGAACTTGTGATTCTAGGATAACTGCAATCTTTGAGGTTATCAATATTTCATCTAGAAATGATATTTATTCTCAACAATCTAAATATAGATACTATGACATTTTAGACGATATAATTGAGTGCAACTTTAATTCTTTCAAACAAGTTCTATTTGGTGTCAAATGGTACAGGTTATGACTAAATCAAAATGATCCTAATAGAATTATTATTGAACATGATAGTGGATTTACAATGATTAATACAAGATCATTTAAGCTAGTTGGTAATGAGCCTTATGTTCTTCCAAGACAATTTGAGAAAGTGTTTTACTTTGGCGTTCTACATAAACCAGGTTGGTTATTTTTTGTTAGACACAATTCAAGAGGAAGACCAATAAAGTATAATGTTATTAAAGAAGAAGATACTAAAGAAGTGGAACATGAAGTAGATGATGATGATGGTGAAGATGAAGAAGGAGATGATGATGCTTATGATGGTGTAGATGAAGAAGGAGATGATGATGATGATGATGATGATGATGATGATGACAATGATAATGATTATGATGATGGTGATGGCAAAGATGGTAATGGTATTGATGATGGTGGTGGTGGCGGTGGCAAAGATGATGGTGGTGATGATGGTGATGGTGATGATGATGAAGATGACAATAATGATGATAGTGATGGTCATAGTGATAATCATGATGTTGATAATGGTCAATTTGACACTTTGGATAATGATGGTGATAAAGATGATGTTCATGATGATGAGATGGATGAAGAAGATGATCAATGGAAATTTATTAGGTACTAATTACTTATAATATTTTTTTTTTAGAGGTAGCCAATTCAAAAATATACAATGTTATGTTTTTTGTGATGTATGCATATTGTTCATGTTATGTTCTATGTAATTTATAGCATAAGTATGATGTAATTTGTAACTAACTTAAGAAAAATGATTTATATATGCAGGAAAGTATACCCCTTTAACAAGAATTGTACAAAGTGACATGCATCAGGAGGTATAAGTTTGCTACATGCTTTTTCTCTCTTTAGTTTCAACATTAACTTTAGGAAAACTTCATCAATATTAGCCTCATTCTATAGAAAAATATTTCTCTCCTTCAATTATATCTCTCATTTGATGGGCTCTAGGTACCACCAAATAGGTATTTTTTAGATTTGTCTTCCTCAAAAAAAGAAGAGGAAGCCTCATGTGATAAGATAAAAACCACAAGAGCCATAGGAGAATGTCAAAGATAGCCATGATGTGCCTATTAGCCTTTATCTTCAACAAAAGAAATGAATGTTAAAAAACTTGTTTGATGATGAATGTGTTGATGAATTTTTATGAATATTTCTTATTAATGAATGTAATGTCATGTTATTGAATATTGTTACATGTGATTATAATAATTGATGTGTTCACGAATTATTGATGAATATTTAAATAGGTATTAATGAATTATAAGTTGTGTTAATGGATGTTATGTGAATATAATAACTGGTGTGTTCACAAATTATTGATGAATGTTTATACGTATTAATTAATTATATGCCATGTAAATGAATGTTGCTTATTAATGAATTTTATGTAATGTTATTGAATATTGTTATGTGATTATAATCATTGATGTGTTCATGAATTATTGATGAGTTTTTATAGGTATTAATGAATTATATGTCATGTTAATGAATGTTATGTGAATATAATTATTGATGTGTTCACAAATTATTGATGAATGTTTATATGTATTAATTAATTGTAGGTCATGTTAATGAATGTTATGTGATTATAATGATTCAATGGTATACTTCTAAAATAAATGAATGAAATATTGACTTAGTTGTTAATGGGGAATTTAGAGTGATTATGGGGGGAGAGGCCAAATGAGCTTCCACCTTCACATGGTTGGCCTTGTTAAGTAAATATTATGAGAGGATTCTTGAAACCAGGTGAAGCTCAAACTAAACTTATCGAGTTGGGAGAAAACAAGACTTTTAGCTTGGAGACAAGTGGCATCCTATAGTGGACTAGGCTGAAAGTGAACTAGAAGCTTGTTTATTTATGTTAACTATTATCTTCACTATTTTCTCTATAAATCACCACATTGTGACTTAGGGATTCCATCACCAATCCATTGTGTCAAAAAAAAATGGAGATTGCAATGGAAAGTGGGAGTTGCATTATGATCATAATGTTCTTGGTTTTTGCTATCACAGTAGAAGCCAACTATTACTTCCTTCTCATTCTCAAATTTTTAGCCCCACCTGTAAAATTCAAAATCATTACACCCTTGCAAATGACAACCAAATTTTATCAAAACATCTAAATTCTAGCTCTTTATTAATAAAATATCAATATTTGTACTGCTTAATGTGCATAGCTCTTGTAGGAGTAACCTTTACACATTTTCCATGGAACCAATCCTTGCAAACATCATAGCCAATCCAGAAATTAAATGATTCTATTGTACAAACTCCATTATGGGACCCACAATGCATCTCCCCATCTTCATCCTTCTCTTCTTCATCTCGGCCTTCCTTTTCAATAGCTCTTAGATGTAATAATTTTTCTAGTTTTGGTAGATAATCAAATGGTCACTGAGAAATAAAATTTATAGAAGAAAGTAAGTGAGGGTATTATTTGAGGAAGCCACAATCCCTAAATAAGAAGAAAAGAAGCATACAAATATCACCTTAGAAGGAAAAGATAGAAACAATCCATGTGAGGATATTTCTTATGGTTGATAATTGTATGTTCACTACAAAAGAGGAGTGTATGAGAACTCATCGACTTCCCTGCTAACTTGCTTTTGCTACTGGTGTTGTTAGTTATTGTAGAAATTTCCTCCACTTGCTTCTTTGCAGTTCTAGTAACAACCTCAAATATTGTTGGAATTTCATTCATCAAGTTGAATAACAATGGTTTTGAATAGTATACAACAAGTACTATTAGGTAGAGTATGCATACCCATTCACACTAGGTTTACATGGGTGTGGTTATGGAAGCTTATTAGTTTATAACTAATGATTCCTTTTCATGGGCTTAGTCTGGTGTATCGTATATTTCTAAGATTTCCTTTCTTTTGGTGCAAATAACTTAGGTGTGGCTGTAGGGGAGGTTGGCAAGTTTTGATGGCCTATGTAAACATAGGGAGCTACTATATTGTTGGATTATCTCTTGGACTTCTTATGGGATAAAAATTGGACCTTGGAGTTAAGGTAGACTTTCCTTATTTTCAATTATTATTTATTGTCTTTATATTACAATCCATTCAAATTCTATACAAAGAAAGATATGTATGTTCAGTTTGTAGAGTAGCTAAGTTTCTGTCATAAGAAGAATATAATCTCATGATCATCAAAAATAGAATGAATAGTATCATAAATTATTAAAAGTTCATTTGGTCTCAATGATTGTATGTTGAAACTAGGCATTTGGACTAGCATGATTTGTAGAACAACCCTCTAGACTACCATTTTGGTATTTAATCACATATTTCATCAACTAGAATCAAGAGGTAAAGTATCATATCTCTTTAAAGGCTTTAGAGGCTATTGGAACCATTACTTCACTATTGTTGTGGTGACTAATTTTTGGTTTGTAGTGTAGTCAGCCCAACCCAATGATCATATGAGGGTGTGGGGAGGATTACATGACTCTCATATAATTTGATCATTGAAAGTGAGTGAGAGCATGTTACATAGATTTCTTGAAAAACACTTGGAACTGATCAATTTAGAGTATGATTTTTAATTTTATTTGCAAGTTTTCACGTATTACCCCAATTTTTTTCAACTAGTTCAAAAGAGATGGGGAGTTGTATTTATATGCAACTTACACCTTTGTAAATTTGTTTTTTTAGGGAAGGCTGACACCATAGGCAAATTATTTTCATCTTTGTTCACTATCTCATCACTTCTTTTGATGTTGAAGGATCATCTAGACCTATACTCTTGTATTTATTATGATCTGCTAATCCACTTTAAAGAAAATTATTAACTCCATTAGACCTTTGATGAGTCCCTTCACTTGTTCTAGACCTTCTCTCCCCACCATCATGCCCAACTAAAAAAATGAGAAACTTTTATAAACATGTAAATTCTTTGACTATTACATAGAAGTTGAACTTGAGGACAACAAAAATTAAACTTTTTGAAGATATGGGGTGAAAATATTGCAGAATTTTTTGGAAATTAATAGAATAAAATTAAAAGATAATTGAATAATTAATATATGATAAGATAACATTCAAGTTGATCCCAGGAAGTCATGATAGAGTCATTCTAATAAGCATTTAGTGATATTTAATTATCAAAACATAACTTATCTTGTGGAAAAGAAGAAAATAGGTATGCGAGAAAGATTATTTACTCCACACAAATGAAATATTTTATTTTTAAAATTAAATATTCGAATTCTAGAATTAGTAGAGTATATAATATAGTCTATAAACTTGAAAATGACTATCTCATAAAGTTCTACATGAAACTTCTAGATTAAAACTGTGTATATATTTTTGGATCAAACCCCATGATCCATCATAATGATTATAAGCACGTAATTTTTATCTAGAAGCCAAACACCATTACAAAAGTATGAAGATCTCTATCCCAAATATAATCTTCAACAATAACATCTATATTTTTTTTTGCTCCATTTTGAGAAGGGTGTGCAAATATTTATGAGTCTCTCGACTATGATGAGTGTGTGCAATGGCTTTCACTAGAAATTGACTATTACTGCTTGTAGAATACAATAACATTTGTAGCTTTAGTAGAATTTTATTTAAGACTATTGTTTGCAAGGAGCATTGGATTGAAAGGTGGAAACTAACAAATTAGGTTTTTATATTTTATTTTTCAAAAAACTATGATAGTCATTGATATTTTGACACATATTGTTGTCAAGGGCTTGAGAAGACCATCAAATCATCTCCATTTTGACACATCCGTCCATCAATGATATGAAAAATCCATCAAATATTCTCTAGTGTGAGTCAATAATTTGACATAATCCACTATTGATAGTATTACAAACCCATCAAATCATCTATGCATGTTGTTAATATTTCAATGTTTCAAACTAGTAGTTTGACATTGCCATGTTGCATTGATGGGGATGATTTTCAACAAAGTATCATGTTAATAAATCGATGTACTGTGGAGTATATCAAACTTTTGATGAAATTATAGCAATGATATGTTTTGATGTGGAAGTGTTGAACTTTCGACCTCCAAGAATCAAAACATAGGTCCAAATTTTTTAGTGTACCCATCTATACATATATTCAAAATACACCCTTGTACAACATGTTGAAATACCATTCTCATAGAGTAGAAAATTCTTATTTAATTATTTTGTGTGTAACTCCATTTGAATACTCAAATGCTCTAAAGCTCATTCTATTGTGGTTTCATTATCATCTCTTATGTAACAATCTAGCTAAGAAGCATTGTCTCCATTATCTTGTCATTCCTACAAAATAAAACATGCTGATTTAGAAAAATGATATCTATTTGTTTAAATACATGATTAATCTATAAAAATATTTCTAGCCAAGTTTGGTCAATAAATAACTGAAAATATTTGTAATCATCAATTAATCTACAACCCATGTTACTACATCATATTCAATTTTCTTAATCATTTTCAAAATATCACTAAGAAGAACTGTTTCAATTTAAGAGCAGTGGAAATAGTGTCACCATAATTGTAGTGAAAGAGTCAATGACATCCCTTAAATACTGATACAAAGTAGGGTTATAATCATTAGCAATTCATTTTGCATCTTTCCATTCTACCAAAATAAGGTTTTTCCACTATAGTAAAAGATATATGAGACACAATGTGAGATTTATAACTACTTACATTAAAAATAAACAAATTATATATTAACATCAAATTTAATCTTGTGACTTACATAGTGTTGGTGTAAATATGTATTTACTATTTACATTTTACTTAAATTTACTTAGGTTAATGCTATATTTTATTATTTATTTTGTGAGACACTTAGGATTTTGTGTACTTTCTTGAGTTTTCATGTTGAGTATGCAACTCTAATTCAGCACATGGTGTCTACAACACTAGAGTTTGCATCATTCATTGAGTTGTCATATAGACAACACAGTTATTAGAACTCCTAATTTACTGCATGGTGTCTACAACATAAATTTGCATGATACACCTTTGTAGGCTTATCCTATCATTGCCACACTTACTCCTATGCTTAATGAAATATAACCCATATTTGGTGGACATGTGCTTGGTTGTATGACTTGTCATGATGTTGATTCTTAGGCATTCTAGATGCATCTCAGAGGCCTTTATATATAGGTACTCCTAGTGTACTTTCATATTGAATTGAATACATATCAATATTCTGATCATGCTCTTTTCTGGTCTATAGTTGTGCTTATATTTGAGTTCTTTGTTCTTGGGTGAATTTTTCCCTAAGAAAAATTCTTACATGGTATCAGAGCTTGGAGAATCTCTCTTCACATAGTCATTCGAGACCATTGTTACTTTAGCAAATCGACTTGAATCTAGAAAATCTACAAAAATTGGGAGCCTCTAGAGCCAAAGCGGATCTCATCATTGCATCTGAAATGTTGATTCAGTAAAAATCAGCTATAAATTCAGCTACCCTAGGCCAAAGTTGATTGTGAGGAAAATTATTTTTGCAAACCAACACCCAGAGGCACCAATTTGTAACTTGGGTATGGTCATTTTGTAGATCTAATTAATTTTTTTTGAATCTATTAATTTATTTGTGTCTGTATTATTTTTAGAATACTTTTGAATTGTTTTTTAGGCCAGCAACCTTGTAGAGAATTTTTTTTGTAGAACGAGGTAGTCATACCTTGGCCCTACATAGGAATATTCCTTTACTCAGTAGAATATTTTATTTGGTACTGTAATAAAAAATCTGTGCATGACATTCAAATCTAGCATTCCACAGTTCGGCTGAGCACATTTTTACTAGTGGATAGAGAAAACTTTGACAATCAGGACTAGCCCCACTGAACCTCACAGTGAGCTCACTTTAGTTTGGCTCCCACAGGCTTGTGTTTAAAAACACAATTGCCTTTGTTAATCCCACAAATGTGGGATAATACCCATAGTCCACGGCACTAGTGATAAGGATATTTCGATAGCAGGCAAAAATTTTGGCCCCCACACTGTACTTTTTGGTAGGTGCTACCCCATGCATGCCATGACATGTGGCACCCATCGAGCTCCTAAATGCTACAATACGTGGTGTAACATGTGGCGTCCACATAGTGTACATGCAAACCCACCAATAAAGCCCTTCTCAGCTACCAAGTGTGCAGCCACGTGGTGCCTATCAACTACCATAAGTTGCCATGTGGCTCGTGGTCCACATCAACATCCAATGCCACCTAAGCAACATGTGGAGCTAACATCACTACACACATCACTCGTTTGTACATTTGTATGATCCACATTAGTGTATGACCTACCATGTCATCCTAGTAGGCTATTTTTCACTGACATCAACTAGACACAAGGTCAAATTTGAAGTTCATCTGACTATTATTCCTAGGCATTTTCTAACTACTATGATGGTCATTTGACCATCAAATTTAAGCATGCAGCCTTTTGCCCAGACCCCTGATCAAATTACTTTTTAATTTGAAAACGCGACTTTGAGAGCTCATAACTCAATCATCTAGACTCTAAATCAAGTGCAATTTTTTTATATTTTGGGTAAAATTTCCTAAACTTTCAAGTGGTGGTGTTCTTTTCTAGTTTGGTGCAAGTATTTGTTAGAATTTGCATTTTTTTTGGCTACTATACCTATTCAATCCTACACTTTGCAAATTCAAACACTCTATACAGGTTCATTTGGACACATTTTTAGGTTTCATTTCTTTTGAAAGTGCATTATTTTTGGTCTACTTTCCACATCTACAATTAGATTCTAGGGTTGTGTGGACAAAAATCTCAATTTTAGAATTAAGGATTCTTTTGCATTGTATTGCTTTGATTACTTTTTAGAATTGTTTTATATATGAGCTATAGTGTTTGTTCCAGATCTAGGCCTCAAAAGGAAGTTGTAAAAAGAAAACTCAGAAGTCCACTTTGTACTTTTTTACAAGTGGCTTATTGTACACGCAATACATATAAGTGCCAATATATATATATATATATATATATATATATATATATATATATATATATATATATATATATATATATATATATACATACATATATATATATATATACATATATATATATATACATATATATATATATATACATACATATATATATATACATACATATATATATATATATACATATATATATATATATATACATATATATATATATATATACATACATATATATATATATATATATATATATACATATATATATATATATATACATACATACATATATATATATACATACATACATATATATATATACATACATACATATATATATACATACACACATACATCTATCTATATATATATATATACATATATATATACATGTATATATATATATGTGTGTGTGTATCTATATATATATATATATATATATATATATATATATATATGGTTGGTGTGTGGGGGTGGGGGGGTCTTTTGATTGAGTGAAAGGTACGTGTGTGTATTGTGTTTTCTGTCTCTCTTGTGCTCTCTCATTTTCTACATCATGGGTTCACCTAAAGGTCCACTTCTAACTTCACACAATTATTCTACATGGAAACATATTGTATGGACTAGATTAATGGCAAAAAGGTCTAAATCTTTATGTTGATGGTACAATTCCAAAACCCATTGATACTAAAAAACTCATTAATTGGAAAATTATAGACAATCAAGCTTTAGGAATTAGCAAGAGTTGTGTACATAGAGATCTCTTCTTCCACATTGCCAGTTTTATGGAAGCCAAACCTGCATGGGAAAAACTTGAAGTATTGTATGGTAAGGTGGATGAGGAAAAGGGATTCTAAATTGAGGATGATCTACTTCTATTGGATCCAAAGAACTTTGACAAAATTCAAGATTACATCAATAAAGCCAATGAGTATAGGGCACTACTTAAAGATTATGGAAATCCCATGAAGGATGAAAAGTTGGTTCATCATATCCTGAAGAGGCTACCTTCAGAGTACATACTTCCTTTGTTTCAAGTTATAATACTCACAGGTTGACCATGCAAAATTCTTTCCAAAAGCCTATATTTGATGCATTTGCAGAGATGTTTATTGTTGAACAATCTCACTTGATCGATTTGGGACTTCTCACAACATCAAAGACCAAAGCATTGGTGTCACATGATGAGAACCAATCAATTCAAGGAGAAAATTTTTCTAACAACGGGAAGAAGCAGTGGAAGTAGCAATCAAAATCTGAGACACAAGAATACTCCTCACAGGAAGGCAATTCTTCTTCCAACAAGAAGGAAGTAATGAAACAAAGGATAAGATTTTTTGTGCATACTATAAGAAGCCAAATCATGATGAGCATCATTGCAAGGTTAAGAGAATCAATGAGTTGGAAAACCTACACATAAAGAACAAAATTCAAGCACTAGGTACTTCCAAGGATTCAACTCCAACCTCTTCAAAGGGAAATGGACAAGCACTTATGGTAAACACAAGTTTTCCTTTAGAATAGATTTTTGACTTAGATGCCTCCTATCATATGGGTTCTTCAAAGGGAGACCTATCTTCATTGAAGTAGTCATAGGTACCACACATCATTGTGGGAGATGATACAAAAATAGAAATTGAAGGGAAAGGACATGTGGAAATGGAAAATGGGGAATTCAAAGATGTTCTCTATGTTCCAAACCTAAGCTCTAATCTACTCTCAATTTACAAAATCAGTCACCTTGGAAATGGCAACAAAGTTGAGTTCCTTCTAGATTCAGTAATGATGTGAAGTCTAAAAGATGATTCATTGATTGCAGTGTGGAAAGTCAATCATGACAAGAGGCTTTATTCCTTCTCCCACTTTTTTCCTAAGTCTCCTTCACATGCCTTGTTAACTCAATCTAATTCAAAAATCAAACTATGGCATGAGTGTTTGGTCATCTTGCCTCCTGCTATGTTTAGTAACTTTTCTCAAAATACATGGTCAAAGGTCTACCTAACATCAAATTTTCTAAAGGTGAGTGTTCATCATGTTCAGTGGAAATGTATCTAGAGGAGAAGTATGATAAAAGGAAGTCTTCAAGAGCACCAATTGTTCTTCAATTGTTTCACATGCTACTAACAAGACCTTTTGAAGTGACATCAGTCAAATAAGGCCACTACATCCTTACTTTCATTGATGAATTTTCACACTTCACATGGATCTACTTCCTTCATCACAAGAATGAAGTGGTTGATAAGCTTCAAGCCTTCAAGATTCATGTTAAACAAAAATCAAGGAAAGCCATCAAGGTTCTATAGATGGACAACAAAAGAAAATATGTGAACAGAAGACTCAAAGACTTTTGCAAACTTGAGGAAATTGATCTTTAGAATCCATCGGCATTCAGTTTGCACAAGACACATGTTGCAACACTAAGGATTAGGAATCTTAAGTACATGGCAAGTTGCATGATTAAAGCCAAGTCTCTTGATCCTACACTTGAAGTCAAAGCAATCAACAATGCCACTCACATACTTAATAGGTTCCCTCATAATGCCTTAGATGGTAAAACTCCTTTTGAGGCATGGTGCAACAAAAAACTAGTTGTGAGTCACTTTAGAGTCTTTGGTTGTCTAGCATGGGAAAACATATCTTCTAGGGGATGCAAGGCACCAACACCTAGGCCTTGTACTTTCATTGGGTATGAAGATGGTGTTAAGGCTTATAGACTTATGGATCTAGAGACTCATGAAATCTTTGTGGAGAAGGATGTAAACTTTGAGAAAAATTTGCCCAGCTTAGCCTCTAATCCTCTCCGCACTTCATACACTATGGAAACTGATAGTGACACTAGTGATAGTGCTTCAATAGATTCAGATACATGTGGTTCTATCAATAGTTGTAGCAAGAGGTCACTGCATTAGTATAGTCCACATGCATATATTGCCACAATGATAAGCCCAGCACAGTAGGGTACACTTTATCTTTCAGCTCCAATAACAGTGGATGACTACACGGCATACATTGCAGGTTTGTTCATGGAGTCACACATAGCAGACTTGGGAGACATCCTTGATGATTTACATCTTCTCTTTGATGAAGATGATCCTTCTAAAGTTGTTGTGAGGGCTCACTCTGACCCTCATGTCCATTCTCTACATGATCGATCTTCACAAGTTGATGTGATTGTGGATCCTTATGAACAGTAGTTGTCAGAGGTCTCTTTATCAGTTGAGGAGATTGATAGTTCATTGGGATAGGTTTAATAGACATCCTTGTCAGATCTACATTCATTCTTTTTAGCACTTTTGGAGGGTATGAACATCAGCATCAATACAAGAACACCTAAGTAGGTTTTAGGGCCACCATACATCTTTAGGATTATACCTTTGCAATTGTTTCTTCCAAAGGGGAGGAACATCATTCATCATTCTTGGACTAGCTTCTTCCTTGGAGCAACAATCACTGGTTGACATTCTTCATTTGAGGGGGGAATACCTTGTCTCTCTTCTTCTCCTTTCTTATTGGGGGGGGGGGGCAAATTTTTCCACTTATAAGGTCTTGTTCTTCTCACTCTTCACTATTTTATATACTTGATGTATGTTGTAATGGTGGGGGGGGGGGGGGGGGGGGGGGTGGGGGTCTTGATTACTCCATCCATCCATGCATCTTGTCTTTTCATGTCTCTTTTTGGGGGAGGCTTTTTCCCATGAAGTTTTCCCACTTTCTTCACTTTATGAGAGATTGTATTTCATTATGTACATGGGTACCTAACATAGCCTAGTAGCCAAGACCCATTATGCATTTCCTCCTAGTTTTTGTAAGCTTAAGGGCATTCCCCTAAGTTGCACTTAAGGGGGGTGTTTATGTAAATACATATTTACTATTTACTCTTTACTTAAGTTTACTTAGGTTAATGCATTATTTTATTATTTATTTTGTGAGACACTTATGAGTTTGTTTACTTTCTTGAGTTGTCATGTTGACAACACAAAAGTACACAATTCTAATTCTGCACATGGTGTCTACAACACTAGAGTTTGCATCATTCATTGAGTTGTCATGTAAACAACACAGTTATTAGCATTCCTAATTGCTGCACATGGTGTCTACAACATAAATTTGCATGATACACCTTTATAGGCTTATCTCTCATCATCACACTTACTCCTGTGCTTAATGGAGGATAACCCATATCTGGTGGACATGTGCTTGGTTATATGACTTATCATGATGCTGATTCTTAGGTATTCTAGATGCATCTCAGAGGCCTTTATATATAGGCACTCCTAGTGTAATTTCACATTGAATCAAATATATATTGATGTTCTGATCATACTCTTTTTTGGTCTATAGTTGTGCTTATGTTTGAGTTTTTTGTTCTTGGGTGAATTTTTCCCTAAGTCAAATTCTTAAACATAGTCTTGCATCCACTTATGTGCACATGGACCATATATTTTCTTTGCTTCAACAACTTATTCCATATATGTTTTATGGGAAAATTCTAAACTAATATGCATATATTCTAGAAGTTTATCAACCATAGACATATCTCAACTAGCTAGCACAAAGTGAAAGCAAATAAGTTCATTTGTTAAAGAAAAAATTATAATCAATTAATTTTTATGATTATTATTATGAAGATACACAAATTTTTAGAAAATATTACAATTACTTTACCAAGGTTGTCTTAAAATGTATAAGCTCAACAATGTTTCCATAAGTCTCAAAAATTTCATCACTGAGTGTTATCATGACACCTAATTTTGCATATCCAACTGAAGTTAGAGAGAATTTAAATTTGTATAATCCAAATGCATAGCCAAAATAGTATTCCACATGTAGATGTTGAAAAAAATCAAGTTTCTTTGCACTTGCTTCGCTCCACAATCTATTTATTATATCATCATAGACATCTTATTCCAATATAATAAATTTTATAAACAGTCTAATATAAATATCTATTGCATTTTAGTGATTTAATTTTCATTTACAAATATTAAACATTAATTGCAATTTTTTTTTATAAAAGAATAAATTAATATAATGTGAAGATTTCCAAATAAAAAATCAAATTTTACTATAGTAATATCTAATATAAACCTTAAAAAAAACTTTTAAAAAAAGACATAAATATAATTTATATTAAGATTGATCTTGATAATATAAGTTCGTATCGTAATCTTAGCATGAGAATTGATTGGTTTACCATGTATACAAAAGGCTTCTTTAAAATTAACAAAACATGTGAATTATTTTATAAAATAATGTCTGTAATGACACCTTATCACATCTATAAGTAGACATGTATTTTTAATTAAGTGAAAAACAAGTTTTGAAGGGACCCAAAACCCTATATAAAGTAGGTTTTATAGGGACCTGATACCCCACCACAAAATATATTTAAACAAACTATCTTCCCTCACCAAGACAAGATGTCATATGACAAGGAATAAAAGCCCAATAAAACTAACAAGCAACCAAAATTGGTAAAGAGGGCTAGAGGGAAATCCAAGTCAACCTAGCCAGGAACAATTAAGATATACCTAATATCTTTCTATAAGTTGACATTTCATGCATTTATAGATGCAAACATATGCATCTATATATGTACTATATAAAATTTATGGTTAATTTGCTTATATACTTGAGGACCTTTGAAGATGTATATGAGTTGTAAGAACATTTCTATTTGTCTAATTAATTAGGATCTCATAAATATTAATATGCATAGAGTCAACCTTTTGGATTTTCACATATTTATTTTGTAGGAGATAAATTTATAGGATTGATTAGGATTTTCATTATGTCCTCCTTTGTTCCCTTGAAGGAATTTGAAAATCCATCAATGTCTCTCCACATGAAACCTACCCATCTATACATACAGTCAAAATACACTCTTTCACAACATGTTGGTATATCATTCTCATAAAATAGAAAATCCCTAGTCAATTCTTCCATGTGTAACTCCATTAGGATGCTTGCATGTTCTAAAGCTTTCTCCATTGTCATTCCACGGTTATCTCTTATGTAACAATCTAGCCATGAAGCAGTCTCTCCATGATCTTGTTGTTCCTTCAAAAGAAAACATACTCACTTAGAAAAAAAGATAGATAAGTTGTCTCATTAAAATATATGACTTGTATATAAAAGATAGGCCTAGCTAGGTTTGGTCAATAAATACCTGAAAATCTTTGCAATCATCAATTAATCGGCAACCCATTACTACATCATATTCAAATTTACTAATCCTTTTCAAAATATTGACAGGAAGATTCATGTCAATTAAAAGCATTGGATATAGTGTGACTACAGGTATAGTTGAAGAGTTAATGGCATTCTTTAAATATTCACCCAGAGTAGGGTGATAGTCTTTGGCAATCCATTTTGCATCTTCCCATTCTGCCAAAATTAGATTCGTCCACTGCAATAGAAGATATATGAAATACAATGTAAGATTTATAAGTATTTTACATTAAAAAAAACTATTTATTTAGATATATTAACATCAAATTTGATCTTGTGACTTACGTACTCTTGCATCCACTTGCATGCATGTGGACCATGTATTTTCTCTACTTCATCAACCAATTCCATATATGTTTTATGCGAAAATTCTAAACTAATTTGCATATATTTTGGAAGATTATTCACCATAGACATATCCCAACTGTGTAGCACAAAGTGAGAGTAAGTAAATTCATTTGCTACAAAAAAAATTAAAAAGAATTAATGTTTATGATTGTCATGACGAGGTTGCACAAATTTTAGAAAACACTATAATTACTTGATCAAGGCTGACTTAAAATGTATAAGCTCATCCATTGTTCCATAAGTGTCAAAAATGTCATCGATGATTGTAATCATGACTCCCAACTTAGCATATCCAACTCGAGTGAGAGAGAATTCAAATTCATACAATCCACATGCATATGCAAAATAGTACTCCACATGTCGATGTCGGAAAAAATGAAGTTGCTTTACACTTGCTTCACTCCACCATCTACATATTATATCACCAAATACATGTTATTCCAATATAACAAATTTTATAGGCAATCTAAAATAAAAAACTATTTTATTTGAACAATTCAATTTTCACTTAAAAAACTATTACTTGGATATTATTTTGAGCTCAATCTGATGTTGAGCTTGTATTATGTTGAAATCTAATATTGCTGCCTCCAAAATATTTTGACAAATCTCATGTGACATCCTGAAAAAAATAAAATCAAGTGATTTGAATAAGCTAGCTTGCGTTGTTATCGAGTATTGCCTATGACCATTAAGAACTTACTTTAAAGATGACTTCGTAGACAATAAAATATGTTAGCTATGAGTGGAATATTTCATATTTGAGTTCTCTCTCATCTAAAAAGACTCAACGTACGCAAAACGGCAGAAATAAATTTTCACATTTTTGACCACTTGAAAAAAAAGTGTTGACAGGAGTTGATTGTTGTACTGACTTATAAACACCCTCCATTGACATCCAAGAATCAACATCTTGTCTGAATATTTGTATGGAATTCCATGCTTCCCATCTTGGATTTCTTGATCTCCAGGAATACTTCATAAAATATTCAACCTGCATATTCGTACGAAATGGTTTACTTGTTAATATCAATATGCTAAAACATTAATCTATAACAACTTCATTAAAATTAGATGGAGTTTATGCAGCACTTTCCTCTGTCAAAAGCTGGCTTTTCTTTGTTATGTTCCGACTCTGTTGAAGTGCTTGTTGAAGGTATCGAGAGGCAAATGATTTAGCCTCTTTCATAATCATTTCACCAGGAAAACAAATCTCGGCAGCTTGGTATAAACTCAACACACTTCTTAACTGATTCTCACCTTCTTCAGCTAGTGATGTCAGAATGAATTCGCCATTTTCATTTTTAAAATTTTGGAATACTTCTGCTTATATCAAAACAAAAAGTTCTACACAAATTAAATCATTTCCATGTAGTTTTGTTTATATGGCATCATTTTAATGTTGTGTACAATTCAAACAGCAAGATTTGAAATAGAGACCTTGAAATACATGATATCTATTTAGGCGGAGAACTCGAAATCCCAAAGCAGTAGTTCTGAGATCTGCAGTAGAATTTTGACTGCCCCATGAAATACCATTTTCATTCCAATACCTGTTCAAAAAGATATATATATCATTAATTATCAAATGAAATCAATAAGTTGGAAAAATTAAATGTATTCAATTGAAATTCTTTCTAAATGAAAAAAATGGAGAGTTAGAAAGCTGGGTGCGATACTTGTAAGTATAATCCAGAAGCCCTTTAATTTCATTCTGAAAATAACGATGAATTCCTAGTCGCTGCACAGCATCAACAATGAAGAATCTTTCCAGCAGGTCACAAGAAGAGGAACATATTCCTCCATCTTTGAGCAGAGGATTAAATAACTTTTCTTTAATCTGCCCAATCAAATTTGCTACTCTCTCACGGTATGAAGCTTCCTATTCAACAATTAAACAAAACAAAACAAATAATAATATTAATTACATTGAAATTTGGTATATACATATAAAATAAGCATTGAACTTTCAAATAAATAGACGAATAAAAAAAATAAACATTGAGGCGCCCACCCACCTGATACGGGGATGAAAGGGATTGCAGGAAATCGTCCTCCCAGACGTTGGGATGATAATTCCCTATCCTTCGATTTACCACTGAATTCTCATTTTCCGAATTTACAGAACTTTGGACGACTGCAGCCATTCTTTTTGTAAATATCAAAGCCTTGAAGCAAGAAAAAAAACGAGGGTGTGGGTAAAGAGGGAATGGGAAGCCGTATTAAATAGGTGGTAGAGTCAAGAGAGAGAGAATCGCGTCAATGCTGAACATTGCCGATGAAGTCGGAATGGAATTCCAATGAAGGCCGTCAATGGGCGGATGAACAAAATTGGGCAATCGTATTAAAAATGTTGTACGAGAGGAAAACGTGGCAATCGTATTAAAAATGTCATAGGTGTTGGATTTATGAGGCATCATTGTCACCGCAAAACAAGAGATTGAGACTAACCATTGCAAGTTGTAACTAATAAAGTTGGTCATAATTGGACTTTTATTTTAAAGAATCTTAAAATTTCTACATAAATAAAGACTTTTACCGACACATATGGGAATGACTACATTTTGAAAAAGGACCGTCTTCAAATCATCTAGAATGTGAGAGGCACGTCAATGTTCAACGCGCGTGGTCATCGACCCGATGAGTTTGAATGAAGAAATGGTGGCCTTGGGGAATATATATTCTTTGTGATATTATTATTGCGGAGATTTTCGCTTGAGAGAAAAGGATAGATTTATAAATATGGTTGGAATTAGAAAGTTAAAGAATATAATATGAAAGAATATTTCCTTTTCGTGGTGTTGATGTAGAGATTTTACATATAGACAAAAGTAGATGTGGAAACATGGACTATATTGTGCATGCTTAGGTTGTTGAAATGTGATGAGGGTGTGTGATAGATCAAGATTTGTTACTAAATATTGTAGAACTTTGAAAGGCAATCTAAGTTGAAAATATAGACGTAAAATACAATAAGCTTGTGTCAAAGTTAAATATGAAAGGAACTAGGAAGGGCGATTTTTTTGAATGGGTTACTATATTTATGAAAGGATTTCAAACAAAGTGTCTTGGCCTTGCACATTTCAGTATATGACAATTATGTCAAACATAAGTGTTTTAATGAAAATATCTAACAATTGGAGTAAAGCCTTAGACATTAAATCGATTAATCAATAAATTGGTATATTTACTAAAACAAACATAACAACTAATTATCACTTTATATTTATCAAAGTGTAAATTTATGTCAATTTGTCAACCATCTAAGTGGTTTATAACTAGTTTTTACAATCTATTTTTTAAGAAAGATGAATATGTGAATGTCAAACATATTCGCTCTCTTGTTTGATTTTTTAATTTTATTTTAAAGATCTAAATTCACAATCTTTATCATAATTCACATCGCACAATAGTGTAAGACAACTCCTTGCCATTGAGAATCCTTCCTTCCACAATTGCCTCTAATGAAAGAGTTATGCTAAGTTTCTCCTAATATACTCCAAGTTAATTTGCAATTGAAAACCTAATGCCTATTTTAATTGAAGACACATAATAGAGCACTTGTTTTCAAGATAATCTAGGCAAGTTCATATAATTTTCTTCTCACAATTCCTTAAACAACATTACATGTACACAATATTTTGCATAATGCATGGATATAATATATTTACACTGTTGTAAGAAATTATAGCCTACAATATTTTACCTAAAATACATATTCTAGATACTATGCATATTATATTTTGTTTTCTAAAGTGCACATTCCTATATGAGGATACATGCCTATATTTTAAATAGTCATTTCTATTATAGATGACCCATTGTCTATATATTTTTGTATCTTATTCTTCTTTAATAGATCCATTCAATTAATTCATTCCAGCTATTGTAGTAAAATCTTATATTTTCTTTAATCACTTAACTTACTAATGCTAGCCATCTATTTTAAGATATTTGATGCTCTTACATTGTATCCAAGTGTTTTTTTAATCTTAGTTTTCAAGTTTAGTATGTTTAACAAGAATTTTTTATAAAATATTTGTATATAATATTTGGGTTGTGTATCACATTGTAGTGGCACTTAAAACCATAAAAATTTGATGTATTTAAATCTTGTATAGCTAAATTTTTACTAAATTTTGATGGGTGTTGATTCTTAGAAAGCCAATTTATCCTTGCACACCATTAATTTCATTTCTCTCTAACATGAGGATTCTTTTCTTTTCTTTTCTCTATTGTGATGTTTTACTTGGTCAAAGGTGATATCGTTCTCATCCCCGATTCAATTGCAGTAAACTATTTTAATGTTTTGGTACCATCATATATGATGGAATTGATTTTGATCATTAACTTCTACCATTATTTTTTAAGTTTGATATTTTAGTGTGCTTTCTTTGCATGAGAACTTGTTTTGTGTTAGTGCAAGAAGTTGACTTTTACCTTTGGGCAAAAAGTGAAAGTATTTTTCCTTTTTTTTTTTTTTGGCAATTGATGTCAAAATTTGAGGCCCTTAGAGATTGAATATCAAAAAACTTTAGTAATAAAAATCGTAGTGTTTAGAGTCTACTTTTTGATAGTGTAATTTATTTGAATACCCATATAACATTTTTTTTTTCCTTCTAGTATTTGTCTTTAAAATCCACTTTTTCAAAATCCATGTTTTAGGACCACCAACTCGTGTACAGACACCATAACTTGACACAAATAAATAAATATTTGTAAATCCTTTTAAATGAAGTTACCCAACACAATCAAGATTGATGAAAATATTTTTTCTTAATTTTTATTGAGTATTTTTGAATTAATTTGTAATTGGCTATTAAGCTAATATTTAAAACCTCTCATGTATGGACACCATAATTTGATGAAAATTTCACTTTAAAAAATTAACTTCAAAATAATTGTATGAGATTGATGACATATAAATTAATTTAACAAAAAATTAAAATTAAAAAATTTATTAAATTTTTAGTGAGGCTCACTATTTTATATTTAGGTACCACATTTAATTAAAAAATAATGCGAAAATAGTAAATAGAATCATAGCATTATAATTTACATTTATGAAAACATGACAGTGAGAGTTGTAATTGTTGAAAACTACAATTGGAACAATTGTTGATGTCAAACCTACTGAAGAGACATTTAAAAATAGTGTAGAGTACCATATTAGTTGATTGATGAAGAGGATTTGAAAAGAGAGATAACTAGGATGAACTCGTGAAGTTGTTAAGTGAGGAGGAGCAAGCATGATGGAATTGCAGTGGGCACTTGATTAGTTAGTCTTTGACAAGATGATGTATTGTTTAGTCATCATATGAAGTGTAGAACTATTCAGTTAAACACAAGAAAATCTTAATAAAATGTAATTGGTCAATGAAGGAGCTAAAACATAAGATTAAGGAACTTAAGAGTTAGCTAAGAAAATATTATTAGCCAAGTGATAGTTACGATCAAGCAAAATGAGGAAGAAAAGTATAGTGTGGCCAAGTGTAGTAAAGATCATGAGCTAGTCGAAGCTGAGTGAGAGGGAAGAATAGAGATATTTACAAATAGTTTAGAGTACCATATTAGTTGATTGATTGAGAGGATTTGAAAAGAGAGATAACTAGATGAACTCATGAAGTTGTTGAGTGAGGAGGAGCAAGCATGATGGAATTGTAGTGGGCACTTGATTAGTTAGTCTTTGACAAGATGATGTATTGTTTAGTCATGATATGAAATATAGAATTGTTGAGTTAAACACACGAAAATCTTAGTAAAACGTAATTGGTCAATGAAGGAGCTAAAACATAAGATTAAGAAACTTAAGAGTTAGCTGAGAAAATAGTATTAGCTGAGTGATAGTTATGATCAAGCAAAATGAGGAAGAAAAGTATAGTCTGACCAAGTGTAGTAAAGATCATGAGCTAGTCGAAGCTGAGTGAGAGATAACAATAGAGAGCGAGCTACATAGTAATGACTATGTCAGAAAAAGCCATAGTTTTTGAAAGAATCGAGTTTGAGGCCAACATGGTTGAATTTTTGAATTAGTCAAAATGTGTGGATGATAAGGATTGATGAGTTGGCAATTTGATGTGCAAATTGAGTTTTTATGAAATCAAAAGTAAGGATTTAAAGAGAAGTTTCTAGAAGTAGTAAGAAATGGGTAGAAGAACAAAAAGATTGATAAATTTAATGGATCTAACATAACCCTAAGATCTAAATGATTTTTAAGTGGTAAAATACCAAAACTACTTATTTAAGGAGTCATAAGAGATGTTTTCTAAGGTTGGTTCATTGTTGATTATCAATCTTAAAGAGAACCTGTGAAGAACAAAGTAGAAGAGGAGAAGTTAAGTGACTGGTGAAGTGTGATTGCTTGAAGGGTGGCCAAGAAGATTAGTGATGGAGATGTTAATGACACCCAATCAATGAACCAAAAAGGGAGTTGAATGGAGATCTGAATTTGCAAAGTGATTTGTATCTTACATATCAAACATTTTGTTACTTTCTATCCATTATGGCAATAAAAACCCTTTAATCAAGGTTGAGCTAATAGTCATTTTGTAAATCCTTTAGTCAAGGTGACATTCTAATGGAATGATCCAATGTCCTCTAACTAGGCCACTCCTAATAGAGTGATTATATCCTTTAATAGGGTCACACCTAACAATATGTTTTGTAACCTTTAATAGGGTTGGCTTTTAACTAAGCTCACATTAGAAGAGTGAAAAGTGGTAGCATGTTATTTGGTGGTTTTTTCCAAATTTGGTCTCCATGTTAAATTATGGTGTCATATATGTGTGAATGTTATATGTGAGATGCATGCTATTTATTTTTATTTATTTTTACTATTGGTTGACATATATTGAATAAAGAGTTACATAATGAAAAAAATATTAAGTTGTTAATGATATGCTATATGGATCAAGATATTTAATGAGATTATTTATGTTATTTGAAGTTAGAAAAATTGGAATTGGTACATTTAGACCTAAGAATAACCAATTCACCCCCTTCGAGTTATTCTAACTGTTCTAACAATTGGTATCCGAGCTTCTAGTGCTTGTAAGGAAAGTTTGAACAAATAAAGCTAAAGATCAAGATGTACACGAGAGAGGTACTTAAGTTAAACAAGGGAAACCTACCTGCATGGAAATGATTGATGAAATTGTATTTTCCTAGAGTTGGAGATTTTGCATTGTAATATCTTGACAATGAATACATTGAAGTTCCTAGACCCATGACTATTGAACAAATGAAGGAGAAACAAGAGCATAATCAAATGATGATAGATCTAACATCTTCTTTAAGTTATGCTAAATTTGATGATGAGAAGGAATGTACTAAAACAAAAAAAAATTGGGACAAGTTGGCACAAATTCATGGAGGACACAAAAATGTGTTGAGAGAAAAAGCTGAAAGTTTGAGAGGCAAATTTGATGACATGAGAATGAAAGAAGGTGAAACTATTTCTCAGTATTGTGGCCAAATCAAGGAGGTTGTGAATGCTATTAGAGGAGCTTGAGGCATTATATTTGATGAGACTATGCTAAGTAAGGTATTGAGGACTTTATTTCCTATCTATGCAATTATAGTATTTACACTTCAAGAATTGAGATGTGCACCTAGTAATGATCAGACCTTGGATTGTTTAATTGGTAGACCCACTACATTTGAGTTGTTAATTTTTGATATTTTTTCCTTAGCTAGTATTGAATGTGCATTCAAGTCTCAACTAACCCTTCCTGGATCTAAGAGAAAGAAGAAAAGAAAACATGTGGACAACAATAGTCATGAATCAGATGATGATCTTGATAATCTTGAAGCATTACTGGCAAGAAGAATAGCAAGATGAAAAGGAAAATACAAAGGTAAAGTCCCTATTATCTATTTTACATGTAACCAAGTTGGTCATGTTGTTGCAAGATGTCTTGACAGCAATAAGAAGGAAGAAAGGAAGGACAAAAAATATAGAGAAAGAAGAGAAAGTAGAGACAATCAGGGTAACAAAGACTACAAAGGAAAAGGTAATAAATCATGTTACATTGCTTAAGAACATGATTATGATAGTGATACTGATGAAAATTATGAAGAAGTTATTTATGTTATAATGAAAGATGAATTTGATGAAGATAAGAAAACTGCATTGATTTCACATGTGAACAAAAATGACAAATGTATAATTGATAGTAATTGTTCACGTCATATGGTTGGTCATACAAGTAAGTTTGAAAAATGTGAACATTATAATGGAAGTAGTGTTAAGTTTGGAAATGATACACCATCTTATGTGAAAGGTAAAGGATCAATTATACTAAATGATAAGATCAAATGTGACAATGCATATTGGGTTAATGGTTTAAAATATAACATTTTGAGTGTGGCATAGTTGATCAGTTCAGGCTACCAAATTGAATTTCAACATAAAAAGACAAAGATCTATGATAATGCTGCTGAACTAATTCGGAGTGGTGGTCAAACAAGAGGTAACTTATTCTATCTAGAGCTATCTAAAGATACTTGTCTACTTGCACAATTTGAAGATGCTTGGTTGTGGCATAAGAGGCTATTTCATATGAACTTTGATAATTTGGTAAGCATTAGTAAGATGAAAAGAGTAAGAGGATTCCCAAGATTGAAAAAACCCAATAAAGTGATGTTCAAACAATGTTAAATGGGAAAAATGACAGTCTAGTTTCAAGAGCAAGACATATTGTTCTGATGACATTTTGAAATTGGTTCATACTAATCTATATGGTCTTGTTGGAGTGAAAAGATATTATGGTGACAAATATTTCATTCTATTTGTTGATGACTTTTCTAGAATGATGAATGTGATGTTTCTTAAAGAAAAATTAGATGAATTTCAAATGTTTAAGTGGTATTTGGCTAAAGTTAAGAAAGAAATAGGAAAAAGTCTGAAGTGCTTAAGATTAGATAGAGGAGGTGGATTCATATAAGACGAGTTCAACATATTCTGCAATGGCAAAGGAATCAAGAGACAAATGAGTGCACCTAGGACTCCACCATAGAATAGTATAGCTAAAAGAAGGAATAGATCAATCATGGACTATGCAAGGACACTAATGATGAGAAGAATATTTCACAAAAATGCTGGAGAGAAGTTGTAAGTACTGCAGTCTATACTCTAAACCAATTTCAAGTGAAGAAAGGCTCAAACAAAAATACTTTTTGAGCTTTGATATGGCTAGTCACTTAATGTCAATTATTTCAAAAAAAATTGAAGAAAATGTTTTACAAGATGCAAGGAAAGGAAAACTTGATGCAAATTGTGGTGAAGGCATATTTCTAGGATTTTTTGCTAAGAGCAAGACTTATAAGTGTTTGAATTCTAACATTAAAAAAATTGTGGAAAGTGCAAATGTTAGAGCTGATGAATTTGTAGAAAAGAATGAGGAGGAATGTAAGAAAGAACTTGAAGATTATAAATATTTTGTCTACATATATGAAGGCAAACCTAGCACCTTACTTGAACCATAGAAAGAGGCTACTGTGCATCAGCAACTAGGCAATACCAAAGTTGGGCATAAGATCTTTATTAAGCGTCAACATACTACCAAATATTATGCTATAGGAGATGAGTCACAAATAATAGGCGTTGAAAATCAGAGAGAAGAAACTAAACACCAACCATACCAAGCTAAATTTTATCCATAGATATCTACAGTAGAAGAGTAAGAAAGACAAAGTGAAATACAAGAAGAAGAAAGAATATATGAACCTATCTTAGAAAAGTATGTAAGGAGGAACCATATGCCCAATTTGTTTCAAATAATTGAAAACAAAGATTCAGGATTCATGACAAGAAGTAACTTGAAGAATGATACATGTTTACTATGTGAAGTTAAACCTAAATCTATAAAAGATGCTTTGGAGAATGAAGATTGAATTAAGGAAATGAGTGGGGAAATTGATCAAATAGAGAAGAACAAGACATAGAAATTAATACCTAGACCAAAGGACAAGACTGTGATTGGAACAAAGTGGGTATTTAGAAACAAGTTGAATGAGAAAGGTGAAGTCACAAGGAACAAGGCAAGACTTGTTTCTAAGGGATGTTCATAAGAGGAAGGAATTGATTATAGTGAGACATTTTGCTAAGTTGAAAGGTTGAAAGTAGTAATAACTTTACTTGAATATATTGTTTGCAATGGATTTAGGTATACCAAATGGATGTCAAATTTGTATTTTTTAATGGATTCTTAGAAGAAGTCTGCATTGATCAACCTAAAGGATTTGTTGTTCCTAGAAAGACAGATATGGTATGCACACTACACAAAGCATTATATGGTTTGAAGCAAGTCCATAGAGCATGTTATGAAAGTTTCACTAGTACATTTTGACTCATTTTTCAATAAAAATTGGTCAAATTTTTTACTCATGTTGGTCAAATTTTCAAAAAATTATTTTGTCACTATTTTTTGTCAATTAAACTTTGACCATTTCTTGTCAATGTCATAATTTTGATGATGTATTTGGTTTAAAATGGCCTCCCTTATTAATGAGACTATCGGTCAAAATTTTGACCAAGTTTGGTCAATATTTTGACCAATACTGGCCCTCAACCAATATGGTGATAACCCTAACGCTCATCGCCATATCCATTTTCTTGTAAAAGAGATCTATGATCAAAATTCTTATTACTATAATCTATAACAATCCTTCTTATAGCCATACTACTTAGTCATCATAACACATAGTGATATATGTCTCTTCATCACTTATTACTATGTCATGTTTACACTAGAAATGTGACATGCGGTCCTTTTGACCTATCACTATAATATATAGTGATCTATACTAATTTTTTGTCATAACATATAGTGATACACATGTCTTCATTGCTTATCAATATGTCATGTTTACTCCTAACACAACACACAATCATGTATTTTCTATTGTTGATCACCACAACACAATCCTCCCCTTTTTATCACCAAAAACACTTATTGCTAATAGTGATTTAATATTTTTATCACTCATTGCCAAGATGTCTATATTTCATTTCTTCTTGCTGATAATCACTAGGTGTTATAGCAATATATCTTCCTTATTGCTCATTGCTATATCAATTTTACACATTCTCCACATAGCGATACAAGAGATCACTACATGTCATAGCGATATAACATCCATGTTTTCTTATGGCCATGACATCATCGCTATAGTGTATATTGATTGATTTGATATTTGAATCATTCGATGTATCTCCTTTAATGTACAAAAATGCACAAAAATGTGAGATTGCAACAAGAAGTCCCTTCACTTCAAAAAATCCTACGATCCTACACAAGCATGGAAATGTACCACAATTTTTGAAATGTGAACATCAAATGAGAAAAAAGATATTCATTCAATACTTGACTCATTCAATGTAGCTCCTTTGATGCACAAAACTGCACAATGTTTTTATGCACCCAAAAATCCTCGAAAATGCACAATATTTTCATAACACATAGCAATACAAGTCTCTTCATTGCTTATTGCTATGTCATGTTTATACCAAACATGACGTGTGATCCTTTTGACCTAGTGCTATAATATATAGTGACATATACAACTTTGTTGTCATAACACATAGTGATACACATGTCTTTATTTCTTATTTTTGTGTCATGTTTACTCCAAACATGACACATGATCCTTCTAACCCATCTCTATATTATATAGTGACCTATACTTCATCATAACAGAATGATACATGTGTCTTCATCGCTTATCACTATGTCACATTTACTCCAAATGTGATGCACCATCCTTTTGACCCATCACTATAGTATATAGTAACCTTTTTAGAGATCATACTACAATAACCATAAGTTACGACGATCATGTATTTTCTATCATTAATTGCTAAAACACAATACCAACCTTTTCGATCACTAAAAAGATCATTGTTGAAAGAGATTATTGAAAAGAGGGAGATTGTTGAAATAGATTATGTGTTTCAAACATTATTTTTTCACTGATCTCAAACCTGCTATTTTATGGTAGTATAGCTACTTATAACATTCAAGTACTATCATTTAATTGATTGATGAAGAGGATTTGATCAATAAGATGTAACAAAAGAACCTAAAGGAAAGGTTGAGTTATGATTATGTAATGAAGCACAAGGATCAGTTAGGACAATGATAACATGATGTATTGATAATCTACTTAAGGTTACAAAGATTGGTTACACTTAGAAACTTTAGAAGAACAAGAAATACAAATTTTTTCTACCAAGCTTGACCAAGTGAATAGTAAGTGCCGAGCAAAGTTAGTACAAGCCAAACATAAAATTAGTTGGAGCCAAGTAAAAGAAAATTCTTGTGTATGCTGAGTAAAATAGTTGAAGTTGAGTGAAGTCATAGTTGCTACTAAGCAACACAGTATGTGCCAAGCATTAGCAAAATTTTAGTTAATGTCAAGTGATCTCACAGTTGATGCCGAACAATGCAGTATGTGCCAAGCATCAAAAGATTGAGAATGTCGAGCTACTACACTATGATAAAGATTAAAGATTTTTCAAATCTAAGATGACAAGTTTGTTTTCTTGAAACTTGTGAACTAGGAGGAAGATAAGGATGATGAGTTGGTGGCATAGAAATTAATATAAACCATTTCTAGGTGAATTCAAATAGATTCTAAGAGAAACTTCTAGAATAAAAAGATACAAGACATGGGATAGATACATTGTATCCTATCTAATCCATCTAAACCATAAAATGGATAATGTAAAATGAAAAATTATCTTAATTTCCTATTTATAGGAATATCTAGTCATGAAGCTCGAAGGGGGAGAAGGTCATAAAATCAAAAAAAAAGAGCAAAGAACCCAAGATGAAAGGTTTTGCTTCATTGTAGTGACCAAAGAAGAGATTGCATTGACATACTTAGTAGGAAGACTTAAGGAGATATATGTTTGGAGGGTGAGAAAACTATCAGAACTACAAAGTGCAAAGGCCAAGCAAGATTGAGGACTGAATAGAGATCTGTAATCTACAAGAGAAGTTGTATGTTGCATCAGATCAAAGCTCTATTATTACTCTCTAACAATTGTATTAGATAGGGTAAATCCTTTGGATTAAGGTTGACCCAACAGTCATTAGTAAATCCTTTGGATTAAGGTTGACCCAACAGTCATTAGTAAATCCTTTAATAGGTTGGCATTCTACATGAATGGCCTAAAGTCCTCTATCAAGGCTCACTTTTAACAAGGTGATTGAAATCCCTTAACGAGGTCACATTTAACAGTGTGTATTGTAACCTCTAACAAGGTTGACCTTTCACAAGGCATCACTTTAGAAGATTGAAAAGGAGTAGCATGTTACTGGTAGTTTTTTTCCAAATTGAATTTCCATGTTAAATCATTGTGTCAAGTACATTGATAAATCTATTATGTTTCATACTTTACATTTCTACAAGTTGATTTGACAGTAACCCACAAGTTTTAGATAATTGCATATTCACATGGATGCATGCATGAATATGAATATTTTATGGGTTCACTAATGTTGTGAAAAGTTTTATTTGTACATCTAGACCTTGGACAACTGATTCACCCCCCTTCCCCTTTCATTTATTCTAAAAAAAATTCAACAATTGGTATTAGAGCAACATACTACTTAATAGGACCCATTTAAAGGTACTAGAAGCACAAAGATCAAGATGTCAAAAAGACATGTACCCACACTTAAAAAACAAAAATTTATTGCATGGTAAATGAAGCTATAGGTTGCAGGACTTGAGATCATGCACAAACTACCATCATAGTGGAACATGTTAATCCAACAGGAAGCCTAATTGTTGAAGATATGAAGAAAAATAAAGAACACAATCAGGCAATGTTTGAAATAGCCTCTACCCTAAGCTATGTTGAATTTGATGATATCAAAGGATGTGAAACTAAAAAAAAAATGTGGGATGCCTTGACCACCATCTATGGAGGAGACAAAAATGTTCAAAGAGCCAAATCTAAGAGCTTCACAAGCAAGTTTGATGACATGAGAATGGAAGAAGGTTGAAATATTGCTCAATATGTTACTAAGATAAAAGAAGTTGTTAGTGCAATAAGAGGAGCTACTGGTCATATAGATGATGATTTTTTTTAAAGAAAAGTATTAACATCACTATTTCCTATTTATGCTATTAGAGTTTTTGCAATCCAAGAATTGAGATGTATTATAGGAAATGATCTAACTCTTGAAGGTCTAGTAGATAGAATCACTACTTTTGAGTTATCCAATTTTGACAAACAAACCTAAGAGTCTTGAATTTACTTTAAAGGCTAAGTTTTTATTGAAGGACTCTGATGAGGTAAAGTAGAAGAAGAAGAAGAGGAAGAAAATAAAAAGAAAATATGCATCTAGTGATAGTGATACAAATGAAGAAGATGTTGAACAATTGGAAGCACTATTGGAAAGAAGATTTCATAGAGACAAAGGTAAGTTGAAAGGTAAGTTACATATCATTTATTTAAATTACAATGAAGTTGGTCATATTGCTACAAGATGTACATAGAAGAAGAACTATAGAGAAGGAAATAAGTACAAAAATAGAAAAGAAGATGATGACAGAGATTACAAAAACAAAGGCAAGAAATCATGCTACATTACTGATGAACATGATTCTGATGAACATGATGATGGAGTGGTGTATGTTGCAATGAAGGACAAATATAATGAAGATGAAGCAACTGCATTTGTGACTTGTGTGAACAAGAATGATAAATAGATCATTGATAATGAATGCTCAGATCACATGACTGGAGACAAAAGTAAGTTCATTACCTTAAACTATTATAATGGAAATAGTGTAAGATATAGTAATGATGCATGATGTTTGATAAAAGGAAAAGGCTCTATCAAACTGATAGACAAGATTTAATGTGACAATTCTTACTATGTTAAATGATTAAATTATAACTTATTGAGTGTGTCACAATTGAATAATTTGGGATGTAAGGTTGAATTTGAAAACAAAATTGCTAAGATATATGATACTAATGAAAAGCTGATTGGAAAAGGTGATTAAACTAGAAGTAATCTATTCTATCTTGATATAGAGGATGCTACTTGTCTTATTGTAAAACTTGATGATGTATGGCTTTGGCACAAGATGTTATGTCATGTTAACTTTGATAACTTGGTTAGTATCAGTAACATGAAGAAAGTTAGAGGATTTCCTAAGTTGAAGAAGCTTGATAATGTAGTATGCAAACAATGTTAGCTAGGAAAAATGATAAAGTCAATTTTTAAGGAAAAACTTATACCTCTCAAGAAATACTAGAGATTGTTCATACTGACTTGTGTGGACCAATTGATGTACAAAGCTACAAAGGAGAGAAGTACATAATGCTATTTATTGATTATTATTCTAGAATGATGATAGTCATGTTTCTAAAATAGAAATATGATGCTTTTCAAATGTTTAAGTGGTACTTAGTAAGAGTTGAGAAGGAAACAGGAAAAAGTCTAAAATGCTTGAGATCAAATGGAGGAGGAGAATTCACATCAAATGTGTTTGAGATACATGTTGTAATGATAGAAGAATCAAAAGATAGATATCTACACCTAGAACCCCTCCACCAGATGGAATTGTTGAAAGGAGAAATAGGTCTATAATGGATTGTGTCAGAACACTTATGATGGAAAAGGATATTGCTCTGAAATACTAGAGAGAAGTTGTAAGTATAGTTGTAAACCATGTGCAAGTTAGGAAAGGTACTCATTCAACATTGTTTGAACTATGGTATGGATACTCACCCAATGTAAAATAATTTAATATATTTGGGAGTAAATGATATATTCTTAGAGATGTTAGGAATGGAAAGCTCGAAGCAAGAAGTGAAGAAGGTATATTCCTTGGATAATCCACAAGAAGATAAGCTTATAAGTGTTTAAATTCTAACACTAAAAAAATTGTGGAAAGTGCAAATGTGAATTTGATGAATATATAGAAGTACATGAGGCTAAACTTATGAAAGAACTAGAAGAATACAACCATTTGTATATTTTTATGAAGGAATGCCTATTGAAGAAGAAAATACAAATAAAGTTGGAAACCAACAACAAGTTTCAGTGACTACCAAGTCACACCCTATAAATGTTGAGTTGCATTCAAGAACTAAGCTACATTCAGATGCTAAATTAGAGAATGAAGAAATTGCACATTCTAACCTTGAAATTAGTACACATGAAAGAAATGTTGATATACCTGATAGATATACATAGAGTGATTTTAAAGCTGGAAAATAGAATGAGGGAACAAGATCTAAACCAAGATTGTCCAAATATGTCAAAAGACATCATCTTGCTACTCAAATCATTGGAAACAAAGATGATAGCCCAAAGACAAGAAATAGATTGAGAAGTGAATCATGTTTTCTAAGCATGATAGAGCCCAAGATAATAAAAGATGCATTAGAAGATTATGACTGGTACAAAGCCATGGAAGAATAGATTGAACATATAGAGAAGAACAAAACCTAGAGTCTAGTTCCTAGACCAGAAGACAAAAATGTGATTGGTACCAAGTGGGTATTTAGAAACAAGTTAGATGAGAATAGTCAAGTCACAAGGAATAAAAAAGATTAGTTTGCAAAGGATATGCACAAGAAGAAGGAATTGACTATGGGTAGAAATTTTCCCTAGTTGCAAGATCAAAAGGAGTAAGAACTCTACTTTCTTGTTTAGGATATAAAGGATTCAAAGTTTATTAGATGGATGTTAAATCTACATTTCTCAATGGCATATTAGAGAAAGAAGTTTACATAGAAAAACCAAAAGAATTTGTTGATGAAAACAATAAGAACATGGTATGTAGATTGCACAAAGCTCTCTATGGATTGAAGCAAGCACCAAGAGCATGGTATGAGAGACTTCACAAATATCTTGTGAAAATTGGATTTGAAAGGATTGATGACAAAAACAATCTGTACATGAAGATAGAAAAAGGTAAAGGTATTTTGTTCTCTGAAATATTTTTTGATGATATAATATTTGGAGGTCAAGATGCTTTATGCATGGATTTTGTAAATTAGATGAAGCAAGAATTTGAAATGTCTATGTTTGGAGAAATCAATTTTTTTTTTGAGATTGCAAGTATATCAGATGAAGTATGGTATATATATATCACTTAGCCAAAGTATGTCAAGGAGATATTGAAGACATTCGGATTAGAGGATTCCAAACTAGTAAGTACACCTATGGTGATAGGACACTAACTATCAAAGAATGATGATTTAGCTGAGGTAAACCAAACATTATATCAGTCCATGATTATCAAATTGCAATATGTAGTACATAGTAGACCTAATATTGCATTATCTATATGGATAGTTGCAAGATTCTCTGCAAATTCTAGAGAGAATCACTTAATGGAAATGAAAATAATAATGAGATATTTGAAAGGAATAGAAGAGTTTGGTCTATACTATAAGAAGAATGAAAAGTTTTAATTGAGAGCCTACACTGATGGTGACTACGTTGGAAATATTGATGACAGAAAGAGCACAAGTGGAGGAGCATTCTTCCTAGGCAAAAGACTAATTACATGGACTAGTAAGAAATAAAGTTGTACCTCATAATCTACTGTTGAAGCTGAATATGTTGTTGCCACTATAAATTGCACAAACATTGTATGGATCAGACAACTACTTAGAGGGATGAAGGAAGAAATCACAGAACAAGTGATACTTTATTGTGATAGTACAAGTGTTATCTATATATCAAAGAATATAGTAATGCACACAAAGACAAAGCACATTGCAATCAAGTATCATTATGTAAGAGAATTAGTTCAAGACAAAGAGGTGAAGATGGAATATGTTAACACAAAGAAGCAAATTGTTGATATCTTCACGAAAGCGTTAACTAAGGATTCTTATGAGTATCTAAGAGGTAAATTATGGGTGATACCCATATTAAAGGCTATCTAAGAAAAAAGAAGACAACCTAGAATCAAACAAGATGATTGCCAAATGTTACAAATTGATGTAGAAGATCTTACTTTAGGAACTGTCTATAATAATCAAAGAACTAAAATTTTAGAATACTCACAAGCAAGGTGACAATGGGAGAAGACTGAAGAAACTAAAAAAACCTATATCTGCATGTTTAAGATGAAAAGATGAAAAATCTTTGGTATTGTTGTCAAAGAGGGAGAAATAGCAAAAATTGATCAGAAGAGCACAAGGAAGATTCTAAAGTAGATAAGGAAGAGAGCTAGAAAGATCATACTAATCAATCCAGTATAAAAAAAAAGTGGGAGAAGTCTTAATCTACCTAGTAAGAAGTACTAGGAAGTAACAAGAAAAAAAAACTTAGAGGGAGTCATGAGAAGATGTTTTGTAACCTAATCAGAAGATGGATATTATTCATAGAGGGAGAAGAAATTTTGCTGACAAGTTTTCTTTTCGTATTGTCTTACTATTTTAATCTAGTCAATTTGGTTGAACAAAGTGTTTACCATTTAGGTGACTTGGTTGATCAATTTGGTTTTCCATTAATGCCAACGAGGGAGATTGTTGAAATCTGATTGAAAAAGATCATTGCTAAAAGATATTATTAAAAAGAGGGAGATTGTTGAAATAGATTATGCGTTTTAGTCATTGCTTTGTCACTGATGTCAAACCTACTATTTTCTAGTAAGACAATTTCTTATAAGATTCAAGTGCTATCACTTAGTTGATTGATGAAGAGGATTTGATCAATAAGATGTAACAAAAGCACCTAGAGAAAAGATTGAATTATGATTATGTAATGAAGTACAAGGATCAGTTAGGGAAATGATAACATGATGTATCGATAATCTACTTAAGATTATAAAGGCATGTTACACTTAGAAACTTTGGAAGAATGAGTAACACAAAGTTTGTCTACCAAGCTTGACCAAGTGAATAGTAGGTGCCGAGCAAAGTTAGTACAAGCCAAGTAGAAAATCAGTTGGAGCCAAGTAAAAGAAAATTCTTGTGTATGTCGAGTAAAATAGTTGAAGTTGAGTGAAATCATAGTTGATGCCAAGAAATATAGTATGTACTGACCATTAGTAAAATTTTAATTGATGCTAAGTGATTTCACAGTTGATGCCAAGCAACGCAGTATGTGCGGAGCATCATAAGATTGATAATGTTGAGCTATTGCATTATGATAAAGATTGAAGATTTGCTAAATCTAAGCCAACAAGTTTGTTTTCTTGAAACTTGTAAACTAGAAGGAAGATAAGGATGATTATTTGGTTGCATAGAAATCAATATAAATTTTTTCTAGGTGAATTCCAATGGATTCTAGGAGAAGCTTCTAGAAGAAAAACATACAAGATATCTAATAGATACATTGTATCCTATCTAATCCATCTAAACCCTAAAATGGACAATAGAAAATGGAAAATTATCTTAATTTCCTATTCATAGGAATGTCTAGTCATGAAGTTCGAAGGGGGAGAAGGTCATAAAATCATAAAAAGAGCAAAGAACCTAAGATGAAACGTTTTCCTTCATTGTAGTGACCAAAGAGGAGATTGGATTGGCATACTAAGTAAAAAGACTTAACAAGATATATACTTGAAGAGTGAAAAATTTGTTAGAACTACAAAAGTGCAAAGGCCAAGTAAGATTGTGGATTGAATAGAGATCTATAATTTGCAAGAGAAGTTGTAAGTTGTATTAGATCAAAGGTCTACTATTACTCTCTAACAATTGTATCAGCTAGGGTAAATCCTTTGGATTAAGGTTGACCTAATAGTAATTAGTAAATCCTTTAATAGGATGCCATTCTAAATGAATGGCCTAAAGTCCTCTAACAAGGCTCACTTTTAATAGGGTGATTGAGATCCCTTAGCAGGGTCACATTTAATAGTGTATGTTGTAACCTTTAATAGGGTTGGCCTTTCATAGGCATCACTTTAGAAGAGTGAAAAGGAGTAGCATGTTACTGGTGGTTTTTCCTAAATTGGTTTTTCATGTTAAATTATTGTTTCAAGTTTGTTGATAAATCCATTATGTTTCATACTTTACATTTTTGCAAGTTGATTTGATTGTAACCTACAAGTTTTGGATAATTACATATTCACATGGATGCATCCATGAATATGAATGTTTTATGGGTTCACTAATGTTGTGAAAAGTTTTATTTGTACATCTAGACCTTGGATAACTAATTCAAAATTCTCCCCTCTCAGTTATTCGAAAAGAATTTCAACATTTTCTATCACTAATTGCTACAACACAATCCTCCCATTTTCAATCACTAAAAACACTTATTGCCATGACATATAGTGATATAATATCCTTATTTCTCATCACCAAGATGACTATATTTAATTTCCACTTGCTAATAATTGCTAGTTGTTATAGTTATATATTCCTTATCGCTCATTGCTATGTCAATTTTATGCTTTCTCTGGATAGCAATAGAAGAGATTGTTACATGTCATAGCAATATAACACCCAAATTTTCTTATGACCATGACATCATTGCTATAGTGTATATCAATTCATGAAGCTTTCTCACTATAGCTATAGTGATATATGAGTAAAGTATAAGGTAATGATTATGATGACAAAACCTTTTAGAACATTAGCTGTATATAATAGATTAAACATAATAGGATTTAAATTATAATTTTTTAGGGGCCTAGAATGTCCCGATAGGAAGTTTTTTATAAAGAATATTCTCAGAACTATTAGATCTATTGATTTCCACATGTTGCAAGAAATTAAAACTAGTGGATTCATGCTTGATTCTAACCTCAATTTTCTATGGAAAAATGCTACTAAATTTGTCACTAATCAGCCTCATGGTAGAGGGGGTGTTACCATCTTAATCAACCTCAAATGGGATATCTATATTATTGGTAGTAGTATTTTCCCATGTGATAGAGTTCTTTGGGTTACACTAAACTTTAATAACTTGACTTTTGTCATTTTCTATTTATATGCCTCTAATGATTACAAGGAAAGATTTTCTCTCTAGGCCTGGTTGGCCTCCCTCCCTAATATTCCTTAGCTTATGGGGGAGATTTCAACATGGTCAAATCTCAGGAAGATAAAATTGGTGGCCTCCCTTTCTCATGGAAAGATACTAAAAAAATCCAATGGGATAAATTGAAATAGGGTAAACTTCTCTTTGACTCTTTGACTGACAACAAGGACACTAATATAGATCTCTGGCATATTTGGTGTAATTTTCAGCAAGGTCCCTCAAGGATCTACTCTATACTTGACCGTTTCTAGATCAATAATAATTTCTTCTCGGTTGCTCCTGATGATCAGGGTAACCTTGTTTTAGTCACCCCCACATCCCTCTTTGACCACCACCCTATCTCTATTTTTGGTAGATTTAGTGGAGCCCTTGTCCTTAGTAGAATGACCAATCCTAAATTCATCCTTAACACTAGCCTTCTTGATGATGTTGATATCCTTGCAACCATTAGCATTAGCAGACTCATTAACAAAAGGCAATATCCCTACATCTCTTATGTCGATAGGTGGAATATGAACATTCTTGCTTGGTAGAATTTATTAAGAACTATAGGGAAAAATCAAGCTAAGGACTATAGATTCATTGAGAAGAAAATTATCTCAAATCTTAATGAAGTTGAGACTAGTATTCAAACTAACCTTGCCGATTCTTTGCTTATCCCTCAAGTTGCTAGTGCAAAGGAAGCCTTTAGACAACATCAACAACTTAAAATCAAAGGCGCTAAAATTTGATCTCATGCTCATTAGCTCTAGTTTGGTGATAGGGGATCTAATTTCTTCTTCAACCTCATCAAGAAGAAGTATACTTATGAAACCATTGATAGAATTATTGTTGATAATCAATAAATTACTTGCTTAGAGTGCATTAAAAAGGCCTTTGCTGATTTCTATAAAAATGTGCTTACCTTAGAAGATACTTTGGAGACTAGCTCCCTTAGGGACTATTGTAGAACCCTTATTCCTAATAGAATATCTGGCATGGATGCCTCCCTTCTTAGCAAAGATTCTCTCTGGTTGAGATAGAAAAAGCTATCAACTCTCTTAAGAATGTCTTGACAGTCTACCTACCAAACTTTACAAAGATAACATTAATTGGATATGAAAAGATCTTCTTAAGATTTATAAGGAAGTCCTTAACTCTAGTTCCTTTGGTAGCTCCATCAACATAGGAATCATCAAGCTAATTCCCAAGGATGGGGATAAAACTTGAGAATTGGAGACCTATCACACTCTTAAATGTTGGGAGGATCAATCACTTGATTGGTTTTAAAATTATAATTTTTAGTGTGGGGGCCATCACAATATTGTTGGGTATCTTGGTATCCCTTTCTCTATTGAGCCCTCTGTTAAAGATATCTAGCTTTAGGTTAAGGAAAAAAATCACCAAAAAGTTAAATTAAATGGCACAACAAATCTTTATACCTAACTAGTAGAGTTCAAGTCTGCCAAAAAATCCTCTCCTCTTATAACATATATTATTCTTTTGCCTGGATTTTTAACAACTACCAAATCCTTCAAATTGAAAAGGTCATTAGGAACTATCTCTGGTTGAATGGCAAAGGTAATAAGAAGCTCCATATTGTTAAATGGAGTAGTGTCATATTGAAAATATCCTTGGAGGTTTAGGGTTGAAGGACCCTAAAACTAGGGGCTTAGCTCTTGCCTCCAAATAGATCTTTCACTCTTTGAATGGGGATGATCCTTGGAAAGTACTTGTTAGGAGTAGCATTGAAAGGGGTTTCTATTAGAAACAATAGTCCACCAAGATAACTAAGAGAGGTGGGGGGGTGAATCAATTACCCAATAATTAAAACACTTATCTTCTTTAAACAAACTTAACCATTCAACCAAAGGAAACAATAACCATATAAAGATACACATAGACAATTACACTAGATATGCTGACTAGGGAAACCCTTGATCAGAGGTGTGCTAATATAAATATTCCTTGTTAGAGGATAGACCTTGTTAGGAGTTTGTTAGAACATTTAGTACAATGAGTCCCGATTAGGAGACTTTGAATCCCTATTAGGAGATTCCAACCATGTTAGGAGTTGTGGTACAATGTATACAAGAAGGGCCCACTGCCCAAACATGTAATTACAACTACAAGAAGAGCTCACTATTCAAACAACTAATGTATTGGTATCTTCTTCTTTCCTCTATTATTTTGTTTGTCATGTCAACCAAACCAATCATTAATAGACATTGTAGACTAGAACATGAACCTCATATCCAAATATCAAACCTCAAATCACTTAGCAAAACCTTGGCAATGAAGTTTCCTTCACTTTCACACTGCTCTACTCAACTTTGCTCCACACTTTCTGTTACTTTTTGAACATTCACAATTCAAATTTATGCATATCATGATAAAGAAAAATGTCCTTCCTTTATACTGAGTCCATAAACCAATTCCCTGAGTCAATTGTTAGTCCTTCTCAATTAATTATTATAGGACCTCACTAAGAACACATTACACTTAGTGATAACCTTAATCTTCTACCTTGCAACTTGAATAACTTTTCATACATGTAATATTATGATGATTGAGATTAGCCATGCCATCCTCAACATGTCTTCTTCATGTCCTCAACCTCGATCCTCCAGATATCAACTCTACTAGGAGATATAACAAGTATACCAAAACTTGTCTCTATAAACTCTATCTCAAAATAAACATCACCAAAACTTACATAACTTCTTCTAGACTTGTCCTTTCTACTTCCAACATTAACTACATATACTAGATACTTACAAGTATCTCCCATAACCTTGGTCAGTTATCATGCTCAACTAGCTATCTGTATTGGAACTTGATCTTTCTATTGTTCTTTTGTCAGATACCACAAAAGACATCAAACATGCTATGTTGACATCAATGAAAAACTCAATCATGAATGTAACACATCATCATCAAACCAATCTTACAATCTTAACAATATTCCAACAATATCCCCCTTTGGCATTGATGGCAATATAGGTGAAAAACATCTAATTCCCTGAATACCAACAAAATACAAACAGTCTTCAAATCCTCTACATCAATCAATACCAAACATGTTATTACAAATTCATGTCAAACTTCTCCTTTAGTATAATACTTTCTTACAATACTTCTCCCCCATAGTAGTTATAATAATTTTCATGCCACACTTCTCCCCCATTGAAATTAATGTCAAAGGTTTCTGCAACCAACATCTCTATATCAAACTCTACAAAAAATGTTACTTACTCAGCTCGAGTGTCAAAAGACATTATTCAAAACAACATCAACAACATCAATAAGAGTCATGAATGAATCTATGCATCACAAATACTCTCCCATATAGGAAGCATCAGCATCTAGTCTAGGCAAACAATTGTGCCCTATTACCCTAGACTAGTGCACTCTTGCATCTTCTACCCTGATGTAGGAAGTGGCATAACCCTAAGCATACCTCACAAATACTCAAAAGTCTCTTTGGGAAGAGGCTAAGTGAATATATTTGCAATCTACTCTTTAGTGCTCACATACTCCAATTTGATTTCCTTTTCTAAAACTTTTTCTCTCAACGTATGATACTTACTAGAAATCTGCTTCATCCTTGAATGCAATATTGGATTCTTAGACATATTTATTGTGTTTGTGTTGTCACAATGTATAAAAATAGGTTCACTAATTTATATCCTTATATCCTTCAGCATCTACTTCATTCAGATAACTTGATTGCAATTACGTGCTTCTACAACATACTCTGCTTTTGCTATACTTTGTGATGTACAATATTGCTTCTTTCTTAACCAAGAAACCAATCTTCATCCAAGAAAGAAAGCCCCTACACTAGTGCTCTTTCTATCATCCATAATCCCTACCCAATCTTTGTTAGTATAAGCACTTCGAGTAAAATCATTAGATCCATCATACCATAATCCAAATTATAAAGTTCCTTTTAGATATCTAAATATCCTTTTCACTACTGCATAATGTGATTCTCTGCGATCATCCTAGAATCTTGCAAAAAGTCAAATTGCATTTTCTATATCTGGCCTTGTATGAGTTAGATATTGCAAACCTCTGATCATAGATCTATACTTCTTCTACTCAATAGTAGGTGTATCATCCTTAGTAGATGACTTGTATCTAATTACCATAGGTGTTCCAATAGTTTTACATGTTTTGAAACCAAACATTTTTAGTAAATCCTTCAAGTACTTAGTTTGAGAAATAAAGATTCCTTTTTTATTCTATATTATCTACAATCCTAAGAAATATTTCATCTCTCCTATCATACATATTTCAAATTCTTTCTTCATTTCTTCTGTAAACTTCTTACACTCTTCATCATTTCCTCCAAATATGATATCATCAACAAATATTACCAAAATTATCAAACCATCATTAGCTTCTTTCCAATATAGATTACTATCTACCTTACCTTTTCTATATCTGAGCTTTGTCAAATGCTTATCCAATCTTGCATACTAGGTTCTAAGTGCTTGCTTCAATCCATACAGTGCTCTCCTCAATCTACATATTATGTCCTTGTCATCTGTCAAAGGCCAACCTTCAGGATGCTCAATGTATACCTCTTCTTCAATTTCTCCATTAAAAAATGTTGACTTGGCATCTATTTGATATACTTTGAATTTCTTCTATGTTGAATAGGCTAAGAATAATATTACTACTTCTATTCTAGCCACTAGAGCATAAGTCTCCGCATAGTCTATTCCTTCTTGCTATGAGTAACCTTTACATACCAATCCTACTTTGTTTCTTACAACTCCTTGCTCATTCATCTTGTTCCTAAATAACCATTTAGTTCCTATCACATTCTTATCTATTGGTATGGGGACCGATTCCCATGTCTCATTATTTTCTATTTGATCCAATTTTTCTTTCATAGCTTGCTTCCAATAGTCATCTTTACATGCTTCATATGCATTCTTCAGCTCAACTTCAGATATCAAGCATAGTTCTTCATTAACTATGCTTCTTGTCATCACACCTTTGTCTTTTCTTCCGATGATCTATTCAAATGGGTGATTCTTTATCATGTTCTTTCTTGAAGTATGAGTTGTTATCTCAACTCTTGGCTCTCATAAAGGTTTTGAGGTTTGCTCTTTCCTTTTCTCTCCTTCATTTTACAAATCATTGTTAGTCTCAAGAAATACCTCATCATTTATTGGCTTAGTAACAACATCATCATCATCTAAATTGTAATCAATCATTCTCTCTTGTATTGTGAATTTCTCATCAATTCTCACATTAGCACTTTCCATAATAGTCTTAGTTCTCTGATTATAACATCTATAAGTCATTTTTTCAATGAATAACCAAGAAACATATCTTCATAACTTATAACATCAAACTTACTAATGTCATCATCTCTTTGTATGTAACACTTACTTCCAAATATTTTGAAGTACTTAACTATAGGTGAGCGACCAAACCACAGTTCATAAGGTGTCTTGTTTGTGTCCTTCTTGACTTGAACTCAGTTCATAGTGTAGACTATTGTATTCACTACTTCTCTCTAAAATGTCTTCGATACATTATTTTCTACTAACATAGCTCTAGCTACTTCTGTTATAGACTTGTTTCTTCTCTCTGCAATTTCATTTTGTTTAGGGGTTCTTAGAGTTTATAGTTGTCTCTTAATTACATTTTCATCACAAAATATGTTAAACTCATTTGAAGTAAATTCTCCTCCTCTATCTAATCTTAAATATTTAATCTTTACACTAGATTCATTCTTAACTCTATTCTTAAATATCTTAAACTTGTCAAATGCCTCAAATTTCTCTTTAAAAAATGCAACCCACATCATTCTATAAAAATCATCAAAAAGAATCATAAAATAACTTTCACCATAGAATCATCAAGTCTTTGTAGGACTACTAAGATCTGTGTGTACAATCTCCAACTTTGTTGTAGTAATAAAATTCTTGTTGGGAAAAGAGGTTTTGTTATGCTTTGCCAAAACACACTACTTGCAAATTGTGTTAGTGGGCTTTACAATCATTGGAAAATCTATAACAACAAACATTTTACTAGTCCTCACAATAGTATCAAAGTTTATATGACAAAATCTCTTATGCCATAGCCAACTATCATCTACCTTTGTAACCAAACATGTCATTTCAATGGGATTCAACTGAAATACATTACCTCTAGATATGGTTCTTACTCCAATTAACTTTCCATCTTTGTCTCAGATTATGCATGTCTTTTTTGTAAATTGCAACTGATAACCTTTGTCTATTAGTTGTCCAATACTCAAAACATTGTGCTTTAGACCATCAAAAAAGTATACATCCTTAGTATTAGTGTTAGTATCAAGAGTTATATATCCAATACCTTTTACTTGACATGTTGCATTGTTTTCCACTTTGAAAATTCCTCCATCCTAACTTTTGAAGTCAACAAATTTGTTCATATCACTAGCCATATGATGTGAACAACCACTATCAATTATCCAATTATATTTCTTCTCAACCTGTAATACTAAACCTACCTTCTCTAGAATTTCCTCTTTAATTGCCACAAATCCAATTTCATCATCACTAGCACTTAATTTTTGATCATCAGAATCATTATCTTCATTTGCATACAAACAATCTCTATCTTTTCTAGAATTATGATTTCCCTTATACTTTTCATCCCTTTTAGGAGACTTAGATGCATAATGACCATACTCATCACAAGTCCAACATTTAAATATTTTCTTACCTCCTTTCTCTCTTCTTACCAAAAGGGTTACTGCTTCATCAATCTTTTTGTCTTCTTTAGATATGTTGTTACTAGAAAAATCTTCTCTAGCACTTGTGCTCCTATATAGGTTAGGTCAAATATTCAAGGCACTGAAAGCTGTCTCTATTATGATTAATTCTTCAAACTGTCTAAGTTCATCCTCAACTGCTTCAAGTCTTCTAAGCAATGTCTCCTTTGTGAAATCCTTGGTACAAGATATCAACAACTATATCATCTGAACTATTGGCTTGAATGGTGGTGTTAGATTTTTCAATATCTTCCATATAACCTCATCATCTTGTTTGTTTCCTCCTTGAGCTTTAATACTTGCAATAATTTCTAATATCTTGCCTATATATGTTCTTATAGATTCATCTTCCATCATCTTTGCATCTTGAAATGCACAAATCCAACTTTGTAGCTTCAATTTCTTAGAGTGTTCATCACCTTCAAAACTAGTTTCCAAATCTTTCCAAATCAAATGTGAAGTACGAAGTGATTCTACCTAATTGTACTCAATCTCAAGAAGTGTAGTCAATAGTGCTTCCCTAGCTCTCATTCCACACATGAAAAGATCTCTTTCTACCTCAGAGAAACTCTCCAACTCATTTTCTTTGATGATTGTTTTCACTGATTTTGTCAAGATCCAATATCCTAGACCAATACACAACAAATGTGTCTTCATATTTTCCTTCTAGATGTCATAGTTTGTTCCATCAAAATTCAGACTATCTTTCATGAACATGTTCTCCATGGATCTCCCAAAGCTATTAAAATTTTTCTTCAAGGACCTAATGCTCTGATACCAATTTTTAGAAACAATAGACCACCAAGACAATTGGGGGGGGGGAGTAGGGGGTGAATTAGTTACTCAATAATTAAAACACTTATCTCCTTTAAAAAATCTTAACCATCACTAGTACATTTTGGTAAATATGTGACTAAAAAAATTAGTCACGCCACCAAAATCTTTAGTTGTGTGACTGAAACTGATCACATTCTATTATTTCTTTATAATTTGTAACTACAGGTGACTAAATATGTGATTAATATAGTCACTAGGTAAAATTACAAGATCAACCATTTAATAAAAGTGACTAAATAGGCTACCAAATAAATGATTAAATAAGTGAGTGAAAAATTAGTCACTAATAATTAGTCACCTGAACAAAAGTGACTAAACCAACTACCAAATAATTGACAAAATAGTTAGTCACTAGTAACTAGTCACCCAAGTATAAACGAATGAATAAAATATTATTTTTCCTTTATAATAATATTTGATAAAATCATAGACTAATATATAAATTAGAGGTTCCATTTCACTACAAATATTTGTTCACTAATAGGATTATTATTTGAGAAATTCATCTACATCTAACTCACGCTAGAAATTTGGGTTTTAAGTGATTTTAAAATTGAATATTGATAAACACCATTTAGATATATTGTAGAAGAATAAAAATAATTAGAAAATAAAAATAAACAAGACATGAAACTAGTTCTTCATTTTTTCAAATCTATAATATACATATTTTATTGTATAGTAGTTTCAACATGATCATTTAGATTACAAGTACCCCATACCCCTTTTCTTATCATGGTTAAAGTTGTTGATAACGTGTTTATACTAGACCCATACAAAAAATTGACTTTTAAGTAAATTAAAATTAATGGATAAATAACATACAGACAAAATCACAAGGAGTAGTTATCATCAAACACATTTTTAGTCATAGCTTACTATTTTGAATTAATTTCTCAGCTCACATCCAAAACAAAATTGAATCACATATGATACTAGATGTCACGAAAAACACTTGAACTGGTCAAAAAATGCATTTCAAAGGTATTGTTTTAATTTAAACCATATTTTTTGAATCATGTAGACATAAATTCTCATCTTTACTATGTTATTATAAGATCATAAATAGAAAATCTAGGAATGTCTTACTAAAACCCTTATGTTATTATAAGATCGTAAATATAAAATCTAGAAATATCTTATTAAAACCCTTAAGATTGATGACAAATAGGGTTAAGTGTAATGTCCCATCTCAAAATTTGTATATTTAGTGTTTAATAGTTTAAAAATTGATAAAATGCTAAAGTATCCAAAGGGGTTGAAATTTTTTTGATTGAGATTATTTAAGCTATTTTGGTATGTTTAGAATTTTTGAGAGCGTTTTGTCAAGATTTATCAACAATTTGTGGAAAAATATCTAAAATGCAAAAGTTGCAAAATTGTAACATTGCAAATTTACAAAAAAAATGTAAAAAGGAATAATTTGATCCTATGAATTGGTTACAACATTTAGAAGGTTATTAAAAGCTAATAAACCAATTTCTGGTCGCAATAATAGAATAGATAGTTTGGAGGAGGATTTGTAAAGTAATGTGCAAAAACATCTATTATTGTTACGCATTTTTAGAAACTTTTAACTATTATAGAGCCTCTAACATTCATGTTCAAACCATTTCTCAAAAACAATAATCTTTTAAAATTTTCTATCTTCCCATCTACTCCATTTATATCATTCAACTAAACAAACGATACATTAATAATATTCATATTCATCTTAAATGTTTAAACTATTATTTATCTTCTTATTTTAAAACAAACAACCATCTTTAACAAATACATATAAACATATATTAATAATATTCATCTTAAACATTTAAACTATTATTTACCTTCTTAAGCACCCATTTTTTCTTAGACTTCCACTTACCATACTATCTGTGAAATCTCACCCACCAAAAATTCCCTCTCAAATTCCCTCCCCAAAATTCATCCGCAATTTGAAGAATACCTTGGTGCAGGGTAAGCAATAGATGAATTATGTAGCTATTGATCGCATTGACAAGGAGGGATTGTTACTCAATCATGGAAGAACAGAAGAGTGAAGTGAAGGAGATTACAAATTACAAATCCACAGGTGAAGAAGAGATTGAAGACTAATGCTCCTGATAAACAGTTATTTTTCCAACCCGATAATCCATGTCAGAGGGAAATAGAGTTTACAAGGGGAACCCTCCAGATAATATCGTAATGTCATAACAGCTAGCATCTCACTTCCTGACTGATCATCTTTGGTCGATAGGCATATGGGTATGGTTAGGAAGCTTTAGCCTATGTGTATTTTTTTGGTGTATGCAATTTGTTGTTTTTTTGTTAGGTTTTTATTGAAGACAAGTTCCGGCTAATCTCTTGCTCTTCTGAGGGTTGCAAAGATAAGGAAAGCACAAACAAGGGGCCAAAGGAGAAGGTAACTAAAAGGTAACTGTATATAACGCTATGGATTATTTGTATCTCTATAGTGTTGACAAAAATGGGTTTGAGGGGGCTTGAAGCATGATAATCATACTCTAACAACATCTTCCATTTCTGATGTCCATTGTAGGTTTCAAGTCATTACCCCATTTGCTCAATCTTCATACATCACCAATGACATTTGGGTGTAGGATATATCCTGTATTAATTAATATTTCCAAATTTTTCATTTAAAAGTAGGTCTAGATAATAACTTCAAATACAAATTTTAGAAATTAGGAGCATCAAGGAATCTCTATTGAATCAAATAATGTGTATCTTGAGAAAAGCCGAAACTAGAATCTTAAAGAGAAAATTGATATAAATATTGTAGTTATTTTTAGATTCATTATCTCTATGGTTTAAATCTTCTATGTATTTTGTGAAGATAATGTGATACATATTGTATTATATTTGTTCATGTTTGTAGAAGATCGGGAATTAGTTTACATGTTACTGGAGTAGTGGAAACTACTTGTAGAACTATCTTAGAGTTGACAGACAAGGACAAGAGTAGATAATGAGGACTTATCCCATATGAGATGTTTTAGGTTTTTTCAGATGCCATGAAAGTGATAAGAGGAGACTAAGGGACATCCAAGTGGTTAAGTGTAGTTGTGAGTACAATGTAGGGATAACTTAGTGGCAATTTAGTGAAAGAGGGATTGCCATAAAATGAAAGTAAAAGATGTAAACAAATGTTAAGCTTTCAAGATCAAGTGTGCTCAAGGATGGTACGAGAAAGGTCCAACATGGGTAAGTGATAGGACCCCAAGGGCTTAAATGGTTTAAGGCAATAGGTACTTTTATGTGTTTAGTTTGTGATTATCTCTTCATATAGCATTTGACTATCACAATCTGACAACAAATTTTTACTATGCATTATAGGATTGATGTTGGGTTTATTGGGCCAAGATCAAGGTTAGATCGAGAGTGATAAGATTATCTTACATGTGGGCATATGATTGTGTTCCATGGTGTTAAGATAGATCCAAGGAAAAGGCCTATGTAAGGGATTGTTGAAAGGATTTTGGGTTCTGGATGGTATTATTGAATATGTTATTTTTGTATAGTTTGTTGTCACTGGAGTGCAATCAATGTGGAGACCCACCTCTATAGGTCTTGTTATTTTGGGAGTACACAGTGTTGATGTGTTCTAATATTGCAACTGTTCCTTGTTATGGTTGATGTGGCTTTGTACAATTATTGACTCAAGTTTCTTCTTATCTTTAATTTTCTTTTCTCACCTAAATTCTTAGCCACTACCACCTACTTGCTAGTATTTTGAGCGCATCTATTTTTTTCTCATCCCCATTGCTCCTTTGTTCACTGTGTATGTTGTTGAGTTTCATATTCATTGTCACTTATAATGCTTGGTCTCTTGTTTGTTGTTTAACATTTCTTTTTTTTGTCTTATTTGTTTTTTTGCTTCTTTCACTTCTTACTTTATTCATCTTTTTCTGCAATTTTTTTAAAATTTCTTTTCGTTTTCTACTTTTTTTTGCCATATCTCCAAATGCCTCTGTTCTATCACTCTTATCTTATCAAGAGTCTTTATTTTTGAATACCTTTCACTGTCTTTATTTTTGTAATGCTTGATGTGTTATCTTTTAGGTCACTGCTATTTAGTTTTATTTAAACTTGCATATTCTTACACTCAAATTATGAGTCATTGTTCAATATCGTTCTGCTTAAGGAATATTCATTCCTTATACATTCTTCATTTCTATGAATCTCCATGTAATGTGTGCTCCTTAATTATTTTTTATACTCAAAATGCATTTAGAGGAGAGAATGCTTTATTCTATGATTCTTTGATGGTTTCTGTGGTATCTTCCTTAATGCTTTTGATTTTTAAATGGGTGGATTCTTCTAATTAATCTAGTGTGAAAAACCACGAAAACAAGAAATAACTCCCCAAAAATTAAAGTTCATTCATTTTTTCTATTTAAAAACATTTTTAATGCCTCTAAATGCTTAAATTATTGCATAATAGTGCTAGTTTTACATTATTGTGAATGTTGTTATTTGATAGATTGTTCCTAAATGAGAATGACCCTAAACCATTTAGACATTCTAAAGCATATGGAAAACTAAGTCACATGAGCTTGAGCTCTCTCTGACTTTAAGAATACATAGATTTATTTTAGAAACTATTTCAATTATAGATCAAAATCAAATGTCATATCAGGTCTGGCTTCAACATTCATATACCTATGAGATACGGCCTCCTTAATCCCTAGATGTGAGCATGTAATATCCCTTAAATTTTTCCTCATTGCAATGGTTTCTAGAAATGACTGAATAACTTTCAGCTTGCATCCAGACATCTAAAGGATCTATTATTGACCATGATATTTCTTCCACATTATCTCACTTCCAATTAAATTGAGAGTTTTACAACTTGTATAAAACCCGATTCACAAGTGTAGATGTAAAAGTTTGATTATAGATATTGGTTAATAAATTCATATTTCCATTTGATTTTGCAGCCTATAAATGACAAGTACTTGCATTCAATGATTAACAATGTAAATATAGCTACACTTATTTCAGGCTTTAAGAATACACAGATTTATTTCAGAAGATATTTCAATTATAAATAAGAATATATTTTCATAGAAAACCTAGCTTTAGAATTAATATACCTATTACATATAACCTCTTTAATCCTTAGATGTGAACATGTAATCTCCCTTCAAGTTCACCTCAGTAATGGTCTCAAGAAATGACTGAATAACTTTTAGCTTATAGCCAGACATCTGAAAGATCTATTTTTAACCATGATATTTGTTCCAACAATATCTCACTTCAAATTATTCTGAGAGCTCTATAGCTTGTATAAACCCTCTAGCTATGGCTTTATTCTGTGTGATACTCCTAGCAGCTTCTATGGAGCTGAATGAAGCCTCCAAAGAGTTGAATTGATCCCCAAATTTCTATGAGCATTTAGTAAACTAGTTAGTATCGTGGGAGAGAAAAGAAAATTCTTGTAGGTAATAGATTGTACTAATGATTGAGCATTTTAAAAGTGATAATTTTTTTATTAGAATATGGATCATGATCCACTTTGTATGCAACGTATGTCAATAAAGTGGAAATTATCTATCTCAATTGAAGAATCTCTAGGCTGCCCTTCCATTATGTCCTCCAGTGCGGAGAAGAATGTCACTCACAATGGGAGAAATCAGCTTTGACCTTGTTTGGGTATAGGACAAGTGTTGTGATAGAGCCTGAACTGATTTGATTTCATTGTGTTCAAATGCATTTGAGATATGAGGTTCAAGAAAATATTGCTATGTGAGAAATATTATGGGCTTAGAAATCTTACCTGGGCAGATGATGCTCGTAACATTCTACAATTAAGCTGATAGGACTTATAAGCCATTATTTGACAACACCAAGACAAAGACACAAGACATTTCTTGGCCCAACACTAGTAACTGCTATCAATACCTGGGAGGCAAGGCATCTTGCTCTGATATATAGTTTAGGGTACAAGCCTTGGTCTAAATTGGGGCCAAAAATGGTTTTAGCAAATATTTGTTGAAGAGCTTAAGAGAAAAGGAATATTTATGTTCAACATTTTGACTTCAAAGATGGTGTAATGTCACATTAGCTAATAAAAGGCTAACTACCATTCAAATTGAAATTCATAAACTTTTAAATCATATCCACTTTGAAATACATTGCGAATTATAACAGTCTACGATTGTGTTTGGAGATGCCTCTAGATGTAACTACATATAAATTAAACAGATCAGTTTTCCACAATCCATCATCTATAACATCAATTTCTGGAGAAGATTGTGTAAGAGTTTTTGAGTCTATGTTTCGGATCACACTCTGTGATCCATCATCAGGACATAAGAGAGCATTTTACTCATCCTTTTGCTCTCTTATGTCCTGATGATAGATCACAAAGTGTGATCTGAAACGTAGACTCAAAAACTCTTACGCAATCTTCTCTAGAAATTGATGCTATACATATAATTTTTTAGCATCAATGGTTATATAATGCTTTGTGATGTAGATTTAATGCAATAGGAATTAGTCAAGAATGTATTACCAAGGATAATGCATAATGACATTATGAACTACAAGAATCATTTATCTATAAGAAATAATAATAGTCAAGAAGTTTTATAGTAAAAAGAATTTCAGATTGTTGTGAAGGAACTTTAAAAAATTAAAACAATATGACTTACAGTTAAAACATGACTTATGTGAGAGAAAACCAGGCTGAAACAGTTAGAGTTTTTAGATAAATGATAGCAAGACCGAAGTCTATTTTGATTTGGAATCAATTTATTTATTTTTTGAATAAATCTGAATTGTGTGAAGGTTTCTCACTACTTTAGTCATTGCTGAGAGAATACATTATTACCAAGTCAAAATTGACTGCTTGTATGATGGCCTTATATAGTGGGGTATAACTGACATGGAGAAAAGACTTACAAAGATCACTTCACAGTCACAAGAACTCTATGCATACCAATCAGCAGGTAGGATGTTTTTGAATTTAAATACTACTTTTCATATATGTTTAGAGTTTGCCCATAATTTCTGAATTAGTTTTTTCACAACTCCGATACAGTTGGAATCAAGAGAGATCTAGAAGTAGTAATCCACCTGTTAGATTTGAATGCACATACATCAATACAGATAGTGGTTGTCTATGGATTTGGAGGAATGGGTAAAACAACACTTGCTGTAAATTTTATGCCCATATTGACCTCCAAAACTCCAAGCGTTACATAATTCACATGGAACAAAATTGTACAAAAATGATCTTAAAGTCCTTCAAGAACAGGTCTGGAATGAATTGTTCCACAAGAATGTGAAATTGACAGACTGTCACCAAGGTCAGGGAATGATCTGTTCTTTCTTCAAAAAGAATCCTAATCAGCCTATATTTCTATATGTTGACAATGCTCTTAACAGAGTACATCTGAAACAACTTCTACCTGCAAAATTAGGCAGTTGCCTTTCATCCAAGAGCAGAATACTTCTCACTACCAAAAATCTCTAGGAGACACACATATTTGTTTCATGAAATATCCAGCGCCCACAATACCTTATTAGCCCTCTTCCATCACAAGCGGCAAGAAAGATTTTGTTGAAGAATGTTCCAGAGTACAATCATGAAAGGAACATAGATGCCCTGCTTAAGCTTTGTGGTGGCATTACACTTTTGATGGAGATTATTGGTTCACAACTGGACATCAATAGAAGAAATATGAATAATGATATAATATTAAAGAAGGGGAGATCGTGGAAGAGAAAGATATTTAGTGACCAAATCATTGATTTTGCATACCACATATTGTTACCCCCTGTCAAAGAGGCATTTCTAGATATCACATCCCTATTTTGCTATTGGCCAAGTGAAGAAGTGGCCTACATCATTGGAGAGGAAGAGTTTAGAGCTCTCGAATATGAAAAATTTGTCAAGACATCTGAAGATGGTCGGGTGATTGTTCATGATATTGTTCAAGCAAGAGGGAAAAAGATGTCAGAGCAAAATAGATTCACAAACCCTGAGACTTTATCGAAATGTATGAAAGATAGAGAGGTACGTCATGATGTCTCTTGTCAATATCAAGAAAATATATTTGTTGTTTTATATTAAAAGCAATTTAATAAATATATTACAGCAAATAGTTCAGAAATAATTTAACCTGTTCAACATGTTGTTAACAACTCATCGCAATGACATATATGGTTCATGTTCATGCAAAATCTTAGAAATTTAAGAAGCATTTTTCTCAATGATAGATTTGAGCACCCTTCGATTGAAATTAATGAAGATCATCTGAAGTGCATTAGCACTTCAATGAGGAATTAGATTTAATGCTCTATGACTCTCTTTATATTTCTTCTATACATGGATAGAATTTATTTGAATATCTTTGGCTGTATACTAGTTGTAGAATTTATGGCACTAATAAATTCATATGCTCTACGACAGGTCGCTGTCAAAACAACTCAAATTGAAACTAACACCCATTAAGGGATTTGCTTGGGAATCATTCCAGGAATATGTTACCACTAATGCAGATTGCTCTCTCACCACAGTAGGTTTGTTGGAGTACATAAACACTACAAGATATAATACTAACTATTTTTGGTACAGTACAAGGTGAGATATACATCTTCCACATATTTTTTAATGCTGTAGTTTTCTCAATGATTACCACGGTGAATATTTTATCAAACATTCTTACTAATTAGAATGATTGTTTTCTATTGGTTCTGATTTTCACATTATTGAAATTTATAACTATATGTTAGAAAGGTTAGCAAATTTATTTTGTTTTAATCCATAGATCACAAGATAACTTTACTCGATCTCTTGCATGCTTATCTTTTCCGTTTATGGAAATGCTCCATTAGCACAATTTGACTTGGTGTGGAAAATATGTTCTACTTATCAATTGATGAGCTTAAGGGGATTTCAAATGAATGGTTCATGATGCACAATACTTGGTGAATGTTTTACAAATGGGGTTGCAATCATAGTAGTTTTAACCATGTAGGAAACTCCATAGTTAAGCACACTCAAGCTGGAGTACTACTGGGATGGGTGACCTCTCGGGAAGTCTTGGTGCTTCACCTTTTTGAGCATCACCTAGATCCAATGAGTACTAAGTGATTCATTTATTCCCATGCAAGATGGATTTGTCTGTGAATCACTACTCATGATACATGGGTCAATGAGTTTGACTCAAAAGCTACACAGTTAAATCCTAATAGCACTATCACAATTTGACTTGTTGTGGAAAATACCTCCTACTTATCAATTGATAAGCTTAAGGGGCTTTCTAATGAATGGTTCATGAGGAACAATACTCACTGAAGGTTTTGTAAATGGGGTTGCAAGCCAAGTGAGTTTAACCATGTAGGAAACTCCATAGTTAAGCACACTCAAGCTGAAGTACTTTTGGGATGGGTGACCTCCTAGGAAGTCCTGGTGCTTCATCTCTGTAGGCACCACCTAGATCTAATTAGTGCTGAGTATATCATTTATTCTAATGAGAGATGGATTTGTGTGTCCATCACTACTCATGATACATGGGTGAATGAGTTAGACTCAAAAACTACACAGTTAAATGTGATAGCAATATCACATGATTTATCTAACTTAAGACCAAGTAAGGTTTTCTATGAATGTTAAGTCACATGATTTAAAATAGGAATAACTTGGAAAACCAAACAGTAAGAATGAACCCCAAAAAAAGCTTAATAAAGATTTGTCTAGTTCTCCACTACTTAAATTAGTGTGGCCCATAGTTGCTGAAATCTGTGAAGGATTACAATTTGTTGTTGCTAGGCCTGGGCACAATGTTTTCATATAGAAAGTCTCAGTTTAATTTTCATCGATTAACCCAATATTTTACCTTTTTGGGTAAAATTTTGAAAAAAATATCATTGGAATGTTTGGTCCAAAAAATTAAACTGTGTTTTTATCCAAATTTTTGCTCAAAATTTACACCAACCCTAACCAGATTTTTTCCTTATTAGAAGAAAAAACTCTGATGATATATAGCCAGGCTTCAATAAGAACATCAGTTATAGTGTTCTTGGCCTCCTCAATACTATTAGTTACAAATAGCTCTCCCTTCTTGCCTCCCTTTCATCCTCTTTGATTAATAGTAGCTTCATCTGGAACATTAATCACATCAATCTTGTATTCTTTAGAGCTGGCATTCATTAGCTTCTCCTCCTTGAGGCTGCATTTTTGTCCCCTTCGAGACACGATTTGTTTCAGGCACTCCGCAGAAGTTGAAGTGGGTTCAACTGAGACATAGACTACATTAAACTTATCCTCTTCACTATAGTTTTCAACACCTCCTTCTACTCACCCTTACAGCCCTTGTGAGTGACCACTCCTTTGGGAGATTCAGAAGCATGCACGGTGGGTTCAACAGGAACATTAGGTAAAATTTGTTTATCACCTCATCAAGTCAAAAAATAAGGTCAAACTTGATCCATTATGGACATATCCCCTTTTGTGCCAACATTCTCCTTTTTAAGATATAAAATTCATAATTAATTCTAATTTAGCTTTTATTTCCACAAATAACTTATTCAATTCATTTTTCCATTTCTATATCTCTCTGATTCTCATTCAAATGTCAATGCAACATAGCTCAGGGGATCTTTGTTTTAGACCTTGAAATGCAATATCTCATTATTAATTGTTATTTTTGTTTGTAGGTAATAAGTATTCCTTAGGAGAAAGTATTCAGATGGGTTATCTTCTAATGAATGGGATTTATTTTAAATGTAACAGGTTATTGAATTTTCTCCAGATAAATACTTCATGGATGAAAGCTTTGTTTTTACAATAAGTGAGCTATGTATGCATTGCATGCATAAACTATTTTGAAGGTATCATTACTTGGTGAACAGGTTTTCTTCATGTGCTTCATGTTTTGTCTTTTCACATCAACTCAAGATATTTTGTATAAATTAATATGTTGTGGCATTTTGGCTGACCGATGTATACAATTGCTGAATGATGTATGTATTATGATCTAACTATTTCAACAAAATCCTGTTTCTTTATCTTATTTGTAGTTTATTGCTGCAAGTGGCTATGAATTAATTTGAAGTAATGGTAAGTCTTGATATTGAACTAATTATTTTATTGCAGCGATGAATCCAATTTTCCAAGATACATTGATCTAATTGCCTCATCATTACATATTTTTGAGAGACTTATTTGCTGGCTAAGCTCTAAGGTTTGTTATCACTTGTTTTGCTCATTATTTCTATTAATTGCACATCTTTCATATTTTTTAATTTAAATAGTTAATCTGTCACTTTAAAGTCTAAATGTAGAACCTTGAAATCTGGAGAAAAACTCTTTGAGAAGCATTACTCTAAAAGTTGGTTTGTTTCTTTGAGTTACAAAAGGATGATCAAATGTCCATATATAGCAAGGACACTTGTAAAATGAGTAAACATGTAGATGCTATCCTTTAGATGTGAAATTGCATGAAACATTTCAATGAAGTCTTAGTAATTTTCATGATATTAAATTTGGAATACATTTTAAGCTTGACCTACTTACTCTGGTCCAAAGACACAGACACAAATAGCATCAACCCTATTTTATGCAAGCTATGGATATGTTCTTCAAACTCCAATTGGACCATCCATGTCCATGGTTGTTGCATTTATAGGAGACATTGCAGCTCAATTGACAGGACAATTTACTGGTTTGTGACATTTCTTCCTGTAAATATTATTTGCTCGCATGAATATTTTTGTTAGGTAATATAATGTTAAAAACTTCTAACTATCATTCAAAACATAGCAAAGTCTTCAATGCAAGAATTCTTATTTCTACCTTCCAATGAATAAATCTTCTGAAATTGTAATGTTCCCATTGTTTACATCTATAAGAAACTAGAATTCTGGCATATTAAACCTTGTAATATGTTGGAAAGTATGAGTTCTATGGTTAAGTAAAAAATGGTAATCTATCTCTAAACAACTATTGAGATGAAATTCTTTTTTTCTCCTTTCTAATGTTCTTTACCTAGTTGTTTTAACACCTGTGACTACAAACGGAAGATGCTTGGATGAAAAGAGTAGGGACTAGATAGAAATTCTTTTAGGATCTTTGATGCAAACCATTGCACAAGATTGTGAACAACACTTTGAAATACTTCATAGACAAGAATCTAGTGAAGCATCCAAGGACCTCTTTGAGAGATTAACACTTTTGCTTGGAATAATGATAAATTTGACAAGATTAGTTCTACTTGTAAATAAATTTTTAGATGAACATAACATCAAAGAAAGTATTTGGAGTGTTGTACAGAAACCTTGCATCCATTGTCTTCATAAAACCCTTCTAGATTCTAATGTGTAGGCATGTTTTGCATTCATCTGCATTTTTAGAAAACATAAAATAATTAAGTAGAAAAGTTGACAGGTATTATTTTATTTTAATGTTTTTAGGTTTAGATGGCTGGATTGCATGCATTGAGAAAAATCTTGCAAACGACTGTCGCAGAGAATCCCAAGAATAAAAACTACAGAGTAGCTCTTCTTAACATGGGAGAGCTTGCTAGTGATATTTTCTCACTGATTCAAAATTCAACACAGGTATTTGTGTAGGAATGCATATATTTCTATATTCATAATTGAGATATACTTTTTTTATCAAGCAACCTAATTATTCTCTTTGAACTCATTATTACTTAAACATGTGATGGTGTTTTGACATATTTTACTTATAACTGCAGAAATTAATGACAAGTGAGCTAGCATCATTTGTTGGTGAAAGTTTAAAACTTCTCCTCCTATACACTTTAATAGAAGCCAGTGAGTCCCAACAAGATGTCCTTGATTTTCTTTTACAAGCAATAATTATGTCCTTCTCTGTAGACACTAAAGAAAATCCACAGGTATAATCAATCCTGGCTCTTATTTATTATATATAGTTGCTTGGTATTTAGTTTCCTTTTTCAAAATCTTCCTTACAAGAAAAATGAGAAATTAAGACTTGCACAAATTTATGAGTTAATGGATGTTATTGTGTTGGAACATTGCAGGCATGTACTGGGTTGAGAACTGTGGCAATGAAGCTAGTATTACTATTACATGATCCAAAAGAGTCTGAATGCAGAAAATTTCTATATTTAGTGGCTATAACTTGGAAGTCACAATCTTCTTGGAATATAGAAGAAGAGGAACTATGAGATGTTGACCCACTTTCTCATCCACTAGTACCTTTCACCCATTTTAGAACCAAATTAGGCTCATTTTTATCCATAACTGCTATATAGCATGATGATTTTCTTGCATGACCATTTGTTAAACTAGTAATTTGTGAAGATGATCCATTTCTGAGTGCTGAGTTTGATTCCCTTCCCCATGGTATTTTTTGTGTTCCTATAGAGTCATGCCATGAGGACATTCACATTTCTTGGGATTTGTCACGAATGCCAAAAAGAAAAATCTAGAAATAAGAAAAATGGGAAGAAGCTCCATGTCTTGTCACAAGAAATTTTCATCAGCAAGATAGAGTTGAAAGGGGAAGAATTTTTTGGTACCAATATCTATTGGGATGGGGATAACCTTTTGTCACCAAGATATGGTGGGATGGGGAAGGTTTTTTTGCCTCCTAAATTTGGTGGGATGGGGAAGGCCTTTTTTCCTCCATGATCTAGTGGCATGGGGAAGGTTTTGTTGCCACCTCAATATTCTTCATCAATTCTAGAAGATGAAAAAGATGAGTATGGAAGTGGATTCTTATGCTCAATATTGATGGTCTTTATGCTGATGTTAGAGAATATCACATAAACAAAGGCATGAACCAAGAAATGCCTAATGGGGAACAATGCCACCTGCTTTCATTTAAAATTATCAAATCTCCACAATCCATTAGTCATGAAATTTTTTGCTTCTGGATTGGATTATGTATGTATTTTTAGCATCTACTTTTTGGATCACACTCTGTGATCCATCATCAGGATGGGAGAATGGGAGTCTAAAGGGAGTGACAAATTTCAGCCTCAAGTAGATGAAAGTACAACAGAAAAATCAGAATTATGCTTTGAAGAAGGAACATAACTCAATTTACAAAAAGAGGGTGCAGGTTAGTCAGAAGTGAAGATGTGGAACGAACAACAATGTTGGTGCTTAAAAAAGAAAGGCAAGGAAAAAGTCAATGATGTTGGTTAACTTAGTTGACAAGCAACACTTGGAATTGTGAGACCGTTAAAATAATTTGTATGATTTGTCAATTGGAGCTGAAATAAATGAAATTGATACAACCACATTCGTAGAAGACCCATCCAAAAAATTGTGGAGCTACGTAGCGGCTTTATAAGTTGTTTTGGATAGTGTGGGATAGTCTCCTAAATTTTAAGGATTTCTAAGTTTTAGAGATTAACTGGGAGCTAACTATAATGGATTAGGGGACCTCTATAATCATTCTAGAGACTTTGGTTGCAATCCCTATGTTTTAGGGAGGATCCCTATTTTTCAATGGAGACTTTCACTTTGCCTGCAACATTCAAGTATCATTGTTGGGATGGTGGCATTAATGAAACTTCAGTGCAAAGTCTAGATAATCAATTTATAAATAAATTGAGAATCATTTAAATATTTCCCAAGTTTGATTTAATAGAATAATAATAAAGTGATTTAATAAAATCACAAGTTATATTATTTTAAAATATTATAAAGGGGTCATGGCATAGTTTTAGAGGAGATGAACTTATCAGCACTGATCAGAGATCAAATCAGGGAACTAGCAATGGATTTTTGTATTTTACATTCATTTCTATTTTGAGATATACAGCTTCAGGCAAGAGTTGGCATCATTGTGGGAGGAGAATATAGTTGTAGCAGTTAGTATTGGGTAAAACAACTTCAGCAGCATGTAGATTAGTGTTTTTATCAAAAATCTTAATCATTTCTTAAACCATTGAAGCTAGTCGTACAACCTAAGTACAATGAAATATCATCCTCCAGGTTGGACATAGAGTTCAATGAATCAATTTAAGGTAATTAAGAGCTCTAAGCTGGATCAGATCCCTCAGATATGGACAACAGGTATAGATTGGAGGAGAGAGACTTGATTATTGTCAATTTGTTTGCTGATCAAGCTTACTATAGGCTGTACATCCCTGGTATGGATATGTTAGTAATTATTTGATGAAATAAAATCAGAATTTAGTTATTTTTTGTAGTTAATGATTTATTGTTTAATTCTTTCCAGTATTTCTTCTTTCTATTTTAGCAATTGCATTCCAAATATCAATAGTTCCAAAGAAATTAGAAAGATAAGAATAAAGTTCATATATTGCAAAAACCTATATAATTAGACTTTATTATTGTATCACTAGCCAAAGACATAAAGACAAGCAAAAACTAGATTTTTTGCTAAGAAATCCGGTCAGGGATCTTTCACCACTGGACAAATCTATAGGATTTAGCAACATTTACTTGGATATAATGCTTCCTTTGAAAAATAAATCAATAATCAAATAGGTAAGTTTTATATAATAAAAGAGGAATTCCAAATGTGGACTACAGTGAATGTTTGCTAGAGATAAAATAATATGAAATACATAATATCGCCCCCAAGAGTTCAAATATTGAACACCAACTCATACAGTTTTATGTTAAAAAAATTATATCAATAAAAAAGACCTATAAATACCAAATTGTCACATCAATAGTACACTTCATAGAAGTAGTATACAATAAACCAAAGCAATTTAAAAGAACACTAGGAGAAATTATTTCTTGTATTATAATTTATGAGCTACTCAAATACATTTCTTCTTGAAATATGCCATTTACACGACACAATAAGATTATGCATAAGTATAATTTGGCTTCAACATTTTGTGACCTATGTTGAAAACATTATCTTCTGTAGATTAAGTAAAATTGAAAACATTGGAACTCATGAAATCTAAGGTTCTTCAATTTACCATAAGCTGGTAAAAGACTCAGTAAAGATGTGGAGACATACATAAAAGATAATTAATTGGAGACTTTGGTTATTAAATAGATTACATGCATGCAATATCAGCAGCACATGACATGAATTAACAATGACATGAAGTACAAGAATTTACAGTTCTTGAAATCATACATGCATAGAAGTAATTGTATGTTAAAGAACAATTTATTTTTCCACACTAAAAACAACACAAGATTGTGAGAGGGAATTTGGGGATAATTTATTGATAGATCCAAAGGTTTGTGGTGAAACCATCCCGTACTTTCCATTTAACAGAAGTGCATGGGACGAACCCTTAGATCTACCTAAATTTGTAGAGAGGAGCTTCAAGAATATAATTCTTCAAGAAATTAAAAACAAGAGCTCTTTGTGACATTCTTGTCAGGTCAACTCTTTGAAGAGTTTTTTTCTTGAAGAATAAATGAAATTGAAACTTCTTATCATGATTCTATATGCACTAGATCTCTCTTTCGTTAATTAGCTTGAACAGACAACCAATACAAATATTAGAACAAATATCAGACAATATGGACCTTTTTCTCTTGATAAATGGCTTGAACATATAATCAATACTAGTATTAGAACAAATATCAGATACTAATGTTGCTTATGTTGTTACAGAACTTGCAGGATACAATTTTTCTCACAAAATATGGTGAAGCCAGTAGGTACCAGATCAAAGGGGTTGTTGGGAAAGGAAGTTATGGCATAGTAGGTTCTGCAATTGATACTCATACAGGTGAGAGAGTTGCAATTAAGAAGGTTAATGATGTGTTTGAACGTGTCTCTAATGCAAATCACATTCTGAGAGAAATCAAGCTCCTTATGTTGCTTCATCATCCAAACATAGTTGAAATTAAGCACATTATGCTTCCTCCATTGTGGAGAGAATTCAAAGATATTTATATCATGTTTGAGTTGATGGAATCTGATCTATGTCAAGTTATTAAAGGAAATGATGATATTACTCCTCAATATTATTAGTTTTTCCTCTATCAGCTACTTAGAGCGTTGAAGTACATACACAGGTGTGAAAATATTTTCAGCTTCATTTCATAAAAAATCATTCTAGATTTGTTTTTAGGGCTTCAAATTTTATATTCTTGTATTCACTTAATAAATTATTTTAATATTTTTGGCAGCAAACATATTTCATCATGATTTGAAGCCAAAAAATATCCTGGCAAATGCAAATTGTAAACTGAAAATATGTGACTTTGGGCTTGGACGTGTCTCATTCAATGATGATCCTTCAGCAATTTTATGGACGATAATTTTGGTCACCTTGGTTAAGGTTGAATAGGAGTTTTTTTTGCATCTAGCCATGTTGTTAGAGCTGTGGCTCCAATCTGTATTCTTTTATCTTCTTTGAAAGAGTAATGCTTGTTCTTATTGGGGTAATGCTTACAAACATTTCATCATCGAAGGAGAGGAACAAAAACTCAAATTGGATTGAGATTGGCTTTTCTATTTGGGGAGCCAATCCTCAAGTGTCATATATTCTTTGTGTTAGCATATATATCTTATCATGTGTGCAAGTGCCTGCAAGTTTGCAACTTTTCTCTTTTCAAAATGTGAAAACTAGTAATTTTGAAGTTGATATTATTATTTATACAAAAAATTGAACTAATCAAGTTGACCTGAAAGAAATGCTAATTTTGAAATATTGATGATTTCACACTTTGGTTGCAGGATTATGTGGCAACCCCAACAACAACAACAACCTCAGATGTAGCAGTCCAATGCACAACAACAACCACAACTTTAGCAGACCTAGCAACAACATCAACCTCAACTACAACAACGTCGATAACTTGTTCAACCTTAATTATCAATTGTGAGTTTCCTTTTATATGATGTTCCATGTGGACCATAGTAGTAAAATATAACAATACTTTGGTACTTAAATTTTGGTATGAATTTTTACTCGGACCTTTGTGTTAACCAACAAAATAGAGCAACTAAGTTTTCAATAATGTATAAAACCCTTTTAGCCTCTCTGACATGGAATCTTACAAGTTGTCACCTCCAATGAATGTGGGTGGAATTAGTTGTCCAATTTTTAAAGATAATTTATTTTAACAATAAAAATATAATTCATGCCTATGGAACACTTTGCATGCTTATTTGTGCTCGTTGATGTGGCTTCAAGGAAAATTTTGAATTTTTCTATATAAGTAATTATTGTTTTAGTGTTCTTGATACATTTTCACTTACTTCTTTTTGGCTACTATTACTCTTGAAAATAAACTCTTTTGTGTCTCATTTGTGCGCAATGTCATGTGGGCTTAGTAGTCACCATTTTATTTTGAAATGAAAAATACTTTATAATCAATTTTTTCATTTGTTCTTTCCTTAAAAAATAAGCATTTATTTTTTGTAACTACATGGTCAAAGGATGGATGCAGAATCTGCAGCTGTAATTGCATGTTTGATGCATGACCTTGGTGATGTTACATCAACATTTAAGGAAATACTTAAAATCATAAGTGGAAGAGCAATGCTTGTACCTAAATGCAAGCACTTGACTATGTAGATATTGCAAGCTAAACAATCTGAGAAAGGCACAGATCTAATGTACTCCTTGCAATACTTGATATAATGAAAGATAGGATTGAAAATAACTTCAAGTCATCTAGCTCTGGAATTCCTAATGTTATACATAACCTATTATAGCAAAATATAATATTAAACATGCTACAAAATGTACTCAAAAAATGCTATACACATTGTATGATTATTCTTCAAAGGGTATTAGCTCAATGGAAGAGCACTTGTAGGATGGTGGTTCGATTCCATCATGCCCTATTATAACTAAATATACTACTAAATATGCTACTAAATATACTAATTATGTGACCAAATAGATCACTACATATAAAACTAAATATATGTCTAAATTAACTTTCAAATTACAACTAAATATGTGATTAAATATACTATTAATTATATGACTAAATGTGTGACTAAATCAATGATCGAAAATAGTGACTTAAATTTGTCAAGTGACTAATAGTAGTTAATATCCAGTCATTTATAACACTACTAAATATACTACTAAGAGAATTTAGTCATTGATTTTGATCCGTGACTAAAATATACTACTAAATATATTACTAATTAAATAGTATATTTAGTAGTATATTTTAGTCACGGATCAAAATTTGTGACTAAAATTGCTTAGTAGTATATTTAGTAGTGTTATAAATGACTGGATATTAACTACTATTAGTCACTTCATTGATTTTAGTCACATATATACAATTTTTAGTGGTTTTTTTAGTCACATATTGTTGTTTTTGTACTGGTGCATTCAACCAAAATAAATTACAGCCATACAAAGATGCACATTGACAATTACACCAAATATGTTGACTAGTGAAACCCTTGATTAGAGGGAAAACCCTTGTGGGAATGATGCCCACAAGATCATGTACTAATATAAATATTTTTTGTTAGAGGATAGGCCCTATCAGGAGTCTATTACAACATTTAGTATAATGAGTCCCTATTAGAAGACTTTGAATCTCTGTTAGGAGATTCCAACCCTATTACGGGTTGTGGTACAATGTATGCAAGAAAAGCCCATTGCTCAAACATGAAATTTCAAATACAAGAAGAGCTCACTACTCAAACAAGTAATTTACTAGTACCTTCTTCTTTCCTCTATTCTTTATTTTGTCCTATTAGCTGGACCAATCATTATCAGACCTTGTGGACTAGGTCACAAGCCTTAGATACAAATATCAAACCTCGAATCACTCAGCAATGAGGTTTCTATCACTTCCGCATTGCTCTACTCAACTTCACATTCCACACTCTTTGTTTCTTTTCAAACATTCACAATTTTCATTCACTCATATAATGATAAAGGAAAATGTCCTTCCTTTATACCAAGTCCATAAAACAATTTCCTAAGTCAGTTGTTAGTCCTTCTCAATTAATTATTATAGGACCTCACTAAGAACATGTTACACTTAGCGATAAACTTAATATCCCACCTTGGAACTTGAATAACTTTTTGTACATAGAATATTATGAAGAGAAATCTTAGCCACATCATCCTCAACATGTCTTCTTCATGTCTTCAACCTCGATCCTCAAGATATCAACTCTACTAGGAGATATAACAAGTTTACCTGAACATGCCTTTGTAAACTCTATCTCTAAATAAACATCACCAAAACTTACATAACTTCTTCTAGACTTGTCCTTTCTACTTTAGATGTTAATTTCATATACTAGATACTCAAAAGTATCTCCCATAACCTTGGATGGTTATCATGATCAACTAGCCATCCATACCAACTTAATCTTTCTGTTGTTCTTCTATTAGATACTACAAAAGAAATCAAACATGCTATGTTGACATGAATGAAAAACTCAATCATGAATGTAACATATCACCATCAAACCAATCTTCCAAACTTGCCAATCTTCTAATAGTTTCCCTAAGGATGCTAAATCCTAGAAAAACTTACCTTTTGCAATTTGATTTGTTGCAACTTTCCTATTGTGGTTCAAGGCTCTGTTGTCTTTAAATCTATTTGGAAAGCCTAGAACCATGTTAGACCTTATATCATGAACAAGAACTATCATGATAACAAAAAACTCTTTGGTGAAGATCCATTTGGTAGAATTTTCATTTAGCTGGTAAGCCTCTTTCCCTCTCCCAAGGATGCTCTACCAAGCACTGGTCTACTTTTGGAATCACACAATTTTTTGATATTTTTGAAAATGATAGGCTCATTATGTGGGATGAGCTGAAACTTAAGTTTAATATTCCCCTGTCTTAGGAAAAGACCTATAATATGATTTTTAAAGCTTGCAAAGACATTCCTAATATCTGCCATGTTGACTCCGGAATTTTTTTAAACATTAAATGGCTAGATGGAACCATTATAACTAGGCTTAAAGCCAAAAATACTACAATTTTATTGATTATAATTATTCCATCATCAACCATGCCAATAAAGTTTTGGTACACTAATTTTGATGTTTCCTTTTGGAAGAAGTACTTTGATAAGATGTGGAAAAGTGTGATTAATCCTAAGATTAAATGTTTTAAATGGTAGTTAATTCTTGATAGGCTCCCCATTTGAAAGGACATTCCTAAGATGCATTATTGTAATATCTATAGAACTCTAGAAATTGGGAGGCATATTTTCTATGATTGCAGCTTTGCCAAAGAGATCTATCTCATGTTTGGTATCTCTTTTCCTACCAAGTTTAATATTTTTTAAATTATTATTGGTCATATTGATGAGATTAAGAAGGATACTAATATTTTTTGGCACATTCTTTCTTCTAACATTCTATGCCATATCTGGAAATGTAGGAACAAGGAAAGGTTTTAGAACACTCATAAGGTTCTTAGTAAGTCTTTTCAAAGTGTCACACATTTTTAAATTTTCTTGCGGTTCATATTACTATGAAGGTTGATAAAGAAAAATTTAAAAGATTTCTTAAGACTAGTTATGCTAACTTATTTCTCCACTGAGCTCAAGTATGGACACTTATGAAGGAGGCATATGGACAACTTCCATCTATTTGGCAAAACTATTAAGTAGTTGAATAAGGAAGTTAGGAGGACTAATAAAAACACCACTAACAACATTATCCTCTTGCTCAATCAAATTCAAAACCAAAAGAATATTGTTTGGATGGAGGGAAATTTTGGTTGGATTATGTGGGTGGATGCTCATAAGGACCTACTTCGTTAATCCTTCTTTCCTTTTTTCTAGTGTTTATGTTTGTTACTATACTTGCTGATACTCTTGTGATGAGGCTTTTCCTCTAAATCTTTTGTTCTCCTTATATATAATACAAAACATATATATAATTTATTATTTTTTAATTAGGTCTAAGGAGTTTTCCAAAGGATTGAAATTACAATGCTATCAATACACAAAAAATAGTCAATAATAATAAAAATCAGCAAAGATATCAAGATTATACCTAAATTTAAAATCAATTAAACATTTTTTGTTAATATGCAATACTATTATGAACATTAAGATATTAAAAGACATTTAGTAATACATATCATTATTTCACGTGAAATATTTAAATTTGGTAAAACAACATGCCATATACTGTGCTTCAATCTCTAAATCAATTTAATGTCAAATAATTGCTATTACCTTATATTTTCCTTTCACTTCCTTTCCTTTGGTGTTGATCAATCTCATGTAGCAATCCATGCAAGCAATTTCTTCTATGAATGTAGTTGGTTCCTCCATAAAGATGGCCTTGGAGTGCATTTGATCCCTTCCCCATAGTCTGCATACATCCAACATCTCCATTGTTAAATCTATAATCATGTAATTTAACTCAGCCAAAAATGCTATAGAGCTCTTAAATAATTAGTTCAGAAAAGATAGTAAATTAATTCTTACTTCTATGATTATTTTCAACTAGTTTCCAAATAGATCATCCTTGAGACTTCCATGGAACACTTGAGGGAATTGAAAAAACCACATCCTTTCTTTGATTTTCATTTAAGGGAAAAAAACACATAGCATGTTGTATAGCTCTGCAATCACTGACATGCATATCACTATCTAGATTTAGTGTGAAATGAGAATTTGTCATCTACATTGAGACTCTTGCCTAAAAACCTAGCACCACATCAGGTCAATAAAAATCATGTTAAGTAATAGTATATATTTTTGATACCATCAAAACCTATCATATTTGACAATACAATCTTATATATTTCATGTTATTGTTCATAGCTAACATTACTATTAAAATTTCCAAACAATTATTCAAAAACTTTTTTAATCACAATTTATACTAGAAACTTTGAAAATAAGTTCAAGAAAGATAAATAACAAAAATCTACTAACCATTTTCTTGAGACTGTTGAATCCATTCTATCATCCAATCAATATTTTTTGCAATATACAAATGTAGTGCATCCCACTCACAACCAATTGTAAAGAAAACAACTAGACTAGTTAGAAACAACTTATATTGATGACAGATAATAATTAATTAACTACAATAACATCTTATAATTACCTCTCCCTTTCCTTAATCTACCTTTCCCCATAAAGTACTCCCCTTTGAATCTTTTAATGGAGTTGGGATCCCAAATGCAATCTGCATAGATCTTTGATGCAAACTGGGGAAGATATTCACTAATGTACACCATGGTTAGGTATACCATATATCCCTCTACCATAGAACCCTCAAGATATGCTCTTTTTTGAACTGAGCCCTTCATAAATTTTAAGTGCCTCTCAACGATCCACATTGACCTAGTTTGTACAAGTCCACACAATTCAATTTCCTCAACTTGATGTATGAGGTGGTGCTCTTGAGCATTGAAAAATGTTGAAGGTAGATACTTTTACATTTCACACATAAGCTATAGAGTTTTTCTCTTCCAATATTTTATAATATTTTATCAATTTCTTTAGATGATAACCACCTAAAAGAGATTCAACATGCAAGTACATAAAAACAATATTTTAGATAAAAATAAATAATAAATTACATTAAAAAGTAAATAAAGTTATAAATATAATATATGTACAACAAATCTATGAAATAACACTTCTAACCTCATGTATTTTCCAAGGTCATATATAAATTGCTTAATATTGTTGTCAAACTAGGGTGGCAGGGATAGAGGTAGGACATACTGCACTTATTAAAAAATAATCTTTTCAATATATTATGAAATGATACAATAGGTAGTACATGTAATTTTACAAATATATTGTAAATGGAGAACATGACTTACCTTGACAGAGATATGCCAATCATGTGTTTTCAACTGTGACCCAAAATCACCTTGCTTTGATATAAAACTAGTTATATTTGCGACAAATCTCATGGGAAATTTTATTTTATTTTAATGACTTCTTTTAATGCATCACTTTTCTGGTCTGTTAATAACCAATGAAATGTGCTCATATTTATGTGGTCTCCATTGCTATTTGATTTAATAAAAAAAAATAGTTTATGATTGGATTCATGAATGCCATTACAAGTTTTGGCAATTTTTCTCTGTCACTCCTTCCATCTAATATTTTTCATAGTATCTTTGTTACATTCTTTCCAATATGTATAGCCTCAAACAAATGTATGATTGAGAGATCCTTGTAGTACGGTAACCTACTAAATTGAGCAGGAAAACTTTTTATTCCTCTAGGAAGTTGGTCATTGATGCCTTGGAAACCTTCACAAGCATCAATTAAATCATCACTAAATAAAAGACAATATCAAAATATATATTTCAAACTTCAAACCACAAAATGGACATTACCTCGGCGATTTAGTCGATTGTATTCCAACTCCCATAGATGAGGCGTCATTCTTCATGGCCTTGATGTTGCCTCTTCTTTCCCATTAAAAATATATTTTTTAGTAATTTGATACTTATGATTTTTATGGAAAAAGTGGCTAAACTCATCGAACACCTTCTTTCCTAAACTTTTTGAATGATGAGATTGTAAGAATTTTTCTTAGGGAAAAATGACACCAAGATCAAGAAGCTCAAGAACAAAACACAATATGGACCAAATAATGTATGATCATAATAACAATATGACAATTAATTCAACGTACATGTATACTAGAAGTGCCTATATATAAAGGCCTCTAGAATAACTAGGAGTTAGCAAAATGATAAACATCACAACTAAGCACATGTCCACCAAGAGTGGATTATCCTCCATTGAGCACAAGAGTTTGTGTGATGAGGAGAGGATAAACTTACATAGGTGTGTCACATAAAAAGATTTTGTAGACACCATGTGATTAATTATAGTGTGAATAACTATGTTGTTAACATGAAAACTCAATTGATTTTGCAAACTCCTATGTTGTAGACATCATGTGCTAAATTAGAGTTGCTAACTCTTGTGTCATCAAAAAGAAAACTCACATTAGTACACAAACTCCTAGGTGTCTAACTAATAAATAATAAAACAATGTATTAACTTAAGTAAACTTAAGTAAAGTGTAAATAGTGATTAATTATTTACACTGATAGCCTCCTTTAAGTGCAACTTAGGGGAGTGCACTTAATCTCACAAAAGCTATGATGAAAATGCATAATGGATCCCAGCTACTAGGCCATGCTAGGTACCCATGTACAAATGAAATGCTCTACATACAATTCTATGCAATTCAATCTCTTTGAAAATAAAGAAAGAGGGAAATCCTTATTGGAAAAACCCTCCCCCAAAAGAGAGATAAGTACAATAAAGAAGAGAAGAGTCATGTGACCCCCCTTGGTGAAAAATCCTGCACCCCTAAGAGATCTCACAAATGAAGATACTTGACCTTAGTAAAGGGCTTGGTGAAGTTGTCAGCTATCTACTACTCTGTAGTACAATTCTACAATGCAATGACCTACTCATGAATTAACTCTCTAATGTAGTGCATATGAACCTCAATGTGTTTGGTGCATTGATTTTGCACTAGATGTTTTTGGATTTCAATAGCACTCTAATTATCACAATGTATTAATGTGGGTCTAGGAATGTCAAAACCAAACTCCTTTAGAATCTACTGTAACCAAATGGCATCTATAGCCACATTCATAGCTCCTCGATACTCAACTCCAGCCGATGAAAGAGCAATAGTGCTTTGGCTTTTACTTTTCTAACAAATGGGGCTAGAACCAAGATGAAACATGTATCCTAAAGTAGACTTGCAAGAATCAAGATCTTTTGCATAGTCTGAGTCTATATAACCCACTAACTATAGTCCAATACTAGCTACATAACATATCCATTATGTATGTGTACCCTGGATATAGTGTAGGATGCATTTGGTTGCCTTCTAGTGAAGTTCATGTGGCTCTTGCATGAAGTGAGAAACCAAGCCAACTACAAAGGATATGTCAGGGCATGTATGTGTCAAGTACATGAGACTTCCAACCAACTGTCTATGCAAAGTAGCATCAACAAGTGGAGTGGAACATTTCGCTTCTAACTTAACACCTAAAAGAAATGGAGTAGATGAAACCTTGCAGTCACTCATGAAAATAGACCAAGTAGATTAAGAGCATACTTGGGTTGTGATAATGTGTTCCTTGATTAAGATTGATGTATCTCGATACCAAGGAAATAATGAAGTAGACCCAAGTCTGTTAATGAAAACCTATCTTCCAAAGTAGCCTTGACAATATCAATGATGGATGTTGTACTTTCCTATACTGAAAAATTCATCAACATAAAGAACAAGTAGCAAATGAGAATCATCTCTTTAAAGAAAGTAGACATTCAGATTAGAATGACATCTAGTGAACCCTGTTGAGAGAAGGAAAGAATCCACTTGGCATACCAAGCTCTAGGAGCTTATTTTAGTCCATAGATAGACTTTTTCAACTTGCAAACCAAGGTAGAATCTTGAACAAACCCCTGTGGCTTCTCCATATAAATCTTCTCATAAAGATCACCATTCAAGAATGCACTTTTCACATCCATTTGATGAACAACCCATCTTTGAGCTACTACTATAGCTATTGTCAAATGAATAGAGTTAATTTTGGAAACTAGTGCAAAGGTCTTAGTGTATTCAATACCATGTACCTGAGAGAAACCTTTTGCAACAAGTCTAGCCTTATGTTTATCGACACTTCCATCTGTTGCAAACTTGGTCCAATAGATCCACATATACTAAACCAATTTTCTTCCCTTAGGAAGAGAGACTAAGTCCCATGTATCATTTCTCATAAAAGAATTATATTCTTCCTCCATTGCTTTATCCCATTCTATAATACCTTAAGCTTCTTTTAAAGATTGTGGATTGAAAGCAACTGCAATATAAGCATGAGGGATTGAGTTGTGTTATGATCTTGTCCTCCTAGTATCTAAAGGATTCCATACTAATGATCCTACTACATCCAATGTTTGTTGAGACCATTTAGGTCTTGTGGAAGAAGATGTAGAAGGTATATCCTCAACCTCATCTAGCTGATGCCTTTGTTTGGGTCATGGACAAACATCTCCCAAGTCACTGTCACCATTGTCACTCCCATGAGTGAAGGAGGAGTAAGGAGGAGTTGAAAAAGTAAAGTTGGGACAGATTTCTTCAAAGAGTAAACTCCTCTCATAGAATATGTCATGTGTCTTTAGATCCATCAACTTGTAGGCTTTATGAGAGTCTACATATCCAATTAAGATAAATGGTTTTCTTTGAGGTTCCAATGCCTTGTGTTTCATTGGAGTTATTCATGCCCATGTTGGACAACCAAAGACTCTGAAGTGCTTTACAAAGGTTTCCTACCAGTCCAAGCTTCAATAGGAGTTACACCATCCAAAGCTTTATGAGGACTTCTATTTTGAATGTAGTTAGCACAATTCATTGCTTCAGCCCAAAACACTTGATCAAGAGACTTATGTAGTAGCATGCAAGTGGTTATCTCCTTGAGGGTTTTGTTTCTCCTTTTAGCAACATCATTCTACTGTGGTGTGTATGGTACTGAATGTTGAAGGTCAATTCCCTCTTGAGTACAAAAGTCTATAAGTCTTGAGTTCACATACTCCCCTCCATTATCTATTTAAAGGACTTTGATGGCTTTCTCTAACTACTTTTCCACTTGAGCCTTGAAGATGAGAAATCATTCAAACACTTCAATCTTATGAGCCATGAAGAATACCCATGTATAGTGAGAGTAGTCATCAATGAAGGTGAGTGCATAGCGAGAATAACAAATGATGGCATTGGAAATGGGCCTGCCACATCACTATGAACTAGTTCAAGAACACATTGTGCTCTCCAAGACTTACCCTTGTCAAGCATTTTTTCTGGATGCTTCCCAAGTGTGCAACCTAAACAAACACCATCTAAAAATTGGACTTGAGGTAGACCATTAACCATGTTCTTGCTACTAAGTTGTTGAAGATACCTATAGTTGAGATGTCTAAACCTCTCATGCCACATTTTCTTTCTATATTTAAATGAATTAACAAGGCTTGTGCATTTGATTTAGGCACAAAGGAAGAGAAAGTGTAAAGCCTTGAATCATGATTGGCATCACCTATTGCAACCATAGAGTCATCCTTGATGCTCTTTACTACCACTAAATCTAGAAGAAATTCAACCTTGTTTCCACCTCCATAGTAAGTGATTTGGAAGATTAAAAGAAGGTTAGAGGTAAGATTAGGAACACAAAGAACATCCTTGAATGCTTCATTTTCCATGTCAACTTCACCTTTTCCTTCAACTTCCACTTTAGTATCATCTCCTACAAAGATGTGAGGTACCTCTGAAGGTGTCAATGAAGAAAAATCTCTTTTTGAAGCACCCATGTGATGTGTGGCACCTAAGTCAATAATCCATTCTCCCTAACTAACAATTTTTGTGAGGAAATCTTGCTCTTTGTTCTTAGAATCTGAAGATGAAGATCATTTCTCCTTATAAACATTAGGAAATAGAACATTGTGTTTCTTCATGATTTTCTTCAACTCATCAATCTGCCTGTGATAACACTGATGTTCATCATGAACTGTCTTCTTACAAATGCACAATTCTTCTTTTCCTAATTATTGCCCCCCTTTTTGTTGGTATTAGAGAAGACTTTCCTTGTTGTTGTTGTTGATTTGATGTTGGCTTTTCTATTTCCCCTTGTTTTTTGTCTTTCCACTTCTTCTTTTTGCCTTTTCCTTTGTTTGAACTTTCACCAGCTAAATATTTAGAGCTCTCATTGTTAGCCACCAATGCCTTAAACTTTGAAGACTTGAGAATCTCCACTATTATTAGCTTAGCTTTTTCATCCTCTAACAATTAAGCATAGTCATTAAAAGTGATTTTCTCATAGGAAGTCCCTAAGGTAGTCTTTGTGGTGTTGAAAGAAGAGACAAATGTGGAGTATTCAGATGGCAACTTATTGTGAATTAGATAAATCAACCTATCATATTTATTGAGACTACAACAATTAGTCAATTTTGTTCTCAACTCATTCACCTTAATTATAAAATCTTGTATAGAATCAAAGCTCTTAGGATCTAGGGAGATAAGCTCATCATCAATCTTCTAGACATCCTCCTCAGTCACTTTCCCATATAGGTTTTCAAGAATATCCCAAGTTTCCTTGGATGTATTATATTTTATGATCTGATAGAGGATTTTGTCATCAACCCCTAACCTAAGAAGACTTAGGGCTTTCCTATGTATTGTTTGCCAAGCATTGATATCACTTTGAGATACTTGATCACCTGTTGGTTTAGGAAATGAACCATCTACATATTGAGAGACTTCTACATTCATCAATTTACACCACTTTTTAAACTTACCATGCGGCATAGTTATGTGGTGTTAATTTTGGAATCTTAAGATTTTCCATAATGCAAGGAAAGAAAGATAACAACAAGAAAAGAGGAACACAACACCAAGAGACACCCCCTCTTTTCACTCAATCAAAAACCCCCCCAAATGAATGATTTTGGCATGTTGTACTTAGTGCATTTACAATAGCCACTTAGAAATTTAGGCCTAAGTGGTCTTTTGATTTTGTTATTTACAACTTCCTCTAGGAGTTCAAATATGGTAATTTCAAAAAAATGGAACCTAAAAATGTGTCCAAATGAGTCTGTATGAAGCATTTGAAGTTGCAAAATATAGGATTGGATAGGTACAATCACTAAAAACTGAATTTTCTAACAAATTTGTCCACCAAAGCTAGAAAATAATAGCACCACTAAAAAAATTACGAAATTCTAGCCAAAATAAAAAAATTCTTGCACCTGATTTGGAGTCTAGATGAATGAGTTATGGCCTCCTGAAGTCAAACTGGGTGACCGCAAGAAGTTGGGTTGCAATTCCGTGAAAGTCAGATCTGCGGAATTGTACTTCTCAGAAATGGGTACCTAATCTTTTAAAAATTAGGTACCTATTTCTAAAATTACACTTCGGGCACCTGAGCCAAATTTTAAAAATCGGGTACTCGATATTTAAAATGGATCGGGTGCTCGAGCCGCTTAACTATCAGGCACCCACCTTTTTAAGAATCAGGTACCCAAGTTTTAAAAAATTAGGTACCCGATTGCTTAGAAATTGAGTACCCGATTTTTTACAAATCGGGTACCCAATTTTTAAAAGTTTATACAAGCACTTTTTTGGCATTTTTGAGGTCATTTTCATGACCTCAATAATGGGAGCCCGATTAGAGATGCATACGAGAGCCCGTTTTCTAGCCCTACTGACTACCCCCTTGCTGCTAGTTTTCGATAGACAGATATTTTAATATGTTTTATATTATTTTACTTTTTTTTTTTTCAATTTTCAATTTAATATGTATGTTAATTTATTGTTTTTCCACTTTTAATATGTACGTAAAATTGTAAATTTACATTGTTAATGAACTTAAATGTTTAAATTTTTGTATTTGTTAATTAAAATATAGTTTCATAAATGTTTATTTAAAAAAATATTATTTTAGATGTTTTGAAATGTATTTATTACAATGTTGAATGATTAGATTAGATGTAAATTTATTGTTTAAACATGTAATTTTACAAATAAATATAACCTCGACCTAAAACCATATAACCTCGACCTCAATTCATTGTTTAAACTATAATCTTGACCTAACCATATAAATAAAACCCTAAACATATATAAAATAGTTAATCACATAACAGCCTGCCAAGGGATCCAAACAAAAAACTTATAGTATTTAAAATGATTTTACTTAAATTGTATTGTACTTTGTTTCATGGATCGAAAATGGATGATGTAAATTATTTTATAAATGTATATTCTTTCAGCCTTTCATACCTTGTGACATGTACAGTGGATGATTGTGCATTCCAAATTAATTTGCCAAGTGGCATTCAGAACAAATGTATATAAATTATTTAAATGGATTGAACTGAAGTAGTTAATATGAACTTTCATGTGGATGTGTTATTTATTTTACTTTTAGTAGTTTATAATTATTTAAAAATGAAATGTAAATGTGTTCATTAAGGAATGCAATTTCTTATGTTTTTTATAAATGTAAATTATTGTATGTATGTTATTGCTTTCTTAGTAAAACTTTTGATTAGTTCTTCGGATCCCTTGGCTGGGTGTCATTTAGGATTAGTTCTATAATGTCAATTTGTAAATTGAATTTAACTCTAATCATAACCCTTACTATCATCTTAACCTAAGTAATCTTAATTTGCTAAAACCTACACCAGGTAATATATAAATAATTAAATAACTTTCCTATCTTACCTTGAGTACTAATTTTATAAATGTCAAACCCTAAGTTTGATAGGTAACGCTGGCCCTTAACTAATTAATATTATACTTATAAATCAAATTGAATTAAACCATTATCATAAACCTAATTATATATGCCAACTTAAGAGTAGAAACCTTGAATTTAACCTTAAAAATCCTTTCCCCAACCATTAACCAAATTGAACCATTACCCTAGAAGATTGAACCAAGTTAAACGTTGACCTTAAGACTAAACCAAATCACCCTAAACTAGAACTCAATAATATATTGAACACTTTAAAAAAAAAATCAAACCTAACTTTTTTGAATTAATGTTGGTTTTTAATCTAAAAGCTCTAACTATAATTCTATATCTAAAACCAAATTTAGCACTTTAAAACTTAATTCAATTTATTAACTCTTGTCCTAATTGAAACCTAAGCATGTAAACCTAATCAAACAGTACAAACCAAATTGAACCCTAATCCTAAAACTAATTAAACATTGATATCAAGGTCTCAAAATGATACATCAAACAAAAATTAGAAGAGACTTGAATGAATCAGGCATCTAATTAAGTAACCCTCCCCGACCATCAAGAGGTGGAGGTGTCCACATCAGTGTGAGTACGAGCCCAAACTAGACCCTTAGATGGGTAGCCTAAATGTTTATTACCTTTGCAGAATGGAAGGCCACATAACAAAATATTGCCTTATTCTATAAAAAGAAATACCCACCCCCTAGTGATATATATATATATATATATATATATATAAAATAAGATCTTTTTCCTAATTTTACTATCAATTTTTTTTGTTTAGAAGATGATGATAGTTCTAGAAGATAGGGATAAAATGAGAACCATCATTCCTAGAATGAAGATGCATTATTCAAATTGATAAACCCATTTCTATCATAAATCAACTCCATCCAAAAAATTAGTAATGAGAAATCCCTACGTCAAGTAATCAATGGAGGGCTCATAAAATTGATCAAGTGATCAACAGAGGGCTCATAAAATCCCTAGGTCAAGTAATAAATTGATCCCCAAGGGGAGATAAGAATCTCATTAAAAATTAGAGACAAGACACTCCTAAATGCGTATCATACAAAATAATTATTGCCAAGGTCTTAGCCTCTAGACTAGAACATATCCTACCCAAGATCATTAACCCTACATAAAAGTGTTTTGTTAAGGATATTTATGCATATTGGAGAACTTGATAACCTATTGGAAGACTTTGGATTGAGAAACATTTCTAGGATAGAGTGTAGGCATGCTCAAGTAATTGATTATGAAAATGTCTACAAAAGGGTGGAATGGAGTTTCACTATGATGATGTTGCAAGCCCTCCATCCAATATTAAATGTCAAATGGTGTCCTCTCTTATGATTGGTGTCAAGGTTTTAGTAAAGAAATTAATGGGATTAGATCATAATTTTTAGGACTCTCTAGATCAATTATGAAAGGGTGTCCTCTTGCATCGTCTTTATTTTTTATTGTTGAACATTGACTCCTTACATTATCTCCTTAGAGATAACCAGTTGTCTCTAAAAGTTAGAGGATCTACTCTCCAAATAATTAATAAGTATCTAATGTACATAGTTTTTTGATAATATATTTGTATTCTTTTTAAGCTAGAAGAGTGCAACATGAGTCATTTAATGATCAAATTGGACCTCTTTTCTTTGTATTGGGTAGTAAGATTTATGTCTCTACATCTATCTTATTGGGGCTAAATATTGAGTCCCCTACCTTGTGTAGTAAATATGGTATTGGATGGAGATTTCATAATTAAGTGGTTAGGTACCTAGGGATTCCATTTGTACTAAACCCTAACATATAAATGAAATGTTTCTTTATATCAACAAGAAAATCTTTGGAAAACTCAACAATTGGAACTCTTATTATCTCACTTTGGTTGGTAGAATTCAAGTATGTTAAAAGATTCTCTCCTTGAATATTGGGTGTAAGTTTGTCTTCTTCCTGTTCATTTTATTTAAATCAATTTGGTCTTCTATATAAATCTATTAGGACCATTTTGTGGATAGCCAAGGGATTACTATGGGAATAAAATGGATAGCCAAAGCTTCATAAGGCAATGAATTATGGATTATGATTAGAATTAGGATTATTATATGGTTAGGGATAGGGTCATGTAAATTAGTTCATTACCTAACATGATCTACACTTATAGTTTGCATTAAAAAGTCGATAATAGTTAGCATTCAAACTACAATCATAAATATTTTTTAATCAAATCATAATTCTATCTCTAAGCTTTCATTAGATAATTGTAACCTTAACTCTCATCTTAGGACCATAATAGATATTCGATACATGTAAATATAATTTTAGCTAAAACCATAATCCTAGGTAAGTTCCCTAACATTAAAGGATCGCAATCATTATAATAATCTTAAGCTTAGCCATCATGAAAATTGTTAACATAACAAAATTGTAAACCATAACCTTGTCATAATCTTAACTTTGTTTCATCCTGAGACATGAACATGTATAATCCATAATGAGTTCATACTTAAAAATTTAGTATTTAATGTTTAATTTGACTTAAGTGTTTAACTTTATTTATTTAATTGATATGATTTTAATAAAGATATGCACATTTATATAGATCTAATTGATAAATTTAAGATTTAAATTTTATTAAATAGTAATTTTTTCATGTATTGTGTTGTGTTTTATTTTTGATGTGTTTTATGTTTTATGTTGTTTAAATATATATGCAGATTATATTTGATGGACCCACTGCCACCCCCTCCCCCTCCCATACCCCCACCTCTGCCACCTCCATCTCCACCTCCACCTCCACCTCTACCTCCACCTCCACCTCCACCCACACCTCCACCACCCACTGCAGATGAGCTCTGCGAGACCATGAGGCATAACCTCAATGAACTCATGAGTGATATAGAGGCTATCCGACATGAGAGGCACCCCCCCCCCCCCCTCACCTACTACATCTTGCAGATAGCATGCAAGGCGTGGTTGACTCCATTCATCATTTTTTCATTTAGATCATGGAGGGAAAACATTTGTGCCTTCTACTCTGATGGCTTATCATACAGAGAGGTTTATAACTAGCATATAGGTAAAGGAAATTTTCAACATTATTTTGTAAACCCTAAGATGGTTGAACCAATTAGTGAGAAGAAGCCTCACATTTTCATTAGGTGGTGTACACATCCGTGCATAGCAGCACATTTTTGGGAGTGGTGGTGGATGGTATTTGACCATCCACCATACGCTAACCATGAGGTACCCATGTACTTCCTTAGGAATTTATGGGCTGAGTTTGAGTTGGGTTTGAAACCCAACTATTTTGATATGAAAGCATTTCAGGGGGTTGGTAGAGGGAAGCCTCAAGATAGGCCTGGGGCAAAGCTAAGTGATAGAATGAGAAACTGCAGGTGAGCTGAGCCCCTTGTACCTCTTCCTTCGCATGTTGTGCCTACTCCTCACCATAATCATGCAATTTCATCTTCTTTTACCCATTTTAGTGTCCTTTCAAGAAATTTAGTATAGCAGTGGACGCAGGTGGTACATGATCCTCGACTTGGACATGTTTGTACTAGCTGTGGAGGCATATGCACAGGCCCCCACAGTGATCCTGGTGCAACACACAATGGCCATTATGCTAAGGGTGCAAATTTTGATGATGATGTATATGCTGCTTGTGGTGATGGTAGTGACGAGATAGATGTGTCATCATTTGTTGACCTCATGCAGTAGGGAGAGCCTGGAGAGAGTCAAGAGGAGCAGGTAAAATTTTAATTTCAATATAAATATAAAGTGCACATAATTATTTACTTTCTACATACATGTGTAATTGTATTAACTATATTAATTTGTACTTTTCAAATAACAGAGGATGGATGACATTGTGCCTCCTAGGAGGCAGTATAGTCTTTTTTCAAGACCTACAGATGTTGGCATCCCTTATACGGTATGCACTTTGAATTACACTATAAAAATGTACATTCAAATTTGAATTTAATAACATGTGCTCATATGTTCTTTTTATTTGATTTTGTAGGGATTGTTTGTATCTACACATACTGATGTTAGTACAAGTCCTACTCCAGTTACCATTGAGGCACAGCCTCAAATACATGCAGTATGAACTTTTGACTGAAGACAAATAATTTGTATTATTTTTATGTATGTACATTATTATTAACTTATAATCTGAACAATTTTGACTCACATGTATATATATTTTATGTGTTTTGATTTTACGAACAGGAGCATGGATATCATACTCATCCATACAGGCCTCGGTATAGTCTATTTTTGACTCCATTTTATGATTATCGTGCTAGCATACCTGTAAACACATCTGTGACATTGGCTACTATTCATGTATATTTAATTTTGACTAAACATTTATGTATCCATAATTTTAGGACTACGTCACCACGAGTGTTGCTGAGAGCATAGGACTTAACCAGATGGAGGTACCTACATCATCATTTGAGGTCAGTATTGTGATTTATGTACATAATGTATAGTTCATTATGCTCTAAAATTAAATTTAAAAAAAATGTATGTATTGTAAATTACAGGACCTCACCACTGCTACATTTGGTAGTTTTGACAGTGCGCCTCCTCCTATTACTGAGGGACACCCATCTCATGTGGTATAATTTATTTTATTATGTAGTGAATATTTAATTTATTTGCAAGCTAGATTTTGAGACCCATTTCAATCAAGCAAGTACATGATGAGACATGCCTCATGTTACACAGGGTCATACATCTACCTCATAGAGTGTCTGACATGACGAGATGACTCATATTACACCTGATGATCCATCTGAGTCCTCTTCGCGTGGATCAAAGAGGAAATTCAATTAGATAGATTAGGTCTTGTTGGCACCTATAGATTGTGTTTTTATGATGTATATATATTATTTATGATGTATGTACACTTTGTGTTAGGATAGTTAAAATTGTATGTTAGACCATGTATTTTTTCACTTCATAGATCATGTTATGATGTATGTTAGACCATGCACTATTTTTTTATGATTTCTTATCATGCTTGCATATGTAATACATATATTACTATGTTTCACCATGTTTTAAGTATATTCAAACCATTTTCTTTATTCTAACATATTTTATTCATGAACATATGACACATTTTGTAAGTATATATGTAAGATGAACAATAATTTTAACTATCTATAGAGCATTATTGGATAAATATCATATCAAATTTATGCATTGAGATAATTTATACAAATAAAATTGACCTACTCGATTAAAAATGTATTGATAACATACCTAACAATGTATCATAAGTGATCTTAATGTGTTGTTTGGTAATGTAAGACTCATTATCACCTAATAAGACCTATTATGTGGTAGTAAACATATGAATACCTATCATAACCTATAACAAACATAATGACTTATTAGGACTCCCATGTCCCCTTAAGACACACATGTATGGATAATGTACCTAACAATGTACATCATAAGTGATCTTAATGTGTTGTTTGGTAATGAAAGATATAATCAATACAATGAATACAATGAGTAATGATCTTTAAATTATCATGTGCAAGTGACTTTTTTTTAATATTACAATCAATACTAATTTGAAACTTCAAACAAACATTAATTTAAACATGCTTGACTATAAAAGTAATGGAACAAAATAGGAGGTCATTACTTAAATTGACAATTAATCTATAATAATTTATCAAGTGCACATATCTTTAACTTTCAAATAGAAGTAAACTCTCATTTTTGAATTAGTTTGTACAACATATTTCACAATATATGTAAGACAATGTCAATGATATATTTATAGTTCACTGAACTCATTTGAAACATAAAATTGGTTGAACACATCTCTTCAAATGAAGTCCTGTAAAATAAAAATGTAAAACAAAAACACACATGTTAATATACACATAAATTAATATTCAAGTTATCTAAACTATGTAAATATATATGTGTAATTTGTATGTACTTACTATGTGAAATTGCACAAGATGTTGATGTTCAATCCACTTTAACATTTAAATTTGCATAAATTGTAATTGAGACCTGAATAAGAGGTATATAAGTTCTCTAAATTGGTATTGACAACACAAACATACATGTAATTAAATTATATAAGTACATATATATAAAAATAATACAATAATGAAAAAACTTACATGTGTTTGATTTAAATGTAGTCATCCCACTGTACCATCTGCATCCTCCCTCTTTTGCAATGCATCTATGATTGTCTCGTGCTCATCCATTGAAATTGTCCATAATACCTTATTGGCGGCTCTCCCTTTGTATCTTTCTAATTTGATATTTGTTGCCACAACCAAATGAGAATAGTGTAAAATATTCTTTTCAGTTTGGTAGTCTTCAAATGTTGGCAAACCATTTCTTCTTGTTAGGTATTTATGTAGCCAAGTGCCAGCTACAACAACAGACCTGATTGGATACTCAAAACCATCATCGTCTACTTGATGACATGTCATTTTTTTCTTAGGTTCCAGACATCTAGCTAGCCAATACTCAGTCTGTTCATCATTATCACTAGGTGCAATAATAGCATAAACATGTCCTACAAGATAAGATAAAGTATAGAAACACTTTAATCACTCGTGTACATATGAAAATTATATAAATTGAAGCATGAGATCACAAAAAAATCTAATTGAATTGTGCATACCAAGTTTTATGAGGTCTGAAATATGATAGTCTTCTGATGCAAAAGTAACATTATGGCCTTCATTTACTATATCATCTTCAAAATGTGTGTCAGTAGGTGCTAATGATCTTTTTTGCCAATCTTCAACCCATTCTATATTCTCACATTCTTCCCATTCAACTGCAAGACAAAATTGACAAAAACAACAAGCTCCCTAATCCATATAGTCCAAGTGTTAGAATCTGAACTCCTTAATGAATGCCATTTAGCTAAATCACTAATTGTATCACAATCATATCTTGAAGGGATATTATTTTCTTCAACTAGGTAGAAGAAATGTTTGATTGTAGAGTTTTGACTTGATCCCATGTATAAATATTTGTTACACCATTCGACAATCTCATGTGCATTTTTGAATTTAGCTTTTTCTTCAAATTTTAATTGCTCTTTACTAAGGGCTCTCTTCACACATGCACCGGCACCATCATGTTCTCCTTTACCATTTTCAGCCTCAAAAATACTCCACACATGTTGGATATTAGTTTGCTTATGTGTCCTACTCAACCAATAGAACATTCTAGCATTCTTGAATTGTCTTGTACAATTATCTGACCATATCCAATGTTGTGTCATTTGAATTTGTCTCTCTTTTAAATTATCATAAAAGACCTTGAAACAATATTGGACAAACTCAGATGAATGGAGTTTATTATCACTTAAATAAAAATGGTACTCTCAATATTTTTTGATCCTCCTCTGTACTATCAGGTGCATGCCTATAAACTATATGAACATAAATTGTTACTTGCACTAAATTGTAATATTGTGGTTGTACCTCTTCTTGCAGTGCAAGCGTGTAGTTCTTTGCAAAGTCGACAACTGAAAGTATAGTACCAATTGGAAATTTATTCTTACATATGTGAAATTGTCAATCAAGCCATCTAGAATATTGAGAGTGTTTAACATATTTTGGTATGATCACACTCTTAAACTCATCCATAAATGCATGACAACTAACTTTATTTGTAACTAGATCACACCTTCTTCCAAAATTCCCATCCTTCAATGGATATTCAATAGTTTTGAATCTTTTTACCTCAACTAATTGTTGTCCAAAAGTAGTCAAAGCATTTTCATGCAAACATTCATCTAACAAAGAAAGATTGCCGCACATATCACATGTACTAGAAAGACATGCATTGAAAAGAAAGTATTGATCATTAGGTAGCTTACAAAACAAACCTAATATGAAATCTTTTATAGTTTGAGGTGGTATTTTTACACTACATTCTTGCAACATTTCTTTACTATGCATGGTACCACATATAGATTGAAATACATCATAATGGTAACGAAATTGAATATGAGTTTTACAACAACATGTGATTCTTCCCTTGTTAATAGTTACATACCATGGTTTACACTTTCCAAAAGATCTTTGACTAATGGTAATATTTAATACCTTACCATCTACAAATTTTTTAAACAATTCAATTTGAGTCATGTCCAAAAGGTGTTTAGGATGTGGATCACGTATTTTTGACCCAATTCTCAATTTAAGAACATCTCTTGAATTAGGTGATACTCTTGTATTATCATGCCAAAAAATTTCAATCAAACTTTTGATTTCACTAGTAAGTTTCATATCACATCTCAGGAGTCTACCACTAGAAGTCCATAAAATATTTGCTGGATCACATTCAAAGTTAACCCTTCTCTTTACAGCTCTTTCTAAAGTCTTACGATTCACATTAAGATATCCACTTATGTTGGTAATCAATCTTTTGTCAGATGTTGATTTGTTAACTAAAGCTATTGTTATTGCTCATCGTGCTGCATTCTTATCTTTAGACTGACTTCTCTTTTCAATAACATCAAAGGCACTAGCAACAGTGGATACAACTTGTTTTAAAGACTCATTTTTATTCTTGGGTTTTGCATACATTCCCAACCTTCTCATTACTTTTTGCATTTTAGACATTTTAATTAGTTGCAACATTAGCTGACATTGAAACCCAAATTTCTTATTATAAAAAAAATGCCTATACAATCTATTAACATGTGTCCTAATTTGTCTCCATGAAACCAATCCCTCAAGATTATCTAACACATCATTAGGAATATGAAAATTATGTTCAGACACTTTACTATCATCCTAACATGTTTGTTCAATAGTTGGTGTTTCTATGTCTACATTCATGCAATTTTTATTTTCAGACACTTTACTATTTTCACTGTTATTTGGGATTTGAATATCATTTTTAAATTTTTTTGGCATTTCTTTTGGGGAAGGCATTTCAATTGGAGTGTTTTGTGCATGATCGTTTGATAATTGCTTCTCATGAAGAAAATCTAAATCGTTTAAATCGTAACCTGCTTCTAAAAAATCACCAATTTCATCATGAGAGAAAATTTGAGGGTTTGGAGACACACCTATATTGAATGCATGATTAGAATGTGCATCTGAATTTTCTTGTATTGGCTTCTCTTCTTTGACTTCTTCATCCATTGTGGTATCTTCAATGTCTTTCTCCTTTGAAGCATTGTTCAAGTCTCTAATTCTCTATCTTCTCTCTCATTGACGTTGTGCTTCATTCTCTTTATTTGTTGCAATCTCCTCATTTTTCAGAACTCTTGCTTTCTTCTTTCTTCATTGTTTTGATCCCATGTTTGCACCAATTTTGAATTTGAATCAGTAGCCTGCAAATTGTATAAGAGGACAAGAAAATAGAATAAGCGTGACAAAATTTGATGTTGCAAGTTGAAACTATTGTTCAATCATTTCAATCATTGAAATTGGGTCGGTGGGGCAACTTTTGGGACCCAACAGGTACATGAGAAACGGTTACCCGATTTCTTAAAAATTGAGCACCCAATTCTTTAAAAATTGGGTACCCATTTACAAATCAGGTAACCAATTTTCAAAAGAATTAGGTACCTAATTTTTAAAAATTCAGTATATAACGGTTCAAAGCAATCGGACACCCGATTTGTGAATTACAAATCGGGTGCCAGATTCATGAGACATGAGCGGGATTTTGGTATGGCTCCTGACTTTTGCATGGGGTTTTACCTTGGGGAAAGGCATGGAATAGGCTTGGTCCCACCAAGCCATGCCTTTGTGCTCCTTTTTTTTCTAAGGCATTTAATCGACAATTTCTAGTATTGTTGTAATTTTTTTATAGTCATTCCTATTTAATTCTTTGACGAGACAAAAGCCCATTATAGGCCTTGTTGTTTTGATCTCAAAAATGTAAATTTTATAGTGTTATTAGTTTATTTTCTATTTTTCCATTATTTATTAATCAAAACTATCTCCTAAATGTTAAAAAGTGACATTCACTAAACTTTAATAACTTTTTTATTTTATAATTTTTCTTAAATTAATTTATATGTCATCAATCTACATACAATTCTTTTGATGTTAAATTTTTTTTTTTTGAAAAAATTGAGATTTTGATCAAATTATGTTGTCCATACACGAGAGGTTTTAAAATTTACCTTTATAGCCAATTAGTAATTAATAATAAAAAAATTATTCAACAAAAAATTAAGAAAAAATATTGTCATCAATCTTAGGTGTATTAGGTAACTCCCTTTAAAACGATTTGCAAAAATTCATTTATTTGTGTCAATTAATGGTGTCTGTACACGAGCATGGTATGGTCCTGAAATAGGCATTTTGAAAAAGTGATTTTTAAAGATCCATAAGAAAAAAATAATCTATCATATGGGTGCACAAATAAATTACATATTCAAAAACTAGATTCCGAACACTAAAAATTTTATTTCTGGAGTTTCTTAATATTCAATCTCTAGATATCTCAAATTTTGACATCAATTGACAAAAAATTTCAAAAACAAGAAAAATACTTCCACTTTTTGGCCAAAAGTGAGACCCAACTTCTTGCACTAACCCAGCTATCAAATCAAAACTACATATGGTGAGGGGCTACTTAGAAAAACACTCTGTTAAAATTGACATCCAAATAGACATCACAGTAGTGCAATATGGCCTACTTTTGATGGTAAGACAATCATCAAATTTAGGCTCATGAAATGCTGATGTTAGCAAAAAAAGGCCAGCCAAGCTGATATGGCAGTTTGTATGACTATTTTTCTAGAGCCATACAATGAGGTGGAAAGTACAGATTGTATGGTAGTGCTTACATGGTAGATCTAATGTGTCAAATTCTAATTGTGTGCTTGAGTTGGCAGTGCTAATGTGGGCCAAACAGGGCATCTGCATTGGTAGTTAATGTGCATATGGTGGAAGCTGAGCTGATCAAGGGCTTTGACATGGTTGGAGGTCATAGGAGAGAGTAGCTAGGGGGGTGTGATGGATGACATTGGAGTTTCAATATCGTTAGTGGCTTGAAGCATATCCGAGGTGGGAGGGTAGATGTCATCATAGGGAGGATGGCTGATCGTAATGAGTCACTGGCAGGTCTTCTTTTTTTGAGCAATTGTGTCGGTAATTGTCCCACATTCACCACATAAACAAACACAACTTTGTTTAAAAAGTGGATGCCGCAGATGCAAGGTAACTCCAAGCTATGGATGTGGTATTAACACCAGATGTTGATGTGATGACTACCAGTTGGAAATGTATCTATCAAAATATGTGGAAACTTTGGCCACAGTGTGATGAAGCCTTATCTCACTGGTAGAATAGGGGATATTCCAACTGTTGGTGCTAGGATTTTACCATCTAGTTTCTTGCAACAAATGCTTCTCTACAAGCCTGATGACCAAAAATTCAAAAAAGCAAATCCAAAAAAATGTAGAGAAATTGTAGATAGAAAAAAATGTAGAGAAAATACAGATCCAAAAATCAAATACATAGATCTAAAATGATCATACCAATTTCATAAATCGAACCTTTAGTGCTGGTTTGCAAAAAAATTTGCCTCAGTTTTGACTATGGCTTCGAGTAGGAAAATTTATAGTCAAAAATCACCGAATTGATGCTCTGGACACAATGGTGAGGTACACTTTGGCTCTAGATACTCTCAATAGCTACAGATAATTTGGATCTGAATCAAGGTCCTTCAAGATGTGAAGTAAAAATGGTCTCTAATGGCTATGAGATGATGCTCGCTCAGCTTTGATACCATGTAAGAATTTTCCGTAGGGAAAAATGACACCAAGATCAAGAAGCTCAATAAAAAAGAACAATATGGAACAAATGATGTATGATCATAATAACAATATGAGAATAAATTGACTATACATGTACACTAGAAGTGCCTGTATATAAAGGCGTCTAGAATGACTAGGACTTAGCAAAATGATAAGCCTCACAACTAAGCACATGTCCACCAAGAGTGGATTATCCTCCATTGAGCACAGGAGTTTGTGCAATGATGAGAAGATAAACTTACATAAGTGTTTCACATAAAAAAATGTAGTAGACACCATGTGCTTAATTAGAGTGTGAACAACTATGTTGTCAACATGACAACTGAATTGATTATGCAAACTCCTATGTTGTAGACACCATGTGCTAAATTAGAGTTGCTAACTCTTATGTTGTCAACAAGACAACTCATATGAGTACACAAACTCTTAGCTGTCTAGCTAATAAATTATAAAATAATGCATTAAGCTAAGTAAACTTAAGTGTAAATAGTGATTAATTATTTGCACTAACCAAGATTTCATCTTCAGACCAAAAATCAGACATGCAAATTTTTTTTATATCTAAAGACCTAAAATATCATGTATAATTATCAAGCGCAACTTAAATAAAAAATAATAATGTATAAGAACTATAATAGACCAAAAATATGTGACCTTAACAATATAACATACCACAAAATTGATTTAGCATAGGGGCATCATGTATTGTCCATATAAGCATTTCATGGAATTGAAATTGTATTTGTCCTAGATTGATCTAGAGATGTCATACATAGTGACCCCAATCCATAACTTCAACAACTCATCAATAAGGGGTTCAATATACATGTTCATATCTTTAACTTGGTACTTACCTAGTAATTGAATGTGTAGAACCAGAATCAGTATGCAAAGAACATTAACAAATAAAGTAAACATTCACAAACCAAAAACTAAATTCACATATATTCTTAGACTAAGAAAGAAAATAAGAAGTGCAAACCTCACGAGAGAAAACACTCCATGCTTTCTTGATTCTGTAGATGTGTCCTTTTGCTATGGATGTATGCTCAAGATGCTCAAAAGTTGCTTCAATGGAGATGGGTAATGGCAAATTGGTAGCTTTGTGAGCTCTCAATTTGGCATTATAAGGGTATGGTTGATGGCTTTGGTTCTCAAAATAGCATGGTAACTTTAGCTCAAAGATTGTTGATGAAATGGCTTGGGATGGGATTCAATTTATAGGCTAAGGGGTAGAGGGATGGAGGGCTTAGATGCAAGGATGGATGAAGGCTTAAGGAGGGCTAAGATGCACTCAAAGGGGAGCACATGGATTGTGCTTGTTTAGCACCAATGGGAAGGTGACACTTGTCACAAGGAGGATGAGTGTGAGAGGGTAGGGTTAAGGGTTGGTTAAGGGCATGATGAGTGGGGTTGAGTATGTAAGAGGGATGTAAGAGGAATGAGTGTGGAAGAGGGAAGAGTGTGGAAGATGGGTGTAAGAGTCATGAGTGGGCTTGTAAGAGTCTTTATGTTTTGTAAGAGCACTCATGACTTTGTGGTTGAGTTTTTTTGAGGGGAGACTTTGGTTTGGATTAGGAAAGTCTTAAACTTGTTTAAGGAATGTGACAACATTAGGGGGTGGATTAGGCTTGGGTTTAGGATTAGATTAGGGATGTTAGAGATGTGCAAGTGGATGGCATTAATGAGGGTGGGTGAGTTAGTGGCTAAGCTTGGTTAGTATGGGTGGATGGGGTGGATTAGGCTAAATGGAGGATTAGAGATAGGTTAGGGCTTTTTTGAATTTGAGGATTTCATTTATCAAATAGATTTATTTAATAAATGGGGATTTTTGGAATTAGATAGGAGAAAAGGATTTAATTGATAAATAATAGATTATTTGATTTATCAATTAGGACTATAGATGATTAATTAAATTAATCAACTAGGCGATGACAAAGGATTAATTAAATAAGAATTTAATTAATGATGCCTTTAGAGATGGCTAAATTAGATTACCAAAGTAGTGTAATCAAATTTAGGTGTCTACATTTTGCCCCTCTTTGACATAGTGTTGAGACAACACTATTTCAAAGAAGTTTGAATGAAGACAACATGAGGAAGATTTTTTAGCAACAATTTTGCCCCAGTCTCGGATAAGAAGAGGAGAGACTAGACTTAGATGATGCCCCCTCAAGAAGGCGGCAGGGAGAGAAATGAGGCTTGACGACTTCTTGAAAAGTACAAGAAATTGAGATGAGCTGAGACGCTGGTTGGCGAAGAGAAGGGGCTGAATTAGCTCAAACTCTCACTACGGGAGAATGATAAAGGGAAATCAGAGGCACAATAGTAAAGCAAGCTTAAGAATTTCCAAGATTGGGGGGGGAGATGGAGGAGCGGAGTGCTATAAAAGGAATCCATTGAAGCTTTTTGAGCGGGGGGATACTTCAAAGAGAAGTACCACCATGTAGTTGAGCACTAGATTTGCTATAGGACTGTTGGTTAATTGCCAAGGTTACCAAGAACATCAAGGCCTTTTCACCAACCGTCCAGAGGACTGACGAACTGACTCAAAACAAACACACAAGGATTGCCCTAGTATCACACATGAATCCCAGAGGAGGCAGCGTGGAAATGACACTAGGTAACCCACAAGCAGAAAAAGAAAACAAGCAAAAGACCTGATCAAGACCTTACGCTCTAATTGCCCCATTCGCAGCATACCATGATATGGAAGATCATGGAAACCTTGAGGAGGGAACAAGGAGATTGCTTGGAAAAGATATTTCAAGACCCAAAAGGGAAGATCCCAAATCAAAAGAAAGTGAAAATCCAAAAGAGAACTATCTTCCAATGAGATGGGTAAGACAAGGTACTAACGGACCAAGATCAGACATGAGGAAAGCTATATCTTGCAAAAATATATCAGAGAGCACCTAAGCTGATGGATCTGGATGAGTGATGTGTCTGGCAAGCTGAACTAAGAAGGATAACACTTTGGTGATAGGAGATCTAGCTAAAGGATGCATTGGAATATCTAACCAAGGTGTGCAATGTGTGCAAGATGTTGACCAAGGATGAACTAACATGAAAGCCGGATAGATACAATGATACTAAGCTAAAGAGGATGTATAAGCTGACAGACCAAGATATGTTACAAATGTACAAGTTTGTTCATGTTTTGGTTTTTTATGAGATGGAAATTTTTGTGAAGGATGGGATGTCTATAATAGTTGATAGGTGGACAGGTAGATGGTTTGTGAAAAGCTTAAGGAAAATGGGATTCTGTGTGTGCATGTGGTAGGATACGGGCTAGGGTACAAGATTATTTATAAGCTGGAATATGGTACAAGCTTTGGACAAGATTTGGATATATACAAGGTATGGTACAAGATTTACAAGGTATAATACAAGCTTTGGTACAAGATTTACAAGCTGTACAGGAGGTATTGACAAGCTCCATCAGATTTTGGATATTTGATTGGAACACCAAGGGAACAAGTAGGTGTTTTATGGGATGGTGGGTGGATGGATGAGGGATAGGATAGTGACAGATAATGGATTTGTCTTTAGCACACAAGGCGCCTAAATTACCAAGTTTTTACCAAGGTACCTATCCAAGGCGCTTGAATTGCCAAGTTTTCACCATTGGACACTTATTTCTCTTTACTATTTTTTTTTTGTATTTTTTCAAAAGCTGGGTATACCAAGGATCTTCAAGCATAGAACTTCTTGAGGTGAATGATGTTAGTGGGATCATTCAAGAGTTCTCCTTCTGGTGTAGATAATTGATAGGCTCCAGAGCCAAAGGAGGCAGTAACCACATAGGGACCAAGCCATGTAGGTTCAAACTTGCCTTTCTTTTCTCGATCTGCTTGGACTTTCATATTTTCTTTGAGGACCATGTCACCTGGCTGAAAGTGTCGTGGGAGCACCTTCTTGTTGAAATTCCTTTTGAGACGAGTTTGATAGACTGTGAGATGGTCATAGGCTTGTTGTCTCTTCTCGTCTAAGAGATCTAGCTGGGTGAGTCAAGCTACTCTGTATTCTTCATCTGAGATTTGTCCTCGCAAAGATATGGGTAGTGAGGGAAGTTCAACTTCTATAGGTAATACCGCTTCAGCACCATAGACTAGGGAGTATGGAGTTGTGCCTGTGGATGTACGGAAGGAAGTTCGATAGGCCCATAGAGCCGAATTTATTTGAAGGTGCCAATCACGGCCGGAATCATTGACAAATTTCTTTAGGATTTTGAGGAGGGTTTTATTAGTTGCCTCTGCCTGGCCATTACCTTGTGGGAAATATGGGCTAGAAAAGCGGTGATGGATGTCGAGGGAAGTGCATAATTCTTCCATGTTGAGATTTTCAAAGTTACATCCGTGGTCAGTGAAGATGGTGGATGGGATGCCGAAGCGGCAAACAATGTGGTACAAGATGAACTTGGAGACTTGAACTCCTGTAGCTGAGACTAGGGGGACTGCTTCCACCCACTTAGTGAAATAGTCTGTAGCTGTTATTATCCATTTATGTCCATCAAATGAGAGAGGGGTGATAGTTCCAACTAGATCAAGGCCCCAACAAGCGAAAGGCCAAGGTGGTGCAATAGGCTGTAGATCCTGTGCTGGAGCGTGCACAAGATTTGCGTGCTGCTGACATGGGAGACACTTTCTGACAAAGTCACAAGAGTCTTCTTCAATGGTAGGCCAATAGTAGCCTACTCTAAGGATTTGTCGTGCTTGGACAATACCACTCGTGTGGGCACCGCAAAGTCCAGAATGTACTTCTTTTAATGCCATCGCGGCCTCATTTTCATCTAAACATCGAGAGAGAGTATCGTGATAACCCCGACGATATAGGGTATTGGCTATGATAACATAGCGGGATGATTTTTGGATGAGGTTCTGGCGTTGGGTACGTGTGAGGTGAGGGGATATGATACCATCGTTAAGGTAAGTGTGAATTTCATGGTACCAAGGGGATTGGGGACCAACCAAGATACAAACACGGTTTGAATCCTCATTCGCATAGGCAGGTGTGAGGAGCTGCTCAACTAAAAACTCATACTGTGTAGCTTCTTGGGGAATTTCCAAGAGCGAGCCGATAGTGGCCATGGCATCTGCTGCCTTGTTCTGCATTCGAGGCACTTGTGTAAACTGAAGCTTTGTAAAATGCTGGGTCAGCTGATCAACTAGCTCTTTGTAGGGTAATAGCTTTTCATCTTTGGTTTGATATTCATTTAAGACTTGTTTGATGATGAGTTGGGAATCACCAAAGACTTGTAACTCAGTGATATTCCATTCTGCAGCTATCTTTAATCCTGCTACAAGAGCTTCATATTCTACTATATTGTTGGTGCTAGGGAATTGTAGCTTGAAGGCTTTTGGAATGTAATCTCCTTGAGGTGTAACTAATAATATTCCTGCCCCTGATCCATGAGAGGTGTATGAGCCATCAAAATAAAGTTTCCATGGGGGCTGTTCTTCAATTAGGCAAATATGCTCATCTGGAAATTCTGTGAGCAAAGGATATGCATCTACTAGAAGTGCATCAGCTAGGTGATCTGCTATAGCTTGCCCTTTGATTGCCTTTCTGTCCACATACTGGATGTCAAACTCACTTAGTAGCATAACCCATTTGGCCAAACAGCCTGTAAGTGCTGTTCTGGAGAGCATATACTTGAGAGGGTCAATCTTGGAGACTAGTTGGATGGTATGACTTAGCATGTAGTGGCGAAGCTTTCGAGTTGAGAAAACAACTGCCAAACAAGCTTTTTCCATAGGAGTGTAATTGATTTCATAACAAACTAGGGTTCTACTGATATAGTAGATGGCTCTCTCTCTGCTATAATCATCATGTTGTGCTAGAAGTGCCCCTAGAACAGTAGGTGTTGCTGATATATACAAGATCAAGGGACGACCAGGAACCGGTGGAACCAAGATAGGGGGATTGGTGAGATACTGCTTGAGCTGATCGAAGCTGCGCTAACATAAAAGATCCCACTTCAAGTTCTCATTCTTCTTTAGCAAGTGTGAAAACGGTGTACACTTATCTGCAAGTTGGGAGATGAAGCGTCGGACAGATTGAAGTTTTCCCTGAAGAGAGCGAAGCTGTCGCAGTGTCTAGGGAGGAGGCATTTTTAAGATAGCCTTGACCTTTTTGGGGTCGATCTCTATACCTCGTTTAGAAACTATGAAGCCTAGAAGCTTGCCAGATGTGACCCCAAAGACACACTTCTTGGGATTTAGCATGAGATGATATTGGGCCAACCTATCAAAGACTTTCTCAAGGTCAGCAAGATGATCCATGAAGGTGTGAGATTTGACTAGGATATCGTCCACATAATCCTCCAAAATGCTATGGATAAGATCATGGAAAATGGCTATCATAGCTCTTTGATAGGTAGCCCCAACATTCTTTAGGCCAAAAGGCATCATGGTGTAGCAAAAGGTTCCCCAAGGGGTAGTGAATGTTGTCTTATGCTGGTCCTCTTCTGCAATCTTGATCTGATTATACCCAGAAAATCCATCCATAAGGGATAGGATTTCATGTCCAGCTGTAAGATCTACAATCATATCTATGTTGGGCAAGGGAAAATCATCCTTTGGACAAGCTTTGTTAAGATCTCTAAAATCAGTATAGATTCTGATGTCACCGGAAGGCCTAGTGATAGGGACCATGTTGGAGATCCATTCTGAGTAGTCGATAGGTCGGATAACCTTAGCGGATAACATTCTTTCTAGTTCAGCTTTGACTAGTAATGTCACCTTGGGGTGCATTTTCCCAAGCTTTTGTCTGACGGGCTTGATCTTTGGATTGACTGCAAGATGATGAACTACAAGCTTTGGATCGAGTCCTGGCATGTCCTGATATGACCATGCAAATCGGCCAATGTTCTCTCGTAAAATCTCAAAGAGGAGGTCAGCTTGGTCTTGTGATAGGGATGCAGCAATGTGAACAATTCTAGGGATCTCTGAAGAACCAATGTTGACTTCTCTAGTATCCTCTATTAGAATAGAAGACACCTCTGGTCGATTATCTTGAGGAGGCAATACTAAATCCACATGTTCTGCTTGTGGCTCTAGATTTTCTTGCTGAGGGGTTCTCTTCGCTGCCTTAGCTAGTCCCAAATTTACCTTAGTTCTAGTTTTGGGTGTATCAAAACTAGGTTGGGGATTTTCTCCAAAATACCCCTTGGGATCTAGCTTGTAGATGTAGGTAGAATCTGGCTTTGTCTTCTTATGAGGAGTTTCAGCTCCCATGAATCTTAGAAGCACTTCCTCTAATGCGAACTCATCAATATGTATGACACTTGGTTGGTCCCAATCTATGAGTTGTGGATGAGCAAGTGGTAGGTCAATGAGATGGATGGATAGTTCTAGGAGAACAGAGTCTCCTAGGAAGATTTGGTCTGGGATATCGTCGTAGGCTCTCTTTTCAACTTCCTCAGGAATGTCTTCGATTTCAACAAGGTCGCGGTGGATGTTCGAAAAAGTGTGACCATTCTCGTTGGTGCCCCTAGTTGTGGGTATGCCAAAGCCAAGACCTGACTTTATTTCCAAATCATGTGCTTCGATGGGACATTGCATGCCCCTTTCTTCTAGTCCTAGTCCACCTCCTTGATAGTTCCATTTTTTAGTGACGAGCTTATGTTGTTGGGGATACTTTTGGCTGAAGTGATCAAGGCATGCTTGATTTCTTGGAGGTGCATCCTTATGTAGCCAATTGTTGATATCTGGAGTGAGCTCCTCATGAAGAGGGGTTTTTGAGGACACAAAGGTGGTTGGGCAAAACTGTTTGTATCGAGGAGGTGGAATCTCCTTAGCTTTGTGATATGTTGGCTGTCCATGGGTATGTGGATCAAGTGGGATTGCTCCAATAGCAAATGCATCTGATAGACTATATTCTCCACATCCTTTGTTGTTGATCTTTACAGTAGATAGGGTAGAGGCAAGGATGGTTTCTGCGTCATTACAAGTGTGGGATGAGCTGGCGATGGCTGTGCCGATGTCTATTCAAGGGCAATGGTTTGTATATGAAGCTTCAACTGCATTGCAGTAAGCAAAGGGTTCTGGATCGGCATGGATGGTTACCTCAGTGCCTTGATGCGGAAATTTGATGCACTGATGGTAGGTGGATGGAACGGCCTTCATAGCATGAATCCATGGGCGACCGAGGAGGATGTTAAATGGTAGGTTTAGATCAACAACATGGCAAACTGTCTCTTGAATGACTGGCCCAACCTTGATTGGTAGCAAAATAGTCCCTTCTGTGGTCCTTTCCAAGTTGTCATAAGCTTTGATGGTGATAACCTCACTGATCATATCTGCCTCAGTATACCCAGCTTGTTTTATGAATTTTAGGGTGCAAATGTTCAAGGCTGATCCATTATCTATCATTACTCTTTTCACGGAAAAATTGGATACCATGATGGCTATGCGAAGCGGAAGGGTGTGATCTGGCTCAACCGCGGGTATGTCGGTGGGTTTGAAAGATAGGGCACATGAGGATGAAAGGTGTCCAACAAGATTACAAAAATCAGTAGCATTGATATCAGAAGGGACACAGGATTCTATGAGAGCACTGTCAAGGATGTCTTTGTACACAGGACTAGTGCGGAGAAGGTCTAAAATGGATATTTGGGCTGGCATGTTCCCAAGGTGTTCCAAGATATTGTACCGGCTTTTTGATGGAGCTGATGGTGTTGATGAAACTGGTGGGCCTGCGATGTTAAATCGCGCTCTTTGAGTGGTGATCGCACACTCATTTTCTAGTCCTCGAATATTGATAACATTGACAGAAGGCTCTTTCTCAGATATACAACCTATAAGGCTACCATAGTCTATATAGGATGAAGTGTGGTCACTGTTCTTCCCATGCTGCTGGTTTGGCTGGCAGTTGTTGGTGTTGTTTTGGATAGGTGCTTTTCCAGGATTTTGGTTTTTGTGTGGAGGAAAAGCATTTTGATAAATTTGTAAGCCTGCATTGGGAGAGGTTTGGGCACCAACACTGATTTCCTTCTGATCAATGAGGTCTTGCACATAGTCTTTCAGTTTTATGCATCTGAGGGTGGTGTGACCATTTACCCTATGGAACTTACAATACTCATTGTCCTTGTACCATGCAGCTTTGGATTGGCTTGGATCAATTTGCTGGGTAGGAGGAAATTTGATAAGGTTTTCCTTAGCCAATTTCTCAAAAATAACATCCAATGGCTCACCAAGGGGTGTATAGTTTCTAGGTGTAGGTTGGAATCTGGGCTTTTGCCCTGCAGCTACATTGATGGCATTAGCTTGATTGTTAGACCCTTGAAAGTTGGGTCTTGTATTGTGGTTTTGATAGCTTTGGTTATTTTGTTGGTGGTAATTGGTAGCTTGTTGGTTGTTTGTTTGATATGGTGGGTTAGACTGGTTTCGAGAAGGACCAATGATATTCACATGTCTGGTGTCAGTAACCCCATCTGTTGCAACATGCTTGTTTTTTTTCCAATACCTAGACTTGTCATTGGAATGTGATTGATTTTGGTTGGCCTCTTTGTAAATCTTTACCACACCATCTTTGATGAGTCCTTGCTCAAGGATCATTCCTTTCTCTTTAATATCCTTATAGGTCTGCAAACAGTTCATGGTCATGTGGTGAGCCAAGCTGGGATGTGCATTATCAATAAACATTTTCACCACATGGCGTTCTGGCAAGGTGCAGGATATGCGGGTGGTAAGGGTTTGCCATCTTTGCAGGTATTCGGCAAGGCTTTCTCCACCTTTCTGCTTGGTGTGGACAAGATCAACTATTGATAGCTCTGTTTCAACAAGATGGGCATATTGGGCTACAAATGCCTCAGATAATTCAGCAAAGTTTTTAATTGTGCCATAGGGGATCCTATAAAACCATTCAAGAGCTGGTCCAGCCAAGCTTTTGGGAAAAAGGTGCAAGAGGAAGACATCATTGTATGCCACGTCCTGGAAATGCATGTAAAATTCTTTGATATGTGTGATAGGGTCTCCTTTTCCTCTGAACTTGTCAAATTTAGGTACCTCAAAGTGTTTGGGAAATGGTGTCGTGGTAATGGCTCTGTCAGATGGGTAAGGACACACATTCTCAAACTTGAATGTCTTTGGATCATTCCCTTCTTGGATGGCTTTCAGAGCTGTCTTCATTTGCTCCCACTCTGAATTGATAGGTGATGGTTGGGGTGCCCCCAATGTAGGAGTGCCTTGAGGTAGGTATGTGCTGGATGGGGCCACTGAATATGGATGGCTGTGAGGGATTTGCTGATAGGGATTGTACATTGTTTGGGCAGCTGCATGGTGGATGACGGGTTGTTGAGGGGGAGGTGGCGCATATTGCTACATGTGTTGCGAGGCTTGCTGTTGATATGGGATTTGAGGTTGGGATTGAGGAACATAAGCTGGTTGTGGGATAAATGGATTGCTTTCTAGAGGTAAGGTATAAGGTGGTTGTGAGGCTTGGGGAAAGGATCAGAGGGCTTGTGGGGTTTGACCAATGTATGTGGGTTGTGCCCCCATTTGGGATGGCATCTGCAAATAATTGGTGGTTGGCTGGGGTGGTGGATTACCTCCTAGAAGTGGCATTGAAAAGTAGTTGGTAAGTGGAGGTAATGGATTAGTTGGTGGTGGAGGTGGTGGGAATTGAAAGCTTTGGAATGGAACTGATGGGGTTTGATAGCTTTGTGGCTGGATTTGGAAGCTTGGTAGAGTGGTGGTGGGATCTAGTGACACTTGGGAGCTTGGTAGAAGATTGGCAGTAGCTTGTGGGATTTGATAGCTTTGTGGAGTGAAGGTAGTAGCTTGTGGATTTGTGGCTGGTGGCATTGAGCTCCTGAGACCTAATGAAAATGATGGGATTGTGCTTTGGGCTGTGGTGAACAAGCTGGGGGCGATAAAAGGTTGATTACTTGGCCCCATGGGTGGCATCCCTGTTGTATATTGTTGAGGTTGGCCAAAGATGCTAGCACTGATTTGGGAGATGGGTGGATTTGGAAGGCTAGGTGTGGGAGCAGTAGCAATAGTGAAGGGGGTGAACGGTGAGATGTTTTGGGTAAAGGGGGTTTGGAGTGGAGAGGTATGAACCAAGGATGGAGTGGTGGTGGCTGGGTTGGCTTGCGGCATGGAGATTTCAACTTGGGTGGATGATGGTATGTTTGGGTCTGTTGGGTCATATGGATTGGCTGGAGGCTCTTCTTTTGGAATATATTGAGGATAATTTGGATCATAAGAGCCTATGGGTGGTGGTAGCTGCCCAAACAATGGGTGAGATGGATCTGATAATGGAGGGGGTCTTCCAAAGTCAAAGGTTCCTACATTGTCCCTTCGAAAATTAGCCATGATTGTCTCTTTGTTTTTGTCTATAATGGCGTTTACCAATACTGCATTTCCTGGTTGGTTCATGAAAGCTTCAATGTCAGTAGGTGATGGCATAGCTGGCTTTGGGCTGAAGGATGGCTGAGTGCTCAAGGGGGGTGAGGCTGTTCGATCTAAATGATAGGGCTCCATTGTTTCTTTCTTCTTGGCTAAGCGAGTGACGGGTGGCATGAAAAAAAATGCTCCTAGGGATGAGATGCAATAATGCTGATGGATGCAAAAAGGGGGAAGGCTTTTCTATGCAAATGATTTCCTAGGTTGAGGCAAAGCTATATGACAAAACCTAAGGAGGATTGGGTTGGGGATTCTAACTTCAAAGATATGTTGTCAAAGTACAAAAGGTCTGCTTTCCTATGTGGAAGCTTGGTGGTGATTGTGTCAACTTAAGGATAGACTGATGATCCTTTAGGAAGAACACGAGATTGACCACTTGTGAATCCCAACCTTTAGCTCAAGGTGATGAGGGATAACAAGTGACAAAGCTAGATTACCCTAGACAAAGCTATGTCAAAGGGATAACCTTGGTGAGATTGGTGGATTTGGAAGATTTTAGGAATGGAAAACTTTTAGCAAGGTGACAACAATTTTGAAAGCTTAGATGTGCAGATTTTCGATTACTAGCTAGATGGTATGATTCTAAATGAGATGGATGAGCTAATAATGCTTAAGGGGGTAAGCTAAGATGGCTGGCTTTTCTACAAAGATGACTCTAAGGTGAAGCTTATCAAGAAGATGTGGAAAAACAAGGGTGTCTAATCATAGAAATCATGCCTAGTTGGTAAGGCATAAGCAGGATTAACTCCTGGATGTTGGCTAAATTTGATGGTGCGCTCTAACTAGGCCTCTTGAAGTGCTTCATCGGTAGCTTTGTCCTCTGCTTTGTGGAGTTTGGAAATTCATGGGCTTGGTGTTATTGCTTTTCTCTTGGCTGAAAGTTCTTGGTATGCTAGAGATGGCTTGAGTTTGACCTTGTGAAACTTCTGTTTGGGTTTGGGTTGTTCCGACATAAATTCCTGAATTTGCTTGGCTTTGGGAAAAATCTCAGTTGTTTTGCTTCAACTTGTTCAACTTCCAAAATAGGCAGTGACTACGCTAAGTGTGCCCTAAGCTAGGATTGACCAAGTTTGTCAAACATTCATTCAACAAGTAAAATAAAAAAAAGCAATAGATAGGAACACCCAGATAGAAGTTTGTGGTTCTCAGAATGTGGTACTTGCACCAAGGAGTGTGTATGTTCTAAAAATGTTTCGATCAGTCACTCCAAACACATTAACATCCTAGATTGTTTTCTGCAAGGTAGACAATTGGTTTAGCTAGGGAGTCCTCGATATACGCAAGGTACGTGAGGCCCAAATCTGTAGATGAGACCAAAAGGATGTCACACAGCCGAGAGGAGCGGTAACCCACTTCTCCTCTTTCACTTCTCAAGGGTATAAAGTTCCTTGAGGCTTAGCCTGAATGAAAAAATCTTGATCCCAAGAGAGGTGTCTTTCGATTCACCTCCCGATTCTTATACTCCGCCGGAACGCTGGAGTTGAGGTCATCCAAGGGGTGATGAAATCCCCAAGCAGGCCTCCTAAAAAAAGAAACAAGGTTTTGGATCCTAATCTTATGCACCCAAGATGGCCTCGAAAGACGACAAGGGGAGAGAAGACTCGGATGACCTTGGGCTAAAAAACACGCTTGTTCTTTTACCAACTGACTCTTATGTGTGCTAATCTAGACTTTGCAAGCACTCATGTTTAAGAGACAATGTTCAATTCCAACTTGAAGCGCCAACAAAAGTAAATCGATCGAAGAATGCACACAATAAGAAGAGTTAGGGTCAACAAAAGCAAACTCGCGCGCCCGGAGGCCCTCCACGTCAAGTATCGATTAATTTTCTTTAAGGCATTCAAGATTGAGTGTGAGTTTGTTTTAAGCCCAAAACAAAAGTGTGTGAGATTCGATTTCAAGCGCGTGCCCGGAGGCTCTCCACGTCAGTTGTTGTTCAATTTTAGTGCCCAAACTTGAAGTGTGATCGATTTAATCTAGAGTTTTGACCATTTAAGAATTTTGATAAAGTTAAAGCAAACGTTCAAAGACCAAGTGAGTGAGTTAGATTGTGGAACATTTAACACCTTTTTCAAGTAGACCCATCCCCATAAATGGCGCTGAGATTGCAACCAATGGTTAATATTTGATGGGTGATTAGAAAAGAGGTAAGTCCAAGGAACTACTCATTGATTTTTGTAAATTTGTATTTTAACTTAACAAAGTTTCTTAAATGTCCAAAAATCCAACTTTACCTAGATTGCATGTGAAAAAGAGATTTGTAATGGTTAATTGATCCTTGGCATTCAAGATTGGATTTTTTTTGTTTTAAGCATGCATTCCAAAGAAAGTTGATTTTAACCCATGACATTCAAGAGTGTGTTTTTGAGCAACATTCATTCAAAGACAAATGGTTTTTTTTTTTTTTTTTTTTTTTTAGCTACAAAGTGCAGAAATAGTAAAGCAGAAATGGAACATAAGCAAGCAGAGAACATAATCTGCCAAAATACGAAGATGCTGAACTACAGAGGCGCCAAAATATGAAGAGGACAAAATAGATTTGCAGCACAGAACCCAGGTGACAAGCAGAGATGTCGATTTTCGCAGACGCAGATTTTCGCAGACATCAATTTTCGTAGACGCGGATTTTCGCAGATGTCGATTTGCGCAGACGCGGATTTTCGCAGATGTCAATTTTCGCAGATGCGGATTTTCGCAGAAGTCAATTTTTGCAGACAGAACAGGTTGTAGACGCCAAAACTGCGCCAAAAAAAAGCTGAAAAATGTGATTTTTTTTTTTTTTTTTTTTTTAGATGGTATTTCTTCTTCCTAAGTGCGTTCTTTGACCTGCAAAAACAAGCAAAACACTCTCACAACACACTCAAACAACAGCAAACATTAGATGGTTAGAAAAATGACATATAGATGAAAATAGATGATTAAATGACCCATAGTGGGGTCCCACCGGGCGTGCCAAAATGTAGAACCAGAATCAGTATGCAAAGAACATTAACAAATAAAGTAAACATTCACAAACCAAAAACTAAATTCACATATATGCTTAGACTAAGAAAGAAAATAAGAAGTGCAAACCTCACGAGAGAAAACACTCCATGCTTTCTTGATTCTGTAGATGTGTCCTTTTGCTGTGGATGTATGCTCAAGATGCTCAAAAGTTGCTTCAATGGAGATGGGTAATGGCAAATTGGTAGCTTTGTGAGCTCTCAATTTGGCATTATAAGGGTATGGTTGATGGCTTTGGTTCTCAAAATAGCATGGTAACTTTAGCTCAAAGATTGTTGATGAAATGGCTTGGGATGGGATTCAATTTATAGGCTAAGGGGTAGAGGGATGGAGGGCTTAGATGCAAGGATGGATGAAGGCTTAAGGAGGGCTAAGATGCACTCAAAGGGGAGCACATGGATTGTGCTTGTTTAGCACCAATGGGAAGGTGACACTTGTCACAAGGAGGATGAGTGTGAGAGGGTAGGGTTAAGGGTTGGTTAAGGGCATGATGAGTGGGGTTGAGTATGTAAGAGGGATGTAAGAGGAATGCGTGTGGAAGAGGGAAGAGTGTGGAAGATGGGTGTAAGAGTCATGAGTGGGCTTGTAAGAGTCTTTATGTTTTGTAAGAGCACTCATGACTTAGTGGTTGGGTTTTTTTGAGGGGATACTTTGGTTTGGATTAGGAAAGTCTTAAACTTGTTTAAGGAATGTGACAACATTAGGGGGTGGATTAGGCTTGGGTTTAGGATTAGATTAGGGATGTTAGAGATGTGCAAGTGGATGGCATTAATGAGGGTGGGTGAGTTAGTGGCTAAGCTTGGTTAGTATGGGTGGATGAGGTGGATTAGGCTAAATGGAGGATTAGAGATAGGTTAGGGTTTTTTTGAATTTGAGGATTTCATTTATCAAATAGATTTATTTAATAAATGGGGATTTTTGGAATTAGATAGGAGAAAAGGATTTAATTGATAAATAATAGATTATTTGATTTATCAATTAGGACTATAGATGATTAATTAAATTAATCAACTAGGGGATGACAAAGGATTAATTAAATAAGAATTTAATTAATGATGCCTTTAGAGATGGCTAAATTAGATTACCAAAGTAGTGTAATCAAATTTAGGTGTCTACAGAATGAACATAAACATTACATAATTATTATGACCATTTTGATGCACTATTTATAAATTAATTTAGATAACTATTAAATGAAAATGTACCTAGTACAATCATTGACAACATTATGCACTCCCTCTTTATGGACATCCAAGGAGGAATGTTATCGTTAATAACAAAAATAAACCACATTGAGTAAATAAATCTCATATCTCCAAATGGATTGACACCATCCACTTCCAATAAAAGCTTGAGATTACAAGGTTCATCTTTGAAGTGTGGCCACATTTTTTCTTTTATAGCCAAAAATCCTAATTCATTGTCACCTTTACTCTAAACTATTTCCTTAGATTCATCATCTTCATTTGCATACACAATCTCTAGGTCTTCTAGGCTTGAAATTTCTCTTATACTTTTTCCCTCTTTTAGGACACTTAGAAGCATAATCATCAAATTCATTGCAAGTCCAAAAATTAAATATTTTCTTACCATCTAGTTCTCTTCTCACAAGAAATGATACACCTTCTTCAATCTTTCTGTCCTCTTTAGATTTGGATCTACTCCTACTAGCATAATTTCCATGAGTACTTGTGCTTTTGGATAAGGAGGGATGAACACTCAAGGTATTAAAGGTTGTTTCTACTCTTTTCAATTCTCCAGATTGTCTCAAACTTGATTTGTTTCTTCCAATCTTCCAAGCAAAGTCTTTATGGTGAACTTCTTAGTGTAGTGTATTAATAACTCAATCATTTGTGCTACTCTATTGAATGGTGGTGTCAAATTTTTCAAAATATTCTATACAATCTCATCCTTCTCTTTTAATCCATTACAAGATTTGATTTTGGCAACAATCTCATATATCCTACCAATATAGCTTCTCACATATTCATCTTCCAATAGTTTAGCATCTTGAAACAAACATATTCAATTATGTAATCTCATTATTTTAGCATGCTTATCTCCTTTAAAAGTAGATTATAAAGCTTTCCAAATTGTATGAGATGTTACTACTAATTTTACCTAACTATATTCATTTTTAGGAAGAGGTACCAATAAGGCTTTTCTAGCTTGCATATTACATATAAATAGATCTCTTTCTACTTGACTGTATTGATCAAGCTTGCCTTCTTCCACAATTACTTTATCATTCTTTGTCAAAATACATTATCCTAGACCCATACATAGCAAATGCATCTTCATCTTTTCCTTCCAATTTTCATAGTTAACTCCATCAAACTTAAGACTTTCTTTTCTGAAGTGACTCGCCATTGATCTCCCAAAAATTTTAAGTTTTTTCTTCAAGGATCTGATGCCCTGGTGCTAATTGTTATATAGTAAAGTCCACCAATATAACTCAAATGGGAGGGGGAGATGAATCAGTTATCCAAATATTATAACAATTATCAACCTTATTAATCCTTAACCTTATGAGCAATATAATTGACAACCATAAAAAGATACTTATACACAATAACTCTAGATGTGTTAACTAAGGAAACCCTTGATCAAAGGGAAAACCCAAGTGGGGATACTACCCACAAAATGATGTACTAACATAATTGTTCCTTTTTAGAGGATGGGCCCTTTTAGGAGTCAATAAAATAATTCAATATATATCAATCCTTATTAGAAGATATTGAATCCTTTTTAGGAGATTCCAACCCTGTTAGGAGTTGTGTCATCCCTATTAGGAGTTGTGCCAACCCTATTAGGAGTTGTAAAAGGCAAATGGACCAACTATCCAAACAACTTCTAGGGCAAGATCACTGAACTCATTATGTAGTTGATCTCTATATTATTCCTTGCAAAATAATAGAAATGAATTGTACTTGTAGTTCCTCTTCCTCAGTCTTTTCAACTAAACTGATCTTCTTCTTCTCATGTTGATACCAGCTCACCAAATTTACATCCAATATCCCTTAAGGATCACTTACTCACATTTATCAAATGATTTGCATATCACACTTGAAATCCACACTTCACCAAAAGATAAATAGCCTTCCTTTATACCTTTTCCTCAAAATAATTCCTTGACTTAGCCTTGAGGCTCTCCCAATTAATTATAATAGGACCATATTAAGATAATTAAATATTTCATAATTATATAACACTATCAGCTCATTGTCTCTACAAATTCTCACACATGTAACTCCAAACTTTGCACACTCACTAATGTCACCATTAGACTATCTTCTATCACTTTCTAACTTTGCATATCATGATTCTGTCTCAATAAAGATATTCTATTCATCAGAAACTGGTTCTCAGATACTTCATCTGTATACTACTCTCTGTAAATCAAGCATATCTTCTACATATCTTTGCCTCTCTTTATGTGCACTTAACCACGTCATTAGGGCACAATGTAGAACACATCTTTAATTGTGCTTGACCTAACCATCAATTCTATGTTTGTGCGGCCTTGATCTCTATCTGCTACTCTGCTAGTCTTCACAGATACCATACTATGTTGTCATCACTGACAAATCCAGTCATGAATGCAACATGTCAATAATGCTAGCAATCTCTACATACTCTGGAAATTCTTTGGATACTCCCTCAAAGGAATACTATCAACATTCATGTTAATAGTAGTGCTGCTACAATGTCGCTTCTATAGTAAAATTGCTACATCATCACTATAGTGATTTGCTACAATATCATTGCCACTACAATGATTCACTATAGTAATATCCATATTTCTTGAGTGGTTTCTAGGTTCCTATCCATTTCATTTTGCATTGCATGGAGGATAGATTTGAATATCTTAGGGCATGTGTAAGAATTTAGAAATCAATTGTGAGGTATTATAATCTAATTTAATTTAGAGTTTTATATCAAATTTTGTTATAAGTGTTTAGGATATCATTGAAAATCATAGAAGGCATTTCCCTAATATCTTGTTGTTTTAGATGCATATTTGTTCATTTGTAGTCAATGCTTATATATTTAAAAAAAATACAAAAAATACTTGCATATTTATTGTTGGTTGTTTGTATTTTTTCAAGTGTATCAATTTAAGTTTGGCATTTAGACAAAAAATATAATTTAGATTAGCAATATATTCCTTGTGTGCAAAGTATTTGACAAAATTCTTAGGTTAAGAAATCAAAATATTAAAATCAAAATTGCAAGGCATATTACACAAATTCAAACTACAAACTAACCTTCAAATCTATGCTCAAAATCCCAACACTATATAAGAAATGAAAAAGAAGACGATGTTGTATTAACTACACAACATGATATTTCCCATTTTATTAAAATATATAATGCAGTATCACATGCATGTGACAATGAAAGCCATTTGCATTCTTTCTATCATATAGTCACGTAATAACTATGCCCATCAAAACCATCTAATGAGATAATGGATTTCCAAAAAACATTCATTACATCTCACCTACAATTTTAATGTTTGCAGATTTGGTTTTCCCCTTAAGAAGATTTTTTCAATTTATGCTTGCATTATTGTCTATATTCATGATCCTAAGAATAAAACCGATGTGAAATGCTTCACTTAAGCATGCAAATCTAACAAAGTTAAAGCCTAATGGGATTATTAGCCTCTACCATTATAAGGCAGAGAACTAATGTTTTCATTACACCCCCCCCTCCCCCCTGCCCCCTCAAATCAGTATTAATTTTTGCAAGACAAAAACTAATGTTATTTTCAAACTTTCAAAGGTATGATTTTTAAAATCAGTTAAGGTCTATTAATTTAGATTTTCTAATTGGTTTGTAGATATTTTCATGGGGAATATTTTTGTTTTCATTGGGAAAAAATTATAAAATTTAAAGGTAGTGCTAGTGTAGCATGTATTAGAAATAATATTAATAATAAAAGCTTAGCCAGCAAAGTTTCCAGACTATCACCTTTATTTCCTAATCACCATAGCACTATTTTGGGTGGATGGATTTGCACTATTAGATCAAGATTTTTCTAAATATGTCTAAGACCATAGAGTTTGCAAACCCTTGAGCAAATGTGGATGCATAGACAATGTGATAGATCAATGTCTGTTACCCCTATTTAGTAAGCTAGGTTTCTTTTTATTCTTCCTTGATTTTGATTTTGGATTTTCCATCTTTCCAAGAGACTTTGTTATGGTTGTTAGTCATTATATGGAGTTGCAGTTGTTATTTAGCATAAAGAGTTTGGTTTCATTTCAATTTTCCAAACTTCACCAATTTTTCTCAATATTTATCTCTCTTGTCCCTTGATTTCGCACTCGAACTGTCTAACGCCTAGATAATCCTTCAGCAATTCCACTTAATTTAGGCTTTATTTATGTTTTTTTTATGACCCACCAAATAGTAGAAAAGGATATCAAAATATCTTATCCTCCCTTGAATAAAGTCTCATGTATGCTAAGATTGCTAGAAGGTCATACGATGACTTCAAGGTTCCTTTAATGCCAAGTCTTGATTGTGGATAAAACTAGTGGTTGATGTGATTTTTTGATGATCACAAGGGGCTTTATGTGTTTATTTAGATTCATTTCAAACCATACTGGATGTGGGAGATATCTTAAGTTTTTGCAATGAAGTACTTTTTTGGAGTTTTAACAAAATATGCAGAAATTAAATAGGATAGGTTTCAAGAATTCTATTATATTCCTAAGGGTGGCAATGACAATAAATAGTAATCTGATGGAAAAATTCATCAATTTACCAAGCTTCACTTTGCCAAGTTATACTACAACTATGTGTGAACTAGTGCTATCTTCAAGGGCAATGCCAAAGATTTTCATACCACCACATACACCATCATAAAGAACAATGTATATGAATGATAGAAGTTAAAAATATGCATGAAAGGGGTTTTGACTAACTTTTCATAATGAGTTAGAATCACTAAAACATCAGAAGTATGAACCAAAGGAATTCATCGATACGCCATCATATTCTTCATTGTAATACCCACACATTAACTAGGCTAAACTTAATATAATTGAATGAATTTAAGAGAACAAAAAAGCAATAAGACACATCAAGTATTCACCAAGCTTCACTAAAAAATTTATTATCTCAGTAGCTCGTAGCAACAATCTCATAAAAATCCCCCCTTACAAATGAGAAATGAGTCCTTTATATAGGTCCTCTATTACAATAGACAACCTAGATGATTATAATAATTGATGGCCAAGATCATGCCACATCAGCCCTAATTAGGATTAGGGCAAAGAAAAGGAATCTACATTAATACAACAAGGAATCCATTACTGTAGTGGGTAAAAAATGCCCACTATGCATGCCAGTTTAGGAAGGGAGTGGGGTTCAATAAATAACCACTAAGAACACCCACTATGCATTAAATTTATCTATCCTTGATTCCCTCATTTGAGGGCATGAAATCGATTCAACACTATTTCCAACTCCTCTGTACTGATGCTTGGTGCAAATTCTCACTTGAATTCTAGAACTACAATTACTCTTTCTTCTTTTCCCAAGCTTCCATCCCAATCTAGTAGCAAGTCCTAAGTAGTATGCACTATATTCGAGAAGATGGAGAAGTTCTCAAAATCATCTCTTTCATGGACATTTAGTCAAAAAAATTCTTCTAACTTGACTTTTAGATTATCAGTTGTCATTTCTTCTTCTACCAATCTCTGCGATAACAAGGATGCAACTGCATTAGATATCTCCTACATGATTTTGTCAATAATCTTCTTCCATCAAGTGGATTCCTTGGTGAATCTCTCAGAGTTTTCCTTAGCTATGGTCACTACACTATACCATCAAAGAAAATCATAGGCATCCCCCTCATTGATAACTTGACCATTGATCAATTCTTACTTTGGGGTCTCCATAAGATTTTGAATGTTGGAAATCACCTCATTTTGGTAAATATGTTCATCCACCCATGATTCCTCCATGCAATAGATCCTATAGAGTGCAACTAATGCCCTACTATGCACTTGCACTAATTCTTCTGCATGTTTGAAGGCTTCCTCCTGAATTCCTTCAACCCAAACCTTTGCACCTTGAGCAGTCCACTTGATCCTATCAATGTCACCTACCACCTTAGTGAAAAAACCTATTGGAGGGACAAATGATGGACCTTCTTCTCTTACTAGATGAGGCAAGTCATCGATGAACTGACATACGGCCCTAATTTCTCTTTTCTATTTATCATACCTTTCTTCCACCTTCTTCAACCTATCCTTCAAAGCTTGTGTAGAGTCATCAAATTCTTCTAATATTTTCTCTTAGGAGGCCCAATGAAGATTTATTTCCATAACATGGTATTCATCTAGAGCAATCTAATTTTTTCTCTTGTTGACCATTGGAGTCACAATCTGCAAGATTTTGGACCCCGATTCTCCTTTGATGAATTTAGTATATCTTCTTGCTTTCCTTTACTCTTCCAATCAATTTGCTCAATCTAAAATTTCCTGTAATTCAATTTTTGGATCAACCTCCTTTTTTTGACTCAATTGAATTCATTGCCTCAACCATTCTGGAATGTGTATACTTTGGTCCCTTGGAATCACCAATTTATCTTTCCTTTGGACTATTTGAATATCAATCTCCTCTTCACCTCTTGGACTATCAATCGTTACTTCAAGAACTATGGATTTAACATTTAGAAGATGTATTGCTACTACAAGAGCTTCTTCCTCTAGTGGACCATTTCCATCATTCATTAGTTCTCGCTCTAAGATTATAGTGAGACTTTCCTCTATAGCTATATCTTGATCTCTCCACTTTTCTTGCATGGATTTTTCATAGGCACTTATACTTAGTCTATCATGTACTGGCCTATCCAAATTTTCTTCTTGCTCAAATCTCCTTATACTTCTCTCTACCTCCTACCTTTCAAATGTTTCTATCTCTTGAACACTTCAAGTGAAACTCAAAGAAAAGGGATCATTTCCATGTTTCTGGTTCTTATTTTAAGGTTCTTGGATGACTTTCTTAATCTTGGGATGCTTCTCTTGAGAAACCTCTTTCCTTTTCTTGGTTCCTACATCCTTTGATGGAGTTCTTCTTTCTTCAAAGATCCCTTCAGATATTTGTCCTGATCTTTCATCCCTTAGTGGTTAGTGACCAAGAAACATAAATGTGAATCTATTAGTTGGTACAGCTAATTTTTTAAGCTTACACTCAATCCACCACTTTGTAAAATCCAAAATTGGCTTTGAAAGAGCTTCTAGATCTATAACCTCTTTCCTTCTCCAATCATGTGGCTGACCCATCATTTCTAGATTGAATCACTTTGACATCACGTTTGGATCCTCTTCCAATTGATCAAGAACCCTGAATATGTTGCATGTTCTAATAATGTTCAATGGTAATCTTGAATGCATCTTCTTTCTAATCTCATTCTCATCTGCAACATTTTCCCAATAGTCTTCAAGGTGAAATTTATGTTGGTACTTTGATCCTACTACTAATGAGATTTTTTTGTAAGGATCAAAATCATTCCCTTTCGGATAAAGTGGAATACGAAAGAAGTGGAGCTCATTTGTTGATCTCTCTATAGCCTTTAGGCATGTGCATACCTTAGTTTTTTCTTCTCCTATGGAAATCGGGAACTATAATCCCAACTTCTTCTTCCCTTTTTGAATCTTGTCATAGGTTGTAAGTTGTCAAGTATACTCTAACATGACCATCTTGTCCATTGGGTACCTAGGAAGTTTGTATGGCTCCATGGAGAATCCCTAAATGCAAATGTATGAAAAGGTGGGAAACTGAATGTACCAAGCACCATAATCTTTGACCAACTTCATCACACCCACTGAAAATCTCATATGTAGCCTCTTTTGTAGTGTTCTCACTATGTGCATGGAAAATGTATCATTAACCATCATGTAATCATCTGTTGAATATAAATGCAACTGTGGGTAGCATTCATGAACTTTGAAGTGTTGGGTTCTACTTCCAATCGGTCCTTTGCATCGTAGTCCATTGTAATTAATTTTCCATGCTAGCATGTAGGTGACATAAGAGCTCATGTAAAATTTCCTTTTATGTTCTATATTCATCAACTGTTCATTTAGATTGTCACTTATGAGCCCAACCCAATCTATTTTGTCGCCTTCCTCCATTACCTGCTCAACAAAATACCACATCCAAGATTCAAATCTATAAGAATGAGGCATGCCAAATATGAGACCTAACATCATGATCATCTCGCTATATTCCTTCTACAAACTAAGCTGTACTATTTCCTTAGGAATCTTGGAATGATGCAATCTATTATTTATCAACCATATTTTCTTGATTATTTCTTCATAGAAATGAACTCCAAAGGTATAGATTCTAAGTGTTTTCTCTTTTATTTTTGCGAACATCCTTGGGTGAGAAAGAATGCCAAACATTTTAGAAATGGACAATGGAGAAAAATCTGCTAGAATATTTCATTCAGAATCCCTGATGGTTTTGTCCCTATGACTATAGTGTTTGGTACATTCCACAATTAACTCTAGATGCTCAAAAGAAGGAGGGAAACCAGCCGCAACAATAATTCCACTTCTCACAAATCTTGTGGCTAGGTGTGTTGGGTGATGGTCATTGTATCCAAGCATTCTCCGATTAAAATCTTTGAAATCAAGGTTGTTGAGGCCTGTATCTCTAATTTCTATCCACTTTGACATAATTTTGGATTCAAGATATATTCATCTCCTTTCATTCTTTATCAATTGTTTGTACATTTCTTGTGTTCCCCTAGGTTTTTCCATTCTTCTTTCCTACAAAATAGAAAATGTCCACATGTACAAATATGTAGAGAAAACATAAAAAGTAGATACAATTTGTCCAAAAAAGATTTTGGATTTTTTTCCAAAATTTCCATATTCCTCTTGGGATTCACTTTTTAATATTTTCACAAGAAACATACAAATTTCCATAGCTCATTGAAAAGGTTCTGATAAAATTTAAGCTTCTCTATTGTGAATTCTTAGAAAACTCCTCAACGATTTTAGAGATTTCCCCAAAAATCGTCTTCCCAAACTCTTTGAACTTCACTCCAATTTTGAATTTGCTCCTAAAATCTCTATGTGAGAAGGAATGAATGAAAGGGTTTCTCATATAAATCATTCCTCGAAAAAGATGCCTTTGAAGTTGTAGTCTAAAATTAGGTAGTTGCTTTACTTAGCCACCAAGGTTTCCATCTTTTTGTGCCACTTGTTGATTTTTCTATTTGTTCCAAAAAAAATTAATTATTAATATTTTTAGCTTTGGGATGAAGCTAAGTCTTCATTTATCCCATTTTTTTTTTTTGAATTTTTATTAATTAAATATCAATTAAAATTAATATTTAATTAATTTCCATGTTTAATGAAAAAATCAAATTTCTTTCTAGCTTTTCAACAATATTTTTTTTTTTGAAATTATTATTTAAAACAACCAAATTAAATATCAACACAATTAATGTTTAATTTTCCATGTAAATCCAAAAACTCTCCTTGAAAGAAAATCATTTTTTTGTTTTTTGAATATAACTTTTCCATTTATGAACAAGTTTCCATTTTTTGTTTTTTTTATTTGATTTTCTTTCAAAGTTTTCAAATTTGGGAAATTTTTCTCAAATTTCCCAAATATTTCAACTTTTCATGATTTTTCACACTTTCGTGATTTTTTGTGTGACTTTTGAATCTCAAGGAGTGACTTTTGAATTTCATCCTTGAGAATTTTTTTGAGTTTTAAAACTTTTCCCAAACCTTTATCATTTGGATTCCAAATTTCTTTTTTCCACCCTTTAGAATTTTAAGGACGTCTTGGATTTTCACATTTTTTGAATTTCATAATTTTTTCACTTTTCAAAATTTTCAACTTTTCAAAATCTTCGTTGATTTTTTTGGAATTTTTTCAGTGTCACCTAACAATTCAGAAACAATTGTATATTTCAAATTAATTATCATGAAAAATCAATGAATTGCATTGGTATGCATGTAACAAAAAATAAGTTGTCCTGAAAAGAGTGTCATGGATTCCTTTGATTTGTACAAAATCCCTCTAGATGCTTAAAATTCTACTCCATTATATGTGGAGAGTGCACTTCATAAGGTGTCATAGAATTGGAAGTGGCGGAAAAAATCTGCAATGGGGTCAAAAGTGCTCTTTGCAAGCTAAAGAGAGCGTAAATTTGGACAATCAAAGGATTTTGTCCTTTGGATGCATTCCTTCAAAATGTGATTTTTGCACTCCAAAAGATTAGGAGAGCGCCATTTTAATTTGGTCACGGATTATTGGAATTGACTATTCCCTCGGGTGGGTTAACATGTGCTCTGCCATATTAGGGAATCCACGATGGAGGCTTATCTCCATTTTTATCAAGGAAAGTGGTCCAATTATTGGGCGATGGGCAACATTTGGTTGCAATAGGCTTCTGCATGATTTTCATTTTTCTTTTGTGACACAACTAAATCTCACTAATCTTTAGAGCATGTTGCCAACATGCCCATAATGGCTAATTGTGAAACCAAACTCAATTTTGCCCAACCCAAAAAGAGATTCGGGTGACAACAAATGTTGATTATGTAAGCTTTCAAGTTTTTTTACACACAAACCTTCTCTCTTCTACATACTAGATCTACTTACATGGGTACACAAAATAAATAATAAAATATCTTGCAAGGGAATTTATAGAAAGCATTTAAAATTTCTAAATAAATAATAATAACCCTCAAATGATGTTAGTCTTGTTGAGCATGTCCATAGCGTGTACAAAGGGCATTTTCTTCAAGTCCATTATTTGGAGAGGGCTTTTAAGATTTTTGTTTCATCCAATTAACTTTACCAACTATTGGAAGGGGATTTTAAGTTTCTTTTTTACCTCTCTATTATTTTTTGAAAAAACATTCATTCCTTTTTAGTATGCATATTATAACTCTATTACATGTAATTGCTCTGCTCACTTGTCCATGTTAAATTGATTCACCTAAACATGTAAATAAACCAATATATTTGTTAAACAAGTGTAAGCTTTTTAAAATAAAAAATTTAGGACAAAAATGCATTCTATTTTTGGAAGGTGTGCTACATTTAGTTGAGACTTCACATCTATCCTTATATCTGTAATGGACTGACTTCAACAAGATATTATTCTTTTAAAAAAAACTAAATTAAAAAATTTATTGCTTACATCAATTAGAAGTTTTATTATTCAACATTTAATTTTAAAATTTAAATAGAATTCAATATTATAATAAATGCTTACATTTACATGTAAATTTAAATGCTTACATTTGCATAGAATTGAACAATCCAAGGATTTTGTCCTTTGGACCATTCCTTCAAAATGTGATTTTTGCGCTTGGAAAGATGAGGAGAGCACATTTTTACTTTGCTCGTGGATTATTGTAATTGACTATTCATTGAGGTAGGTTGACTTACGCTCCCCAATATTAAGAAATCCACGGTGGAGGCTTATCTCCAATTTTATCAAGAAAAGGGGTCCCATTGCTGGGCGATGGGTAATATTTGGTCGCAATAGGCTTTTGCATGATTTTTATTTTTCTTTTGTGACACAACTAAATCTCACTATTCTTTAGAGCATGTTTTTGACATGCCCATAATGGCTAATTGTGAAACAAAAATCAATTTTGCCCAAAACAAAAAGAGATTTGGGTGACAACAAATATTGATTATGTAAGCTTTTAAGTTTTTTTACACACAAACTTTCTCTCTTCTACATACTACATCTACTTACATGGGTACACAAAATACATAATAAAATAACCTGCAAGGAAATCTATAGAAAGCATTTAAAATTTCTAGATAAATAATAATAATAACCCTCAAATGATGTTATTCTTGCTGAGCATGTCCATCACATGTATAAAGGGCATTTTCTCTAAGTCCATTATTTGGAGAGGGCTTTTAAGAATTTTGTTTCATCCAATTAACTTTACTAGCTATTGGAAGGGGATTTTAAGTTTCCTTTTTACCTCTCTATTATATTTTGAAAAAATGTTCTTTCCTTTTTGGTATGCCTATTATAATTCTATTACATGTAATTGCTCTACTCACTTGTCCATGTTAAATTGATTCACCTAAACATGTAAATAAATCAATATATTTGCAAAACAAGTGTAAGCTTTAAAAATAAAAATTTAGGACAAAAATGCATTCTATTTTTGGAAGGCACACTAAATTTAGTTGAGACTTCACATCTATACTTATATCTGTAATGGACTAACTTGAACAAGTAAGATATTATTCTTGGGTAAAAGCACAAACCTGTGTCACCTTTTATAAAGGAGAAGTGATATCAGAATTTAAATTCTTCAACTTTAACGAAATAAAAGTGGCATTTGTGCTTAGAATTTGAAGATGATGTAAACTAATGAAATGTGTAAAACTGGATGAAGTTTATGTCTATAATTTTTTTTTTTTAAAAATTGAATGAAAATTTTATTTATTTTTGAATTTTTAAAGTGTATTTTTTAGTTTTTAAAAAATACTAAAAATATAGAGTTTTTTTCCCGTCAAACAAATATATGAAAATGTTCATATTTTGGTTTGATTTTGGAATATGTTAGAGGTAACATGTATACCTGGTGCACCAAAAAATAAAAATTGAAATTTGGCTAATATTTTTGAAGTTATAACTGGTCAAAGTCAAAGTTATAAAAAATAGACAGTTTTTTTCTCCCGTCAAACTTTTTCCATCAAATCTACATATTTTTTAAAACAAATTACATATTCTTGAAGAAGACTCTCCATAAAAAAAAAATTAATTTTTTAACATGATTTACTATTTTTTTCTTATTTTTGAATAGACATCTTCCTGAATCTTAAGATACCTACTTGTAATATTTTCAAATTATAACATATTATTCATAATCAAAACTTTAAAAAAAATATACAATCATAATCGTGACTCCGAGAACTCCAAAAGTATATTTTTAGTTTTAAAAAATACTTCAATTTAGTAGGTCAAATTGGCCTTCAAAGTGAGATGTTTATAGAAGTTCTAATTTTTTCTTGTTTGGTTGCCACATAGGCTGCCACATAGATCGTTTCGGCCGGAACCGTTTCGGCCGTAACTGTTTCGGCCAAAACACCTGTCGACAGGAGAAATCACTAGCGGTTAATGTGACTATTTGATATAAAAAAATATTGTTTTCCCTTTTTAAAAAAATTAAATATACAGGGATAGCGAAAATTGGAAGAAGATTTCAAAAAACAATTAATTTTGAAGCAATTTTCAACAAATGTTTTGCGGATTTAATCAATATTGCAAAGAATCGAATATTTTGAAGGTTCTTTTTTTCTCTTCTAATTATTTTTATTTTTATGTATTATATATTGAACCATTAGCTGATATTTAGTGAAATCTAAATTTATTTATTTATTTTCTATAGATTGAAATATTCAATGGGTAGTAAAAGGAAAATATCAAGAAAATATGATAGAAAAAGAGATGACAAAATGAAAGGCCATACAAAACATGCTCAAAACCAACCTACTGAAATTTCTGAACATGATGAGATTCATGAAGAAAATGAAAGTAATGAAGAGGAAGAAATTGGAAGTTCTATTGATAGAGACAAATTAGAAAGCATAAAAAATTTGATGGATTTGGATGAAGAACTACTTTTTAACCAAATTCCATCTAAAGATATGATAAATGATAACACTATCAGAAAGCATTGTCAGAACATGTGGGATGAATATTTCAAGGATAAAAGTATATTTGGACAGGCACAATTATTTGTCAAGTTATTTAGGAAAAAATATATGAGACCTGTTTTAGAGTTGTTGGGTGTTGATAATAGGAAAATCCATGCCCATAATATTAATAAAACAATAGTTGAAAATTTGCAAAATGTTTATAACAAAATTGACAACACAACTCGAGGAGGTGATTTGAGTAATGCACGTAGAGCATTGATGACTACTATATCTAGTGGAAAATTGACACATAGAAAATAGGTATGTGCAATTTCTGATGTACTACATATATCTAGAAGAACTGTCCAGAGATACATCAAGAGGAGAAATATGCTAATGATAACACTGAGAATAACTGGGTGAATATTTGTAGAGTTCCTCAAAAAGACATGATTTTTGAAGAAGTAAAAAGACAATTTATTGAATTTTGGACCACACATTCTCATGTTTCTTCCAACAGGCGTGATACTATACAAATTAAAGATCAAGAAATAGGGGCCAAAACTGAACATCCAAAACATTTCATAGATATAACTCAAAGTGAACTTTTTGAAGCATTCAAACAAGAATTTTCAAATGTCAAAATATGTCAGAGAATGTTTGAGAGTTTACGTCCTTCCTTTGTACGCATAAATAAGATGCGAGAAACTTGTTGTTGTAGAAATCATGTTGAATTTGGTCTACACTTGCAATCATTTTAAAAAGTTATGGCAATACTTGATCCTAATTTGGTCATCCCTAGCAGTACAACACAATTTTTGAGATCCATATTATGTGATAAATTAGAAGATTCAGATGAATTCAAAGTGCAATGCATCAAAAATCAGTGTGAAGATTGTGCAGATTTACACAAATTTTTTGAAATTATGCAAGTTGAGAATATTAATGAATCCACACCATTTTCATGGATGAGATATGAATATGAGACATACCAAAATAATAGAGGGGATGAATTCAAAAAAATTGTATTGAAGGAGAGCGAATTGCATTATGATGAGTTCATGGCCAAGTTTCGTCCATTCATATATCCACATATCCAACATTGTCATGGTGCATGATGGAAAGCTAAACAGTTTCGTGATAACAAAAAAAATTTTCCACCTGGTTGTATACTTTCAGTTGTAGATTTTTTTGAGAATTATACATTTACACCTCGTACAGAGCTCCAAAGCCAATATTATCATTCTGAACAAGTTGCAATATTTGTGCAAGTGACCTATAGACATGCACAATTTGAGGTGGATCAGATAGAAAGATTGGATGAAAATGAACACATCATCATCAAAGAGGTTCATTTCTATATTAGTGATGATAAAGTTCATGACAGGAGTTATGTGGCTCATTGTTTTGCAATGTTCTCTAAAGATCTCAAAAATCATGGAATAAATGTTTCAGAGCACTGGATTTGGTCTGATGGATGTGCAGGTTAGTATACATGAAATAGTTACACATTTATTTAACTTTATTTTAACTTATATTTATTTGGACATGTCTATTTCTATTTGATATATGTACTTGGATAATTGTAGATACTTATCATGTTTCACGTTCACAGGACAATTCAAATCTGCAAAAGCATTTAATTGGTTAGCAATGCAACATGCTAGAACCAATGTTAAGTTTTTATGGAATTTCTTTGAAAGTGGACACGAAAAAGGGGAGCATGATGGAGCAGGAGCATGTATAAAACGTGCGCTCTGACAACATGAACTTGCAGGTAAATATATGCATTTTTAAAATGTACATGTTTAATACTCTAATAGCATATATTTTAAATTTTATATATACATGCATATTGTATGTACATATAGGGAATAGGATAGAGAGCACAAATCAAATTTTTGAATGGTGCAAAGTTCATTTTGCTACTCGAGATACTGAATACAATAAGCGTTACTTTTGGGAGGTGAAAGGTGAACTAAGTTATATTTATTTTTAATGTCTTTTTCAAATCAAGTTGAGTTTTTAATTAAATATTTATTTTGAAATATGACAATTATTTTTTGTATTTGTAACAGATATAGATCGATCTAATACTTATAATTGTCAAATGATTCCTGGAATTAGAAGTTTACATCAAGTGATGACTGTAAGAAACCATAAACCTCCAGTAATTAAAGTAAGAGAGAAAACATGTTTTTGTGATGACTTCATTAAGGACAATGTAGTGAGTGCATGTGAAAATATTGGGAATGGATATGTTTCACATTGGGATTTGAAGGAGATAGTTAGAAAGCCTCCTTTTGAAGATGTTGACATTGACATTGACATTCATGATCCTGTATATTCAGCTGATTATGAGCGCATTTCTGATTTAGTTGTGGCAGGTTTGTGTGCATATATAAATTAATATACATGTATATTTGTTTTAAAATTAATTTATATTTATCTTTTTATATACATGCAGGAGATATTTTTGCAGTTCAAGCCTTACCAGATAATGCGGAAAATGTGGACTATTATCTTTTAAGATGCACAAAAGCAAAACACAAGTTGCTAGAAGGAACTATAGATGCTGATGAACAATCATATCCAATTGGATCAGTTGTTATTGAAGGAACATATTATCAACAAAAAAGGGTAATTGGTAGTGGTATTGAATTTATTGAATACAAGCTTGGAGAAAAAGTTTTACACTACAGTAACCATGTTATAGCAACCAAATTACAATTTGAAGTAGTACAAAGAAAAGGACATCATGGAAATCAAAAGTGGAAATTTCCTATTGAAGAACATGAAAAAATTCTAGAGATAATAAAAAGTAGAGAGGATCCTAACAATACATTGCTTGTGGAGCTCTAGTTTACCTATGTACTTATTGTGGAGCTCTAGTTGAGTTATCCCTGTATAGCTCTTATACTTTCATATTTAATATTGATAGGATATTTGTTTTATAAATTTTTGTACATTGGATCATTTATCTTGCATATGCAAAATTAGACATGTATTGTTATTTTTATTTAAATTCGACATGGATATCTCATTTAAGACTAGGTCTCTTAGGACCTCCCCTTAAGACAACCCTTTTAGTATTTGTATGTATTTGTATGTACACATAATCTTCATATGTTCTTATATGATACATTCTTTATGTTTGTATATAATTGTTATGTTCTTACATGTATATGTTATATGAACTATGTTACATATTACATGTGCATTATATTTTATTAATTAAATGATGTTAATTATAGTTAATTAAGAATGTATGTCATTAAATACAATTAATTAATTCATTAAATAGAGTTAATTATTAAGACATTAAATATAATTAGATTAAATATAGTTAGTTATAGTTAATTAGGTTAAATATAGTTAATTATAGTTAATTAAGGCATGTCATTAAATAGAGTTAATTAAGACATTACATAGAGTTAACTAGTAAGACATTAAATATAATTATATTAAATATAATTAGTTATAGTTAATTAGGTTAAATATAGTTAATTATAGTTAATTAAGGCATGTCATTAAATAGAGTTAATTAAGTCATTAAATAGAGTTAATCATTAAGACATTAAATATAATTTGATTTAATATAGTTAATTATAGTTAATTAAGGCATGTCATTAAATATAGTTAATACATGATCTAAATTAAATATAATTAGACTAAATATAGTTAATTATACAGTTAATTAAGACATGTCATTAAATATATGTTATATTGTTATGTACATCGACCATTAAAATTATATAGTTAATTACACTTAGATTAAGGCATTAAGATGAATAACTATACATATACATGTAAACTTGAATATTGAAAATATGAATAACATATAGAAACATGTGCATAACACATACATAAGTTATATAAAAGATGAAGACATCAAAAGATCAATAAAATAGACGTCTACATTAAAAGATCAATAACATGCATGTGCATATATCTGGAGAATATAATGTACCCATATCAAATGTATAAAAATAGATCATGTAGATCAAATGTCTGGAAATAACATATATAAAACATCAAAATCTCCATATAAACATGTATCTGGAAATAACATATAAAATATCATTTAGTGTCCATGATATAAACACGTATCTCAAAATAACATATAAAACATCAAAGTGTCCATATAAACCATGTATCTGAAAATAACATATAAGACATCAAAGTGTCTGGATATAAAATGTATGCATATGGAAATAACATATAAAACATCAAAGTGTCCATATAAATATGTATCTAGACATAACATGTGTGTAATAAAATAAAAGGCCACATATGATCTAATCAACTACATTCCCCCTCCTGATCCTGGGCCTTGTCCCCAAAAGAGTCTATCAACTGCATCTGAACCCTGTGTCAAATGATAACAAGTGAACCATTTAATTATGTGTATAGACAAATTATATCAAGATCTACATGTATATAAATCATATATATATATATATATATATATATATATATATATATATATATATATATATATATATATATATATATATATATAAATTGTAACATACCTGGGACTCACGACGTGTAGGATCTGTCGGTGTTTGCAGATCAGCAAAACATAACATACTATCACTCAAACCCTATAACACATACACAAACACACACATATACATTAATTTAAACATATAGACATATTATTTACTATAATAAAAATAAATCTAAATATATAGAGATATTTACCGTAGCATTATGTAATGCTCTACCGATCTGACTAATATCTGAATCATGTAATGAAAAAATAGTATGAGCATCCAAGTCAATAGTGTGGCCTTGATCTAAAAGCATGGAAGTAAATAGACCAGGTTGTATGGTGCCATTGAGATCCTGAGTAGGGGGGTTTGCTGTAGGGTCTTGAGTAGCTGGGGCTGGTGCTGTAGCCTGGGCCTATGTAGCAGTAGGAGTAGTAGAAGGTGCAGGAATGTCCTCCTGCCTCTGTGAATCCTCTGAGACTGTTGTACATGAAAAAATATGTCTAATATGAGAGCTCATGTCACGAAGTGGAATCCCTAAGAGTGCAGATAATGCTCGATATGCATCTAAAAGATCATATGCTAAATATGATGCCAAACGATGCAATGCATCCACCTCTAAGACTGTAGAAATGTCTACAGGAGAAGGTATGTCTGCAACTCCATAATCATCATCAATAGGTGTGCTAGATGATGCAGTTGTGGGAGTGGTACCTCGAGATCGTAGCATATATCGACTACATCGATTAGAAGAAATCTTGTGTAACTGTGTGGCAATGGTGATGATGCTCCAAAAAAATTTGTGTCCTAATTGTGTCATCAAGAACACTCTCACCTGTAGTAGCCATCTATGGACCTCTCGGCATAACCAAAAGGTTTGGACCCACCATTGCCCATTTGTTAACAGGCGCAGGAGTGTTCGCAGGTATAAATCTATCAGAAAGTCTTCCCTGACCCTGCCCAACATGCCTTGGATAATCTATATAGTCAACATCATAGTGTAAATGAAATTCTGCAAACAATTTTTTGCAGAAATATAGGGGGAACTCATCCTTCTATGGCCATCTATGATGAGTAGCCAACCAATGAGGATACATCAATGGTGTGACGAGTGGATCAGTACACTTCATTGCAAAGTAGCCTCTGACTCTGTGACGATCTGCATAAGATGGAAACATGATTTTCACCATGCCGGTGGAAACCTTAGTGTCAATCTATGTGTACTTCACAGTGCCAGTGACACTATGAGATAAAGAAGAATAAAATGTCTCAATGCTCATATCATCAAAAGGGTTGTATGATTCAACTGTCTGAATCATACAAAATAACTCCTCTCGCATCGCTATGACCTTCTCCCTATTAGGGAGGGTGGTAGAAGAGGAAAGTGAGGTATCCAAAACCTGCATAGCACGAGATAATCTCGCAACTGTATCTCTAAATAACTGTTGTCTATCATGGGTGGAGGAGGTTGATCTACGTGTTGTACCAGACTTAGCACTTTGATCCCCACCACAAACATTGGCATCCCCTGAGGATGCAGGAGCACGATCCCTAGAACTGGATGCCATAATGTATATATGAAAATAAATATGAGGATATGAATGTGAAGCTACAATCTGAGTGATAAATATCTAGAGATCTACACATGCATATATATACAAATATAAACATACAAGTGTATTTAAATTAAAATAATTAAAAGTTAAATTTAATTTGAAACACATGTACATATAAATACACAACATTAAATGTATGGTGCTAAATTCAATCATGTAACATACATATGTATTTTAAAACAAATTATCTTAGAGACCATATCTAATGTACATTGTAATGTGCTCATGCAAATGTGATAAATAAATATTCGTACATGTACATGTATATGCAATAAAAATAAAATAAAATTTCTTGATTAAATGATAACTAAGTGTACACATGTACATACATGCAATAAAAAAATATAATTCTTGACTAAAATCTAGATTTTGATGGAAATGCTTTGATAATTATGGGGAGTGTAGATGAGAGTTAGGACATAGGGATAGAAAAATTTGTTACTAGATAAGTAAATGAGTTTAGTTAGCAAATCTTAGTTTACAATTTAGAACTCATGACTTAATTTAGTAGTTTGAATTAGAGTTAACAATGTTAATAAAGTAAATGGGATATAGTTTTATTAAGGTTGATAGTAAGGCCATTCTATTATGTGCTAGTAAACATATGAATACCTATTATAACCTATAACAGACGTAATGACCTAGTAGGAGTCCCTAGGTCCCCTTAACATATATATGGATAAAAAAACCTAGAAATGTATCATGAGGTCGTTATGTGTCATTTGGTAATGCAAGAATCATCATTACCTAATAAGACCTATTATATCCTAATAATACATATTAAGACTTATTAGAACCTATAAAAAATTAGTATGAACTATTACGACTCCTATGTCCCCTTAAGACACACATGTATGGATAATGTATTGAAAAACACAGTTGACATAAGTGATCTTAATGTGTTGTTTGGTAATGTAAGACTCATTATTACCTGACAATACCTATTATGTGCTAGTAAACATATGAATACCTATTACAACCTATAACAGACGTAATGACCTAGTAGGAGTCCCTCCGTCCCCTTAACATATATATGGATAAAAATACCTAGAAATGTATCATGAGGTCGTTATGTGTCATTTGGTAATGTAAGAATCATCATTACCTAATAAGACCTATTATGTCCTAATAATACATATTAAGACTTATTAGAACCTATAAAAAATAGTATGACCTATTACAACTCCTATGTCCCCTTAAGACACACATGTATGGATAACATATTGAAAAATGTAGTTGACATAAGTGATCTTAATGTGTTTTTTGGTAATGTAAGACTCATTATTACCTAACAATAACTAGTTGTTAAAATGAACATCATCAATATCTAAGTGTGGTTCATTCGGTTAGTAGAGGGCCTATGTTATGATTAGAATGTGGTATGGGTTATGATTGTAGTTAATATAGGGCTATGTTAGAAGGTGTATTTAAAATCAAAATTAATTTCACCATAAGATATTATTGTTTCACCTCTAGATCCATCAGGTTATGTTAGAAACTGAATAATGTCCCCTAAAGGTTTGCTACATTTTTTACTAATATTTTTCTACATGTTTACCTCATAACCTAATATTTTTCTATATTTTAACGTAATTTTTTTCCTAATTTTTTTTTATATTTTAACCTAATGTTTTTCTACACTTTTAACTAATGTTTTTCTATATTTTAACCTAATGTTTTTCCTAATATTTTTCTATATTTTAACTTAATGTTTTTCTACACTTTTAATTAATATTTTTCTACGTTTTTATCTCATGTTTACCTACATTTTTGCTAACAAATTAATTTAAATACCATTCTAAAATAATTAAAATAATTTGAACATATTAAAAAATAAACAATTTTAAGCATTTCACTCACAAAATAGGTCAAAAAAAACTATTTTAAGTACGATTAACATCTATTAATCAAAAAATACGTTTAAAAACTATTAAAAAATGGGGAGAAAAAAACCACTAACCAGTTACGGCCGAAACCCTTAACCCGCTCTCCAAACATCCAGGAACCGCAACAGTAACAATGATAGCTGTTAGAGGTTTGCGGTGATTTTTATACCAGCTCAGGGTTTCGGCCGAAACCCTTTCGGCCGAACAGGTTTCGGCTGAAACGATACATGCCACGTAGGCGCGCGAAACCGCCACGTGTGTACGGTCGGAGCCGTTACAGCTGAAACTGTTATGACCGAAAGCATTCCGGCTGAAACGGTACAAGATATCACAAACGGTGACAGAGCTTTGTGCTTTTACCCTCTTTAAAAAGAAAAATTAAATTAAAAATTTTATTGCTAACATCAATTAGAAGTATTATTATTCAATAGTTAATTTTTAAATTTAAATAGAATTCAATCATAATGTTTGTATTTTTATATAATTGATTTTAAAATATTTCTATAGTCTTATAGCTCTACCTTCCACACATGTTTAAGTACTACTTCAAAATATAGAAAGAATTTTAAATTTTGTTTTCTTATCTAATTTCATTACACATTTCAAAAATTTTAATCTTATTATTAATGCCAATAGGCATTCTACAATGGTAGAATGGGTGGAGTGGGAGAGTGTGAGTGTGTTAATGTTAACATTTAGTTTGTAGGTTAAATTTGACAACCATCTACATGTCAAAATCTTAATATTTATTATAAATATGGTAAAATGTTTGTTAAAATTATAAACTAAAGAGATATAAATAATCATTAAAAAGAAAAAAGAAAAACTTAAGTGCAAAAAAGAATCAAATATAAAAAAATTAAGAAAGTGCAAAAAAAGAATGGAAATAAAAATATTTTTATATATAGTAAATTAAATTTTAATCATGTTTATAATGGATATATTATCACCATTTCTTTAGATAGATTTATTTAAGATATCTATATTAGTTTCTATTTAAGGCAAGGACTCCAACTCACAAGAGCTCTTGTTTAGATAGTGACATGAATCTCCTTTTCAATTCGAATTAAGAATATGGCTTCATTCATGACATCTGCGATGGGCAACATTTGGTCACAATAGGCTTTTGCATGATTTTCGTTCTTCTTTTGTGACACAACTAAATCTCACTATTTTTTAGAGCATGTTGCCAACAAGCCCATAATGGCTAATTTTGAAACCAAACTCAATTTCACCCAACCCAAAAAGAGTTTCAGGTGACAACGAATGTTGATTATGTAAGCTTTCAAGTTTTTTTACACGCAAACTTTCTCTCGTCTACATACTAGATCTACTTACATGGGTACACAAACTACATAATAAAATAGCCTACAAGGGAATCTATAGAAAGCATTTAAAATTTCTAGATAAATAATAATAATAACCCTCAAATGATGTTAGTCTTGCTAAGCATGTCCATCACGTGTACAAAGGGCATTTTCTCCAAGTCCATTATTTGGAGAGGGCTTTAAAGATTTTTATTTCATCCAATTAACTTTACTAGCTATTGGAAGGGGATTTTACTTCTCTATTATTTTTTGAAAAAATATTATTTCCTTTTTGGTATGCATATTATAATTCTATTACATGTAATTGCTCTACTCACTTGTCCATGTTAAATTGGTTCACCTGAACATGTAAATAAATCAATACATTTGTAAAACAAGTGTAATATTTTTTTAAAAAAAATTAGGACAAAAATGCATTCTATTTTTGGAAGACATGTTAAATTTAGTTGAGACTTCACATCTATACTTATATCTGTAATGGACTAACTTCAACAAGATATTATTCTTTAAAAAGAAAAACTAAATTAAAAAAAATATTGCTAACATTAATTAGAAGTATTATTATTTAACATTTAATTTTAAAATTTAAATAGAATTCAATAATATAATAAATGATTACATTTGCATTTTTATATAATTGATTTCAAAATATTTTTATAGTCTTATAGCTCTACCTTCCACACATGTTTAAGTACTACTTCAAAATATAGAAAGAATTTTAATTGTTCTTTTCCTTATCTAATTTCATTACACAAATTTCAAAATGAACGTTTAACCATTTTGCAAGCCTTAAAATGCTGCATAAACTAGCAGCATACCCACGACTACCTAAATCTTCCCTCCACTCAACTCAGCTCCATCGACACCTCATTACTTGTCCATTTCCTACGATTGTGTCATTTCGAGTCTGTTTGCAGCATTTGTCAGAAGGGAGGTGTGATGGATAAGGCATTTCAACTGAAAATAATCTTTACTTTATTCTAACCAATTACAAATATTGGAAATATTGGGTATCAATGGGATGGTCGTCCAAATTCTTATAAGAAGACTCGATCATTGATTAACATATTTAGTTTGGGATCTTTCAAATAGCAAAATGCCTACTGCGTAATAAAGCTAAATAAACCCTTTAAAAGTAACACAAAATTATGACTTGAATTTTAGATTTGTCTTAATAATGTTTTAACATGAGGATTAAAGGTTGATCGATTTGTATTCCTTAAGAAATATGTGAAACATTATTTTAATTAGTGTGTAACAAAACTTTATCATAAATTCGTAAGTTTATATAAATTCGAGTATTTATAGATGCAAATATATGCATATGTATATCTGCTGCATAAAAAATATGTTGAGATTATTTCTATACATAATTGATGACCTTTGAAGATTTATATGAGCTAAAAGAATATTTATATTTCTTTAACTAGTTAGATCTCATAAATAACAATACAAAGAGTAGTTACATTCCCAATTCCCTTGTTGCTTCCCACAATTCTCCTTCATCCAGTGGTAGGAAACATAAGAACCCCGCCTCCTTCAATATGTCTTTTTCTCAATAAAACCATAAGGTGGAGCTTGTTGTTGACCTAGGTGAGATATGAACTTGATCCACTAGGGGGCGGCAAAGATCTTACAAAATTATTGCTAACACCCCAAAATAAAATGGGAGAAAAAACATGATCACCTATAAGAGTTAGATTTAGATTCTGAGCCTAAGGGGAGGGGAGAAAAAAAAACCCATGCTAGGTAGAAGAAGAAAGCTAGGAAGTCCCTTACATGGAAGAACAGGAGGATGATTTCCCCAAAAAATTTGAAGAAGCCTCCCAAGAAAAAGGCTTCCATGTTCTGGCTAGCTTTAGTATAAACACATTTGATCTCACAACCAAAGAGGATAATATGAGTACCAACAATAACTCTCCCATGACTACTACTCCCACCCTCAAGAAGCCTGAGGATCCTCCTATTCCCTCTCCCTGAAAGAAACCCCATGTTCACCCTCTGACCCCTTTTACTCCTCCCATGTACCCCCCTATTCAAGGCTCCCTCCTACCCTAGTTTAGATAAAACAACTTTCAAACAAGTTGAAGATGAATTGAAGAATTTGTGGATCAAGCTAGAAACACAAAAGAACCTATTGAAATATTTGTACCTGAGGTTCAACACTGTGGCAGAGTTTATTATAAAGGTCACACATTCTATGGAAACCACTCTCTAGCTTCTTCGGGAGGAGGAGATGGGAGGAAACGTGGAGGAGGATTACAAGAGTGCAAAGAGACTCTATAGTTCCCTTTCGGATGGCTGGATGGACATGTTACTAGGGAAACCAACTCGCCCTAATGAGAAGAAAGAATGATGGACTGGCCTTATTCTATGTCAATTTTTTTGTTATTTTTATGATGATTAAGCTTTATCCTTGTGTGGCCACTATGAGAACATATATTATGGACATTAATACATATATTGATGGACATGTTAATGGGGAAACCAACTCTCCCTAATGAGAAGAAAGAATGATGGTTTGGCCTTACTCTGTGGGTGAACCCACAAGAATGGGTCCCACTTTAGTGGAACGAACAAAATTGGAGAAGTTGACAAAATTTTGGAATTCTTCCCACCGCACGTTTGCGCAAACTTTAGATATATGTTCGCGCAAACATATGTTGGACGAATGTTCACGTGAACATATTAGCACCCATAATGGCGTGTTCACGTGAACATGCGTTTAACATATGTTCACACGAACATGCATTTAACATATGTTCACGTGAACACATAAAGCGTAGATTTTCGATGACTAAAAATGTCATTTTAACTTTTTTAACCTCATTTTTATGGCGAGCATTGTGCAATTAGAGGTTTGGAGCGAACGCGTGATTTGTACTACTTTTACCACCATCATCCTGTTGCTTTCACTCTAATTCTCGTCTTTGGGTATGTCCAAATATTATTAATTTAATGTTTTAAATGTTTTTAAAGTATTTTTAATGCTATTAATGTAGATTTTAATGGTTTTAAAGCATATTTGAATGTTATTTATGCTTTTAATGGTTTTAAAGCATATTTGAATGTTATTTACATTTTTAATGGTTTTGAAAGCATATCTAAATGCTAATTTAGTATTTTTATTGTTTATTTATATTAATTTAGAAAACAGAAAAATATTATGTAGAAAACATTAGAAAACAATTTTAGAAAATTTATAAAATATAGGAAAAACATTAAAATTATTATAAAAAACATTAGAAAACAAATTTAGAAAAAACATTGTTAAAAAAATTGGAAATTTATAAAAAAAAAAATTTAATTAGAAAAAACATTACAAAAATATTAGAAAATTTAGAAAAAACATTACAAAAACATTAGAAATTTTAGAAAAAATATTACAAAAACATTAGAAATTTTAGAAAAAAATTATTAAATTTAAAATTTAATATAAAATTTAGAAAAAACATTAAAAAATAATTAAATAATTTAGAAAAAATATTAAATAAAATTAGAAAATTTAGAAAAAAAAAATTACAAAATTTAGAAAAGAAAATTAGAATTTTTTTTTAAAAAATAGAAAATTTAGAAAAAAAACATTAATAATATATTTTAAAAACTATAGAATTTTTTTTTTAATTTAAAAAATATTAGAAAAGAAATTTAGAAAAACATTAGAAAAAAATTAGAAAATTTAAAATTTAATATAAAATTTAGAAAACAATTTTTTTTTAAAATTACAAAAACATTAGAAAATTTTAAATTTAATATAAAATTTAGAAATTTTTTTTTTTTTTAAATTAGAAAATTTATAATTTAATATAAATTTTAGAAAACAAATATAGAAAAAACATTACAAAAATGTTAGAAAAATTATCATAATATAAATTTGAGAAAACAAATTTAAAAACACATTTGAAAATAACATTAGAAAATTTATAATAATATAAAATTTAGAAAACAAATTTAGAAAAATATTAGAAAAAATATTTTAAAAATATTAGAAAAAATATTTTAAAAATATTTTTAAAAAAATTAGAAAAACATTACAAAATTTATAATAATATAAATTTTAGAAAAAAACTTTTAAAAAAATTAGAAAAATATATATGTGTGTGTGTGTGTGTGCGTGCGCGCGCGTGTGCATGTGCGTGTGTGTGTTAATGTTAAATGTAGACATGTATGTTTTCGATATTAATGTTTATGTATATATGTCAAATTCACCTTAATGTCTTAATCTTAGAAGTTTAATTAAATGGCATATCTTAAGGGTCAACCTAAATTGTACATGTAACAATATAGATTAGAATATATAATTTTTTATTTTGAACATAGATGTACATGTACATTTGTTCATAGTTAAAAGTAGATGTATGTACATGTTTTTAATAAATTCACATTTTTATATGTATAATTTATATATATATATACATGTATGTATATATATATACATGTATGTATATATATATACATGTATGTATATATATATACATGTATGTATATATATATACATGTATGTATATATATATACATACATGTATATATATATACATACATGTATATATATATACATACATGTATATATATATATATATATATATATATACATACATGTATATATTTTAATAAATTCACATTTTTATATGTATAATTTATATATATATATATATATATACATGTATATATATACATACATGTATACATACATGTATATATATATACATACATGTATATATATATACATACATGTATATATATATATACATACATACATGTATATGTATATATATACATACATGTATATATATACATGTATATATATATATATGTATGTATACATATACATACATGTATATATATATGTATGTATACATATACATACATGTATATATATATATATATATATATATATACACACACACACACACACATATATATATGTGTATACATATACATACATGTATATACATGTATATACATGTATATATATATATATGTATATATATTAATATATGTTAACTATTGATCTTAATTTGTCTTTTAACTAAGTGTACAATTAACTATATTTAATGACACATGTTTTAACCTGGGAGATCCTAAATTATGTATGTATTAGAATGTATATTTTATTTTATAAATATACATGTAAATATGTTCACGTGTTAGATATAGACATGCATACATGTATGTGTTCAATATTAATGTTTAAATGTCTAATTATTTTTAATGTCTTAATAATCTAAGTATATAATTAACTATATAATTTTCAATGACATATAACTTAGAATGTGTATGACGTAAAGAATACATGTTACAACATTTAATTAATAAAAGTTTTAATTATAATCTAACATAACCTGATTACGATATATACAAACATAAAGAATGTGTACATCATGTATATTAGAACATGTAAAGATCTTATATATAACTTAAATTTTAACTCTTAAACCTTAATGTTAAACAATAAGACCCTAAATACTAAATATGGTCATAAGATCCTAACTGCAAAACCATAAATTTCATAAATTATAACCCCTAAACTTAGATGCTTAACCATAACTCCTAAATTTCAATTTGAACCGTAGACCAAAACGATAAAACCCAACATTAAATCTAGTATTTAATCATAATACTTAATCCTAACTTTAATTATAAATATTAAAACTGTGTGTTAAACACATAATCCAAAATCTGATCCCTAATACAAATCCTAACCCTCTAACCATACTGAACTAACAATGATGTAAACCCATTTAACCTCTAGATCTAACCCTTTAATAATAATCATTTAAACCATAAATGTTAAACCATGACCCTAAATACTAACCCCTTATCTTTGTACACTAAGATCCTAAAATGTTAGATTTAAATGCTAAATTGTAATTCTAAAAGAATACTTAAAGATTTTAATGTCTTAATCTAAGTATATAATTAACTATATAATATAATTCAATGACATGTCTTAAGGGGAGATCCTAAATTATACATATACAACAATGTAGATTGATTTGCATATCTACTTGGTACATGAATATATAACATACATGTACATCCAAACCCTAACCCTATCCATTATCAAAACCCTAACCTAACCAAACCCTAACCCTAACCATTATCCAAAGCCTAACCAAGTAACCTTGATCTTAAAATTTAATTTCTAAATCCACTTGATTATAAATGATAATAAATATCCCTAAATCATAATCTTGAACCAAATCATAAACTTGACATGCTAAGTTCCCTTATCCTAAATTCTTAACCATGGACCTTAATATTAACCCCTAAATTTAATGCTAAATAATAATATGTAAGTTCGTATAAACCCTAACAATGTCATAAGGTCTTAAATCTTACCCTAAAATTGAGCCTAATTATAACCTTTACACTAAAACCCTATTTCAAAACCTAATTGAGGCCTAACTTACATAAAATTAAAACAAGTTGACCCTAATCCTAAATTGTTAAAAATTATATTTGAGATACATGCACATACATTTAAACACATGTATGTTACATGAAGTATGACCCTTGTTTTACATGAACTTGAAACATTATCCTTTAAGAGTAATGATATACTATTTTCACTTGTTTGAAAACAACACACATTAAAACACACACACACACACACACACACACACACACACACACACACACACACACACACACAATAATAATAATACATTGTGTTATTTCTATTTTACTTGGAAAATATAGAAAATCTAGCTAATTAATTTTTAAAACAAATTTTTAACTAATAATAAGTAAATATATTATTGAATTTTCAAGTATTATATATGATTGAAACTTGTTTATCTTGAATATTAGGGTTTGGTATTTAGGTACTTCATCGTTTAACATTTATGATTTATGATTATGATTAGGGTTAGATAGGTTACATCCTTAAATCCTAAATTATAAGCCCTTATACTAAACTGAAAGTTTGTATAAAGATTAGGGTTTAGTATTTAGGGTCATGGTTTAACAAGATTATGGTTTATGATCTTATGATTAGGGTTAGATCTAGGTTTAATACGTTTACATCATTGTTAGAAGTATGGGTTAAAGAGGGTTAGGGTATGGGTTTATATCATTGTTAGTTCACTATGGTTAGAGGGTTAGGATTTGTATTAGGGATAAGATTTTGGATTATGGTTTTAACACGTAGTTTTAATATTTATAATTAAAGTTAGGATCAAATATTATGATTAAATTTTACATTTAATGTTGGGGTTTATCATTTAAGTGTACGGTTCAAATTGAAATTTAGGAGTTATGGTTGAGCATCTAAGATTAAGGGTTATAATTCATGAAATTTAGGATTTTGCAGTTAGGATAATATCACCAGGTTTACTATTTAGGACTATTGTTTAGCATTAAGGTTTATGAGTTAAAATATAAGTTATATACATACATACATACATACATACATACATACATACATACATACATATATATATATATATAATGTTCAAATATATGATGTACATTCTTTATGTTTGTATAAATTATAATCAAGTTATGTTAAAGATTATAATTAAACTTTATTAATTAAATGTTGTAAGATGTATTCTAAGTTAGGTCATACACATGTTCTAAGTTATATGTTCTTATATGTGTACACGTGTATGTTATATTCTTACTTATATGCAAATTAATCTAAGTCCATGTGTTACAGATTATCTAGGCCCATGATGTGTGATGTATGTTCAATTACATACATGTGTATAATTTTTAATTTTAAAAATAAAAAATTGTGTCTACAGTAGGCAGTTTAGCGAGCTTCATACATTTCTATAGATATGGCTTCACACGATCAGTTTGATGTGGTTCCTAGTGTGGCACTTGATGTAGTTCCTATTGTGGCTCCTACTGTGGCACAGGTTGATGCGGTTCCTATTGTAGCACCTGATGCAGTTCCTAATCTGGCTCCTCATGCAGCTTTTCATGCTGCTCATGGTGGGGCCCATGTTGTAGCTCGTGGTGTACCTCAACGTAAGGCTCATCGTGCAGCTCATGTTCTGGCTCCTGGTGCGGCTCTAGGTGGTGTAGGTCTTTTCGTGGCTCCTGGTGTGTTTCTTGTTCCAGGTCAAGCTACACCTACAACTCTTGTTGGAGGTCCTGCTATACCACCTCCACACATTGATATTGATGCTCTATTTTCATTTTTAGAGCAGGAGATTGCTAGATTACAGAACTCTATATCGACCTTTGATGATGGTCTTTATAGAGACATATGTACTATGATATGTAGGAGTTTACAAGATTTGACAACTGGGTTTAGAGCTCACCATTCATTTACTCCTACCATATTAGCTTCCATATCTAGGGAGCTTAGGGCTGAGGTCTCAAGAGATGCATCTTTTGGTGATGTCAAGAGGGTAGCCCCCAAAGATGTCATCAAGAGAGAGCTCTTTCCAGCATATGAGGGTACACAAGGTAGGGTGAGAGGTTACAGAGTCACACAATGTAGAGACCCTATTATTACTAGCATGATCTATCCATGATTTTTAGAAACACATGGTCGTTATCATAATAATGATCAGATACCCCTTTATTTTGCATAGCAATTGTACATTGAGTTCCGTATAGGGCTCAATGTCAACTACTTGGATATTCTTGATTATTGTGGACAGGGGTGTGGTCGGATCACAGATCGTGACCAGTACCGTAGTGCACATCGTCTAGAACCTATAGATGTTAGATAGTTTGTTGGATTGAGGATGCCTCCTATGACTCCTACACATGCGCCTATTGCAAATAGAGTTGTCATTGCTTCCTAGAGGGGAGAAATTGACACTATTGGGCACATTGCATTTGTGGCATCTAGTATCACATCAGATTCTATTGGTTTTCATCTTCATAGTCAACGTCCTTGTCCACTAGGTCGATCATCTTCACAGGCATCTAGTAGCAGTTTAGGCACCTCCTTTGATGATGCATACAGAGCTGTTGGGCTACCACTACCAAGAAATTTTTTTTGTCTTTTAGGATAGTAGACACATATGGATATGGCACTGTATTTTTTGGAGGATATGTTGCATATTATCAGCTATATTTTTGATACATAGGGGATTCCAGTACACTCAGTGATGGATGTTGTTAAACAGCATCAGAGCCCTGGCATAGTTCCACGGACACAAGCCACCACACCAATGACAGATGATACAACTGTGCGTAGCTCACATCATTTGGTACCAGGCTCATGACACTCTACAGATGACTCAGGCATATGAGTTGGAGATGTCCAGATCATAGCTGAGGGTCTTGATGAGTTTGGTGAGAAGTTGCAAGGCCTTTCTGAGATTGATGCTAGTTTGAGCCTAGGTATTCATCCTACATGGACCTGTTGTTCCAACCTAGTAGCATTGATTCTACACCATTACCTAGCCAGTTACATAGTCCACTTCACTCAGATTTACTAGCAGTTGAACATGGTGCTAAGGGAGGTCCAATTGGTGTTAGTGTTTCAAGCTCAAGTGCATCGGTAGATGATATGATGGAGTCTATTGATCATCCTCCACCTTGAGAGACCCAGGTATATATATATATGAAATTAAAAAATATGTTCATTTATTAAAAAATTCACTTCAAATATATATCTAGAATATGTAATTTGATCTTTAACTCATAATAAATCATGCAGGCACAAGTCGCTGAGCACATGGTTACACATACTATTGGTTCAGGGCAGCATGTACATGAGAGAGATGATTCTATTGAGGCACCTGATAGTGCTTAGGTACTTAAGTTTTAAATAGTTTGTTTAAATTTATTTAAATGTTTTGAAAACTAGATATATATATATATATATATATATATATATATATATATATATATATATATATATATATATATATATATATATATATATATATATATATATATATATATATATATATATATATATATATATATATATATATATATATATATGCAAATTTGTATTTAATTTGAATGTACATGTACATGCGTATGTATATATATGCTTTAAAGATAGAACTCTAATATGTATGTATGTATATATATATTTGTAGGGATCAATTGATGCGCCTTGATGAGAGGATGTATAGGAGACTCAATTAGAGGGTCATTCTATTCATATGTGTCTTGAGGGATCCCTCCAGTAGTAGATCATATATATATGTATATATATTTGACGCATTTATATATTGGAGACAGTTTACATGTACGTGTATTTCAGTACCTTGATGACATACATGTACTTTCACTATTTATTTGATTATTGAGTACTTCAGTAGTTAGATACCATCACATGTACGTATATATGACTTTTTATATTTGGCTATGTACATGTATTTATTCGATATTTATAGTTTACATTTCAGTTACATAGAGATATATTAGATCTGTAGATGTTTATTCTTGAGATGTGTATATGTGTACATATGTGTATTTTTTTTGTATTAAAGTTATAGAACATTATCTTGAGATGTGTGTACATGTATATCAATTATGAATTAGTACGAAGTTAGAAAGATATATAATTCTTAAATTACCAATTACTAACTTGCTAAAGAAAAATATTAGTTTTATGTGGATAAAAATATGTTTTTTTTTTTTTTTTTGATCGATAAATGGCCAAGGCCTTGGATCATATATTAAATAAAGAAAAAAAAAACAAACTACAAAGAGTTACTCCGTTCAAACGGACACTGGTAGGAAAGAACGGAGAAGAAAACCCCCAGTCTTGCTCAGGACTAATTTCCTATATTATTACATTTCCATAGGGGCATACCCCGGATCTCATAAGTAACATGAATTTACGTAAAATTATATAAGAATTACATAAAATCACATGGGCATTCCCATGAAAATCTGTCTCTGATTAGTATCCTTCTGTCTAAATTGGAAGATCCAATGTCAAAAATCTGTCTAGAGACTCTTACTTCAAGAAACAAGGATTGTTAGTAGAACAAAGAAAAAATTTCAATAAATACCATAATAAAAACATATATATTCTAGATCAAACCTTGAAAATTTATTTATTTATTATTATTATTATTATTTTAACATTCTACTGATCATGATCTGTCATAGATATTAATCATATTTATAAATAATTTAACCCTTTGCTTAAGCTAAGTTGAGAAATTAATCTAACATGAGTGTTCTATGATCACCGAGCTAAGACAAATGTCATTACTCTTAAATCCCTTATAAGTCATGGTTCGATCTTAATGTCAGTCTCTGAGTCTACACATTAACCGACTTCTACCTAATATACCTTCCTAACTGTAAATTATAAATGAAAATCCAGCCCCTTAGTGCTATTGACACAACCAAAATTGAACTTTATGTAATGGATCGAATATAATTCCTGGTCACTAGGCTATACCCCTAATAAATTATAATCAATTTTGTTCACTGAGGAGATCTTACTGCTATTCTCCAATTCTTATGGAGTATTATTATCAAACTGGAACCAAGATAGAAAAGGAAGCTCGAGAAATCACAATGTTAAAATATAAATTAATGCAACCCAACAATTATTTATATTAAAATTATCCAAACTTTCAAATATCATAATCTGCCTGATACATCTACAAACCTTATAAATAATTAACGAAACAACCCTACTAATATATATAGTCAAAGCCGGTAACATGATTTCTAAAGCATTGTATACCAACCCAACACCCTTGGATCTAATAAGGAATGAAAATCAGAATCTTGAACAAAGGAAATATCATGTAATGACACTTTTGAAGCGATTCTGAGACACACCATCAAGGTTCCCATCTATACTAGTAATCAAATACCTTTGTAACTTAAAAGAAAAATACCATTTCTTGAAGACACATCCCATATCTGAAATTCAACTACCGCTGACAGAACAATCCCTAAATTGATATCGTTCTAATCAGCCACTATATTCTTAAATCTCTTCCTAAACTTATCTAATTAAGCAGGGCTACAAATTTGATCCCTTCAAAACACCAAAAACCATATGGAAATATATTTCTATTACCAAATTTACATTTCATTACATAGATGTCATAGATTTTCAGTACCATACTAATTACAAAACCATTCTATATTGTCAAAGGTTTACAGAAATATAACAATATATTGCTATAACAGAGATCAACAGACACCCTGTATTATACGGATATAAAAACCCTATACAAACTGTAAGCTTACTATAAGAACCCTAATATCTAGGGACAAAACAATAGTCTAATGTTAGAGTCCAAAATTGTGAACAGATTCTACTAGTTCCATGAAACCATGATCACCTCTGGGATAGAGTCTGGATCATCCATGACCATATTAGGAGGGAGCACATAATCAACTCTTAGTCTGCTCAATTTTTTTGCATTGAGAATGCAGAATTCCAAGGCGTTGAGGTCGTTGAATACTACTCCCGAGCTCACATAAGCATTAAACATCTTGATGTACTTGACTACCCACTCCATGTTCTCTGCTACCCTAATTCCATGCCAGCCCAGAAGGAAATTGACACTTGCTTCCATTCGTGGCCAAGCCCTAAAAAAGGCCAGATTATCCCTAACCATAAAACACTGTCGTCGAGGGGTCATCCTTAACTCCTCTGCACCCAAGGGGAGACCCATGTATTTCTCAGGGTACGAGATTCTGCCCTTGTCATCAATACTAAAAACTGCCTTCTCTAACCCTCATCTCCATATAGGGTTAAAAATGTCTACACAGAGCCTAACAATCTCTTCTTTGTCAATCTTCGCCCTCACCATTACCCCAATTAATGATCCAATTATCGAACTGTTGGTTCTCCAAGTTACCCTATAGTCAAACACATCCTCCCCTATCGCCCTACTCATGGAAAAATGCATCATATCATCTGCATTTCTGAGGAGACGACTCCATCTCTCTGGTGTTGCCTTCCTGAGAAAGGCCATCATCCTATTCTCTGTTGTATGGTAGACATACACATTAGATTCCATTGTGACAACAAGCAAACACACAAAGGTGGTAATCAAAGACTATCAATCTCAATCAAAAATCCCTCTCAACATACATTTCTATTTAACAAAGGAAAACCATCATGATTCGACCTCTCCTATGTGTCCTTTAATCAAAGGCTTCAATTTGGCAATGACCTCAGCCACTCACACTTAGCATTGAGTATTTGATCACATATTGCAAAGCCTTAACTTTATGAGCCAGGTGACATATTCTAAACCCTCTCCATCCTAATCTTATAATCATAACTTATTAAGATATTTACCAAGGATCTAAGTTAGTAATAATAGCAATTAACAAGATCTTGAGCTGGATGAGAGCTGGAAAGCACGAAACAACTAGACTAAAGAGATGGTAAGTTAGGATAAAGATCAATTTGATTAATCTCTATACCTTAATGCTTTAGATAAGCCTTATGTGATTCATACTGAGTGTAGTCTCTATACTAAATCAGTCCATCACCACAGAGTATGAAAAAGGTTCCTAAGGGGGAACAATTATGAAAGGAATCAGGCTCCTCCGTAACTGCAAAAAGAACACTAATCTAGGAGACTTTGAATGGAAAAATCTCAGGTTATGAGTGAGAATATCAATAAAGCTACATACTAATATTATCTTATTAATATGGGTTAATTAAGAACTGATGATAAGGGTTTAAAAGATAAACTTTCAAATATCTCTTTTTTCTTATCCTACTTACTGTTAATTTCTTCCATATTTTATTATTATATATTATATTTAAATATATATAATTGATTATATTCAAATATAAATATTGGATATATCTAAGAATACTAAATCTATATATACAAATATATATATATATATATATATATATATATATATATATATATATATATATAAAGAGCTTATGTGTATGCATACTTAAGTATTTATGCATTTATAAGAGTATACATATTTATAAAAGAGTAAAAGAATGAAAAAATAAGAAAAAATCTCTAGGAAACTACAGTAGGGGAGGAGGCTCAGAGTTGTATATCAAGAGCGATTCTCCATCAGCACCCCTATTGGCAAGTCCGTCAGCCAACTTATTGCCTTCTCGGTAAATGTGTTTGATCAGGACATCCTCAAAAGTTTCCACTAATAGAAACACTTCTTGGAGTTTAGAATTCAAGGCCCAATTAGGAGTCTTTTTTTCCTAATGGCATTCAGGACTATTTGAGAGTCACCTTCTATGACGATTTTAGATAGACCTAAATTATGACAAAGTTGCAGACCTTTCTCCAATGCTTCAAATTCTGCCATATTATTTGAAACTGGAGGAAGAGGAGATGCTAACTTTTCTATCCACCAACTATCTTCATCATTGATGATACAACCAACACCAGCTATACCTGGGTTCCCTCTTGCAGCACCATCAAAATTCAGTTTATGCCATCCTAGAGGAGGAGGAACCCATTTGCAATTGGCCCTTGCCTCCTTATTGCTGGCTGCATAAACTAGAGGAGGGTTAATCAGATTGGTCCATTGTTTCTTCATCATTCCATCCCAAAAGGAGAAATAGCCTTCTTCATGAGAGGATTTCCTTAGGTAAGAATTCATAACTTTTGTAATAGCTACTTCAAGTTTTATCAGAAAATTGTCTAGATTTCGCTCTTTATTTTTGAAAATACGATGATTCCTTTCTTTCCATAGTTCCCAAACCACTATGAATGGGAAAATATTCCAAAGTTTTCTATATACCCCATGAACCAAATGTGTCGGCCAGGAACAAAGTAGCCCCTTAAGAGAATTCTGAAAAGGGGTTGACCACTTAAGTCTGCATTTAATCCATTCCCAGCAATTTTGAGCGAAAGGACAATTTAGGAAGAGATGGTCTACATCTTCATTGCTCTGTTTACACATGACACACCAGTTAGGGCCCATGATACCATATCTAGCTAATCTGTCCACAGTCAGAGCTCTATTTTAAAGGGCAATCCATAAAAAGAAACCCACCTTGGGTAGACATCTAGGATCCCAACATAATTTTAAAGGGATCTCCACATATTTCCACTGTTGTGATTGAATAATAGATAGATACCCAAGCTTCACACTGTAACAACCATCTTTTGAACTAGCCCAGATGAGTTATCTGACCTTTTAGATTGTTTAATTTTCCTATTTGAGATGATCTTTTCAAACGCTACAACTGAATCTGGATCAAAATATAAATCCTCAATAGAGCGCCATCTCCATCGCAATTCCCCATCCACCATCTCTTTAACTTTATAATCTTCAACCTTATTGCCCCATAATGTTTTCAACTTAGAAATAAGGTTTTTTAGGTTGGGGGATGAATGGATGGGGGGTAGCCCATCCCAAGAATCTTCCCAAAACAAAGCTTTATTCCCTGCCGCAACATCCCAAGTTAAAAATTTGCTAATAATTCCTCGACATTTTTTCATGAAATTCCAACACACCGACCCTTTGGGCAATTTTTTCATCCTAAACACTGATTCTGGGTCCGTTGGGTCTAGATATTTATAATATAATATTTTGGCCCATTTTTATTCATTTTCTTGATATAACCTCCACACTAGTTTAGCTCCTAAAGCCTCATTTTGCCATTGTGGTTTCTTAATACCTAAACCCCCCCACTCCTTGGGTTTGCATAAATTGTCCCACTTAATGAGAGCAAGTTTCTTGTCACTTTCCTTATCCTTCCATAGGAAATTTCTAAGTTTTGATTCAAAATTCTTGGACATCCAATTATTGAGAGGAAGACATGCCATGGGAAAAATTGGAGTGGCTAATAGGACTGCTCGGATCTTGGTGATCTTCCCAGCCTTAGAGAGCCACTTATTCTTCCAGCTACCAATCTGCTTATCCACCTTATCGATCATATCCATCCAAACTTTGGTGTACCTTGAATTCTTCTCTGAGGAGATACCTAAATATTTGCATGGCAACTTTCCTTTATTGTAACCCATAATTCCGCATATCCTATTTTCCATATCAAGAGAGGTATTCAAAAAGAAAATTTCAATTTTTACTTTATTAACCTTCTGACCTGAAGCATTCATGTATTGCTGAAGTATGCTTTTAAAACCCAAAGCCTCTTGGACAGAGCTCTTGCTAGGTAAAATGCTATTGTCTACATACTATTGATGTGTAATATTGGGAAGATTCCTGGTAACTGAGATACCGGAGATCCTTCTTTCCTTATAAGCGAAGGAGACTGCTCTCTCGAAAGCTTCAGCCATTAGAATGAAGAGAGAGGGAGATAGTGGATCTCCCTGTCTAATACCCCTGGAGATATTGAAAAAACCTTCAAGCATCCCATTAATGAGAACTAAAATCTTCGGGGTTGAAATAAACTTGAATATTAGGTTTACCCATTGTTGCAAAAAGCCAAATGCTTCTAAGACTTTACAGAGAAAATGCCAATCAACCATATCATAAGCCTTTTGTATATCTAACTTCATAAGAATACATGCTTCTTTATCTATGGAAGCCGAGTGGATGACTTCCTGAATAATGATTATACCATCCAAAATAGATCTTCCTAGAACAAAACCTGTCTGTTCTTCAGAAATCAATTTCTGCATGATGACCTTGAGTCTATTGGCTATAACTTTTGAAAATATTTTATATATAGTATTGCAAAGAGCTATAGGCCGAAAGTCTCCAGGATGATTTGGACAATCCTTCTTGGGGATAAGTGTAAAGAAGGAATAGTTGATTTCAGCCAGCAAGGATCCACCATTCCTTGATGCTTCAATTGCTCTCCATAAATCTTCCCCTAGAATATCCCAACACTTTTGAAAAAAGAAGGCTTGAAACCTGTCAAAGCCTAGAGATTTATCTGGACTCATATTAAATACCACTGTCCTTACCTCTTCCAGAGTTATTGGTCTATTTAGGATTTTGTTGTCTTCTATAGTGACCAGTTTTGGAATAAATTTGAGCATTCGAGACTATGCCTCCCTGTTAGACCCTTCATAATTATTAAGTAAATTCTTAAAATGAGAGACTATTGTGTCTGCTATTTCAAGTGGGTTTTCTGTATGTAAACCCTGCGGAGTTGAGATACTCATGATTTTCTTTAGAGATCGGTTTTGTATAGTTGAATTAGTTAAAAACTTTGTATTTCGATCTCCCTCATCCAACCATTTCTCTCTAGATTTTTGTCTCCAGAAGGTTTCTTCTTTGGATAAGATAGCTTCTTGTTTCATGAGGAGTTCTTTTTCTAAACTGTATTTCTCATAATCCATACCATATTTTATAATTTCCTGATTTAGATTTGCGAGTTTTTCTTCAGTTTCCAATTTTTCTTTAAAAATATTGTTGAAGTGTTCTCTGTTCCACCTCAAAATATTTTCTTTCAGCAATTTAAGTTTGGAAATGAACACGAACATTTTGGACCTAGCGAATTTTGCTTGAGTCCACCATGTCTTAACCAATTCCAGAAATCTCGGATCTTGAAACCACATATTCTCACACTTAAAAGGATTTCTGGGAGGTTTAGATGGTTCTATAATCTCTAAGCAAACAAGGAAATGATCCGATCATGTGAAAGGAAGAATGGAGGATTGAAAATCCTTATTGTAAGAAGAGAGATTACCTACAATAAAGAATCTATCTAACTTTTCCGCAATGTAGTCCTTATCCTACCTTCTATTATTCCACGCAAATATTTCATTACTTGATGGGATTTCTAACAGCCTAAGTTTATCAATCCAGATTTTGAATTCTATAGATGCAAGTGATAGGTGTTTAGTTCCCCCTGCTTTCTCATCTTAACTCAGAATTGTATTAAAATCACCTCCTAATATAATCGGACTATCTTTGTGCTTTGAAATAACCATACTTAATTTGTCCCAAACAGTTTTTTTCCCTTATTATGCTATTAGGACCATATACATTGATAAGAATGAATTTCATGTCTAATTTTAGACTTTCAATACTGACACACAACCAATTATTATTATTTACTACAAAGGTTAGAGTTACTTTCCTTGGGTTCCAAATAATTCCTAAGCCACCCGAAGCACCCATTGCCTCTATAAAGATTGAATCCCACAGTCCCCATGTTTTGCTGATTTTAGCTCCTTCTACCTTATTAAGTTTTATCTCTTGAATTAAAATAATTTCTGAGTTAAAGTTTTTTAAATATTATTTGATTAACCTTTTTTTACTAGGGGCATTAAGGCCCCTAGCATTCCAAGATGTTATCTTCATATTGCCTTAGGAAGGAACTTCCCCTTCCTCATGTTGAGAAGCTCATCAATTTTCCTCTATTCTCTGGCTAGGCCTTCAGTTTCACGTAGTTCCTTCAATGATCTCCTACCCCTTTTTCCTTTAGGCTTACCGTAATTTGGAAAGATTAGACCTTCCTGATTCATTTGTATGCCAAGCTCTTGCTGAAATATACCCAATTCTTGTTCTGTTAAGGCAAAGCCTTCCTCTATTTTTTCAAATTCTTCCATTTCTAGTTCCTTGCAAATCTGACTCCTGAGACTGTCCTCCTCAAATTCTTTGTTCGCTATTGCTATCAACTCTCCCATGTTTGTCCTATCCATTTCCTGCTTGTCTTTTGATTTACTCCCACTCTGTTTGACTTGCTTCATTTCACGTTCCTTCAACTAGATCTCTATAATATCCCTCTGGAGATCCTCAACTGTATAATCATCTCCTCCTAATTTAAGAATTTTTTGGATCAACTCCTCTTTTTGAGAGGTGGTACTCTTATCTAGGTTATCAAAGTCAAATATTTGAATAAGCTCCTCTAATAACTGCTCAAGATTGTTATCTTCAAACTTTGACACTCCAGTCTCCAGTGTAGATTATAGATCCTCATTTAAAAAGTGTTGAAGGATTTTAATAATAGAGACTTCTGAGCTCTTGCCTTCATTCCATATTGTTGATTGAATTTCCATTGGGGTGAAAGGCAAGGAGGGTTTTCCATCTGGAGTTTGCCAGAATTTTGAAGTTTTCTTGGCTCCTTCAAGTTGCTGATAGGATGACTCTTCTTCAGGGGTTAAATCAAAATTTAGCTGCTAAGTTTCCTGTATTTCTATTCTTGAAATTGCTTTTTCCATCCTATCCTTGGGTGAAGATAAAAGCATATCCTTCCCTTATGTCTTTATGAGTCAATAATTCTGTAGTTCTATTAAGTATCCCTCCTTGTCATTCATTTTCCTTATTCTCATCAAGCTCCGTCTGATACTTATACAAAGAAGACCCCTCTATAGTATTTGTTTCCCAATGGCTCTCTTCATTTTCATCTTCCATATTATCATTTCCTTTGTGCTCTGCAAGAGCCTTAAGTATTTTTGTGTCTTACTCTGGACTTTGGTTTATGATCTTTGTGGACATTGTGGCACTCCTCACTAGGGCATCTTTGTCTTCAGTTACCAATTATTCTGCTGAGGGATTAGAATTACAAGTCTCTTTATCATGTTCAGTTGCAACCTTTTCTGTCTTTTTGAATGAGATCCCTTCAAAAGTAGCTCTGTATCCTCTTTAGGAATAGGCACTATAATGGATTTAAGTCTTCTATTCTTAGGTAATTTCTTAACTGAGTCTTTTGTTTCTTTCCTTTCTTTTTGATAAGCCTGAATTTGGAATTCTGTAGGGGAGATCTGTTCTTCCAATTTTTTGTTCTTCACTGTTCTCAACCAAGAGAATTGTTTGCTAATATCTGAGGTAAGGGGAAGCTTCTTAGGCATGATTTTATGATATTTATATTTATCAAATTTTAATATGTTTACTATTCTTTTTTTATATGTCTGAAACTTAATATCATAAGATGTTTTGCTAGTTATAATTTTTTTGTTAAATTCCACTGGGTGATTAAGCTTAACACTGATTAACACTTTAACATTATTACAGCAGTAGAAAGAAGCATCAATGCCTCTGACCTCTCCTACCTCTCACCCTATGGCTTTAATGATATCTTCATGGCAAAGCTCTAGAGGGAGGGATGTCAGGACAAACCAAGAGGACATCTTGCAATCTAAATTTTCTAATTTAAAATTATGTGTCCAATCTATAAATTTAACACAGTGACCATTAAAAAACCATTCTGGTGATAGTAAAAACTCTTTTTTGATAGACTCATTTAAGCATTGTAAATATAGTGTTCTATCTGAGAAAGTGGAAATACTTACCTGGTTTTTGCACAACTCCTCCAGCCAGTCGAGTAACAGAGGGAAATCATCCTATGGACCATTCCATATAGCAAAAAGGCCTCCCTTTGAGCATTTATCCCAACCGGATTCAATAGGCTTGCTTGAAATTTTGGCCGGATCCTCCTTTGTGTAGCACAGAGATGCCCTAGGCGATGGACTAGGGTTCACAGGATTGAATGAATCTTTGATTCTATGATGAGGGGGAATATAAGATCCTGGAGAAGCAAATTTAGGAGAGAGATTTCCTGCCTGGGTTGAAACCGATTGGTATGAATCTGGTGCCATAGCCTTGTATTTCTTGGGGTGGGCATATCTTGTGAGGTTGAAGATGCAAATTTGATTGTCCAGTTGTTCTACCGTAAAAAAGTGGATAAAAATATGTTAATTAGGTAAGCCAATACATTATTTTATAATTTTTTTACAAAATATAATATTAAAAAAGTCCATATTAATTTAAACTAATTTAAACTTTAAGAGTACATGACCATAGATGTAATAAAGTAACATTAAAATATATAGTTTTTAAATAAACTAACCTAAATGATAACTATGAACTTATAATCTTACAATTTTAAAAACGCATTTAATTTTCACTTATGAAATTCAATCTATTTTGAAAAAAAGTTGATCTAAATGAATTTAAATTATTAAATTCATCCATGGTACAATTAATTTAAATTATTAAATTATATAGTTTTTTAATAAACTAATGATAATTAAGAACTTACATAATCATACTAGATTAAAAACACATTTAATTTAAGAAAAAATTCAATAATTTGAAAAGAAGTTGATATTTAAGAATTGTAAGATATAAAATTATTTTTGATATATATCTATAGATCTAATGATTGCGTAAGTTTGAACTAACTTAAAGCCTATTTATATCAAGTTGTTAAATTATTAAATTCATCCATGTGGTACAATTAATTCAAATTATTAAATTATATAGTTTTTAATAAATTAATGAAAATTAAGAACTTATGATCGTACAATTAATTTAAACACATTTAATTCAAGATGAAATTCAATAGTTTGAAAAGAAGTTGATATTTAAGAATTGTAACATATTAAATTATCTTTTATATGTATATCTATAGATAATGAAATTGTGTAAGTTCGAACTAACTTCTATCTTATTTATATCAAGTTGTTAAATCATTAAATTCATCCATAGTACAATTAATATTATAGTTTTAAAATAAACTAATGCTAACTAAGACTATGATTGTACAATTAAAAACACATTTCATCAAAGTTGATATTCATATTATTATAAAATAAATCTAAAAGGTCTAATCAACCATGATGTACACTTATAACATGCAATATTTTTTCATGATCTTCATTGTCTAGTCTCCACTTGTGACATACACACTTATGTTTGACTGGATGCAGACAAAGCCCGGTAGCAATGACCAGGTGGTTGTATTATAAAACTTTGTTGTCAGGTTGATAATCAACAAAGTGTATTCCATGTTGGACTATTTTTTCTTACTTCAAATATGTTCCCTCTATCACAAGAGACCCTGTACCACAAATTTAAGTATATAAAATTTGATAGATATGAAGTTACCTATATGTGTGTGTGTGTGTGTGTGTGTGTGTGTGTGTGTGCATGTACATGTATATGTATAATTTACCTATGGGGAACAACATTCCATCACTTTCTTCACGGTCATATAACTTTGTCCTCTTTGCTGTACATCACAATAAATAATAACTAACACCTTCATGATTTCTAGGCTCAGCAATCACTGCAAAGACATCTCCTGCATAACAAGTACATACATGAATGTATGTGTACAATATATATAAGACAATTGAAATTGATAATTAAATAACAAGTTGCTCAAGATTGATTGGTATGATACTCACCCACTTTTACCAATCCAGAGATATGATTATAATCATCAAAAATCAATGGAATATCATCCAAATTTTCATCATCTTTATCAAATATATCGGTAACATCAAGTGGTACCAAAATCCATGCACCTATATATCCACGTGTCTGATTGATGCATTCTTCATAGTCTTCATCAATGTAGTTGTCACAAAAACATTAGTATTCTTTTGTCTTCAATGTCTAATTGCAATTATCTGTATTGATGACTAAATGTAAGGAACGTGTCTTTTCTATCCTCTTGCAACCATGCATTTTTTCTATTAACACTTGAAAGTTCATTAAATTGAAAATATATAGAAATTAAATTTAAACTTCAATGAATTCAAAAATAAAACTTAACAATAAAATTTTATAAATTAATTACATAAAAGTTAAACAGATGTACACATGTCCATACCTATTATCTCCCAGAAGACTCTATATGGTACCTCTCGACTTGTCGTTGATGATGTCCCAACCTCATCTAATGTAAAATGAGCCTTACACCATTCAACAACATCATGTGCATCATTTATATGAACTCCCTAATAATTCATTTGATACTTTCACAAAGCACGTTTGATGCAAGCTCCAGTACCATCATGTTCACCTTTTCCATGGCCACTCTCGAAGCAATTCCACATGTGTTTTATATTCTCATTGCGATGATATCTACACAATGCATAAAATGGGCTGGATGATTTAAACTATGCAACGCATCCATCAGACCAAACATAATGTTTATCAACATTTATGTTTCTTTCTTTCAAATAAGAAAAGAACATATTGAAGCAATGTTCTACATAGTGAGTGTCATGTTCTTTATTATCACTTATATAAAAATTATATTCCTTTATAATTACTCGTGCTTGAACTATACTTTGAACACCATCAAAATCTAACTGTGCATGTCTATAAAAAACATGTACCATAATAGTAACCTACTTATTAAAGTAATAATATGATTGAATTGCTTTCTGATGAACAAATGAATAGTTCTCCGCAAAATTAACAACTGATACAATTGTTCCAAGTGGAAAATTATCTCTCAGAGTTTGAAATTGTTGTACTTGCCACTTTGCGAAAAATGCATGATGAATATAAGGTTGAATCAATTTCTTAAATCTGTCCATAAATGTTAGAACAGGCAACTCCTCTTCAACATATTCCAACCTTTTTGTTTATTTCCCCAACTTTGTTTCATTCTTGACATACTTGTAACTTTTGCAAGTCAATATTTTTGTTACATCAATATTTTCAATTTTCAAAGGAAATAGAGCCAATTCACCACATGTTTCACATAATCCTTTGATGCAATTTATTTTAGCAACTGGATCATCTATGTTGTCACACAAAATGAATGACATAAAATCACTTCTCCTACTAGGAGGAGTAGCATGAAAACCATATGTGTCTTCTACAAACTTTCAAAATACCTGATAGTGAAGATCAAACTCAATATGATGACGACAACAACAAGTTTCAAACACTTTCTTTGACCTCACAAAGTATGGCTTCAATTTTTCAAACAATGTTTGCCCAACTTTTACATTAGGATGTTCACTACAAAATGACACATATAACTCATGCTATGTTGTGTCCAACCAATGTTTTGTATGATATTCATATTGACCAGGTGCAATCCTATGCCTGATAACATCTCTACTATTTGATGAAGGACAAGTGTTATCAATCTAAAATTATATGACTAAATTTTTTAATAACTCTTCAATCCTATCAGAACGAGGTGCTCTACACATGATTTCTCAATTGCCCTCTATAGTACTATCATCCACAATTAGTCTTCTCTTAACATATTCTCTCATTGTTTTCCTACTAAAACTCATTTCAGACGAAATTGAAGATATTTGTCTATTTTGGGTCATATTCTTACTTACAACAAACATCAACATCACTTTTCTTGCCACAGACTTATCTTTAGTTCCAAAGTGTTTTCCTATGTTTGTCAAACCTTGTTTAACATTTTCAATCAGATCAGTTTGCATGTTATCAAATCTTCTATTTTTTGATGTTGTGTCTACACCTAACAATTTCAATGCCTCTTGCAACTTCTTTTGTGTAAGAAAAAGTGAAAGTAACTGAGCTTGTTCAAGTGTTTTAGTGTTATCAAATTGAGTCATAATTTCTCTTATCTTCTTATTCATTGACCTTTTCTTAGACAAACTTAATGGTTTAACACTAGCTGCAAGTTTTCTCAAGTTATCAACATCCATTCCTACACCTGATCCCAACCCTTCTTTGACTTCTATTACTGGAATTTCTATAGGGACCAATATTGAGCCTTCTCCAACATCCATTGTTTGAGATTTTGCATGAAAGATTTTGACCCTTCTCCGACTTCTATTATTTGAACCTCTATAGGGAGTGATCTTGAGCCTTCTTCAATATTCATTGTTTGAGATTCTATAGGGAGTGTTCCTAACCTCTCTCCCATATGCAATGCTTCTACTTTTGTTGAGCCTTCTTCAACATTTCCTTCACCTTGTTTAATTTGATGATAATGTGTCGCAGTCTTCTGAATATTTCTTTATTCTACTTCATTAGATCTTTTCCTTGTATATTTTTTTTTCCTTCCTTTCTTGTTTCCCATTATAAAATCAAAAAAAAAAAAATTATCCCTTGCCTCAAGATAAATTTCACGCAATAACCAGATAAAAAAATCATTGTACAGATTTGTCTATTGATGTTAGTACTTTTAAATTGTTTGACAGAAATCAATAGAATGCAGTTTTCTGCAACAAGGCATAAATATTCTTCATTATATGACTAAAATCTATGAGTCGCATTATTTACAAGTGGCAAAGAACCAAATCATTCTTAAGCCATCATTAAGTCACAAAAAAATAACATCATATGAATACTAGAATGTTTCTCCTAAAAAATAAATTGCTGCATAAAAGACAATGGCATCGGCTATCCAGCCACAAATTTCATTTGGGCTGGATGCCGCCTCATGCCATGGACATGCCATGCTTGCCATGTCTATCACCCCCATCCCATGGCCAAAGTGTCAGACATTTTTTTCCATTTGTACCAGTCAAATCGTCAAATCCTTCCTGAACCTCAAACTTAATGTTACTTGTCATGGGCAAATAGTTAGTGTTTAATTAGTTTAAATAGGTTAGTGACATTATTGGTATTGGTATTGCCTTTTAATTTTTTATTTCTTATAAAATATATAATTGTTTTGTCTCTTTAATTTTTTCATTCTTATTGTAGGACTAGAAAAATGGGTTAAATGCATAACATACTATGAGAAATCACAAAACTCAATCAACATACATTAGCACCCACTAGTCTACCATGAAAGCCAAACTAATCAAAAGAAGCAAACACAAGGTTAGAAACCCCCTCTTTCATTTGTAGCTCCCATGTCCTTATTTCTTCTCCAAATGATGTAGCTCCAAATTTGACTATAGTGCATACAAAATTGAAGCAAAAGTCTATGATAATGATGATGCTATGAGAATACTTGAAGTGTGATTTTAGTGTGAGAGTGAGAATGAAAAATGCAATAATGAGGGACTCAAGAATTAGGACCTTTGAGGACCGAAAATGAGAGGAAGAATGCTCATTTTATAATTGGCATGGAGGATGAGAGCATTGAATTTGTTGCTAGGTTTGTCAGGACCTGGTATGCAGTGGTTCCTCCAAGATTGGCACAGAATTGGAATGGATCTAGATCACCAGGGATTGTGACCTCTACATTGTTATAGGAAAATTTTAAGCATTGGTGATATATAGAAGGAACTGCTTTCATAGCATGGATCCATGGGCGGCCTAGTATCATGTTGCAGTTCATTTCTATATCTAGGACCTGGAATAAAGTGTTCTTAGTAGCTAGACCAACTTTGATAGGTAAGATGATGACCCCCATAGAGAAGTGTTCACCATCATCATAGGCTTTAATTGTGATCCTTTGAGAGGGGTCCACATCATTTTTAGAATAACCCAAACCTTTAACTACTTTAAGTGTACATATATTCAACCCTGCTCCTCCATCTATTAAGACACGTCTGACTTTAACATTGTGGGCAAAGACTTCAAGGTGAAGGGGATCATTGTGGTTTGGTCTATCTTTAGGAATATCCTGAGGGAAAAAGGTAATATGTTGTGATACAGATAGGTTCCCCACCATGGTTTGGAATTGGGCAACATCAATGTTATCTGGGACTACTGACTCTTTAAGGGCTTGATCCAAGATCTTCTGATGTTGGGGAGATGCACATAGTAGGTCCAAGATGGATATTTGCATAGGAGTCTTTCCGAGCTATTCAACAGGGCAATAATCAGATTTGGGACTTTTGATTTTGAGTTTGTACATTAAGTCAGGGACCAGGTTTTCAATGCACAGATTAACTTGTTGTTCTTCAGGAATGTTTAGTGAGCATTGACTAACTAAGCTTCTCCAGCATAGTAAGAATGTGATAAATGGTTCTCCTGCCTTCTATTTGGTTGAGCACAAATTAGAGAGTGTCACCTTTTTTGTAATGTTGAAGGCAAAGTGGGAGATGAATTTGTCTGCCAATTCTGACCAAGATTTGATAGTACTAGGAAGCCTGGAGTACCATTCAAGTGTAGGCCCACCTAGAGAATGAGGAAAAATTCTTATGAGGTAGGTGGGCTCATCACTGAGTTCAGTACAAGAGGCACACAATTCTCATATGTGATCAACAGGGTTGCCTTTTCCTTGGTATTTTTCAAATCTTGGAGCCTCAAAGTGTTTTGGGAATGGAGGCATGTACAAAAACTTTTATCAAATGGATTAGGACGTAGGTCCCTTTCTGTATACAGAGTCTGTTTCTTCTGGACTACCAATGCCTTGACTTGTTTGGAAAGTTGTTTGAATTGTTGCAATAGTTCTTCATTAGGATTTTGCATGATAGTCTTCCCTTCAAGTCTTTTGTGTCTATGAGTAGATCGTTTGTTGTGACAAGAACTATGTCTACTAGGTTTTGATATTTTTGTATCTAATGAGTTTGGGGCATATGCACCGAGTTGTGGTGCCAAAAAGATGACAAGGTTTTTTTTTTTTTTTTTCTAATTTTCAATAGCGCATACGCACTATTCTGATATCGAAAAATTTATATGATGGGCTGCAAACCCTCGACCCATCATTTTCATTTTTCTTTTTGGCTCTCCAACAGCGCGTACGCGAGTTTGATAGAAAAAATTCACCACCATTTGCCAAAATGCCTCATCACCGATGAAATCCAAGACAACAAGCACACCGACGACGACGAGGTAAGTGATATAAACTTAACTTTGCATTGTTTAATATGTTTTCCATATTGTTTTATTGGTTTTTGATATTCTTTTGTAGGGTTTTTACAAATTTCATTTAGATTTGTTTATTTAGTTGGATTTCAATTGATTTTTTATTAGGAAATGTCCATAATCAACCAGAAAATCCACAAAACCCTCAAAAACCTCAAAATCAAAACCCTCCTCAAGAAGAACAAAAAATTCCACAACCCGAACCAATTGCAAGACGTCCGCTAGGCACACAAGAAAATATAAGAAATGAAATACAGAGAGGCAAAACTGATTTAGAAAGACTCATTGCTCGGTTGAAAGAATCTGAACAAACCAATCCAATGAGGGCTCAATTGGCATCATCTCTCAAATCCATTAACACTCAAATAGCCTCAGTTAGTGGTCAGTTAGATATTTGGCAGGCTAAGAGGGATGAACAAAAAAGATTTTATGCAAATAAATTGTCATATGAAGATGTTAAAAATATATATATATCAAAAGGTAGTATATGTGCATTATTTAGAAAACTCGGTGAGCGGAATACTGTTAGAGAGGGTACTAAATGGTTCCCCATCCACTAGTGTATACACGATGCTATTAGAAATAATTTTTGGGATAGATGGTGGATGGTTTTTGATGCCCCTCCTTGCAACAATCACGAGGTCACCATGTATTTTTTGAAGAAATTATATTGTGAGTTTGTCCTTGGGGAGATCCCCAATTATTTTGATATGTTAGACTCCTAGGGTAGAGGTGGGGGGTCATCATTTGAGAGGCCAGGAGCACGTCGTGACCCTAATGTAGTTAGGGCACCTATGGTCCATCCACAGCATGAGCATGTGATTATTCCTTTAGTTGTGAAGGAACATGTAGAGGCCAGCACTCTAGGGACCATTGATGCTTTGACATAGACCCTCATCCATTCCACAAGCCCATTAGTTTAGGGGGAGCCTTCTATGTGTCATGGTCACATGTGCACTTCATGTGGATCCCTATGCACATTTGGCACTCATGCTGGAGATGCTGCGGATGATGGGCTTGTCACCGATGAGTTCCTAAATGAGACATTTGGCATTGACACACAGGTAAATTACTAATTTGATCACATTTCATATGTATAGTGAATGATTAATTAATTAGCATTTATTGACATTGTTCAAAATTTAGGGTCAAAGTGTTGTTGGGCCTAGCAGCGATCCTCTAGGCCCATTCTTTGTCCCTTCAACGAGTCTTGAGGTATCTATCAATTTAATCATTTTAATTAATACAGGTATTTATTATGTAATCATATTAAGGATTGACAAAAAAAATTATGCATGTGCATCAGTTCTCCACAGGACCCTCAACCTTTACCACATACATAGAGCAGAGACAGCATACGAGCTTCACACAGGTACAGTTGTTTCATGTTAATTTAATTCATTTGATTATATTTATTCCATGTTTCATGTTAGATATAATGTGTATTGTATGACATGCAGCTCATGATGTCAAACAGACCTCCTCATCTGCGACAGTCTGTTGATAGTGGAGTGGCCGCAGCTGTGGCTAGCTCACAGCCACTGACGGAGGTATGAAAGAATTTTCTTTGTTTTATTTGTTGTTTATAATAGTTAATCTAAAAATTTCTAATGTTATTTATAAGTGATTATATTTATTGAATTGTTGTAGGGTATTGTCACGCTTGATCGTCCATGAGCATTTGAGGTGGACTTACAAAGTGACTATTTGTTGGCGGTAAGAAAATAATTGATTTTGTGTGTACATATATTTGATTTCAACATATAATAAATATTGATTCATATCTACTTTCTTTGTATCAGTTGGACCTGGAGAAGAGCATCAACAAGAGGTCAAGTGAGTGTGTCAGGAGGGCCCCGTCATCTCCACTGTCTCCCTCCACACGACGGCAGAGGATATCGAGAGACTTGTTTCCTTCCCCTCATGGGAAGGAAAAGATGTAGTTGAGATATTTGATACATACATATATATATATATATATATATATATATATATATATATATATATATATATATATATATATATATATATATATATATATATATATATATATATATATATATATATATATATATATATATATATATATATATATATATATATATATATATATATATATATATATATATATATATATAGAGAGAGAGAGAGAGAGAGACTTGTTTCCTTCCCCATGTATATATATAGGCATCAGAGAGACATATTTGACATACATTTGATGTACATATGACATTCTATATTTGATGTATGACATTATTGGTTAATATATGATATGTTTGTTCATATACAACATTATTGGTTATCATAATATATTATGTGTTTGTTAATGTATATTACATTATTGGTTATCATTTTATATTATATGTTTGTTCATGTATGATCTTAAATTAGATATGTTCGTGTATGATATTAAATTAGATATGTGCCTGTATGAAATTAAATTAAATTTCTAGAGAGTTGCCATTATGTCTACGAACTAGTAGATGTTATTTTTTGCTTTATTAGTATTTCTCAAAAACTGCAAAGAAGTTGTTTTTGGTGAATAGTTGTAAACAATTGTGATCATCGACTTCATGTACTCATGGTTTTGGCTGTGAACACTTGTAACTTTGGCTATAAGCATTCATGGCTTTGGCTATGTGCACTAGTGGCTTTGGCTGTGAGCATTTATGGCTTTGGTTGTAGGCACAATATAGCCTTGGTTGTAGGTTGTCTTTCTTGTTGCATGTCAAAGTTACCTTCAAGAATATCATTAGTCTAAGATCATTACAATTAAAATACTATGACATTATACCTTGGAAATAATAGTCTTTAACCCATTACTTTATTTGTTAAAACATCATGTAGTATCTACTATAGTGCTTCTACTCAAATATATTTTCAAAAATACTTAGTATGGCAAAGAAATGTCTATGGAGAGCTTGTCAAATAGGATATTGAAGAACTAAATGTGGACAGTCATTAGTACCCATCAATAATAACACGAACATCTTTCTCAAGCAAGCCATATGACATTAGCTTAATTTATAAATTTCCTTTGCAAATAACTAGAAAATGCTATGAATCTTAATACAGAGTTAATCATGAACTCATTATTCCATCCAAGAAGCATATATCACCCTAAGCCAATTAACCGACAGGATAAAAATTAATTCAATTTCAACAAAATTTTGAGTATAACAAGCATCTTAGGGATTCTTACAAGAATTAACATGATGTTCACAAGAGCATTACAAGTTCTCGTAATGCTATTTCACATATTATAATCATATTCAATTTTGAATGGCCATTTGTGTTACAAGCATAAATTTTCTTTAAGGTCTTTTAATTCTAGACATGAATTTTATTCTGAAGCTTTTCTATGACAACCCACTCAATGCATATATTGTTGTTCCACATTATGCTAATTTGACTTTCATTAGTTGATTTGGGTTTAGACATGACGTTATTCACTACCTTTTTTATATATTATTTTTTTGTAGTGAGGTTCTAGCCTGAATGAATGTATTAATCATCGAAGTTGTGAACCTTGGTCGAGATCCTTACAAATGTATTTTCAAATTGGACCTCAAATAGTTTTCTCAGTCACCCCCTGTACACAAATACTGAAATTGTAGTTAATTACAAAATTAATACTGAATTAACACAAGTTTAATTGAGAAGTATTATGTACCTCAATAGGCTAGATTATTATTGACCGGGAAGCTTTATCTTAGAGCAGTTGGTTTCCTAAATCTTTAGCGGAATGACACTCTTATGGAATGTGGAATTAGGTATACTAGCTAGGGAATATTCTTTAAAAGGCAGAGGAAACTCAAGACCCACATGTTTCCAATCAATATAAATGTTTAAATCGCTTCTCTAATTTTTTCTATTTATGATCTTAAAACTTAACTTTCTAAATGTATTGATGGGAAAATAAATATCTTCTAGGAACTAAAGGCTAATCATGTTTAATACTTACAATTCTTTGTTTTTATCTAACAATTTAAAAAAGATTGTACAAGTGTTTTCAAAGAGCAACACTTGTTACTAACATCATAAGAAGGAATATCCATGGAGAATTACCACTGATCCCCCACCACCAAATTCAAGAGAAAACAAAAATCCACTACTAAAGAGATAGTAACAACGATCATCCCTAGTCTCTCCCTTATCACAAATTGATTACCATCAAAATTTGCATTTCCAATTGTGTCATGTGCGTTGACGCGATAGTAACATTTTCACTCTCTTACCTAATGTCTCCCATTTCTAAAACTCTTGGGGAAGGGTAAGGCCATCTTCTCAGTACTTCAAATGAGTTCCATTTTTTCCCATATTTATAATCGTTGACTTAAAGTGTAGTCAAAGTATTGACGGCCCATAGGAACTCAACCTTTGAACATCCCATCTATAAATGACCTCATAAAGAAAGTTCAATAAACTTGCATGAAATAGTGAAACAAAAGTTGCATACTTGTGAAGATGATTAGACTGCAGGTGATCAATATGTCTCAAATCTATATTCAATTCTTTTACTATGCATATAAATATTTTGTTATATAAAAGACTTATATCCACCAGATAAATAATCATTTTCTTACTATGCTATCCTTATCCTTGGCTAATCTCTGGTCTCTACAACATGGTCCTGTAGGAACTAGAATCTCATCCATATCTCGCACGAGCTTTGAGATATGCCTCGTCAAAGATTGCAGCCCTGTGGCATTTAGTGACCCTTAGGGACATTCCGGTTGAGCATGCCTAAGAATGTTTGAGCACTGAAGGGGACAAGATGAGGTTGGGGATAGGGTTTACTCAGCCACCTAGAGCTAATGGAGCAGACAGTTTGATCCCATGACGAAAGATGAGAGAGATTTGGTAGTTGGCAACTTTGTACTGGCCAACATTGCAAGTTTCAGCATCACCCGAGATGGCATTGTAGAATGAAAAAAGAATGTGATCTCCAAAAACTGAGAGAGGTTAATGTAGGTCTCTGCAACACAGTCCTATAGGAACTAGAATCTCATCCATATCTCACACGAGCTCCGAGATATGCCCTATCAAAGATTGCAGCCCTGTGGGATTTAGTGACCCTTAGGGACATTTCGGTTCAACATACCTGAGAATTTTCGAGCATTGAAGGGGACAAGATGAGGTTGGGGATAGGGTTTACCCAGCCACCTAGAGCTAATGGAGTAGATAGTTTGATCCCACGATGAAAGATGAGAGAGATTTGGCAGTTGGCAACTTTGTATTGGCCAATACTGCAAGTTTCAACATCACCCGAGATGGCGTTGTAGAATGAAAATGGAATGTGATCTTCAAAAAGAAAGAGAGGTTATTTTAGGTCTCTGCAACACGGTCCTGTAGGAATTCGAATCCCATCCATATCTCGTACGAGCTCCAAGATATGCCCCGTCAAAGATTGCAGCCATGTGGGATTTAGTGACCCTTAGGGACATTCTGGTTCAGCGTGCCTGAGAATGTTCGAGTATTGAATGGGACAAGACAAGGTTGGGGATAGGGTTTACCTGGCCACCTAGATCTAATGGAGTAGATAGTTTGATCCCATGATGAAAGATGAGAGAGATTTGGCAGTTGGCAACTTTGTACTGGCCAACACTGCAAGTTTCAACATCACCCGAGATGGCATTGTAGAATGAAAATGGAATGCGATCTCCAAAAAGTGAGAGAGTTTATTTTAGGTCTCTGCAATATGGTCCTATAGGAACTAGAATCTCATCCATATCTCACATGAGCTCCGAGATATGCCCCGTCAAAGATTGCAGCCCTATGGGATTTAGTGACCCTTAGGGACATTCCAGTTCAGCGTGCCTGAGAACATTCAAGCACTGAAGGGGACAAGATGAGGTTGGGGATAGGGTTTACCCAGCCACTCGGAGCTAATGGAGTAGACAGTTTGATCCCACAATGAAAGATGAGAGAGATTTGGCAGTTGGCAACTTTGTACTGGCCAACACTGCAAGTTTCAACATCACCCAAGATGGCATTGTAGAATGAAAATGGAATGCGATCTCCAAAAAAGTGAGAGAGGTTATTGTAGGTCTTTGTAACATGGTCCTGTAGGAACTAGAATCTCATCCATATCTTGCATGAGCTCCGAGATATGCCCCGTCAAAGATTGCAGCCCTGTGAGATTTAGTGACCCTTAGGGACATTCTCGTTCAGCGTGCTTGAGAATGTTCGAGCACTGAAGGGGAAAATATGAGGTTGGGGATAGGGTTTAATCGGCCACTTGGAGCTAATGGAGTAGACAGTTTGATCCCACGATGAAAGATGAGAGAGATTTGGCAGTTGGTAACTTTGTACTGGCCAACATTGCAAGTTTCAACATCACCCAAGATGGCATTGTAAAATGAAAACAGAATACAATCTCCAAAAAGTGAGAGAGGCTATTTTAGGTCTCTACAACATGATCCTATAGAAACTAGAACCTCATCCATATCTTGCATGAGCTCCAAGATATGCTCTGCCAAAGATATTTGAATTCACAGTGTTTAATGAGAATATAGTTGAGGCTTGCTTTACTTTTCTATGTTAAGTTTGGCTTTCAATTTTGGTTTCCCTACTTATCTATGTGAAAGTTCCACTTTCATAAGTAACATGGATGCAATAATACTAAATTAAGTATAGGTCCATGGTTCTAGAAGCTTCACATAGCTTCTCTTCAACTATGGATCTTGTAAGCATTGTACCATGACTATTGGTGTTGTGAGAATATACAAAGCATATATATTGTTTGACCAAATGTCTTCAATGAACATGAACTATATGAAAGAAGAGAAGACATGTTGCAAAGTCTTTGAAAATTTTCTTCAAGAAATGTAAGGAGCCATGGGTGATTCATCCAAATTATTTGGTAAAATAAGAGGAGGAATGAATCAACCTTGATGATAGAGGTAAATGCTGAATAATATTGATTTAATCACATTGTTTGAAAAAACTTTAATGACCTTTAAATACAATTGAAAGAAATGGAATTGATCTCCCTTACTCATGTAGATGAATAAAATTGGAATTTAAAAAAGAGAGGGACATCCACCATAAAACCATGCAATCATGCACTTCTTGATGGGAGTATCATAAGTTCATTGTTAGATGGATATGCCAAATGTGGAAGAATTAAAAGGAAAATATGTTGATTCATTGAATACAAGGATCAAACCAATGTGATAACAAAAAATCAAAGTTGATTCCATAAGGTCTAACAATATCATATAATTCATTTATCAATAATTTGAAACATCATAAGCATATGTCTAATAATGTCATACATGAAATATATGTAAAAAATGACATACATAGAAAAATTTATACAAAACATATGCCCAATAATTCCATATAGGTGTAAAATGTACATCATTAGATATATACTCTTTCCAACTAGGGGAACAAAAAAAATCCCTAATTGTCTTTAATTGTCAACAAGTGGGAGATGACCAGTGTATATAACGAGGTCTTCCTAACATGCTCACTAGTCCATTAGTCTAGAATCTTCTGTAACTCGACATGTTACAATCAAAATTATATATGAATAAATAAATATTTTATATAAATATATATATATATAAATATATATATATAAATATATATATATATATATATATATTTACACATAAAACTTAATATTTTCTTACAGCTAGCTGATAATTCCTCTGTATATACACCTCAAGGATACACTGATGGTCAGGAATAATAAGACCCTACAAAAACTATCAAAGTTACCACTCGATTGTGCCTATGAATTTTATATTGAATTTTAGTACTAATGAAATTTTAATGTAAACTCTTTCATACCTTAGTCATTGGCTTAGAACTAGTGAGTGCAATAAGGACTCGTTGATCAATACAATGATGAAGATGTAAAGGTATCTCTGATGTCAATAGCTGAAAATGATAATACATGAGACTCAAATGCAGTTATGAAGAATATACATTTTCTTTTGTCTCCATATCAAATAAAATATTTTGGTACCTCTGTGAATGTAGTATGACATCCTTCATTTTATAGTGTTGATCCCAAAGCTACAACACTTATTATTTATTACACATGTATGTAAATCTGTTAAGCATCAAATTCAACACCTTTGTCTGCAAAATAATATACTATATGTTAGAGTAATAAATTCATTTCCTTAGTAATTAAATTATATTGATATAATTACTAAGTTACTTATTATATTGATATAGTTTACTTATAATTCCTTTCGATTTACAACTAATTGAAATGATTTCCCCAATTCTCCATCTAGTCACTATAAAATTGGATTTGTTGTCTCTTTCTCTTAAAGAACTGGATCTACTAGTTCCTTTGGTCTAGAAGCCTTCCATTGAGATTGGGGTTTTGAAAGGTTCAAGGGTTGAGGAACTTTTTATAGAATATCTTGAAGAAGGAGAGGTCATGTATATCCCATTTGTCCACCCATTCAGTTGACTCACAGTCATCCCAATTTTCCTCTGCACACGATGGAAAATAGCATGCCATTTTTTATGTGTGGATACTCCATGAACCTACATCAGAGCTTCTAAAAGAATGTGACTCACTAGATCCTATTAGTGTGCAACAATCTTGATATGGTGCAATGTTAGTATTATCTATCAACCAAAAAAATCTACGAACTGTAGACTCACCTTCCTTACCTGGACCCATTGTAGCATTACACCATTGGACGATGGATTTTGCATCTATCAATATTGCTCCATCTTTGTACTTTAGTTTTTCATGAGCCAAGGCTCTTATAATGCATGCGCCTGCACCATCGTGCTCTCCCTTACCATGACCAGCCTCTGTGAACTTCCACATATATTAAATTCTACACAACCTGTGCATCCTGCTCAACCAATAGAACATTTGTGCATTCTTGAATTGAGATGCACAATTGTCTGACCAAATAATGTGTTGACGATATGATATGACCTTGTTAGCCAAATATCCATAAAATAGTTGAAAACAACCATGTACAAACTCCGTAGACTGTGATCGATCATCGCTGATGTAAAAATTGTACTCCCCCAAAATCTTCCTGTCATCCTCTGTACTTGTAGGTGAATGCATGAATGTTATGTGAACAAATATAGAAACCTGTTGAGATGTATAATACTTTGCTTGCACCTCATTTTGTGGTTGTAGTGTCTAGTTATCTACAAAATCTACAACCAAAACAATGGTATCCAATGGAAACATATCCTTGCACAACTTGAATTGCAAATCCAACCATCGAGCTCTATGGGTATGCCTTGCATACTCGTACATAATTTTTTCATGAAAAATCTTCATGAACTCATACACTGGAATCTTTTTAATAACTAGATCACGTCTTTTACCATGTTTCTCATCTTTTAGAGCATATGTCACTGTCTTGAATTATTCGTAATCTACTATTTCATTTCCAATTTCATGTGTACTATCCATATGTTGACAAGTTGATAAAAGTTGCAAAGAACCACAAAATAAGCACGTACCATCCAAGCATGATGTCTTGTAAAATTGTTGGTCATCCCCTATTTCACATAAAATATTGGATATGAATTCCCTTGAAGATCTTGGTGGCTCTTTTATGTCACAATCCTGCAAAACAAACTAAGAATGCAAAACTACGCATATGTGCCTAAAAATATCAAAATGGTTAGAAAATTCAATATGTATCCTACAACAACAAGTTGTGCGTGTGTGATTTAGTTTCACATAAAAAGGTTTACCCATCTCAAAAAATCTTTGACTTATTCGAATTTGAGGATACATACCAATAAATTTTGCAAAAAATTGTGTCTGAGTCGAGTCCAAAAAATGTTTCGCATGTGGCTCGCAATTTCGACAACCAATCCTCCTTCTTACAACATCTCTTTGATTAGGAGAAACATGTGTGTTATTTTTCCAAAAATCTTCGATCAATGATTTCAAGGCTTCACTAATTTCTTCATCCTTTCGCGGTAGTCTACCGCTAAATGTCCATAACTCATTTTTTGTTGGATCTTCTAATCTCTCACGCCTTAGCATGGCTCTCCTTAAGGTACCTCTACCAATTTTTAATGTTTTGCTTGTCTTTCTCATGAGTCGAGCTTTCTTCATTTGGCTACTTACTATTTTCGATGTGAGTACTCGTCTTGTGATATTACTATCTTTGGTGTGTGATTTAGAACCCACTTTTTCATAAGCACTCATTAGATTCTTTACAATATTTCTTTCATTTCAATCATCCATTGTTCTTAGCCTAAGAATCTTCATGATAGGCCTAAATTTTAAATTCCTCATCATTTCAACAAATAATTGGCATTGACCTGTAATATTTAATTCTTCAAAAAATAATCTCCACATATGATTAACTTTTCTTTGACAAGTACGCTTGCTAATCTTGTCAGGCATTGATTTCAAAATGTTAGTATCAATATCAATCAAATATTTTGGTTTTCTAAAACGAATTCTAGAAGGTGTTCTAATCTCTTCAATTCTCTCAACATTTTGAACATCAATATAAGGTTGAGTGTATTTCATACCTTGAACTGAAGATGATGTGCCTTGGCAATAAGATGTAAAAGATGGAATATCACCTACTTGATGTGTTGATGTTGTGCTTTCAACATGACATGATGGAGTGTGTGTATCGTCGGATCCATAAATCAGTGTCTCTTCAACATGAGAGGATGATATGACTTCAACATTGGAAGATGGTGTAGTGGATGATATGACTCCAACATTCGAAGATGGTGTAGCGGACGATATGACTCCAACATTGGAGGATGGTGTAGCTTCACAATTCAATTGTCTTCTTGAGCATAACAATCTCATTCGTTCTCTTTGTCTTTCTAATTCTTCCTCCTTGTTTCTTTGTACTGGTGGTTCTTGATCCTCTTCAAAAGTTAATTCTTCATCATTGCTTTGCAATTTTCTTTGTTCACGTAGTAATTTTATTTTATCTCTTTTAATTGTCAAATCTCTCTCCCTATCTACATTTGTTTGAATCTTTGGTTTCTTCCTTGGCATGATGATGATTTTTACATGTCAAATTATTCAAACATCCGAATTACTTAAAATGTGTAAATTACAAATTATTCAATTACATATAAAAATTATAATTATTTGAATGAATACACAATATATATCAAATGACTTGTCAAATTTCTAACCATTTCAAAATAACATTTCATTCAAATATACAATTTTTAATGAATTCACTATATATTACATAACATATCAAATTATAATCAAATTTGTATCTATATATCGACAAACAATATTTAAAATGGATTGCACTAACCTTTTATATTAAAAGAATATTCAAAAATTCTTCAAATCACGTATCCAATGATTGAATTTGGTGTTTTCTAGCTTCCAAAAGTGTTGAAATAGTGTTTGCTAGATGTTGAAACCCATGTTTTCTGTCAGAATAACAGAGAGCATAACAGACCAAAAGTTTAAAATGGATGAAATGGGCCCCAAGGTTGGTTTTTGACCATTTTTTGGTGATTTAAGATAGTGTGTACGCACAATAGTGCATACACACTACAAAGCGCGTACGCACTATAAAGCGCGTATGCACTATCTCAAAACACATCACTCCCCATCCTCCCTACTCTCTATCCTCCCTACTCTCTCTCCCATCCCCTCCCTCTCTCTCTTCCTACTCTCTCCCATCCTTTACTCTCTCTCACCCTCTCTCTCCCACCACCTACTCTCTCTACCTCTCTCACCCCCTCTCCTCTCCTATCCTCGACTCTTTAGATCTCTCACACACACTCTTATCCCCCCTATCTCTCTCCCTCTCCCTCTCCTACCACCTAATTTTTCTCCCCCATCCCCTACTCTCTCTTCTCTCCCATCCCCTACTTTGTCTCTCTTACACACGTTCCCATTCCCCCTCTCTCTCCCTCTCCCGCTGCCTACTTTCTCTCCCCCATCGTCGTACTCTCTCTACCACCCCCTACTCTCTCTCACCCTCACACTACTACTACCTACTACCTCTCTCTTTCAAATTCTCTCTCTGCCTCTCCCACTCTCTCTCCCATCGCCTACTTTCTCTCCCCCATCCCCTACTCTCTCTCCCTCTTGTCTCCCATCCCCTACTCTCTCACACTCTCACACTCTCCCCAATCCTCTACTCTCTCTCTTCTCTCCCATCCCCTACTCTCTCACACTCTCACTCTCTCCCATCCCCTACTCTATCTCTCTTACACATACACCCCCATCCCCCCCTCTCTCTTTCCCTCTCCCGTCGCCTACTTTCTCTCCCCCATCGTCGTACTCTCTCTCTCTACCACCCCTACTCTCACACTCTCAACCTCTGTCCCATCCCTTGCTCTGTCTCTCTTACACACACACTCTCATCCCCCCTCTCTCTTTTCCTCTCCCACCGCCTACTTTCTCTCCCCTGTCATCGTACTCTCTCTCTGCCACCCCCTACTTTCTCAAAACACATCACTCCCCATCCTCCCTACTCTCTCTCCCCTCCCCTCCCTCTCTCTTCCTACTCTCTCCCATCCTTTACTCTCTCTCACTCTCCCTCTCCCACCACCTACTCTCTCTACCTCTCTCACCCCCTCTCCTCTCCCATCCCTGGCTCTTTAGATCTCTCATACACACTCTTATCCCCCCTATCTCTCTCCCTCTCCTACCACATAATTTCTCTCCCCCATCCCCTACTCTCTCTCTTCTCTTCCATCCCCTAATTTGTCACTCTTACACACATTCACATTCCCCCTCTCTCTCCCTCTCCCACTGCCTACTTTCTCTCCCCCATCGTCATACTCTCTCTACCACCCCCTACTCTCTCTCACACTCACACTACTACTACCTACTATATCTCTCTCTCTCAAGTTCTCTCTCTCCCTCTCTACTCTCTCTCTCTCCCATCTTGTACAAGCTCTCTCTGCCTCTCCCACTCTCTCTCCCACCACCTACTTTCTCTCCCCCATCCCTTGCTCTCTCTCTCATCTCCCATCCCCTACTCTCTCACTCTCTCACACTCTCCCCCATCCCCTACTCTCTCTCTTCTCTCCCATCCCCTACTCTCTCACACTCTCACTCTCTCCCATCCCCTACTCTATCTCTCTTACACATACACCCCCATCCCCCCTCTCTCTTTCCCTCTCCCACCGTCTACTTTCTCTCCCCCATCGTCGTACTCTCTCTGTCATCCACCCCCTACTCTCACACTCTCACACTCTCTCCCATCCCCTTCTCTATCTCTCTTACACACACACACTCCCATCCCCCCTCTCTCTTTTCCTCTCCCATCGCCTACTTTCTCTCCCCCATCATCATACTCTCTCTTTGCCATCCCCTACTTTCACACTTTCACACTCTCTCCCATCCCCTACTCTCTCACTTTCATAGATACACACACTCTTATCCCCCCACTCTTCTCCTTCTATCACATCCCCTACTCTCTACATCTATCACACACACTCCCATCCCCCATATTTCTCTCCCTCTCCCTCTCCCTCTCCCACTCCCTCTCCTACTACCTACTGTCTATCTCTCTCAAGTTCTCTTTCTTCCTCTCTACTCTCTCTCTCTCTCTCTCTCTCTCTCTCTCTCTCTCTCTCTCTCTCTCTCCCCCATCCCTTACTCTCACTCTCTCTCCCATCCCCTACTACTTTCTCACAAACTCTCACACTCTCTCCCATCCTTTACTCTATCTCTCTTATAAATAAATACACATTCCCATTCCCCCCCCTCTCTCTCTCGTAGTCCTTGTCCCACTGCCTACTCTCTCCCATCCCCTACTCTATCTCTCTTAAATGCTTCCATTCCACCTCTCTCTCCCTCCCACTCCCTCTCCCACCACCTACTCTCTCTCTCTCTCTCTCTCTCTCTCTCTCTCTCTCTCTCTCTCTCTCTCTCTCTCTCTCTCTCCCATCCCTCCTACCATTGCCTACTCTCTATCTCTCTCTCCCCTCTCTCATTCTTGAATCTCTCTCTTTGACACACACACACCCATCCCCCCTCTCTCCTCTTCCATCCCCTACTTTTTCACTCACTTGCTCTCCCTCTCCCACTCCCTCTCCCACTGCCTACTCTCTCTCTCACTCTCACTCTTACTCTCTCCCTCTCCACTCTCTCTCTCTCCTCTACCCTCTAGTCTCTCCTAAATTTTCACACTCTCTCCTATCCCCTCCTCTCTCTCTCTCTCTCTCTCTCTCTCTCTCTCTCTCTCTCTCTCTCTCTCTCTCTCTCTCTCTTACACACATTTCTATTCCCCCCTGTCTCCCCCTCTCCCACTCCCTCTCCCATCACCTACTCTCTCTTCCATCCCCTACTCTCTCTTGAGCTACTTTGTCTTCCCCCTCTCCCATTCCATACTCTCTCTCTTTCACACACATGCACTCCCATCCTCCTCTCTCTCAAGTTCTTCCTCTCCCACTCTGTCTCCCATCACCTACTCTCTCTCTCCTCCATCCCCTACTCTTAATCTCTCTCTCCCAACCTGTACTCTCTCTCACACTTCCTCTCTCTCCCATCTCCTACTTTAAATCTCTTTCCCCCATCCTGCACTCTCTCTTTTCCACCCGTACTCTCTCTCACACTTCCTCTCTTTGCCACCCCTACTCTCTCTCTCTCATCCTATACTCTCTTTGCCACCCCTACTCTTTCTCACTTTCTCTCTCCCATCCTGTACTCTCTCCCCTCTCCTATCCCCTACTTTCTCTCTATCTCTTTCATACACACACATAGCCATTCCCCTATCCTTCCCCCACCCTAGTTCTCTTTTGCAACTTACATCTTAATAGTGCGTGCACACTATAGTGCTTGCGCCCTATGGCACACATGCGCTATTTAGAGCTGAGGTTTAAATAGCATGTGCACGCTATAGTGCGTGCGCGCTATAGGGCGCACATGCTATTTAAACCTTAATCAAACCCAAGCCTAAGGCTTGATTTTGCCTTGGAGATCCAACCCAAAGGTTTGGATTTGATGAACAAGCCTGAGACGTGTTTTCCAACAAACATACAAAAAATGATTGTTTTTTCTTCTATGCTCCCCTTCAAGATTTCTCATGGTTGGGTATCGAAAAGATCAAGTTACATAGCATTATAGGTCTCTGTGTTACCTATCTAACCATATAATTTATTTTTAATTTGAACTATTTCAAGCCTTTCATCTATAATTTCTTTTGAATGTATGTTCATTTTTTGTCAAAAACCACCACGTACTAATTGGGCTATAGATTTTAGCTCATTCATCGAATTTTGTAACAACTTAGTTTTTTAGAAACTAGACTCCATTCTACACACTTTGAAAAAAAAAGTTTTGATTTTAGATTAGTTTTCAATTATTTATAGGGGGAGCACATAGATATTTCACATTTTTGGGATGTGTCTAGTTAAAAAATTTGTCTAAAAAAAATAGACATTATAAAATTACTCGAAAAATCTAGGATAAACTACATAGTGTTAAGTAACTTTTGACTAGAGCAATTAAAAAATTTCAAAAAAAAAGTTAAAATTTTAGGGGGGCCACACTTTGTACTGTGCTATGTTTTTTTGGAATAAACAGTACCACTTTTTGTGGCCCCCTTTTTTGAGGACCTAAAACTAAACCATTTTGAAAAAAATTTAGTAGTTTAGAAACTAGATTCAAAGGACTACGACTTTTTTTTGTCATATCTGAAAATTTTGAGTGTAACTATCTTCAAATTCTTGTTGAAGTTCAAAATTTGCAGATTTTAGGAAAAAGGTGTCCACTTATACCCCCCTTTTGGCACCACAACTTTGTGCACTTACCCTCTGGTGATGTGTCACTTGGTGGTGGAGGTATGCTGGTACCTCGAGGACAAAAGGGTTGTTGTTGTGATACTTGATGTGGTACTTGTGTTGGTATTTGATGTGGTACTTGTTGTGGTATCAACTATGATTTTTGTACCATGTGTTGTTGTTGTGTCATGTGTGGCAGTTGTTGTTGGGATACCTCTGTTGGTTGTATGTGAGACCATGCATGTGATTGTTGTTGTAGAGGTATTTGCTGAGGTTTTTGGGGCATGTGTTATTATTGCAAAAAGTGTTGTTGATATGCAATTTTTTGCTCAAGGCATCTTTGGTATTCCAACTATTGTTTGAGTTGCTCCTATTGTTTAGCAAACATGGCTTGCTATTGTCGAAATTGTTGTTGATATATTGTGTGTATGTCAAGTGGGTTCACAGTGGACTACGTATTAGGGATGTTGGATGTTTGCACCACTTGAGGTTGTTGTTGTTGTGGTTGATGTTGTTGTTGATATGTTGAATGTGTTTTGAGTGGATTTATACTTGGTTGCACCTTAGAAATGTTATGTCCTTGTATCATTGTAGGCTGATGTTGTTGCAGGAGTTGACTAAGTCCTTGTTGTCAGGGCATGCTGATGCAAGGGGACCTATCTAGTTACCTAAGGACACTTCTGAAGCCTCCAAATGTTGTCTAGAAGCCCAAACTGGGTTCTCAAACTACCAAGTGCACTCAAATAGTACCAACTTTTCCCATGGTGCAATTGGGGCTCAGAAGGGCACAGTTGGTATTTTCAGAGCGCAATTGGGAAACTGGGCTAAAACTAAGGTAATTCTAAGAGCTATGTTTTCCAGATTGATGCCACGGTGAGGTAAACAACAAAGGATAATGCTAAGACCAGAATGAATGCTCAAAATGATGTGTAGGAAACCCAGAATGATGGTTAAAGTGGTTAAGATGAGGGTTGGGTATGCAAAGATGCAAGATGGAAGATGCAAAGTGTTGATTTTGGAGGTGAAATGCAAAGGATGCAAGCTTAAATGCTAATGATTGCAATGTGAATATGAGGGATACTCAAAAGGTGTAATATGAAGTCTATATGATGCAAGTATAAGGCTCAAACTATGGAGAATGCAAGTGGATGCTATGCAAGAGTAAAATCTATCTTTTTCCAAGCATTTTTAGGAGCACAAGTTGCCATGTTTTCCAAGGTTTGAATGTGTTGAACCAGAGTTTGTGATGTTTTAACAAGGTTTTGACAATGTTTGATGTTTTGACAAGGTTTTGCAAGTTTCCAAGGTGTAAATTTGAATGTTGGCTTTTATCTTGATTATGTTTTACACACACACAAGACACATTAAGACAAGAATAAATGTTGTTACAAGTGAACAGTCACACCACAACTTAGGCTTTAGGACTGTATCCACTGAATTCCTACTTGAACCAAAGTTCAGTCACACTTATCTAGAGCAGACAACTTAGGACCTTGGCACCACAGGCTCCCCCTTACAGCGCACTCACTTCTCAGGGCTACCAAGATCTACTTCCCAAGGGGCATGACTTCCCAAGGGACTGTTGTCTCTACTAAGAACCATGAGAATGTAGGATGTCTTCACGAGCATGGGTGACCCCTTGAGCCAGTGGATAGAAAGGATTTTGGCCACTAAAACATGGTTTTTAGTAAGGGCATTCCATTCAGCGAGTGATAAACTTCCTCAAAAGGTCTCCTAGCCCCACAAACCAGGGTTTGATGCACCACAAGGGTACTAGAGGAGAGCTATCACTTAGCAATACCATCGACATGACTTTCACCATAATCGAGTTTTATATAGCGACTAGAACATTGACCTAGCTTTTGGTCTATTACCACTCTGAGGTCATCCCTTGGCATACCTAATATCGAGTATCTTGGTCTAAGGCAAGCCTCCTATAGAAATTACATGGATTTCTCTTACACCCAAGATCCACGAATGGCGAGGGGAGACGATATGTCCAATGCAACTCCTAGGGATTTAAACACTATAGACATGCCAAACAAAAAATAAAAAGTTCATTTTAAGCACCAAAAAAAGTGTTATTTAATCTAATAAATCCACACACATGGTTTTGACAAACACACAATGGTCTTCGACAACATCCTGCAAAGCAAGCATTAGTAGTTTGTTATGATCATGTCTTCATCCCACGATTGCCACATGCTGCAAGGAGACCATTAGTAACACAAAATCATCTAATCTATGTTCTAGAAGGAAATGAAAACCTTAGATCAGAGTTAGTGGAATGAGAAAATGGGATGAGTTAGTATGAAGAAGTGATGAAACCATAGATGTGAACCATTTTTGAGCGTCTAGACTTATAAAATATAAAATATAAGAATAATAAAAAATATTTTATTGAAGTATAATATTTTAAATAAATAAATCCAAAATTTTGTAAGATATTTTTTATTATTAGATTTTTAAACAATTACACTTTAGTATTAAATAGTTCTTTTTATAAATTAAGATTTTATTAAAAAAATTATTTAATATTTAGAAATTGTTATATTAAATGGTAAGTCACAACTTAATAAATTTCATATAAAGAGAAATCTAATAAATAATAATAATTAATATATGTACATACATTAAATTCTATTATAAACATCTTGGAAAATATATTTATTTAGATAGAATTTTCTTATAATGTGGATTAAAAATAGAATAATAAATAAATAATTTAATTTAGTTAATAAAATTGAAGTATTTAAATAAACATTGAAGTTTTTCAATTTATTGTACAATTTTAGAATCTTATTTAAACTCATATTCAACTAAAGTGTAATAGTTCTTAATTAATGTGAGATGCTAAGTTATTAAAATATTCAAATAAAAGAAATGCACTTATAAAAAATCAATTAAAAGGAAATATAGTTTTACATTTGATGTTCCTCCAAAGAAAACTTATATTACAAAATTTGAAACATTAAATTAGTTTAAGTTCATTATTATTTTTTAAATATATATATATATAAAATGAACCTTCTAAAATATAACGCCACATATAAATACATAGATAGCATTTTTTCCTAGAAGAAACCTTACAAAATTTAATTGAAAAATAGTTATCTCTTACACATATGTTACTTTTCATTTCTCCCTTATAAACACATAATTGAGTAAGGATTGTGTTTACATCCTTTAAATTCTCTCTTTTAAAAAAATATATATATATGTTTATTTATATCAAGATTTTTTCTTTATAAAGATTTTTTCTTTATAGAAATTGAGAATTCATAAAGAATTATGGCACATTTATTTTTATTGAATGAATTTGATTTGAAAATAAAATTAAATACTTTTCATTAATTCAAGTTGTAAATTAAAAAAATTTAGTTCAATGTAACTACCGAGATAATTAAAGAGATAATTAAAGTGAAAAAAGTAAAACTAACATGTAACCACATTTTAAAAGTATCTAATTTGAATCTATTTAACTTCAATGTATCCTTTAAAAAACTTCACTAATGAAAGAAAGAAAGAATTTAGATGTTCAATTTTTTTTTAACAAATTGAACATTTAAAAAAATGAAAAAACCAATAAGAATATACATTTCTTAACACCATGAATGTGTTACTAATTTTTAATTTAACTTCAACGCATCTGTTAAACAACTTCACTAATGAAAGAAATAAATCAATAATTTAGATGTACAATTTTTTTACCAAATTCAATATTTAAAAAAATGAAAAAATCAATAAGAATATACATTTACTAACACCTTGAATGTGTTACTAATTTTTTTGAATACACCTTATAAGACATTACAATATTTTCTTTTCCATTTTATATTCCATAAAAATAAAAATAAAAAGTGTATATATATATATATATATATACACACACACACATATATATATATATACATGTATATATACACACATATATATACATGTATATATACATACATGTATATATACATACATGTATATATACATATATATACATATATATACATATATGTATATATATGTATATATATACATATATAATGTATATATATACATACATGTATGTATATACATATGTATATATATACATATGTCTATACATATATGTATATATATACATATATATATACACATATATATCTGTATATATATACATATGTGTATATATATACATATATACATATGTGTGTATATATACACATATATATGTGTATATATATACACATATATATATGTATACATATATATATATGTGTGTATATATATACATATATATAGATGTGTATATATATACATATATATATATATGTGTATATATATACATGTATATACATGTATGTATATATATATATATATGTATATATATACACATATATATATGTATATATATATATATATATATATATATATATATATATATATATTACTGCTATAATGTTTTACTATAGCTATTATATTATGTTCTTGACAGTTTTTATTTTTTTTAACCAATTTAAATATTCTATTTTTATATTTTTTTATGTGTATTTAATATCCATGCAACACAGGAAACTTGTGTTGAATGAGAGAGTGAAAAGTGTGTGACAAAGAATAGAGAAGAGTTTGCATATAGACAAAATAATAGAGCTATCTGTGTTTAATAGAAACTAAAGACAAATTTGAGCTCTATCTTCACCTATGCAAGGTCAAGTTTGCTAAGTTGGAGCATTTATGTGTTTTATATATTATTTCTCTAAACCATAATCTCAGAAAACCTGATAAACATGCACAAATTTCAGAACTATAAGGCATGTACATTAATTTCCTATATATTGATATCTTAAATTCAACTGCAAATATTTATCAGACATAGTCTTTATGAACTCTATTGGAGTGAAATTCCACTAACCTTTTCTCCAGTTTTTGCTACTACTGTCGATGCTCCAAATTCATGGCAAAGACATGCAATGCTCCAAATTCATGGCAAAGAAAGGTTGATGGAAAATAGCTTTACAAATTGAACTTTTTTAGGTTTTTTGACTGTTCACATGAACACCATAGATATAGGCATGTTCGCGTGAACTGACCCTTCAAATTTCCCAATGGCCATAAAATTTTAGTGCATATGTTCGTGCGAACATGCTTCATATGTTTGCACGAACGTTTTGTTCGCACGAATGCATAAAAGTAGGAAAATTTTAACCCTTTTTTCATTTTTTTTTTTTTTTTCCCTTTTGACTCCCATAATTGTAGGAGAATGATCTCCTACTATAAAATTAAAAATGTCAAAATGTGCTTCTTAGAGAAAGCTTTCCAACGACTATAATTGTAATACATATTTTAGTCATTAAGACTTTCAAATATGAGTTTAACTCATTATAGGTTCATTACCGATTGAACATCAACTGACTTCGACACCTCGGGAAAATTAGTAAATCAGGTCAAATTTTTTTTGAAAAATATGTAGGAACTAGCTTATTGAGATACCTTTTTATTCAAGAAAAAAATTTTAGGTTTATGATAAATTGACTTCAAATTATCTATGTCAAACGAAACGTATGTCTGAATTACGATTCGTGTCACTTCAAAACTTCATAAACTATACAATATTCAACCAAAATAAATCAAACCAAATGCATCCTCTGGATATTGATGTTACAAATCTAACGCTGAAAGAATTACTTCATTATCATTTCTTAAAAAAAAGTTATGTGTGTCAAACGGACTGTCACTTTTTAAAAAATTGAATTTTATTATGTACCACTTTTCGAAGGAGATAAAAAAAAATTTGACATTAATTTTTTTTTTTTAGATTAAAAAATATGGTTACAAAGTAGGAACAAAGTACTCAAAATTACTAGTTTACGTCATCTTGAAATTATTTATAGTTTTGGAGATATAGTCACTTGAATGTGACGTTTGTTGCAAAAATATTGATTTTAGTGTCAAAATTGGTCAAAAAGTGGAACCCATTATTGTGGGATCACCCCTGTGTCAATTTTTTTGTTATTTTTATGACGATTAAGCTCTAGCCTTGCATGGCCACTATGAAAACATATATTATGGACTTTAATACTATATTAGTTTATTTTTTTCTATTGTTCTTAATTTCTAGTGGTATGTTACTATTGACTATAACAATTTTAATAGTAGTTTGGAAAACTCTCGTTAAGTACTTTTTTTAACGTTAATGGGCAGTTAGTGTGTTGTTTATTATCCTAGTCAGTGAGATATCTATCAATTGATAGCAATTATTTTAATATGGTTTTTTTTGTTAGACCAATCACCCATTTTTTATTGCTATTAATATAAAAAATGATATTGAGAATCAACCTTAGTTTGTTTTTTCATATATTCTTTTGAATGAGATGAATTTTTGGGATGTATTAGGATTTTTATTAAGTCCTTTTTACCCTAATGAATTTGAAAATCTATCAATCTCTCTCCACATGAAACCTACTCATCTATACATATATTTGAAATATGTCCTTATAGAAAATGTTTCTATATCATTCTCATAAAGTAGAATATCATTATTTAATTCTTCTAAGTACAACTCCATTAGAATGCTCAAATATTCTAAAGCTTGTTCTATTGTGGTTTCATGGTCATCTTTTACATAACAATCTAGCCAAGAAGCAATCTCTCCATTATCTTACTGCTCCTTCAAAATAAAACATAATGATTTAGAAAAAATATATGTATTTTTTTCAAATACACAATTCATCTATAAAAGATGTTTCTAGCCGAGTTTGGTCAGTAAGTACTTGAAAATCTTTGCGATCATCACTTAATCTACAACCCATGTTACTACACCATATTCAAATTTTGTAATCATTTTCAAAATATTACCAAGAAGAATTGTGTCAATTAAAAGCATTGGAAAGAGTGCCACCATAAGTGAAGTTAGAGAGTCAATGAAATTCTTTGAATATTGGTACAATGTAGGGTATAGTCATTAGCAATCTATTTTGAATCTTTCCATTTTGCCAAAAATAAGGTTTGTCCACTACATTAAGAGATATATGAAACACAATGTAAGATTTATAACTATTTTACATTTTTTTTTTTAAAGGATTAACATCAAATTTGATCTTGTGACTTACATATCCACTTGCATGCACATAAACCATGTATTTTCTTTGCTTCATCAACTTATTCCATATACGTTTTATGAGAAAATTCTAAACTAGTTTACATATTTTCTAGAAGTTTATCCACCATATACATATCTCAACTAGGAAGCACAAAGTGAATGCAAATAAATTCAATTGTTAAAGAAAAAAGTATAATCAATTAATGTGAAAATTATGATTATTGTCATGAAACTACACACATTTTTAAAAAGCATTATAATGACTTTACCAAGGCTATATTAAAATGTATAAGCTCAACAATGTTTCCATAACTGTCAAATATTTCATCAATGAGTGTTATCATGGCACCTAATTTTGCATATCCAACTCAAGTTAGACAAAATTAAGTTTTGTATAGTCCAAATGCATAGGAAAAATAGTATTCCAAATGTAGATGTTGAAAAAAAAAAGTTTATTTCCACTTGCTTTGCTCCACCATCTATATATTATATATGTTATTTCAATATAATAAATTTTATAGACAAACTAATATAAATATATATTTCCTTTTAGCGATTTAATTTTTATTCACAAATATAACACTTTAATTACAAATTTTATGAATTTTTTTTTTAATAGGATGTGAAGATTTCATTATTCCAAATTATAAAAAATAAAATTTTCCTATAGTAATATGTAATTTATAAACTTTAAAAAACCTTTTTAAATAAGACAAAATTATGACTTATATTAAGATTGATCTTGATAATATAAGTTCCTAATCTTGGCATGAGAATTTATTGGTTAATCATGTAAACAAAGGCTTTTTTTTTTTTAAAATGAACAAAACATGTGAATTATTTTATAAAATAATATGTGTAATGACACCTTATCACATATATAAGTTGACATGTTTTTGATTAAGTGAAAAATAGGTTTTGAAGGGACCCAAAACCCTATACAAAGCAAGTTTTATAAGGACCTGATACCCCACCACAAAAGATATTTAAATGAATTATATCCCCCCACCAAGATCAGATGTTGGATTATAAGAAATAAAATCCCAAGGAAAATACCTAGCAACTGAAATTGGGGAAGAAGGCTAGAGGAAAACCCAACCAAACCTAACTAGGAACAATTAAGATATACCTTTTCTCTTTCTATAAGTTGACATTTCACTCATTTACAGATGCAAATGTATGCATCTTTATTTTGTACTACATAAAATTTATGCTAATATTATTTCCTCATATACTTGAGGATCTTTGAAGATGCATAGGAGTTGTAAGAACATTTCTATTTGTCTAATTAGTTAAGATCTCATGATAGATGATAATATGCATAGGGTCAACCTTTTGGTTTTTCACATATTTCTTTTGTAGGAGTTAAAGTTATAGGGTTGATTAGGATTTTCATTATGTCCTCCTTTGTACCCTTGAATGAATTTGAAAATCCATCAATGTCTCTCCACATGAAACCTACCCATCTATACATACAATCAAAATACACTCTTTCACAACATGATGGTATATCATTCTCATAAAACAAAAAATCCCTAGTTAATTCTTCCATGTGTAACTCCATTAGGATGTCTGCATGTTGTAAAGCTTTCTCCATTGTTGTTCCATGGTTATCTCTTATGTAACAATCTAGCCAAGAAGCAGTCTCTCCATGATCTTGTTGTTCCTTCAAAAGAAAACATACTCACTTAGAAAAATAGATACATAATTTATTTCATTAAAATATATGGCTTTTCTATAAAAGATAAACCTAGCTAGGTTTGGCCAATAAATACCTGAAAATCTTTGCAATCGTCAATTAATCTGCAACCCATTACTACATCATATTCAAATTTACTAATCCTTTTCAAAATATCGTCAGGAAGAATAGTATCAATTAGAAGCATTGGATATAGTGTGACTACAGGTATAGTTGAAGAGGCAATGGCATTCTTTAAATATTCACCCAGAGTAGGGTGATAATCATTAGCAATCCATTTTGCATCTTCCCATTCTGCCAAAATAAGATTTGTCCACTGCAATAGAAGATAGAGGAAATAAATGTAAGATTTATAAGTATTTTACATTAAAAAGTAAAATATTTATTTAGATATACTAAAACATCAAATTTGATCTTGTGACTTACATACTCTTGCATCCACTTGCATGCACGTGGACCGTGTATTTTCTTTGCTTCGTCAACTAATTCCATATATGTTTTATGAGAAAATTTTAAACTAATTTGCATATATTTTGGAAGCTCATCCACCATAGACATATCCCAACTGTGTAGCACAAAGTGAGAGTAAGTCAATTCCTTTTGAAAAGAAACATAATAATCAGTTAATGTTTATAATTGTCATGATGAGGCTACACAAATTGTTAAAAAACACTATAATTACTTGATCAAGGTTGACTTAAAATGTATAAGCTCATCAATGGTTCCATAAGTGTCAAAAATGTCATCAATGATTGTAATCATGACTCCCAACTTAGCATATCCAACTCGAGTCAGGGAGAATTCAAATTCATACAATCCACATGCATATGCAAAATAGTACTCCACATGACGATGTCGGAAAAAATGAAGTTGCTTTACACTTGCTTCACTCCACCATCTACATATTATATCACCAAATACATGTTATTCCAATATAACAAATTTTATAGACAATCTAATATTAAAAATTATTTAATTTGAACAATTCAATTTTGATTTAAAAAATTATTACTTGGATATTATTTTGAGCTCAATGTGATGTTGAGCTTGTATTATGTTGAAATCTAATATTGCTGCTTCCAAAATATTTTGACAAATCTCATTTGACATCCTGAAAAAAAAAAATCAAGTGATTTGAATAAACTAGCTTGCATTGTTATCCAGTCTTGCCTATGACTATTAAGAACTTACTTTAAAGATGACTTCGTAGACAATAAAATATGTTAGCTATGAGTGGAATATCTCATATTTGAGTTCTCTCTCATCTAAAAAGACTTAACGTACGCAAAACGGCAGAAATAAATTTTCACATTTTTGACCACTTGAAAAAAAAGTGTTGACAGGAGTTGATTGTTGTACTGACTTATAAACACCCTCCATTGACATCCAAAAATCAACATCTTGTCTGAATATTTGTATGGAATTCCATGCTTCCCATCTTGGATTTCTTGATCTCCAGGAATACTTCATAAAATATTCAACCTGCATATTCGTACGAAATGGTTTACTTGTTAATATCAATATGCTAAAACATTAATCTATAACAACTTCATTAAAATTAGATGGAGTTTATGCAGCACTTTCCTCTGTCAAAAGCTGGATTTTCTTTGTTATGTTCCGACTCTGTTGAAGTGCTTGTTGAAGGTATCGAGAGGCAAATGATTTAGCCTCTTTCATAATCATTTCACCAGGAAAACAAATCTCGGCAGCTTGGTATAAACTCAACACACTTCTTAATTGATTCTCACCTTCTTCAGCTAGTGATGTCAGAATGAATTCGCCATTTTCATCTTTAAAATTTTGGAATACTTCTGCTCATATCAAAACAAAAAGTTCTACAAAAATTAAATCATTTCCATGTAGTTTTTTTTATATGGCATAAGTTTAATGTTACGTATAATTCAAACAGCAAAAATTGAAATAGAGACCTTGAAATACATGATATCTATTTAGGCGGAGAACTCGAAATCCCAAAGCAGTAGTTCTGAGATCTGCAGTTGAATTTTGACTCCCACATGAAATACCAGTTTCATTCCAATACCTGTTCAAAAAGATATATATCATTAATAATCAAATGAAATCATCAAGTTAAAAAAAAAAAAGTATTCATTTGAAATTCTTTCTAAATGAAAAAAAAAGGAAAAATAGAAAGCTGGGTGCGGTACTTGTAAGTATAATCAAGAAGCCCTTTAATTTCATTCTGAAAATAACGATGAATTCCTAATCGCTGCACAGCATCGACAATGAAGAATCTTTCTAGCAGGTCACAAGAAGAGGAACATATTCCTCCATCTTTGAGCAGAGGATCAAATAACTTTTCTTTAATCTGCCCAATCAAATTTGCTACCCTCTCACGGTATGAAGCTTCCTATTTAACAAGTAAACCAAACAAAACAAATAATAATATTAATTACATTAAACTTTGGTATATACATATAAAATAAGCATTGAACTTTCAAATAAATAGACGAATAAAAAAAATAAACATTGAGGTGCCCACCCACCTGATACGGGGATGAAAGGGATTGCAGGAAATCGTCCTCCCAGACGTTGGGATGATAATTCCCTATCCTTCGATTTACCACTGAATTCTCATTTTCCGAATTTACAGAACTTTGGACGACTGCAGCCATTCTTTTTGTAAATATCAAAGCCTTGAAGCAAGAAAAAAAACGAGGGTGTGGGTAAAGAGGGAATGGGAAGCCGTATTAAATAGGTGGTAGAGTCAAGAGAGAGAGAATCGCGTCAATGCTGAACATTGCCGATGAAGTCGGAATGGAATTCCAATGAAGGCCGTCAATGGGCGGATGAAGAAAATTGGGCAATCGTAGTAAAAATGAAGAGAGAGGCATACGCGGTCACATGGTCCATAAAGAAGCAACAATTAATGAAACACACAAAAAACAAATGTTATAGTTGTAGGATTTATGATACATCATTGTCACCAAAAAAAGAAGACTGTAAAATAAAGGTTGACGTAGCTTTAAAGGTTGACGTACTGTCTGAGTTGGCCTAGTGGTGGAGAACTTGTACTCTTGAAAGAGAGGTCACAAGTTCAAATTTCATTTGGGGGTAGGGTATGTATGCCTTGTTTGTAGCGCCAAGTGCCTCTCGAAAAAGAGTACGAGGTAGTCCCATATCACTATCACCATATGTAAATCCAAAAACTATGGCACAGTGTCGTGGACTATAAAACCCCCTTTCCTTTTATTTATTTATTTTAAAGAATCTTAAAAGTAGGTGGTTTGTCCTATGTGAATATATGGCAATTAAGTTAATTTAATTGTTTTCTATGGAAATATCTAGAAAAAGAATCAAGTCTTCCAAATTTTAACAAATTATTTCAGAAAGTCTTAGAATGTTACACTTCAATATTAAATAACTCAACAGATTAAAGACATTTTTTGCTAATACAAATATAATAAGTAGTTTATCACTTTATCTTTTACTAAAGTAGAAATTCAATAATTGTTCTTCTATCTTTATCTTCTTTAAAGAAAAATTATCTATATTTTTATTTTACAAATCGTATAAGGAAATATGGATACAAAAAAGTAGTGAATACATATAATATGATTTAACTTGTCTTCAAGATAGCATAGATGTCTTTATAGAATATCAATTTTCACTTTCGATAACAAAACTTCATCCCTCTACAAATTTATGCATATGTTATAGAAATATTAAATATTGTTGTTCAAACATTTTCTAAAGAAATGTCATTGTAGAAAATTCTACTTAAAATGTTGTTCTAGATAAACTTGCTTGTGAATCACAATCTATAATGAAAAAATATGTCGATGTGCACTTCCTCATGGGGTTGCATGCCTATATTTTAGACAACCCATCCTCTTGCAATATATTTGTACACCATTTTGTGGGTTTAATAAATCTATTTAGTTAATCAATTTTAGCTTTTACTCTATACATCATTTATCTCATATAATCTCTCAATTTACAATTACTAATAATTTATTCTAAGATCTTGACCATCCATACATGATATCAGAATGATTTATGAACTTGGTTCAAATGCTAGCACATTATTTTTTTTCTTTTAAATACCCCATTCTTTATTTGGTGTTTGTGACATAATCTATTAGGCTTTAAAGGGGTGATAAATTGATGTGTGATAAAAATTCTCTCTAAGTGTTATAATTAAATGATCAAAGGTCAATTTGTCTTCTTAAAAGACCACTTTATAGTCAAAATACACGCTTTTATAACATGTTCCTATATCATTCTCATAAAATAGAAATTCACTAGTTAAATCTTCCATGTGTAACTCCATTAGAATGCTTGCATGCTCTAAAGATTGCTCCATTATAGTTCTGTAGTTGTCCCTTATGTAACAATCTAGCCAAGAAGCAATCTCTCCATGTGATCTTGTTGTTCCTTCAAAAGAAAACATGTGCACTTAGAACAAGGATACCTAAGTTATTTTAAAAATATATATATGGCTGATCTATAAAAAAAAATAGGACTGACTAATTTTGATCAACAAATAAATGAATATTTGCAATCACCAACTAATCTACAACCCATTACTACATCATGTTCAAATTTACAAATCCTTTTAAAAATATAATCAGGAAGAGTTCTATCACATAGAAGATTTTTCCACATAATGTAACCACGAGTATAGTTGAAGAGTCAATAGAATTCTTTACACATTCATCCAAAGTAGGGTGATAGTCATTAGTAATTCATTTTACATCTTTCTATTGAAATATTAAGATTTTTCTACTACAATAGAATATATGAAATACAATGTAAGGTTTATATGTATTTACACATTCATCCAAAGTAGGGTGATAGTCATTAGTAATTCATTTTACATCTTTCTATTGAAATATTAAGATTTTTCTACTACAATAGAATATATGAAATACAATGTAAGGTTTATATGTATTTAACATTAAAAAAAAGATTTTTATAGATTAAAATAAAATATTTATATAAATATATAACATCAAATTTTTATAACTAAAATTTAATCTTGTGACCTACATAATCTGGCATTCACTTTCATGCATGTGGGTTCTATGTAGTTTCTTGGCTTGATCAACTAGTTCATATATGCTTTATGAGAAAATTGCAAACTAATTTGCATATGTTGTGAAAAATTATCCACCATATAGATATCCAAACTAGGTAGCACAAAGTGAAATTAAATGAATTCATTTGTTAAAGAAAAATGAAAATAAATTAATGTTTATGATTATCATTTCGAGGGTGCACAAATTGATAGAAAGTGTTATACTTGACTGATCAAGACTATCTTAAAATTTATAAGCTCATCAATGGCTCCATATGTGTCAAAAATGCTATCAATGATTGTAATCATAACATCCAATATAGCATATCCAACATGTGATAGAACTCAAATTCATATAATCTTGATGCATATGTGAGATCAAACTCCACTTGTTCATGTTTACAAAATAAAATTTCTTTACACTTGCTTTTCTCCACCATCGAAATATACATATTATCCTAATATAATATTTATTTACACACAATTGAATACAATAAACTATTTTATTTGAGCATTTCTATTTTCATTTATGCATATATTAATTGGATATTATTTTGAGCTCAATCGGATGCTTAACTTGTATTATGTTGAAATCTACTATTATCGCTTTTATGACAAATATCATTTGACATCCTAAAAAAATTCATGTCGAATAGGGAAAGTTAGCTTGCATTGTAATACAATCTTGAATACGACTATTAAGATCCTACTTAAAAGATGATTTCCTAGATAATAAAATATGTTAAAAGATGATTATATTAGATTTGAGTTCTCTATAGTTTATAAAAGTTAGAAGATTATTATACTAACTTATAAACATCCTCCATTGACATCCAAGAATTAATTTCTTGTATAATTCTTTTTATGGAATTTCATGCTTTTGATCTTGGATTTTTAGATCTCCATGAATAATTCATAAAATATTCAACTAACATATTTGTGTCAAATGATCTACTTGTTAATATCAATATTGTAGAAACATTATTTTAGAATAGTTTCATTTGAATTGGATGTAGTTTATACAATAGTTTCCTTCACCAAAACTTTCTCTTAGCCCTTATGCTTTGGTTCTCTTCAAGTGTTTGTTAATGGTATCGAAAGGCAAATGATTTAGCTCTCTTTCATAATTGTTTCACCTAGAAAAGAAATCTCTAGAGCTTGATATAAACTCAACACTTCTTAACTTATTGTCACCTCCTTTAGTGGGTGATGTCAAAGCAAATTCTTTATTTTCATCTTTAAAATTTATAATAAAGTTTACCTATATGAAAATAAAATTTTATGCTAAATTTTTTTTTTCCTAAATATTTTCATTATTTAAATGACATCATTTTAATGTTAAAAATTAAACAAATTTTTTTTAAAAAGATTTAAAATAGCCCTAGAAATACATGATATCCAAAAAGGTGAAGAACTTAGAATCTCAAAGTAGTAAGTCTAAGATCTACAATGGAGTTTATAAATTTCCATCAAATACCAGTTTCATTCTAATACAGGTTAAAACTAATACATATGATTAATAATCAAATTAAATCTTCAAGATAGAGAAATTAACACATTCAATTAGAAGTGCTCACAAATTGAAAAAATAGAAAGTATTGTACTACTTGTAAGTATAATTAAGAAGCCCTTTGATTTCTTGTTGAAAGCAACAATGAATTCTCAATCATTGCACACCATTAACTATAAAGAATTTGTGAAGTAGGTCATAAAGAGAGGGACATTCTTTTCCATCTCCACATGGAAGATCAAACATATTTTTCTTGATTTGTTCAATCAAACTTGTCACCCTCTTACAATATGAAGCAAACAAATTAAGTCATAACTAAGAGTAAAAAATAAAACTATAGACATAGCATTAGATCTTAGATTGCATATCTATATTTTATAACTAAAGTAAAAATATAAAAATAATAGATAGAAAAATGAAAGTAAACAACACTTATTTTCAAACTTTCTGAAAAAAATAAGAATACGTGTACTATCATACAATTAACCTCCCAACTAAATGCTAAATCTTTTAGTATTTAAAAGAAAATATTGAAAAAAAAAAATAGATAGAAAAATGAAAGTAAACAAAACTTATTTTCAAACTTTTTGACAAAAATAAGAATAATTGCACCATCATAAATTAATCTCCCAACAAAATAAACTAGCACTTGTACCTTTGAAGGGTGCAAGGGTAAAGTCAGTAGCCTTGTATACTTTTGATAACATTCTTTAATAATTATTCATAAATTCTCTCTATCTACTTCCCTACCCCTATCTTTTAATGATGCTTATTATTGACAAAATAATTAAAATTAAAATTTTACATAATATTTGATGGGTATTGTAAGATAACTTTGCATCATGTTTAATGTAATTTTTTATTTATTTCTTACTCCTATATAATATTATTTATATAATTGATTCATATGGTCAAACATCAAGAAAATACTTTCTAGTATACTTTCTTTTGTAAATTGATGAAAAAAAGAGATAAAGAATCTTAATATAAATTGAGGTTATATCCATCTACATGTATATATCTCTCTCTTTCTCTATCACCCCCCTTCCCTCCCACATGTTTTCTCTCTTATCTCTCCTTACCCTCTCTCACTCTTTCTATCTATTCATACTTCCTTTCTTTCCCTCCTCTCTCTTTCTCTCTAATCTCCCCTTACTCACACACATTCTCCCTTTGCATCTCCCTCACTCTTTATTCTTCATCTTAATCATGACCCTAAATCCTATATGTTTGACTATAATCCTAAATTCTAAACCCTAATTATAACTCTAATTGATAAATACAAATTGTATACCTAGATCTTAAACATTACATTTAATATTACATGTAGGATTATGATTAGTGTTTTTAACTATGGAAGGGATTAGAATTATCATTAGGGTTGGGATGTAGTTTAGATGTAAAATTAGGGTTAGGGATAGAATTACGATTAGGTTAAGGATTGGGTTTAGCCGTGGTTAAAGGCACAAATAGTATTATTATTTTTATTAAGGTTTAGGTTAGATTTGGGATTATGGTACGGAATTAGGTTTAAAATAATAGTTAATATTTTGGGTAGGGGTATGGTTTACATCATTTTTAACATAGAGGTTAGGGGTAGTTGAGTGTATAGTTAGGTTTTGGGTGAAAATTATGTTTAGGGTTAGTTTCTTTATTGTATTTTAGATTATTGTTAGCCTTATATTTGCATCATATTTAGGATTGATTTTTATCTTGTAAATAAGGTTAGAGTTAGAATTATAGTTAGAGTTAGGGTTTGGGGCAAGAATTATGGTTAAAATTTAGGTTTATTAAGATTTTGGATATGGTTAGTGCAAGGATTATAAATGACATTAGGGTTAGGGTTTAGAATTATTGTTTAATTTGGGATAGATTATGCTTATAATTCAATAGTATTAGGGTTAGTGTTTAATTAGGGTTATACTTTAGGATTCAATTAAGAATATTGTTTCAATAGGTTTAGGGTCAAATATAGGGTTACATTTAATTATAATTTGATTAAGGTTTGGTTTTGACTAAAGGTTTAATTAGAGTTAGGATTAGGTTTTAGGTTGTGTTAGATTAGGGTTAGGATGCATATATAGAAACAATGATAATGTAATTTAGGATTAAAATTATGGTTTATACCTATATCTCAAAATCAATAATACAATATATGATTAGCCTCAACTTGTTAAATTCTATATAGATTGGGATTCAATTTAGAGTTTAATGTAAATGTGTGGATTAGATTTAATGTTTAAAATTTATCAAGTGGATCTATTTTTCATCCTTGATGGGAGTAGATATTGAAAGGAGGTGAAAGATCAATTACAATTAGTGTTAGAGTTCATTTTTATTATGGATAAACAAAGCTTAATATTAGGGTAATACTTAATTTATCAAGATAGATCATTATGTTAATGATTAAAAAATCATCTCCATATCGATTCACTAATATATTAAAGACTATAATAGTTAATTTATCAAGATAGATCATTATGTAAATGGTTAAAAAATCATCTCCATATCGATTCACTAATATATTAAAGACTATATGTAATAGAAAGATAAATATTTTATAATTTTTTTAAAATGATACTTTTCTTACTATAGATAGATATATAGATATAAAATAATCCTAACATAATCTTAATTTATTTAAATTCATTACATTATATATATATATATATATATATATATATATATATATATATATATATATATATATATATATATATATATATACATGTTAAAATTGATAATTGAATGAAAAGGTAAATAATAAATATTTAAGAATATAATAATTTTATCAATATTATAAATATGAAGAATAATTATCACATAATCTTAATTTATTTAAGTACTTAAATATTGGAAAAGTAATAAGATCAAGAAATATAGAATCATCAAGTAGTCCTCCATATTGATATTTATAATCACATAATCTCAATCTAATTAAGTGAGGACTTGAATTTTTTAAGACTAATAGAATTAATATATAAAGTTATAATTTTTCATTATTTGTATTACTACATTGATATTTATTAATAGTCTTTTTACATTCTTTAAGTTATAAGACATTAAATTTTAGAAGCATAATCAAAGTAAAAATATAAAAATGTAAATTTAAAAAGATTTATTTACAAAAGGTATTTGATATGATTTTATAAATTATTATTTTTCTTTTCGTTTAAGTATAAATCTCAATTCTTCATATACATAAATAATTTTAATGAGTGCATCTTACATTATCAATTTAAACAAATTAAATTTAATACAATGACACAAACTTTATTGAATAAAACTGTCATATCTCATTAACATATAATATAATATCATGCAATCTATCTCCTCTTTGAATTTCCTCAAATCTATATAATCATCCATAGAAATTAAAAAAATACATTAAACATAGATACAAAAGACAGAGAAAAAAAGAAAATTTATCCTATATTCAATGTTGAAAACAATAGCAAATAAAAATATATAATATGTATGGTTTTAGTCTATCATTACAATTACCGTATATGCCACGTTCTTGGTGAGTACATAATGGAACTGCTTCACTTAAATGAACACAACTTTCAATGTTCATATAAATCAGTTGTTCTGAATGTCTTATCTAAACCTTTTTTATTTATTTTGTTCACAATTTACTATTAAATTAATTAAATCATAAATATATTGTTTTGATCAATATTACATTTTTTTTAACGCCCACGATTAATTTCATACGAACATAGAAAACATCAATCCTTTTCTTGCACTTCCCATTTCCGTACAAAGCAGAATAGTATTGGAAGATGTAATCACATACTCCAAATGAGGAGTCAAAACTTGCAAGTTGCAACCACCAGAAAACCATTAATTTTGCCGAAATCCGCATTTTACGGCGTCCGACAATGCCGGCAAGTCAGAGCAACCCGGCGGGCAGTCAGAACAATCGACTGAAAAATTTACATAAAAATAAAGACTTACCCAGCGTATATGAAAATGAACGGGATGGTAGTTGGCTATCCTTCGATTTACAAGTTACCGTTGAATTCTCGTCTTGCGAATTTTTATGAGTTACGAGGGCCACAATTTTGGTAAAACGACGACTTGAAATGATCTAGATTGTGATAGTCGCGTCAATGTTCAACGCGCGTGGTCATCTTCCCCATAAGTTTCAATGAAGAAATGGTGGACTGTACGTAGGAGATTGGGTGAATGAAATTTGTACATAAAAGCTTAATTTAGATTTCAAAATATTCAAACACCTGGTGAAGATATTTTCTTTGTGATTTTTTTTAATTTTTTTTTTTAAAGAGAGGTAAACGCTTTGACCTGGAGCTATGAACGTGAGGCCACAAACGGGGGACCTCATCCCCATGAGATTTGAACCTTGATGGCAAGATAACAACACAACAACTTAACCATCACAACATGCCACTATTGGCCTTTGTGATTTTATTATTGTGGGGAAATGAAGATATTTTCCTTGTGATATTAGTATTTGGAAATTTTCACAAAGAGAAAAGGGCAGATTTATAAATATAGTTGGTATTAAAAAGCTAAAAAGTGTAATTTGAAAAACAAAAAAACTTTTCTAGTAGTGTTGAAGGAGATATTAGACATATAGTCAAAAGTAATGTTGAAACATGGATTAAATTGTGAATGGTTGTTTAGGTTTTCTTTGAAAAGTGATGTAGGACGTTTGATAAGTCAAAATTTGTAAATGAATGTTGTAGAAATTCTATAGGCAATGAGTATATAGATCTAAAATACAATAAGCTTGTGTCAACGTTAAATATAAAAGGAACTAGTATAGGTGATATTTTTTAATGGGTGTCTATATTTATGAAAGAATTTCAAACAAAGTGGCTAGGCCTTAACGTTTGAATACGTGACAATTATGTCAAATATAAGTGTTTTTTTATGGAAATATTTAGCAATAGGAGTTAAGTCTTAGACATTAAATGGAAAAAAAAAATTGCTAATAAAAATGTAACAATTATTTACCACTTTAAATATTATATTCAAGTGTAAATTTCTTGCTAATTTATCAATCATTTAATCAAATTATGCTCAAATAAAGTACCTAGAAGCTTAAAAGTGTAAATTAATTTTCAAAATCCTTTTTTTAAGAAAGAGAAATATGTGATTATCAAACACCACCATCCTCCTATTTAATTAGACAATCCTTATAAGATCTAAATTCACAATTTTCATCATCATTTACATGGTGCAATGGTGTGAGACAACTCCTTGCCATTGAGAATCTTTTCTTCTACCTTCACCTCTAATGAAAGAGTTATGATACATTTCTCCTAATACACTCCAAGGTTATTTGTACTTGAAAACCTAGTGCCTATTTTAATTGAAGACAAGTAATAGAGAACTTGACTTCAAGGTAGTCTAGCTAGGTTCATAAAATTTGCTTCTCATAATTCCTTAAACAACTTCACCTATACAATTTTTTTGCATAATGCATTGATATAATACATCTTTTGTAAAATAATTTCCTAAGAAATTAAATATAGAATATTTTACCTAAAATACACCTTCTAGATAATCTTGACAATATATATTATATTGTTTTCTAAGATGCACATTCGTATATGAGGATACATGAATATATTTTAAATAGTTGTCTCTATTATATATGGTTATGGTCTATATATAGTGTTGTATTATATTCATCTTTAATAGATCCATTAAATTAATCTATTTCAGCTGTTGTAATAAAAATATTATATTTTCTTTAATATCTTAACTTACTAATACTAGCCATCTATTCTAAGTTCTTTCATGCTCTTACATTGTATTGTTTTATCATAGTATCTTGGTTTAGTATGTTTACTAACATTTTTTAAGAAAATATTTGCATATTGTATTTAGGTTGTGTGGTATAGTGTTCCAATTAAAACCATAATAAATTGATGCATCTAAAATATTATATAACTAAAGATTCATTAAATTTTGGTTGATATTCATTCTTAGAGAGAAAATTTATCCTTGCACAAAATTGATCTCATTACTCTCTAACTTATGAACACATTTTGGATGACTTAAGGAGAGAGAGGGAGAGTTGTGATGAGGAGAAGTTGCAGATGCATATTGGGCTATGGCTTGATATCTATCCCTTTGTGTTTTCTTTGTGTGTTGAAACTATTTGTTGTCCCATTTTGATTGGATTGATGGTCTACTTGGTGGAGTTTGTGTGGACTTCAAATTTTTGGTGAGCATTTGTAGCCATTGTTGGATTGGAATTTTTCTTGTTTGCATGGTGCGATCTCGGGTTTCTTCTACATTAGTAATGGAAGATGGATCTTCTCCTCAAGTGCATGGAAGAAATTATGAATCATTTTATGTAGGGGAGAGCTCCAAGCTAAACAAAGTTAATGGATGTGTTCCTTGTAGTCAAGATCACCTTGTTCTTGTTATTCCTCTAGAGGCTATGAAGTGGGACATTTAGTATCTAAATAAGCATGCCTTGATATGTAGATTTGTTGGAGTTCAAATATCCTTATCGACTCTTGATACATGGATTCGATATTTATGGCAGGTGGACAAAGACATAGATATCATGTTGGCTAGGAGTAGCTACTTCATTGTAGTGTTTTCTTGCATGTCTAATTAGGATCGTGTTTTTTAAGGGGGGTCTTACTTTTACAACCATGTGGAGTTATTTGTTAAATCTTGGCATTCGGGATTTAATTTTATAGAGGATGTCCTCTCAATAGTGTCAATTTGGGTTCACTTGTCTTGTCTTCCTCTTGAATTTTGGCAAGACAACATTCTTCATCAAATTGTGACTTTTCTTGAAAAGTTAACTACTATTTTAGATCAATCTGTAGATAAAAAGGTTATTTATTTTTGTTGAATCTATGTTGAAATTGATTCGAGTAACCCATTATCAAATTCTTTGGAAATTTGTCTTGGGTCTTCTTCCTTGGTGCAACAATTGGATTATGAATCCCTCCGCTTCCCATGTCCGATATGTCATGAATGTGGTCATTTACAATGTTAGTTCCCTCAGGATTTAGACTCTACTGGGGTTGATGGTTCTATTGTGGGTAAGGATGGTGGCCAGATGAATAATACCAGAAAAGGAAAAGGTCATATGGATAACAAAGTCAAGGAGAATATTCAAATGGGTAATATAAGAAAAGGAAAAGCCCAAGTTACTAAGTTTGGCCTATTGGAATTTTATTGGGAAAATGAGATATGAGAGGGTGGGGGTGAATCATGATCTATAAAAAATTTCACTTCTTGAATAAAATAACTAATTAACTGCATTAACTCCTAATCCATCCCATATCTAGATCTCATACCATATAATCATAAACTATAAAATTAAAATAAATTCTAACTATGTATCTCATCCATCAACATGAAATGTAAACTCATAACGCAAGAGATTTTTCTTACCTAGAAACCCTCCAAGGTGAAGGTAAAACTAGGGTGGGGATGACACCCACAAATCTTCACTACTAAAATAACAAAGTTAGCCTATTAGGGCTACAAATTTTATCACTTCTAATGATCCACCCTATGAGGGGTCTTTAGTATTAAGAGATTTACAAAGATTGTTAGGTCCACCTTGATTAAAGGATTTTAAACTCACAATGAAGTAAGAACTCTATTAAGACATTTACATAGGCCTATTAGGACCACTCTGTTAAGAGATTTACCCTAATTTACTTACCAAAATGATTTAGTACCTTATCCTTTAGCCTACAATTACAATGTTGATTAGGGATCTTCTCTTTGCTTTCTCTAATCTGATCTTCTATCTAATATATCTTTACTCTACTCTTCACTGCTTCACTTGGTCACTAAACTCTATCACTTCACAATTATCACTTGTAGCCTCTGAAACCTAACTCCTTCACATAAACATTCATAGTACACTTTGCATTCTTCCTCTTCACACTCAAAAATAGGGTTTGGATCTTCCCTCATAAAGACATTTGTAGAGTCTTCTAGAATTAGATCAATGATCTGGATGTTTCCTTTTTAGCCTCTTCATCTAATTGGTTATCCCTCCTTCATAAGGATTGATGATCACTATTAAAATGCATAAAAACCTCTGTAACAAACTCTACAATCATTAATGTTATCTCAAAATGGTTTACCTCAAAGTTTGTTCCATTTCAAAAATTCTTGTTCACACTCTGTTACTTGACACATATGGTCTATGATGCTCAGTTGTAATTGTTCTTCCTATTGATACTCAATCTTAATAACTCGACACCTTAAGTATGAATTGACATCCATGTACTTTTTTTTCTTGACATTCGCTGAACTTGACTCACATAGGAATACTTGGTGACCAAAGGCTTGCTTGACTCCTATATAACTTCACATTTACAAGATTATTTATAAGTCTTTACAAATACATGACTCAACCTATATAGAGTAACTTAATTGCAATGATGACTGACCAACTCTACCTTATATATGACTAAGTGTTTGACACTAATAGACAACAAAACTAGAGAGATTAAAAATCTCCCCCTTTGATATTTGTGGCAAAAACACTTTGTCATGATTACGTCATTATAATGCAAAAAATCATGGCACTCTCCTATCCCTATGACTCAATCCATATAGGAATTGTACATCATACTCATATATACAATACATATATTACATGTCATGACTCAAATAGTTTCATGTTACTTGTCATACCTCATACTCATTGCCCATCTAAGATTTACATCTCTTCTTAGATCATTTTTAACCACTCTTCTTCTATCTTATCCCCCTTGATTTTGTCACTCATGCTTGTTGCTGGGCTTAGGAAGATGAAATCCAACTATATTTGTTAATGAATGGCTAATGAGTTTGGATAATCATGGAAAAATCATGATCCCATGTGGTTCTTACTAATTCCAAAACATGTATCTTGATCTCCTAATTTGTAACTTAGTCAATTAAGTTATCAACAGTAGATGAATTATGATCTATTTGGAGTAGATCCTTTGCCGAAGCCAACTCTATTGCATGACCTCCAAATGAGTTATCAACATGGATTGTATTGAGATAATCTTGGCCCTCATTTGGCTATCTATTGTTTGTAGCTTGACCAATGTCCCTTGCGCAAATAATAATCTTTTTTAGTGCATTAAACTTGATCCAGCTGATTGAGAAATAGAGTTTCCTAAAAAATTTAAATCAGCCTCAATCTTCTAAATGCTTGCTTGGAAATTATTGGTGAATTTGGGCACATCACAATGAATATTGTGCATATCTTGTATTTTCTTCTCAAGTTCTTCTAGGTTCTATACAAGTGCCAATAGTTCAACCTTTCTCAATACAATCACAGTAGAAACTTTCTCAAGTACCTTTTCTCAAACTATTTCTCGACCATGCCATTAATTTCTCATTTGATTCTATATCTTCAATATTGACTATCTCAATAATTTGCAGTAACTAAGAGATGATAGGGGCATTTTTATCAATGTTATGAATATCAAAAGCATCAAAAAAAATGTCTTTGATATCATACAATACTTATCTTTGTTGTTGTTCTCTTCTCATCTCCTCTCTTTCTTGCCAAAGTGTCTTGCAACATTACTATTTGTTCAAACATGATATTTTTCAAATCCCAATCAAGAAATTCAATAGCTTCATCCAAGGTAATCAATTTTCTTGGAGAACTTAACTTCTTCTTCTTCCCTTAGCCCTTTTTGAGAGTGCTACTTCTCAGCAAAGCTAGGTCTAGAGTGGGGGAAGTTGTTTCACCACTTGGTATATCTTATACATCAATTCTAGAGGCAATAATAGTATAACTCAACATGATTTATATTGTAGGGGCATGCAACTATTGTGGAGGTGTGTGCTCTGACATAGCTAGAGGTAGAGTGTGAGCTTGTACACTCGGCTCTATCTGTGAGACTTCATTCTTATCTCCTTCATTTTCGTTTTGTTCTTCTTTCTATTATGTCTCTTTTTTCCCCTCTGCTAGAGGTATTGAGACTTGTGGTCCTTTCTAACCTTTAGTAGACTAATCTATGTTTGATTATTTATCTTGCTTGTTTTTCTCATCCGAAGCCTTAGTTTTGTCTTTGTCCTTTCCTGACTCCTTGGTATCTATTTAACTCTAAGCAATAGGATTGACAACTAGAGCTTGTGTCTCTCATATTTTAGGATAATCCCTTACTTGTTTTATAATAGGGATGTCAAGTGTGGTGGAATGAATAGGGGATACATTGCCTTGTTCTTATGAGCTTTTCATACCTATGTCTTCTTCATCACTATATACATCTTCAATACTTATTGTATCATTTTTCATTCTCCTTTACCTTTTGTCTTATTGCCTCCTCCAATGTATCAAGATCATTATACACATCTTTCTCAATTTCCTATTCAACTCCCTTAACTTTACCATCCTTTTTAGTATTTTTAGCAATGCTTCTGGTAGCATGAATGTTGTTGTATGGGGGAACATTGCAAAACTTTTTTTGTCATTGATGACAACATAGTAATAACTTTGTATAAGACTAGCAGAGCAACTAACTGAGAAGATATCACATTGCATATCTACTTATGTGCAGTTAACAACATATGCTATACCATGTATTTGACATATGGGCAAGTGCACAAAACTTGATTCGATAGCATAAAGAAGATATTAGTGATTTATAGAGAACCACAAGGAAATAAAGCAGTGGAAAAATAGTTTCTAGTATATGACCAATATAGAGCTTTGCACTTGGAATGAAGGGTTACATAGTTGATTGGAGGAAGTATATTGATCACTAATGACATCGGCAAGTGCATAGGTATAGAAATCACACATGTGAAAGTTTGTGTACAACTAAGAGTAGATAGCATTAATTAAGTGTGTATTTCAATAAATTAAATATGGAGCTAACTCAAGGAATTAATGTTGAGTGTATGGAGCTGACTCAATAAATTAATGTTGAGTGTGGTATAAAGGAAAGATGTTTTCCAAGTTTTGAAGTGTGGAAGAAAGATTGAGGAGCAAAAAGACTTGTGAATTACAAAGTAGAACAATAGAGTAATCTGCTAATGTGTGTAAGTGACCTTAAGGGTTACTGTTGCTAAGTTTAAGATCTAATTGCATGATCCAAGGGTAAAGAAGTTTGACATATTGGATAAAGGAAGAGATAATAGATTTTTCCACATCTACTATTCCAAAAGGAATAGTACCGAGATCAATTAGACAATGGGTTTGTTGATCTAATCCTAAAAGCTGTTTGGACAATGGGTTCAGCTGCCTTCCATAAACTCCTAACAGGGTTTCAAAGTCTCCTAACAAGGACTCTTTGTACTAAGTGTTGTAATAGACTCCTAATAGGGTCCATACTCTAACAAGGAATATTTAGATTAGTACATTATCTTGTGGGCATCATCCCCAATGAGGTTTTCCCTCTAATCAAGGGTTTCCCTAGTCAACATATCTGGTGTAAATGTGTATGCACATTTCTTTATGATTGCTATTTTCCTTGGTTGAATGATTAATAATTGTTTAAGAGGTTTAATTTTTAGATTATTGTATAATTGAGTCAACCCCCCTGGCAGTTGTTCTGGTTGACTATTATTTCTAACAATTGGTATCAGAGCATTAGGTCCTTGAAGAGAAGTTTAACAACTTTGGGAGATCCATGGAAAATCCATTTAGAAAGGAAAGTCCTAGATTTGATGGTACAAACTATGACGGTTGGAAAGATAAGATGAAGATTTATCTCTTATGCATGGGTCTAGGATATTGGCTTGTAACGAAGACATCTAAGAACATTGTAGAAGAAGACAATCTTGAAACCTACACCGAAGAACAAAGAGAAGTGTTTATGTACAACATAAGGGAAAGAGAAGCAATATTGTTAGCATTACCATAAAGTGAGTACAGTCAGGTAAAAAAAATTAAACATCTCATGAAATTTGGAAAACCTTAGAGGCTAATCATGAAGGTGACACTCATGCTAAGAGGGTTAGATTGCAAAATTTGTATTGTGCATTCCAAGATGCTAAAATGATGGAAGATGAATATGTACAAAGTTATGTTGGTAGAATATTTGAGATTTTTGCAGGAATCAAATCTCTTGATGGAAAGAAATTTGATGATGAAGTAATATGGAAGATCTTGAAAAATCTAACACCACCCTTCAAGGCTGTAACTCATATGATTTGAGTAATATTACCTTGCACCACTAACTTCACCAAAGAAACATTACTTGGGAGACTAGAAGTTGAAGAATTTGATCTAAAACAATATGGAGAATAAGCAAAAGTTGAGACAACATTTAGTGCACTGAACATCAAACCTAGTTTAGCAAGGAGCACAAAAGCATAGTGAGACGTTGCTAGTAGTAGCAAGTGCATTGAAGAAAAGATCGAAGAGGGAGTAGCTCTTCTTGTAGAAATAGAAAAAGATGGTAAGAATATCTTTAAATGTTAGACATGTAATGAATATGGTCATTATGCATCTAAGTGTCCTAAAAGAGAAAGAAAGTTTAAGGAAAATTCAAATCTAGAAGACCTAGAAACTATTTATATGCTAATGAAGAAGAAGAGGAAGATTATGATCAAAACATGAGTGAAGATGAATTAAGATTTGTAGCTATAAAGGAGGATGATCTTGATAGAGAAATTAGAGAAGAAAGTGTGCTAATCTCACAAGTTGAAAAGAAATATTGGATCATCAATAGTGGTTGTTCACATCACATGATTGGTGATATGAACAAGTTTGTCAAATTTAGAAGCCATGATGGAGGAATTGTTTGGGTAGGGAACAATGCAGCCTGTCATATCATAGGAATTGGATCTATCACACTTGATGGTAAAACATACACTGATGATGTTTATTTCATTGATGGACTAAAGCATAACTTGTTGAGTGTTGGACAACTTATGGATAAAGGTTACCAACTATAGTTTGTTAATGATACATGCATCATCAAGAAAAAGGAAGGAAAACTACTTGGTACTCATACAAGAACCAGATGTAATGTATTTTAATTAAACTCTATTGAAATAACATGTTTGGTAGCTAAGATTGACAATAGTTGGTTATGGCAAAAAATATTTTGTCACATTAACTTTGATAACATTGTGAAAGCTAGTAATACATTTGTTGTAAGATATTTACCTAGGATCACTAAGCCCACTAACACTATTTGTAATGAATATATCTTGGCTAAGCAAAAGAGAGTCTCATTTCCTAGCAAGAAGTTTTGTACTACACAAAAGCTAGAATTGGTTCATACAGATCTAAGTGGTCTTGTAAGAACAAGAGGATTCGATGGAGAAAGGTACTCTATGATTTTTGTTATTGATTTTACTAGAATGATGTGGGTAGCTTTTCTTAAAGAAAAATTAGAGGCTTTTGAGAAATTTAAGATATTTAAGAAAAAAAGTTGAGAATGAATCTAGAGTTAAAATCAAAGCTTAAGATTAGACAGAGAAGGATAATTCACCTCTAGAGAATTCAATATCTATTGTGAAGAGCATGGTAGCAAGAGACAACTATCCTCACCCCATACACCTGAGCAGAATGGGATTGCTAAAAGAAGAAACAAGTCAATTGTTGAAGTAGCAAGAGCCATGTTATTTGAGAATGATGTGCCAAAGACCTTTTGGAGAGAAGCAATCAATACAATAGTATACACACTAAAAAGAGTGTAGATAAGAAGAGGTATAGACAAAACACCCTATAAGCTATCATTTGGTCACTCACCATCAATCAAATATTTTAGGATATTTGGAAGAAAATGTTACATCAAAAGAGATGATGATATCAGTAAGTTTGATACAAGGAGTTATGAAGGTATGTTTCTTGGCTACTCATTGAAAAGTAAAGCTTACAGATGTTTCAACTATAGAACAAAAACTATAGTAGAATGTACAAATGTTAAAATTGGTCAAAAATTTGGCACTAAGGAAAAGATAGTGGACTATAACTCTGATGGGGATGATTATTCTAGAATGACTAACATAAGTAATAAGTTATTTTTCAAGAGTAACAATGCTTACAAAATAATGTGAAAGTTGAAGATGTGAGAGAAGAATACAACGTAGTACTAGAAATAAGAGTTGAAGCAACAACTCCTACCCCAAATAGGAGTTTGATAAGAAATCATCCTACTGATTAGATAATAGGAAGTAAGGAAAAGGGAGTAATGACAAGGAGTAGAATTAATGAAGAGATATGTCTGATATCTCAAGTAGAACCAAGAAGCACAGATGAAGCAATCAAGGATGATCATTGGATAAAAGAAATGAAGGAAGAACTTCAACAGATAATAAAAAATCACACATGGGAATTGGTTCCTAGACCAGAGGACAAAAATGTGATTGGCACAAAATGGGTATTTAGAAATAAAATGAATGAACATGGAGAAGTAATAAGGAACAAATCAAGAGTTGTATGCAAAGGCTATTCATAGCAAGAAGGAATTGAATATGAGGAGAGATATGCACCTATAGCAAGAATGGAAGAAGTAGTCAGAATGTTTCTAGCATATGTAGCAAATAAGAATTTTAAGGTGTATCAAATGGATGTTAAGTCAACATTCTTGAATTGAGAGCTTGAAGAAGTTTACATTGAACAACTAGAGGGTTTTCCTTTAACAAAAGAGAAAGACATGGTTTGGAAACTAAAGAAAGCATTGTATGGATTTCAAAGAAAGCATCTAGAACCTCGTATGAAAGATTGGACAAGTACATAGCAAAGCTTGGATTTGCAAAAGGAACAACAGATAGTAACTTGTACTTGAAGAAAATAGAAGATGGTTTACTAATAATCATTGTATTTGTTGATTGCATCATTTTTTATGGAAATGATGAAGGCAGTAACAAATTCTCAAAAGACATGAAGAATGAGTTTGAGATGAGCATGATAGGAGAAATTAAATTCTTCTTAAGATTGCAAATTTTTTAGAACAAAGAAGGTATCTTTATTTCTTAGACCAAGTATATGAAAGATCTGCTAAAAAGATTTGGTCTAAAAGATTGTAAACCTATTGCAACTCCTATGGTAACTAGTCATAAGTTATCAAGCAAGGATGAGATGCCTACTATTAAACAAAAGAAATAAAAATCTATGATTGGAGGATTGTAGTATCTAACTCATAGCAAACTAGATATAGCTAATGCAGTTGGAATGGGAGCATGATTTCAAGCTAAGCCTAAAGAATATCACTATATAGCAGTAAAGAGGATATTCATATATCTAAAAGGAACATCAAATTATGCCATTTGGTATGACAAAAGCAATGACTTTACTCTATGTACTTATATAGATATTGATTTGGCTGGAGATAGAGATGATAGAAAAAGCACTAGTGGTGGATCATTCTTCCTTGGAGGAAGACTAGTTTCTTGGCTCAACAAGAAGCAAGATTTTACCTCAAAAAGTATTGCAAAGGTAGAATATGTTGCAACAAAAAACAACTATAATCAAGTCATGTGGATGAAGCAGATGTTGAAAGATATTGGAATTACATTCACAAAACCTGTTATCATTTATTGTGATAACACAATTACTATCAACATGTCTAAGGATCTTGTTTTGCATTCTAAAACTAAGCACATAGAAATAAAGTATCATTTGCTAAAGGAGAAAGTCATAGAGAAAGAAATTAGACTAGAGTACGTCAACCCTAAGGAATAGATTGCAGACATTTTCACAAAAGCTTTACCAAAGGATACATTTGAGTACCTAAGAGGTATGCTTGGGGTTATGCCCCTACCTAGCTCAGAGTAGAAGATGCAGAAGTGTATCAGTCTAGGGAACACAACACCAGGGTTAGACTAGACTGAATGTTGATGCTTCCTCAATGGGGGAGCATCTGTGATAACAGAGTCAGCAAAGGACTCTTGGTAATTGGTAATTGGTCTGCAACTGTGTCTTTTGATACTTGTGATATTTATAGAACTATATGCAAAGGTTGTAAAGCAACAGATTGGTTTGTGGTCATGCTGATAGATTGTTGTATGTTCAATTCTTGTACTACCTTTGACATTAATGTCAATGGGGGAGAGATGACATGTAAAACACTAGAAAGAGTTTTTACTATGGGGGAGAAATGTTGCAATAAAAGATAAAAGCACTAGAAAGAGTTTGTACTATGGGGGAGAAATGTTGCAATAAAAGATTTGCATTAAGATTTGAGTGATGAAGAAAAACTGTTGGTATTCTTGGAACTAGATTTTTTTCATCTATGTTACCATCAATGCCAAAGGGGGAGATTGTTAGAATGAATGCTAATGCTATGGGGGAGTAGTGCAAAACTTTGTTTTTCATTGATGACAACATAGCAATAAGTTTGTATAAGACTGAAAGAGTAACTGACTAAGATTTGTTTATTAAAGACATCACATTATGTATCTACTTATGCATAGTTACCAGCATATACTATAGCATGTATTTGACATATGGGCAAGTGCATAGAACCTAAATCAATAGTGTATAGAAGATATTAGTGATTTACAGAGAACTGCATGGAAATAGAGTAGTGGAAAAATAGTTTCTAGTATATGACCAATATAGAGCTTTACACTTGGAATGAAGGGTTGCGCATTTGACTAGAGGAAGTATACTAACCACTGATGATGTCAACAAGTGCATAGGTATGAAAGTCACACATGTGAAAGTTTGTGTACAATTGAGAGCCAACAACATTAATTAAATGTGTATTTAATTTAATTAAATATGGAGCCGACTCAAGGAATTGATGTTGAGTGTATGGAGCTAATTCAAGAAATTAGTGTTGAGTGTGGCATAAAGGAAAGATTTTTTTCAAGTTTTGAAGTGTGGAAGAAGATTGAGGAATGAAAAGACTTGTGAATTGCAAAGTAGAAGAGTAGAGCAATCTGTTAATGCGTGTAACCTTAAGGGTTACTATTGTTGAGTTCCACATATGATTGCATGATCTGAGGGTAAAGAAGTTTGGCATACTGGATAAAGGAAGACATAAGAGATTGTTCCACATCTATTATTTTTAAAGGAATAGTATCGAGATCAATTGGATTGTGCATTCGTTGATCTGATCTTGAAAGCTATTTAGATAATGGGTTCAACTGCCTTCCACAAACTCCTAATAGCGTTAGAATCTCCTAATAGGTATTCAAGGTCTCTTAATAGGGACTCTTTGTACTAAGTGTTCTAACAAACTCCTAATAGGGTACATCCACTAATAAGGAATATTTAGATTAGTACATTATCTTGTGGGCATCAACCTCACCAGGGTTTTCCCTCTAATCAAGGGTTTCCCTAGTCAACATAACTGGTGTAAATGTGTATGTGCATTTCTTTATGATTGTTGTTTTCCTTTGTTGAATGATTAATAATTGTTTAAGAGGTTTAATTTTTAGATTATTGTATAACTGATTCAGCCCCCCCACCCACCAGTTATTCTGGTTGACTACTATTTCTAACAACTTGATCCAAAAATTCTCTACCATAACAATTCACTTTGTTTTACAACATCTTCAATTTTATGTTGCAAAACTATAAAATCTCTATATTTAGGAATGAATCTGTTACTATGCCTCTCCAATTTTTTTGTTATTTTCTTAGTTGTTAACTTAGGCATGATATTAGCTAATGCTCCTCTAATCTGCCTCTTAGTTTTGATTGCATGTTGCCATTTGGTATCAATTCTATTATGTAATTCATTTGGAATATTATTTCCTATCTCTATAGGTATAGTTTTAAACCCATCCATCATGTCTAATCTAGACTCTTCTACTTTTGACTTATCAGTAACACTTGGTGTTCTATACTTTATGAGTTTGAAACTTGATAAGCTTGTATAGTTTCTAATGTTGTCAGATACCTCATCAATAGATTTAGGCTTTGTATGTACAATGACTCGATAGTGACTTGTGCCACTAGAAGCTTCTCTTGGTTTTATAATCCTTGCAACATCCTCTTTCAATGGTGGCTCAACACTAGTTGTTATTGTTGCCATGCTTCTCGGTTTGAGTGGTGTAGGAGGAGAAAGGGGCATAGATGTCACTTTCTTTATAGTCTTCTTCACCTTAGGCTCTATGATTTTACTATCTTGGCCATCTTTTTTGGTGGAGAGACAAGTGCTAAGGATTTACCTTATTTATCTACACTCTCTTCCTCTTTCTTTGCATCACCATCATTATCTTGATCTTCTCCAAGTCCTTGAGTGATCATCAATGGTCCTTGACCTCTAGTTTTCCCTCTAGGTATTTAATCATTTTCTTCCTCTTCTTATCAGTAGAAGCAATCTTAATATCTACTATTATTCTTTCTTTTTCTTCTTCACAATTACCAAAGGGCTCAACCTTTACATCAATTTCTTCAGCAAGTAGTGCAGTAATTGCTGCACTTACATCATCAATATCAATCTCATAACAAAATGGTTTAAGCTAGGCTACCCTTGGCTTAACTCCTTGAACATATGTGTAATTAGTGTCCACTATAAGACACACATGATTATAGTATTTCTCAATTAAGGATGTAGGAATCCTTGTTCTTCTCCTCATTTTCTATTTAAATTCATAAAAATATCCATCTAATACATTCTCAAAACTATCTCCCAAACTCATAATATACTCACTTATCTGCCTTGTAGCAGGTTTTCCTTGTTCTCACACAATATTTCCAATAGTAGGAAAATAATTTTGAACATAAAAGAAAATACACATTATCAGTTATCCAAACTTACACATTGAATTTTTATCCTTTTTTATTGATAAAAGTTACTCTACTAGTTGCAACCATTGGATCTTGGCAAGATCATCTTCATGGTCTTTTACCATAATCTTCCAAGCATGATCTACTACCATACATGACACACTATTTAGTGGGCTTGACTAATAGAATTTGTGTGCAATAAATCTCATTGCAAAGTCAATTAATGGATTAGTGATATTGGAAATTGACATGTCACATCCATTCCACTTGGCCTTGGTGTTTTCCTCGACTGCATCTTTTCTCTAGCATCACATAGTTTTCTTCTTATCAAATGTTGGATATCCTATGACAACATGAATAATATTCTTCATAATTTTGATTGGCCTATTCTCCATCCATAACTCAGTATCATGAATTCAGCTCAGCACAGCCTTGATCCATTCAACTTTGAAATTTCTTAGAAAATCTAGGGAACACATTAAAACTTTTTTCTCAACAATCTTGAACTCATCCTTCAATACTCCTTCATCTGACAACTTTAAGTATGTCAAAAAAATATATAGTCTCCTACTTCAGCAATTTTACACATGTAACAACTTCATACATCATGAATCATAATAACCCTAGGTGGTATCGATGATAACAAACCCACTAAATCTCCTTTCATAATAATTTCATGAATAACATGATATTCAAGTGGAGAACAACTGTCACTCTTCACCAATTGAAGATTTCCTATCTCTTCTCTTTTATTTTTCATCATTGATGATGGTCCATATGCCATTTTCACATTAGGGTTTTGAAATTTTTCTTTCTGAACAACTTGGAACAATTGATAATCAACACTCAATAACTTTTCGACTTTAAATTCAGTTTCAATCACCTTAGAAATTGCTTAACAATTTTCTCAAATCTCTTGGGCTCTAAAATTTGAATGAAAAATGCATAAAAATATTTTAAATTTTTTTTTTATAGACCTTCATTCATTTAAATTAGGTCTCTCATAAATGATGTGTACTTAGTTAGGCGGAGTTCACTTTTCTCGGTCATACTTTTAACTGATTCTCCATTGTCTAGTTTAGTTAATATGATCTTACTCTACCAACATATAAGTTCAGTTGTTGTGAGTACTTAGTCCATATTGAAATGTTTGGTCAATACATATGATATTACTAATGCTCGTACCCAATAATGTAAATAATTCTAGTACACTATTCTTTCCATACATGTGTTCTAATGCATCTTGTCTTATGCAGATATGAAATTTGGAAAAATTTATGTTAGGAACTGATGTAAGATAAGTCATTTGCATATGTAGTTCCTTACATACCTTTCTTGATCATAAATTTGAGGTGGTGTGATCATCATCTCCATTGGATTGGGTGATCTTTGCTTCACTTGTTCCACTACTTCTAGCTTCTACCTTCTTCTTCTAGGCTTGATTCATCTCCTTCTTTGTTTGTTCTACATCTACTTTTCCTTTTCCATTGATGTGTTCATTATTTTTTTTTGCTCACATGTCCATTCTTGTGACAACTAAAACAAACTATGCTTCCATTCAAATTATTTCTCGCAATTTCCTCTAAAATGTGTTCTTATACAATTTTTTGGAATATAACGATACTCTCCACATTAATGATAACTATACCATGTATTTTAATCCCAATTATAAAAGTTATCTTTCTTAGGTGCATTATCTTTCCTTTTGGCTTTCTAGTCATATTTTACCTGTGATCTACATGCATGTGCTCTATGTCCATACTTTGACAATTGTAGCAATATCCCTCAAATCTAGGTGCAATAGTTGTATTGCTCACCTTAGACCTACATTCCTATGCTTGATGACCTTGTTTCTTGCAATCAAACTAGTTACCAACAAACTTAGGTTTAGAGTTTTTCTTACCAATCTATTTTATGCAAATATTTGTTGTGTGTCCCATTTTGCCACAATGATAGCATGTAGATTTTCCTTTTTCTTTTGCACTTATTTTCTCTCCACTATTGAATGATTCTCATTCTTTAGTAGATGAATGGTGCTTGATATTCCCTAATCTAGAGGTGACACTAGATAACCTTGGTGATCTCATGAGCTCGTCAAAAGATCTTATTGCTTCACTCAATTTGTTCATCCTTTCAACAATTTCCTTCTTAGATCTTAACTCATTCCTCATTTGGTCACTTTGTGATCTCAAATTTTCTATCTCCACATCTTTCTTGTTTAGTTCTTGATTTGTAAGTAATAATTGATTCATCATGTCTAACTAAGTGTTTTAAAACTTTTCACATCAGATGATCTTTCTTCAAGTCTAATAGCTTTTTTTTTTGTCTTCTTCGGCCTCAAATTTTTCCTCTTCAAATTTCTTCTTTTTGTTTAGTCACTTCACACAACATTGCTAATTGGATTTCATGTTCTCTCTTCAATCCTCTAACTTCTTCATTTAGAATATTGTTCTTTTCCAATAGATCTACTACAACTGCATCACTTTTACTAGAACTTCCATTATCAAACATTCCCTTGGTATCAACTTCATGATAAAGTGTGTCATTTTGATGGATATCCATATCTCTTCTTTTCCTTAGGGATTTCCTCAGCTCCTCTCTTGTTATTTCAAGTTGGTATAGTATAAGATGCATGTTAATCATTTGATTATAAATAATCTTTCCCAATTTGTAAGCCTCCATCGCTAAGATCTCAACTCTCAACTGGTTAAACTCCTTCTAAGAGAATGTTTCTTTAATACCAATTTTTGGAAGTCTATTGGAAAATTGAGATAGTAATAGGAGTGGGGTTGGGGGGAGGGTGGGGGGTGTGGGTGTGTGGGGGGGGTGAATCAAGATCTATAAAACTTTTCACTTGATCAAAATAACTGATTGATTTCATTCACTCCTAATCCATCTCATATCTAGATCTCATACCATATAATCATAAACTATAAAACTGAAATAAAGTCTAATTATGTATCACATCCATCAACATGAAATGTAAAGACATAACACAAGACATTTTGGTTATCTAGAAACCCTCCAAGGTGAAAACAAAAATGGGGTGGGGATGACACACACAAATTTTCACTACTACAATAATTTTTTTATCATGTTAGGGAAACAAATTTGATTACTTCAAATGATCTATCCTATGAGGGGTCTACCCTATTAAGAGATTTACAAAGACTACTAGGTCTACCTTGATTAAATGATTTAAAACTCACAATGAAGTAAGAACTTTGTTAAGAGATTTACATAGGCCTATTAGGACCACTATGTTAAGAGATTTAACCTAATTCACTTGCCGAAAAGATTCATTACCTAATCCTTTAGTCCATACTTTCAATATTGATTATGGGTCTTCTCTTTTGTTTCTCTAATATGATCTTCTATCTGATATATCTTTACTCTTCTCTTCACCACTTCACTCAATCACTAAACTCTGTCACTTCACAATTTCACTTGTAGCCTCCAAAACCTAGCTCCTTCACATAAGCATTCATAGTACTTCACATCCTTCCTCTTCACACTCAAAAATAGGGTTTTGATCTACCCTTATAAAGACATGTATATATTCTTCTAGAATTAGATCAATGATTCAGATGTTTCCTTTTTAGCCTCTTGACTTGATTGATTTCCCCTCCTTCATAGGGATCGATGATTCACTTCGAAAAGTGTAATAACCTCTGTAAAAAACTCTATAATCATTAAATTTTATTTATATGTCGGCTCAAAATGGTTTACCTCAAAGTTTATTCCATTTAAAACATTATTTTTCACATGATGTTACTCAACACATACTGCCTCTGATGCTCAGTTGTAACTATTCTTCCTATTGATGCCTTGCCTCAACTAACTCAACACCTTCTGTATGACTCGACATCCATATATTTTGTTTCCTCAATATTTATTGAACTCAACTTGCATAGGATTACTCAGTCACCAAAGACTTTCTAAGCTCCTATAGATCTTAACATATACATGATTATTTACAAGTCTTTACAAATACATGGTTCAACATGTATAGAATAACTCAATTAGAGTAATGACCTACCAACTATACCTTATATATGACTAAGTTTTTGACACTAATAGACAACAAAACTAGAGATATTAACATGGACCTAATAAAGATTTCTTTATTTCAGCTCACCCATGAGCTAAGGGGCATGGATAGATGAGATCCTTGAAACACTGACAACTTGATTTTGGTTTTAATCAATTTGAGGTGCTTAAAAATATGGCCTTAGAGGAGGGTATTCCTCCTAACATCTCTTTTGATCAGTTGGCTCAAGTGGAGAAATTTCATCCACAAATCTTGTTTGGCTTCCTAGATTGTGGTTCATCACCAGAATGAGGTCCCCTGTGCTCTTGAGTATGGATCTTTGGTCACTCATGTTGTGTCTCAGGATAATGACATAGTTTTGGAAAATTTTTATAAGGATGTGTTGGCATTTGGTAAGGGTAATAGGTCTCCTCTACCTTTGGATTTGATACAAAGTCATTTTAAGTGGGTTTCTTTTACACCTCATTTAACAAGTGGGCATAAAAAGGACTAGGAGAAGATCAAATCGTAGGAGATGTGTTGGTAGAGTTTGGAGCTACAAAACCCTTGGATGCTCATTTCAATTATTATTCTCTCATGGAATTTTTGAGGGTAAAATATAATCTCTAACAAAAGACTATTCAGAAGTTGGTGATTGATCATTCTCCAGATATTGTTTGTGTCCAAGAGGATAATCTTTTAGTTGAGTGTTTGGTTTAGTGTGCCCCTAGTATTTGGCCTTATAGAAAGTGCCAATATGTAGGGTCTATGGGGAGATTTATTGGTTTGGCTTTCTTTTGGGATCCATATAAAATCTCTCCTTTTGGTTTGATATCTCATTGTTCAACCCTTTCTATGGTGGTCTCTTCTTTGGATTCTAGTGAGGTGATTCTTATTACTAATGTGTAAGTGTTTGTGGACTATGTAGCAAAGGTGGGACTTTGGTAACATTTTGGTATGTAATAAATTGTCATCCTCACCATCCTTGGGTGTTAGTAAGCGATTTCAATTCAGTTCTAAGTCTTGAAGAGAAGAGGGGAGGTTTATCTTAGTTGGGGCCTTCCTCTAATATTCTCTATCAAAATATCAATCTATTGCATCTTTTTGATATCAAGATAGCTAATGGGATCTTCACCTAAAATAATAGAAGATTTAGGGCTGAATCTATCTCTTAATGTCTGGATGGATTCTTGGTTTCGTACTTTTGAGTTAGTGGTTTCCTCACTTTCTCTTTAGAAATTTTGGACTAGAGGGGTTTTGATCATCAACAAATTAAGATTTTTGCTAGTGGAATGATTATTCCTAAGAATCATTGATTCAAGTTTTCATTTATGGGGCTTTGGGAATCCTCTCTATGTGATCTTATGGCTTTTTGGTGGAGAGATCGTGCCCTTTCCTATGGTAATGTTATGTATTCTTTCTCTAAAAATATTCAATATGTTGAAAGGTGACTTATGAAATGGAACAAATATTGTTTTGGGAACCTTCATACCATGAAAGGGAATGCTTAGGAGCATCTTTATGTCACTACTAGGAAAAATAGGGATCTTGGTTTCTCTAAGGCTTTATAAAAATTTGAATCCTTTGACTCTAGAGATTTAGAGGAATGGGAACTTCGAGAGGAAATATATTGGAAACAAAATGTAATGTCCCCAAGGATAAGAACACCTTCAAAACTACTATTAAAATTTATAAAATAATAAATTATAATTCACTATTCTACCGTCTATCCTAAACCTAACATTAAAGACATCTCCATATCAGGACCAATAACCCTCTTGAGGATTTGTAGGTCCCTAGTTAATTCTTCATCTTCCATGAAGTGCTCCCTTTAAGGTCCTTCGTGGAATAGACATTTTCAATCTAGGGCCCTTAATAGATATGTATATGTTAATATCTACAAAATATTCTAGCCCTAAAACCATATTAATATCACTCTCTTCAAAATGGGACTCTCTTGATCTTAAGATATTAAGGTTACTCTCTTTTCAAAGGGACTCTCTTAATCTTTAATGATTAATCATTTTCCTTATACATCATATTTGTACATATACTTTGTATTAGATTATTTTTATAAATATTCACACCTTCTTTAAGAGACAATTAATTCCTTAAATATAACATTCCTCTTTCATAATTTTTTCATAAATAACATCCATACCTTTCTTAGAAACTATTAAATACTCCTACCTTTCCTCATGTTCAAACTCTTTTGGTGGAACCCCGTCATTAATATTTTGGATATTCCATTTCTAATTTTTGATATGTCCAAATTTCTTGACTATTGGGACTTGTTCCAACACCAATCTCCAATCACCATCTGTAATATAATCACTATTTGATTCTTGTAATATGTTCTATGGTGCTATTGTCTTCTCATCATCATCTTCTTAGCATAGTAAATCGAAAGTGTAACTTGTGTTGGACATATGAGAGAAGTAACTAAGAGGGGAGGGGTGAATCAATTACTATAAAAATAAATCCTAGATCCCTTAGATGTTAGTACAAAATAATTCAGTCAAGACTTAATTCTACTGATGCTCGACAAACAAAGAATTGCTATAACTTGGTAAATACTAAGAATTCTTGGTAACTAATTAACATGAAAATCTTAATATGTTATCTATGATTATCACTACTTCAACTTAGTTGCAAGTACAAAAAATAAATTGGAAACCCAATCCATGTAAAACCACCAATTGCAACTAGTTACTATTTTCACTCTTCTAAAGTGAGCCCTATTAGGAGCCAACCCTGTTAAAGGTTACAAAACACACTATTAGGTATGACCTTGTTAGAGGATTTAATCACTCTATTAGGAGTGGCCTAGTCATAGGTCTTTAAAAAATTCAATAAAACTTGTTGGAAATGATTGAAAAGATCATGAATGAAAGATAATGGAATTGGGAAAGAATGTTTTCAATCATTGTTTTGTCATTGATGTCAAACTTGCTACTTGTAGGAATGACAATTGTTTTAGTGATCCAAGTACTATTAATTGGAATTGATTGACAAGGAGGTGGCAATCAATAAGATGTAACTAGAGTACCTAGAGAAAATGTTGAAGTTATGATGATGTAATGAAGTATAAGGATCAGCTAAGCCATTGATGAAATAGTGTATTGATGACACAAAGGATGAACACATTGAAATACATCAAAGATGTAAGGATTAGCTAAGAAAGAGCCAAGAAAGCTAGTTAGAACTGAATAGATTCTTAGTTGAAGTCGAGCAAGTTCAACTTCAGTATAAGTCGAGTGATTACTCAGATGCCAAGCAGCACAAAGTGCTTTAGGTGCCGAGCAGTAGAAAAAGATAATGGGTGCTGAGTAAGTTTTCAAGTGCTGAGCAAATTCAAAATGCTTTAGGTGCTGAGCATCAGTAAATGACATTAAGAAGACAAGTAACACAGAAGGTTTCGAGCATCAGTAAACCAATAATGCTAAGTTTCTGCATTATTTGTTAAGACAAGATTAACCAGATCAACAGTGATAAGGTTGTTACATCAAATTTTTTGAAGTAGTTGGAAGTTATGAATGATGAGTAGATGTCACAAAATTCTATGTAATCCATGCAAATAAATCCAAGGTGAATGCAAATGGATTCATCATGAAGTTTCCAGAAGAGACAATTTGGAGGGAAAACAATACCATTTTCTCAAGAGAAAGTTAAGATTTGAGCGAGAAATTGAGTATAGAACTTCTATATAAGGAGTTATAGGTCAGAGATCAAATGTGCATGCAAGAGAGGGAGTTGGGCATAAGTGTGATCACGCGAAGAAGCCAAGAGGAGTAAGAATAGAGCATCAAGACTCTGAGTCGATTAAGTGACCAGAGAGATTGCATTGGTATTACGAGTGGAAGAACTCAAGGAGATGGATCTTGAAGGGTGAACAAGATGTCTGCACTGCAAAGGAAAGAAGCCAAGCAAAGAAGAGAACTGAAGAGTGATCTAAAATTTGCATAGTTAGGGTTGCAAATCTGTATCAGATCAAAACCCTTCTAATACTTTCTTACCATTGTATTAGATATTGAAACCCTACATTGCTAGGTTAGCTTAATAGCTAGGTGGATAAGCCTCAAGAAAAGAACAGAAGATCCCCAGGAGAAGGAAAAAGAGATCCTTAAGAGAAGGATAAGAGATACTTAGGAGGAGGATAAGAGATCCTTAGAGAGGGATGAAAGATTATTTTGAGAAGGTGACTGAAAATTTGATGGACTTGGGTGAGCCTAACAGCTGTATGTAAATCCTTTAACAAGGTAGCATTCCAAGTTGAATGTTGTTAAATCCTTTAACAAGGTCACATCTAACAATGTGTTGTAGCCTTTAATAGGGCAGACCATCAAAAGTGGTTGAAATTAATTACACAGTTATTTTGTGGGTATCATCCCCACTCTAGTTTTACCTTGTTATTCTTGGAGGGTTTCTGGGTAATCAAATCCTTAGTGTTATGGTGTGATGCATGTTTACTTTTCATGGTTTTTTAATGTTCAATTGCATACATGATAATTTCAGTTGTGTACCATTAAAGATTTGTAGAAAAAAGTTTTATTGGACATCATTGGACCTTGAATAACTAATTCACCCCCCCTCTGAATTATTCTAAATAATTCTAACAATTGGTATCAGAGCATATTGCTGATTTGTTTCAAGGTTCTAGCAGTAGAAAGATCAAGATGTCCAAGAGAGAAGTTCCCAAGCTAAACAAAGACAACTTTGTTGCATGGAAAAGTTTGATGAAGCTACACCTCAGATCAATAGGTGACTATGCATAGACCTCAATCATAGTTGACCATGTAGACCCTATAGGACCCCTCACTGTAGATGACATGACCAAGAAGAAGGAGCACAATCAAGCAATGTTGGATATTTCTTTAGCACTAAGCTATGACAAGTATGATGACATCAAAGGATGTGATACTTTACATTAGATGTGGAATACATTATCAAGAATCTATGGAGGAGATGACAATGTCAAGAGAGCCAAAAGAGAAAGTCTAAGAGGAAAATTTGATGATATGAAAATGGAAGAAGGAGAGAATTCTGCTCAATATAGTGCAAGGATGAAGGAAGTAGTTAGTGCCATAAGAAGCCTAGGAGGATAGTTAGCAGAAGAAATAGTATGCAGCAAATACTTGAGAACTTTGCTTCCCATCTATGCTATAAGAGTATCATCCATCCAAGAACTAAGGTGTGTACCAGGCAACATAGTGACATTTGAAGGAATAATTGGAAGACTCACTACCTTTGAGTTATCCAACTTTGACAACTACAAGCCAAAAAATTTTGAATCTGCATTCAAAGCTAAGATGGTGATAAAAGACAACGATGAGGTGCAAACAAAGAGAAAGAATGGAAAAGAAAAGTATGTATCTAGTGATAGTAGTACTGATGAAGATGATGTAGACCAATTGGAGGCATTAATAGCAAGAAGATTTCACAGAGGAAAAGGAAAATTCAAAGGTAAGCTACCAATCATTTGTTTCAATTGTAATGAAGTTGGTCACATTGCAGCCAGATGCACACAAAAGAAAAATTACAAAGATGGAGGCAACTTCAAGAACAAGAAAGAGGAAAACAAGGACTACAAAGGTAAAGGCAAAAGATGCTACATTGTTGAAGAAGACTCTGACGATAATGATGATGAAGTAGTCTATGTGGCTATGAAGGATGAATCGGATTAAGAAGAAGCAAGTACCCTAGTAACCTGCATGAACAAGAATGATAGATGGATCATAGACAATGGATGCTCTCATCACATGATTGGAGATAAAAGTAAGTTCATTTCCTTTTCTCAATATGAAGGAAATAGTGTTAGATTTGGTAACAAGGCACCATGTTAGATCAAATTGAAAGGTAGTATCAAGCTTACTGAAAACATATCATGTGATAATGCATACTATGTTGAAGGCCTGAATTATAACTTGTTAAGTGTCTCACAGTTAGGCAACATAGGATGTAAGGTTGCATTTGAAAAAGGAATTGCTAAGATTTATAATTCTCAAGGAAGTCTAATAGGAAAAGGTGATCAGACTAGGAGTAATTTGTTTTACCTTGACATGGAAGATTCTTCTTGTCTTATTGTTCAAATTGATGATGTATGGTTATGGCATAAGAGGCTATGTCATGTAAATTTTGACAATCTAATAAGCCTCAACAAGATGAAGAAAGTCAGAGGACTACCAAAGTTGAAGAAGCCTGATAACATCATGTGCAAATAATGCCAATTAGGGAAGATGACCAAGTCAACTTTCAAAAGCAAAACTTATACTTCTAATGAAGTATTAGAGTTAGTTCATACTGACTTGTGTGGTCCTATAGAAGTACAAAGCTATAGAGGTGACAGATATATAATGTTATTTGTAGATGGCTATTCAAGGATGATGACAGTCATGTTCCTAAAACAAAAATTGAATGCATTCCAAATGTTCAAATCTTATTTGGCTAGAGTTGAGAAAGAAACTGAAAAAGACTAAAATGTCTTAGATCTGATAGAGGAGGTGAATTCACATCAAGAGAATTTGAAGAGTTCTACAATGAAAGAGGAATCAAAAGGCAGACATCAGCACCTAGGACTCCACCTTAGAATGGTATAGCAAAGAGAAGGAAGATATTAGTTATTGACTATGCCCGAACCTTAATGATGGAGAAAAATGTTGCACTCAAATACTAGAGAGAAGCCATAAGTATTGCTGTCTACACGCTCAATAGAGTTCAAGTCAAGAAAGGTACAAATGCAATACCCTTTGAATTATGGTATGGGCATTCTCCTAATGTAAAACATTTCAAAATATTTGGATGCAAATGCTATATATATAAAGAGTCTAGGAATGGAAAGTTTGATGCAAATAATGAGGAAGGCACATTTCTTCATTATTCTACTAGAAGCAAAGCATATAAATGCTTGAATGTTAACACTAACAAAGTAGTAGAAAGCACAAATGTAAAATTTGATGAGCTTACAGAAGTACGAAGTATTGAAAAAATCAAGAAAACAGAGGAATACAAGACCTTTGTATACTTTTATGAAGGTATACCTAATGATGATGAAGTTGCAACTCAGAATGACCATTAGCAACAAAATCTAGTATCTGTCGAGTCATAGATAGTGAATGCCGAACAATAGACACATTCAGAAGTCATGCTGCAAAATATATAAAATGTTCATTCAGACTCTGAGAATAGCCAACAAGAAGAAAATGAACAAGTACCTGATGAAAATATGCATGAGGATATAGATTTTGAAAGAGACAACATGCAAACAAGGAAAGAACCTGTATTGGTAAAGTATGTGAAAAGATATCATCCTACAAATCAAATTATTGGAAATAAAGAGGCAGGACCAATGAAAAGGAATAGACTAAAAAATGAAACACGTTTGCTCAGCAAAATGGAACCAAAAATAGTAAGTGAAGCCATAATAGATGATGACTGGTATAATGCTATGAAAGAAGAAATAGAAAAAATTGAGAAGAACAAGACATGGACCTTAGTCTCAAGACTAGCTAACAAGAATGTGATTGGAACCAAGTGGGTGTTCAGAAACTTGAGTTAGATGAAAAAGGTGAAATCACAAGAAACAAGGCAAGACTAGTTTGTAAAGGGTATGCACAAGAAGAAGAACTAGATTATGGAGAAACTTTTGCTCCAGTTTCCAGAATGGAAGGAGTAAGGACCTTACTAGCATACACAACCTTCAAAAGATTTAAAGTCTATCAAATGGATGTAAAGTTCACATTTCTAAATGGTATACTTGAAGAGGAAGTCTACATAGAGCAACTAGAAGGTTTTGTTGATGAAAAGAACAAAAATAAGGTATGTAAACTGCACAAGGCTCTATATGGATTAAAGCAAGCCCCTAGAGCTTGGTATGAGAGACTTCACAAGTATTTGGTGCAAATCGGATTTGAAAGAACTGATGACAACAACAAGAAGTACATCAAATCAGAAGAAGGTAAGGATATTCTTGTATCTGAAATATTTGTGGATGATATAGTTTTTGGAGGAAAGGAAGCACTTTGCAAAAGTTTTGTTGACAAAATGAAACATGAGTTTGAAATGTCTATGTTTGGAGAAATCAAGTTCTTTGTAGGATTGCAAGTACATCAACTAAAATATGGTATATCTGTAACACAATCAAAATACATCAAGGAGATAATCAAGAAGTTTGGATTAGAAGACTCCAAACCAATCAGCACACCAATGGCAATAGGAAATAAGCTTTCTAAAAATGATGAATCAGCTAAAGTCAATCAAACAATGTATAGATCAATGATTGTAAAACTACAATACGTTGTACATAGCAGACCAGACATAGCACTAGCAGTTGGAATAGTGGCTAGATTCTCTGCCAATCTTAGAGAAAATCATCTCATGGTAGTAAAAAGGATAATGAGGTATCTCAAAGGAACTAATGATTTTGGCCTATATTACAAAAAGAATGAGAAGTTTGAGCTCAATGCATATACAGATGTAGATTGGGGGGGAAACATTGATGATAGAAAAAGCACAAGTGGAGGAGCATTATTCTTAGGTAAAAGGCTAGTTACTTGGACTAGTAAGAAACAAACATTTACATCTTAGTCCACTGCAGAAGCATAATACGTGGCAATAGCAACCAATTGCACAAACATTGTGTGGCTTAAACATCTATTGAAAGGAATGAAAGAAGAGGTAACTAAACCTGTGACACTGTATTGTGATAATACAAGTGCAATAAACATATCCAAGAATCTAGTGATGCATGCAAAAACCAAGCACATTGGAATCAAGTATCACTATGTTAGAGAATTGGTGGAAGACAAACAAGTGAAGATGGAGTACATTCATACAAAGGAACAATCCATAGATATCTTCACCAAACCATTGCCTAAGGATGCATATGAATATCTTAGAGGCAAGTTGGGGGTAATACCCCTAACTCAAGCAGTCTAAAGCAACGTGGAAGCTACCCTGCATCAATAGGAGTAGATCATTGAAATATCAGAAGAATGATGTAAAGGATGATAATAGGAACTAAAATTCTAGATCAGTCACAAGCATGGTGATAGAATGAGAAAAACATGAAAATGCAAAGCTTATATTTAGCATGTTGGAGATGCTACATCTTTGGCATTTATGTCAAAGAGGGAGAAATATGAGAAACTGATCAATATAAAGTAAGAGGGACATATATATGAAAGATGTATAAGAAAGAGGGAGATTCAGATGAAGTAAGATTCAGAAAGTAGCTATGAAGGATCAAGATACAGAGTAAGGATGCAACAATACAAAGGGAGAAGCCAACCAAAGGATTCAGTTTATATCCGTTATATACTAAGCAGGAAACATATGTAATTTTGGTGGTAACTAAGTTGATCAGCTTAATCATTTGATTAGTTTGGTTTGCCATCAATGCCAAAGAGGGAGATTGTTGGAAATGATTGAAAAGATCACGAATGAAGGATAATGGAACTGGTAAAGAATGTTTTCAATCATTGTTTTGTCATTGCTGTCAAACTTGCTACTTGCAGGAATGACAATTGTTTTAGTGATCCAAGTACTATTAATTAGAATTGATTGACAAGGAGGTGACAATCAATAAGATGTAACTAGAGTACCTAGAGAAAAGGTTGAAGTTATGATGATGTAATGAAGTATAAGGATCAACTAAGCCATTGATGAAATAGTGTATTGATGACATAGAGGATGAACACGCTGAAATACATCAAAGATGTAAGGATTAAATAAGAAAGAGCTAAGCAAGCTAGTTAGAACCGAACAAATTCTTAGTTGAAGCAGAGAAAGTTTAACTTCAGTATAAGCCGAGTGATTACTCAGGTGCTGAGTAACACAAAATTCTTTAGGTGCTGAGTAGCAGAAAAAGATAATGGGTGCCGAGTAATTTTTCAAGTGCTGAGCAAAGTCAAAATGCTTCAAGTGTCGAGCATCAGTAAATGCCATTAAGAAGCTGAGTAACACAAAAGATGTTGAGCATCAGTAAAACAATAATGCTGAGTTGTTGCATTATTTTTTAAGACAAGATTCACCAGATTAGCAGTGATAAGGTTGTTACATCAAATTTTGTGAAGCAGTTGGAAGTTATGAATGATGATTAGATGTCATAGAATTCTATGTAATCCATGCAAATCAATCCAAGGCGAATGCAAATGGATTCATCATGAAGTTTCCAGAAGAAACAATTTGGAGGGAAAACAATACCATTTTCTCAAGAGCAAATTAAGAATTGAGCAGGAAATTGAGTACAGAACTTCTATATAAGGAGTTACAGGTCAGAGATCAAATGTGCATGCAAGAGAGGGAGTTTTTCATAAGTGTGATCATGCAAAGAATCCAAGAGGAGTAAGAACAGAGCATCAAGACTCTGAGTTGATCAAGTGACCAAAGAGATTGCATTGGTATAATGAGTGGAAGAACTCAAGGAGATAGATCTTGAAGGGTGAACAAGCTATCTATACTACAAAGGAAAGAAGCCAAGAAAAGAAGATAACTAAAGAGTGATATGAAATTTTCACAGTTAGGGTTGCAAATCTGTATCAGGTCAAAACCCTTCTAATACTTTCTTATCATTGTATTAGATATTGAACCCCTACATTGCTAGGTTAGCTTAATAGCTAGGTGGATAAGCCTCAGGAAAAGAACAGAAGATCCTGAGGAGAAGGACAAAGAGATCCTTAAGAGAAGGATAATAGATCCTAGGAGGAGGATAAGAGATGCTTAGAGAGGGATGAAAGATTCTTTTGAGAAGGTGACTAAAAATCCCATTGACTTGGGTGAGCCTAACAGCTCTATGTAAATCCTTTAACAGGGTGGCATTCCAAGTTGAATGTTCTTAAATCCTTTAACAAGGTCACATCTAACAATATGATGTAGCCTTTAACAGGGCAAACCATCAGAAGTGGTTGAAATCAATTGTGTAGTTATTTTGTGGGTATCATCCCCACTCCAGTTTTACCTTCTTATTCTTGGAGGGTTTTTAGGTTATCAAATCCTTAGTTTTATGGTGTGATGCATGTTTACTTTTCATGGTTATTTAATGTTCAATTGCATACATGATAATTTTAGTTGTGCGCCATTAAGGATTTGTAGATTGGACATCATTGGACCTTGAATAACTGATTCACCCCAGCACCCCCCCCCCCCCCCCCTCTCAGTTATTCTAAATAATTCTAACAAAAGTATCACCTTGTTACAGGATTTAAAAATGGTTGTTAAGCCAACTCTATTTAGAGATTTAGATCACTACTACAATGGTTAGAGAGTAACAATGAGATGACATGATTTGGATGCAACTAAGTTTCTGATTATAGATCTTAAATTTGGCTTGTACTTGATCCTTCCTGATCAAATATATATTTTCAACTACATAATGATATTCTTCTTATCCTTCTGATTCACTTTCTTACTGCATCATTAGATCTTCAAAATCTTCCATGCATTCACACTCTTACACACATTCAAATCCTCAACTTGACTTTTTACTTATATCTTTCATATTGTCAAGTTAGCTAGAATACGACTTATGATAATCAATATTCATATCCTCAGTCGACTAGAACCATCAGATAAATCAATTAAACTCAATATGCCAAAATAAGAAGATCCTTCGTTAGTCAACCTTGCTTGCTAGATGCTAACTCTGAAATGATTTTCCAATGTTAACCAAGTAAAGCTTGGTCAACACTGTGTACTTGCATAAATCCTTTGGTAACTGAGTGAGCTCGGTAGACACTGGTTCTATCTAGCTTTTCCTTCATTAACTGAGTGAGCTTGGTTAACACTCATCTTCTATAAACTTTCCTTTGATGCCCGAGTGAACTTGGTAGACACAACCTTCTAAAATAGGCAAACTCTAGAATGCTTAGTAGACATAGAAAATTGTCTTCATTGCCCAAGTGAGCTTGGCATACACTAACTAATAATGATATGACATTTTGTGTAACATCACAGACAATACACAATTAATCAATTTTATTCAACAATCTCCCTCTTTGGCATTGATGGAAATACAACATGCCATAACACAATGAAATTTTGGAGCAAGAATAAAATAAGGAACATATCCTTAGTTTCATTTTAATTCTCATCCATGAGAACTCCCTCTGTCAGTATGAATTCTATCTGCCTCTAGTTTCTCCCTCTATTAGAAAACTTCTATCTATAGCAACTTCTTCTGATAGTAAAATTCTCCCTCTTTGACAACACTTCCTAAAGACAATAACTCTATTGATATCAATGTACCTTAAGTATTGATTCATTTATAATTTTCCCTTATCAATACTACACCAACTGATTGATCTTGAACATTCTCTAGTTGATGCTTCACTAAACTTCATTTAGTGAGCTTCAAATAGGGGTATGACCCCTAGCTTACCTCTTAGATACAGAAATGCATCCTTAGGTAATGGCTTGGTGAATATGTTTGCAATTTTTTCTTTTATGTTCATATATTCCAATTTGACTTCCTTATCTTGAACCAATTCTCTTAATAAGTGATATTTTATAGCAATGTGTTTTTTTTTTTGGTATGCATGACTGGATTCTTTTCTATATTGATTGCACTGGTGTTATCATAGTATATGGCTACTAGATCCTTGATTTCTATCTTCATTCCTTCCAACAATTGTTTGAACCAAACAATGTTAGAATAATTGACTACTGTTGCCACATATTCTACCTCTGCTGTGCACTAAGAGGTACAATTTTGTTTCTTTCTTGTCCAAGACACTAGTCTTTTACCAAGAAACAATGCTCCACTACTAGTACTTTTTCTATCATCAAGACTTCCTACCCTATCAACATTAGTGAATATCTTTAAGTCCAAATTTTCTTCTATTTTGTACCATAAGCCTTATTCTTTAGTACCTTTCAGATATCTCATGATTCTCTTGATTTTCATCATGTGATTTTCTTTGGTATTTGCTAAGAATCTTGCCACCATAATGAATACTAATGCAATACCAGGCCTTATTGATCTATATGTAGTCTGATCTACCTCTTTGGAATCATCTTTCTTGGAAAGCTTATGTCCAGTAGACATAGGGGTTCCAACTAGTCTTGAATCTTTCATTCCAAATTTCTTTAGTATCTCCTTGATATACTTAGATTGAGTAATGTAGATACCATCTTGCTTCTATTGAATTTGTAATCCAACAAAGAATTTTATCTCTTCAAACATAGACATCTCAAAATTCTTTACTTATTTCTTCTGAAAATGCTTTGTACAAGTCATCATTTCCTGTGAATAAGGTATCATCTTCAAATATTTCTACCAACACAATCTTCTTGTCTGGTCCTTCTTTGATATATCGACTACTATTATCATTTGTTCTTTGAAAACCAATCTATATCAAGTAATAATGAAGTCTTTCATACCAAGATCTAGGGGCTTGCTTGAGACCATATGATGCATTGTGTAATTTTTAGACCATGTCTCTTTTTCTAGGATCTACAAAACCCTATAACTATTCAATGCAGAATTCCTTATCAAGAATTCCATTCAAGAATGCAAATTTTACATTCATTTGATATACTTTAAATCCTCTATGTGCTACATATGAAAGTAGAGTTCTAACACCTTCTAATATTGCAACCATGGCAAAAGTTTCACCATAATCAATACCATCTTCTTTAGAATAACCTTTACATAACAACCTTGCTTTATTTCTAGATACTTTTCCATCTTCATTTCACTTGGTTCTAAACATCCAGTTTTTGCCAATTACATTCTTATCCTTCAGTCTAGGAACAAGAGTCTAGGATTTGTTCTTCTCTATTATTTCTATTTTTTCATTCATTTCTTCAACCCAACTTTCATTATCCAATGCATCTTTAACATTTCTAGGTTCAAATTCAGCAAGTAAACATGTACCTTTTAATTTTCTTCTTGTTGTTGTTCCATCTGATTTGTCTCCAATGATTTGATCAGGTGCATGATGCCTTCTAACATATCTTGCTAACACAAGTTCTTTGGATGTAAAGATTTCACTAATTTTAACATGAACTTTAGTATCAAGCTTGGGTCCCATTGTCTGTTACTCGAGTCCATCAGACTCGATTTTCTCTTGAATTAGCTTGGTAGCCTTTAATTATGACTTGGGTCCTTCAAACTGTGACTCAGATTGCATTGTCTACAACTCAGTAACTATTGGAGATTTTGGGGACTTGGGCGGTAAAACTTCCTTTCTTTTAGATAGATTTGGCAGGATATCAAGTTCATAGTAAACAAATCTTCTGTAATCCTTTGGATCTTTCTTTCTTTCTTCTTCACTCTTGTTTGCAAACTCATCAATTCTTACATGTGCACTTTCTATGATTGTATGAGTAGACAAATTCAAACATTTTTATGCTTTACTTCTATAGGAGTATCCTATAAACATGCCTTCATCACCTTTGACATCAAATTTTCCTTTTCTAGGTTCTTTCAAGATATAACATTTGCTACCAAATACTTTCAAGTATCTTACATTAGGTTTGTAGCCATACCATAGTTCATAAGGAGTTTGATTTGAGTCTTTCTTTAGCTGTACTCTGTTCAATGTATGAACTACAGTGGTGATAGCTTCCTTCTAGTATTTGATTGCAACCTTCTTTTCTATCATCAATGTTCTCACATAATCCATGATAGATTTGTTCCTTCTTTTAGCTATACCATTCTGTTGAGGTGTACTAGGAGTTGATACTTATCTTTTCATCCCTCTTTCAATTAAAAATTTATTGAATTCATTGGAGATGAATTCACCACCTTTTTTTGATCTCAAACATTTCATTCTTTTTCCAATTTATTTTTCTACTCTTGCCAAGTACCACTTGAATTTTTGAAAAGCTTCTGATTTTTCTTTTAGATACATTACAATCATCATTCTAGAATAATCATCAAGAAAAAGAATGGAAAACTTTTCTCCACTATAACTCTATATTCCAATAGGTCCACATAAGTCTGTATGTATAAGTTCTAAGACTTCTTCAGAATGCTAGCTCTTGGTTTTGAAACTATTCTTTTCCATCTTACCAATTTGACAATTTTTGCATATACCCATATCTAGTTTCTTCAAACTAGGAATACTTCTTGCTATTCTATGTTTCCTTATCCTAAACAGATTATCATGACATTATCTTTTGTGCCATAACTAGCTTTCTTCTATTTCAGCAATAAAACATGAACTTTCACTAAGATTAAGATAAAATATGTTACCTTTTGTTTGCTTGCAAAATCCAACTAGATTTCCTTTACTATCTAGTAGTTTGGCCTTTCCATCCATGGATTCTACTTTGAATCAAATTTTATTCAACTATGCTACACTAAGTAGATTATGCTTTAGTCCATCAACCCAATAAGTATTATCGCATATAAGTTCATTGGTCAAAGAGATATGACCTTTTCCTTTTATACAACAAGGTTCATTGTTTCCAAATCTTACACTATGTTCATCATAATGTTCCATGTGTTCAAATTTTTTTTTTATCTCTAGTCATATGATGTGAACAACCACTATCAATAATCCATGTATTATTTTTGCTAACATGAGAGATAAGTGCCATCATATCTCCTTCATCATCAGATTCATCTTTTATAGCTATATATACCATTTAATCTTCACTAATATTAGAATCTTTAACCATAAAAAAAGATTTCTTACCTTTTTCCTTGTATATTTTGTAATTTTTGAATTCTTTCTTGCCTTTGTACTTATTACTTTTCTTGTCATCCTTGTTTTCTTTATTTGGAAACCTAGCAATAATATGACCAATTTCATCACAAGAAAAATAGATTAGAGCAATCTTGCCCTTTCCTCTACCATTGGAGTATTTCTTTACAAGTAGGGGTTCAAAAATTTCAAGATCACTGTCAAAAATTTCTTTTGTTTCTTCTTCACTTTCTGATTGATTGGCCTTTGATTTCTTCCTCTTTTCTTTGAGTGAGAGTTTTGCTTCAAATGCAAACTCAACATTTTTGGAACTAGGAACAATAGATATCATTGTTATCCAACTCAAAAGCTATCAATCTTCCAACTAGAGCATCTAAAGTTATATTTTTATTTGAATCACATCTCATTTCTTGATGGAGAAGAATGTTTCACAAAATTACTAGAGAGAGGCTATTAGCACTACAATATATCCTTTAGATAGAGTACAAGTAAAGAAATATACAAATAAAACACCTTTTGAACTCTGGTATGGATATGCACAAAATGTGAATTAATTTAAAGCCTTTGGAAAAAAGTATCACAGATTGAAGGATGTAAGAAAAGGTAAACTAGATGCAAAAAGTGATGAAGGCTTATTCCTAGGTTATTCCACTAAGAGAAAAGCTTATAAGTGTTTTAATTTTAACACTATTATAGAAAGTTAAAATTAATGAATTTGTAGAGAAAATTGAAGAAGAATACAATAAACAACATGAACATTATAGAAATTTCATCTACATTTATGAAGGTGAACTTAGCACCTTGTCAAGCATTAGTAGCTAGGAACTATCAAGTTTTTGCAAAAGAGTTTCACCGAGCAACAACAGACTATCAAGCATCAAGATATAGGAGGTGAGTCATAGAAAAAGAGTGTCAACCAAAAAATGAAGATTGTCATCCTGAAGACAAAAGAAGCTAAGTTGTAGCTAAAGGCAAGTAAAGAGGTTGAACATGCAAAATCTAGTGAACAAAAAAAAGATTAACCAAGACCTAAACCTGTATTGGAAAAGTATGTAAGAATACATCATGCACCAAATCAAATCATTAGAGACAAAGATTAAAGATTCACGACAAGAAGAAGACTGAAAATGATACATTATTATTATGTGAGCTTGAGCCTAAATTTGTCAAAGATGCTTTAGAGGATGAAGAAATTGAGTAGATTGAGAAGAACAAGACATGGATATGGGTACCAAGCCCAAAAAATAAAAATGTGATTAGAAATAAGTGGGTGTTTAGAAATCAGCTGAATGAAAAAGGTGAAGTTACAAGGAACAAAGTAATTCTAGTTTGTAAGGGATATGCACAAGAGGAAGGGGTTGACTATGGAGAAACTTTTCCCCAGTTGCAAGGATGGAATGAGTAAGAAATTTTCATGTATATGATTGTTACAAAGGATTCAAAGTGTACCAAATGGATGTACAATCTACATTTTTGAATAGAATCATGGAGGAAGAAGTCTACATTGAACAACATAGAGATTTTGTTGATCCAAACAAAAATAATATGGTATGTAAGTTACCCAAAGATTTATATGGTTTAAAGAAAGCCCCCTAGAGCATGGTATGAAAGGTTACACAATTATTAGGCAAAAAAGACTTTTGGAGTAACTAATGGCAATAGTAAACTATATCTAAAAAAGTGAATTTGAAGATGAGATATTGTTGTCTAAATCTTTTTTTTATGGCATCATATTTGGAAGAAAATAGTCATTAAGAAAGTCATTTTCCAATGAAATGAAAAAGGAGTTTGAGATGTCAACTTTTCCAGAGATAAAATTATTTGAGGGATTACAAGTAAATTAGATGAATAAAGGTATTTTCATTAGTCAATGTAGGTATATCAAAGATATCTTGAAGATTTTTGTCATGGAAGATTCAAGGCTAGTTGGAACACCTATATTTATTAGACACAAATTGTCAAAGAATGATGATTTTGCCGAGGTGAATCAAACACTATATAGGTCAATGATTGGAAAACTACAATATGTTGTACATAAAAGACCTGACATTGCATTATCTATTGTAATTTTTTCTATATTTTCTTCTACTCCTAGAGAAAACAATATTTTGGTAGTGAAGAGGATATTGAGATACCTAGAAGGAACAAGTGACTATGGTTTATGGTACAAGAGAAGTGGAAAATTTGAGTTGAATGTTTACACAGATGTTGATTGGGTTGGAAATGATGATTATTGAAAGAGCAAAAGTTGAGGATCTTTCTTCTTAGGTAGAAGATTTCTTTCATGGACAAGCAAGAAGAACTATATTTCACAATCTACAATAGAAGTTGAATATGTTGCTATAACAATGAATTATTCAAATATTGTATGGATCGAGAAATTATTGAAAGTAATGAAGGAAGAGATCATTGAACCTATTTTGATATATTGTCACAACATAAGTGCTATAAACATATCAAATAATCCTTTGATGCATATAATGACTAAGCATATTGAGATCATGTATCATTACTTGAGAGAGTTGGTAGAAAAATAAGAAGTGAGATTGGAATATGTGAACACAAAGGAGGAGTTGGTTGGCATATTCACTAAGTCACTACCTAAGGATGATTTTGAGTATATAAGAGGTAAAGTAGGGATTATCCATATACCTAAAGAAAAATAAGAAAATATGTTGCATTGCATAAAATGTTTTAATTAGAATATCATGAACATTGATATAGGAGGTCACACTTTAGGATATTCTTAAAGGACCAAAAAGTAAGACACTAAACTATGAGTAGGTGAAGATACAATGAGTTAATGTTGAGATGAAAATGATTTATTAGATAGAGTCATGACATGAAGTTGTGAGTGTATGGTAAATGTATTTGACATTGTTGACAAAGAGGGAGAGAATTCATGAGCTACAATACAAAGAGGGAGAGATTAGCATACAATGATAAATATAAAAAGGGAGATGATTAATCGGTAGTAGGAAGAGAAAGAGTGTTGATAGAGGAAACATCCTAAGCATCTTGAGACTACATTGATGAGAATCAAAATGAAACTAAGAAAGAGAGAACACAAACATAGAGGGAGATGATAGTAAAAATATGATGCTTTTTAGATATTTAAGTGGTATTTGACCAAAGTTGAAAATGAGATAGGAAAGAGTCTAAAATACTCTAGATTTGATAGAGGTGGTGAATTCATTTCCAATAAATTTAATATATTCTACAATAGAAGAGGAATCAAAAGATAAATTTTAGTACCTAAGAGCCCTCCTCAAAATGGAATATCTGAAAGAAGAAATAGATCAATCATGGACTTTTCTAGAATAATGATGATGTAGAAAAATGTGTCACAAAAATATTGTAGAGAAGATATAAGTATAGTAGTTTATAGTTTGAATAGAGTGCAAGTCAAGAAAGGTACAAATGCTACATTTTTTGAGTTATGCTATGGGTATGATCCTAATGTAAAGTATTTCAAAGTTTTTGGAAGAAAATGATATATAGTAAAAGATAATAGAAATGTAAATTTGATGCTAAAAGTGATGAAGACATATTTTTGGGTTATTCCACTAAGAGAAAAGCTTATAAATGTTTGAAATCTAACAATAAAAAAGTTGTGGAAAGTGAAAATATGAAAATTAATGAATATGTAGAAAATAATGAAGATGAATACAAGACAAAACCTACAGAATATAGTTCATTCATATACGTGAATGATAGTGCTCTTATACCCCCACTTGAATAAAAGAACAAAGCTAAAAATCTACAACATACTAGAAATGTTGAGTTGCAATAGCCTATTGTTGAGAAATAGTCTGTGGGTACCAGGAAATAGTAGAATGATGCTGAGTCTTAGAGAGAAGTACTGGAACATTAGGACTACAATGCCAAGCATGTTAAAGATGAAACTAAACCTTAACTAGAGAGAGATAATGAGCTTGAAATATTTTTTCAAGATTAATATATTGAAGAAGAAATAAGAAAAGATCTTGTACTAGAAAAGCATGTAAGAAGACATCATGCACTTGAGAAAATTATTGGAGGCAAAGAATCTAGTGTTATGACAAGAAAGAGACTTAGAAGTGATACATGCTTACTTTGTGATTTTGAGCCCAAATCAATGAAAGATGCTTTAGAGAATGAGTATTGGATACAAGCATGAATGAAAAAATAGAGTAGATTGAAAACAATAAAACATGGACACTAGTACCCAAACCTAAAGTCAAAAATATCATTGGAACAAAATGGGCATTCAGGAGAAGGATGAATGAAAATGGTGAATTCACAAGGAACAAGGCTAGATTGGTATGTACAAGAAGAAGGTATTGAATATGGGGAAACATTTTCCCCTGTAGAAAGACTAGAAGGTGTTAGAACACTGCTTGCATATTCTTCTTACAAAGGATTTAAGGTATATCAAATAGATGTCAAAATTGCATTTTTGAATAGGATACTTGAAGAAGAAGTATTCATAGAGAAGCCAAAAGTATTTTCTAACCCCAGCAAGAAGAATATGGTGTGCAAGTTTCACAAGGTTCTATATGGTTTGAGGCAAGCTACAAGAGCATGGTATGAAAGATTGCATATCTATTTGGTGAAGATTGGATTTGCAAGAAGTAATGATAACAACAATGTACACTTAAAGACTAGAAATAAAAATGAGGTATTTTTATCTATTTTTTTGTTGATGATATGATGTTTAGAGGCAAGGAAGCATTATGCAAATCATTTTATGATGAAATGCAAAAGGAATTTGAAATGTTAAAGTTTGGCAAGATCTAATTTTTTGTTGGTTTACAAGTATAACAAGTGAAGCAATGTATCTTCATTACTCAATCCAAATATATGAAGGAGATACTAATTTTTTTTTGGAATGGAAGACTCAAGATCAGTTAGTACACCTATGTCTACTAGATATAACTTATCTAAGAATGATCATTTTATTGATGTGAACTAGACATTGTATAGATCAATGATTGGAAAACTATAATATGTTGTTCATAGAAGGCTTGATATTACATTAGCAATTGGGATAGCTGCAAAATTTTCTACAAGTCATAAGGAGAATCACATGATGGTAGTGAAAAAGATATTGAGATATCTGAAGGGAACATAAGACTATGGATTATATTACAAGAAGAATAATAAGTTTGAACTAGAGGTATTTACTAATTCTGATTGGGTAGGAAATGTTGATGATATAAAGAGAACAAGTGGAGTTGCATTCTTTCTAGGAAAGATACTAGTTTCATGGAAAATAAAGAAGCACAACTACATTTCTCAATCAATAGCTAAAGTTGAATATGACTTAATTGTTCAAATATCATATGGATCAAGAAATTATTAAAAGGTATGAAGGAAGATATAAAAAATCTAGTGGTTATCTATAGTGATAACACTAGTGCTATTAACATATCAAAGAATCTCATGATGCACACAAAGAAAAAACATATTTCTATCAAGTATCATTACTTGAGAGAGCTGGTTCAAGAGAAAGAAGTGAAATTGGAGTATGTGAACACTAAAAAGAAAATAGCTAATAATTTACTAAAGACTTACCTAAAGATTCTCATGAATATCTAAGAGGTAAACTAGGGGTGACACCCCTAGAAAAATCTACTTAATCAAAGATGGAGCTCTACATCAAATGTGTTGATCAAACTATCTTGCAAATTAGTGCAGACAACCCTACTTTAGGAGTTGTTTAAGTTAGTAGTGAGGAAGAAGGACATAATGTCAAATCAATCATACAATGATGAAATTTTTTTTTTTTAGAGATGACATAAAGATGTCTACATGGGAAGGATGCATGACTTGAAATGTCTTTAGCATTGTTGTCAAAGAGGGAGATAATGAAAATGAGTTACCCATGACAAAGGAAATAATGTTGTGAAGCAATTACCATAAGGAAGAGGAAGAAAATAATAGAGAGACATTATGAGAGATATTGTTGTCAAAAGAAGGAGAGCTTACTAAGAGGGAGCAATGGAATAAAAAGTGTCATTAGCAATACAAAGGAATTTGATTGATTTCATGATCTGATATGATAAATGAGAAAATATGTGTTGCATATCACAGTTACATGGATGCAAATAAGAAATGAAACTAAAGAATGATATATCTGGACATGGATATTTCAATTAGAATAAGATTAAGGATATTAATGAAGATCTGATATGGCACAAGTGGGAGTTATTCAAAATAGTACATGATTTTGATTGTGTGGTAGCTAGAGGTGTTGCCATCAATGCCAAAGAGGGAAATTGTTGGAAACCAAAATTAGAACAATTATTATGTTCTCATTAATATCAAACTTTATTGGTGAGTCAAATTTCTATCTTATATGAGTGTCATACCTATATAATTGATGAAGAGGAATTTAGAAGTTGGTCATAAAAAAAGTACCTAGAGGAAAGATTGTTTTATGAAGAGGAAGCTATAAATGGAATTCAAAAAATTTCTCTAACAAGGGCACTCCTAATAGGGTGATTAAATCATTTATCAATGTCACATTAAATAGTATTTTTTGTAACCTTTAACATGGTTGGTTCTTAACGAAGCTCACTTCAGAAGAGTAAAATTTTGGAAACCTTTGATTAATATAAGACTTGTTATTACCTAATGATGCCTATTATTTTATATTAAGATGCATTAAGATCTATTAGAACCTATAACATGCATTATGACCTCGTAGGAGTCCCTAGGTCCCCTTAAGACAAACATGTATTCTAATTACCCTGTGTACCTAGAATAGTATCATAAGGGGCGCCTCTATTTTGTTGAGTAATATAAGACCTTTTCTTACCTAATGATTCCTATTACATCCTATTAAGATGATAACACTCATAAGGACTTAGTAAGACTCACTAGGTCCCCTTAAGATAAAAATGTATCCTAATTACCTATATGTGTACCATAAGGGGTCTCTATGTGTCATTGAGTAATATAAGACTAACCATTTTCTAATGAAACCTATTACATCATGTTGGTTTTTTTTTCACTTCATGTCTATTTGAATATATATCAAAGTGAATATTCTAGGTTCCTTTTGTGAAAATTAGGGTTTGGTGTTTTTGATTTTATTAACCTTAGAAAAACCTTAAATTTGTTTCACTGAGTAATGCCCTAGAAAAGCTTTTGGGTTATGTGCATTTTAAAATTAAATTGAGTGGGAGAAATCATTTTAAAATTCCACCCTTTCTATATTTGGGAAACTTTTAATTGTTATTCACATTATTTTTTAAAGCTGCTGAAATAATTTTTAAGTGTTAGATCTTCTCAAGATTGACAATGGTCACTATGTCATTAGAAGAAATCACATGCCTTTTATTCCTAGTGATATAGGAACCAAGTAATGTTGACTTGCGAGACCTAGTCAATAAATAAAAAATTTTTTAAAGTGAATGACTGACACCATCAGATCTTCCTATGATCAATAGTGGTCTCTTTGTCACCATTGGAAATTGTAAGAACTTTAGCCTTGGTGACACAATGACCATTTGCCATGTGGTTTTGTGGTAGGACCAAACTTAAAGATGACATTGTAAATTTACATATCATTAATAGCCTCATTAGCATGTCAGGATGGCATGATGTTAGATGCCACTGAGACTTTGCACTTAAGGAAATGTACTACTGATCCACACCATCAAATCTCCTCAAGATTGATGGTGATCACCTTGTCACTATGGGAAGTTTCATGAACTTTACCGCTAGTGACATAGTGACCAAAGGGAAATACCATGGGTCCACTCTTCTTACAATGAAGTTATCTTTTGATTTCTACTATTCAATGCAAGGGACATCAATGATGGTCACTATGTTGCCAAAGGTAGTTGCTCATTTGTTACCCTTGGTGACATAGCGAGAGCATGGTGCAAGTCTAAAGGCACTAGTGGGTCCAAGGTAAATTGCCAATAGTAAAGGGAAAGGTTTATGTGGAAGGGTTTCAATTGGATTGACTACCAACTTGGAGGGTTGAAGCCAAGTCATCAAAGGTTTTATTCTTGAATCGTTAGATTTTTTAAAGATCTATGGCTTGTTTTCAAAATTGAAGGATGGTTGCACCCTATTTCTCTATGATCCATTTATGGGAATTAAAGCTCCCCAAATGAAGTAAAAACTAAAAATATAATGTAGAACTTAGAGATTTTCTTCATGCAAACATATTTATAATTTTCAAAGAGCTAAGAACCTATTGAAGAGCTATTTCCCACCTGGTTGAATTGTGAAGAACTTTTTGTATTAGCGATTCACTACAAATTTCAGAAAGAGGAAACATGAAAGCCAAGTAAGTACTTCAATCCAAAAATAGTTCAAATAATTCTAGTTTTTTTTGTCTTAGTATTAAATATGCCTTCAAAGAAAGGTTTTTCAGGGAAAATAGAATATGCTAGTAGGAATATACATGATGATTTCCTAGAAAAATTAACTAAGTCCACAAACAAGTTAGCTCAAATGAAAAAGTTAATTCCTGTGAACCCTAGACTCTAGATTGTAGATGGCTTGTATGATAAAGGGAATTAGATTAGGGATGCCATTACTTCTAAAATAGGACTCTAGTTGTTCAAGAAATGGTTCTTAGAAAGCAAATTGTTTGCCCTCCATGAAAATATCTAGAATTTTGAGATGGGTAAGTTAGTAGTCCCTAGGGTTTTCATTGATTCAGATCTTCTCATGGCCATAGCACTAAATTATGACCTAGTAGCTAGGATAGTGAGGAGAGTAGATGGGGAATGTCTGATAAGAATTGATGCAGAAGAGATTTGAGAGGTTTTGGGGTTGGAGCCAATCATAGATTATCATGAGGTCATTGACTTCCAGGGATTGGAAAAGGAATACTTTTCTTGAAGGGATCAAATTAGGCAAGGAGCATTGAGAGGACACTTGGCCACCATTGGAAACCTGACTTTTGTTACAACATAAACTAAGGAGCCTTTAAAGAAGTAGTTTTCACTACTAGGGCCATAGACATTTACATGACTTTATGTAGGGTTTTTGGTGAGGATGAACAAGAGTTTATGCATCATCTTTGATTTTACATCCTATCTAGTACAGGAAATTCATTTAGCTTTAGTTGGGATTGCAAATAGAAAAGTTGAGAAAATATTTGGCCATTATTCATTATTGATGCATATGTTCTTGTTTAAAGAGTTACTTACTTTGAAAAAGAGATGCTTTTAAATAGAGAATATGAGGGAGAAGCTCTACTAGTCTAGTTATGGAGTGTAGATATGACCTAGGATGGAAATGAGGCTAGCTTTGTGAGATTTGATAGGTACTTTGCATCCAGGTTGAGAAACCTCATATTAAGAGACAATCCCATTTTTCCTAAGGCATTGTTAGATTTTATTAGGCCTATAGACAACCCTACTAGTATGAAGGTGTCTCGTAATGGGGTAGACATCATATCCTACCTTGTGTCTACAATTTTTAGAGTATATGGATTCCAAGGTATTTCCATGTACTTCCCTACCAAGTGTCACTAAAAGTAGGGATAACTAAATTACTATGGTAGATAAGTGGATTGGAGGAAGCACAATTGACTGGTTGGTCTAGGGGCTCAATTTTCCCAAGTTACATAGTTTCTCACTAGTTCATAATCACCAAGGGTGGTTGGTTGTTTTTGTACAAATTATTAAACCCATATAAAATGCTTGTCTCTCATGAGAATTTAAATGATAGTGAGGGATTTTTTGATATCTTTAGATGGAGGGCTAAGACTAGTGCCAAGAATCATCAACCTTACTTTCTTGAGGACATAATAAGGAATGAATTCTTTCTTAAAGAGAAGGAGATTAAGAAGAAGAAGTGGAGATTTTATTAATTGTTTTTATAAGGACTATAAGCCTCTAAAGGATTCTAAGATAGAAGCAGATAAAATAAATAAATTGATGATTACATTTCCAGAGATCATGGACGATATTAATGAGAAGAAATTATTCTTTATTAATTCTTATCCAGATAAGTTCCTATTGAAATCTAATTGAAAAGATCATTGTTAAGAGAGCTTGTTGAAAGAGGGAGATTGTTGAAGAAGACTGTGTTTCAATCATTGTTTTGTCATTGATGTCAAACCTACTATTTGTTGGTAACACAACTACTTACAAGATTCAAGTACTATCACTTTGTTGATTGATGAAGAGTATTTGATCAATAAGATGTAAGGAAAGCACCTAGAGGAAAGGTTGAGTTATGATTATGTAATGAGATACAAGTATCCTACCAAGTATCACTAAAAGTAGGGATAGCTAAAATACTATGGTAGATATGTGGATTGGAGGAAGCACAATTGACTGGTCAGTCTAAGGGCTCAATTTTCCCAAGTTGCATAGTTTCTCACTAGTTCATAATCACCAAGGGTGGTTGGTTGTTTTTGTACAAATTCTTAAACCCATATAAAATGCCTATCCCTCATGAGTGTTTCAATGATAGTGAGGGTTTTTTCGATATCTTCAGATGGAGGGCTAAGATTGGTGCCAAGGATCATCAACCTTACTTTCCTAAGGACATAATAAGGAATGAATTCTCTCTTAAAGAGAAAGAGATTAAGAAGGAGAAGTGGACATTTTATTCTAGGGTCTTAGAATTTATTAATTATTTTGATAAGGACTATAAGCCTCTAAAGGATCCTAAGATAGAAGTGGATAAATTAAATAAATTGATGATTACTTTTCTAGAGATCATGGATGATATGAATGAGAAGAAATTATTCTTTATTAATTCTTATCTAGATAAGGCCCTATTGAAATTTGATTGAAAAGATCATTGTTTAGAGAGATTTTTAAAAGAGGGAGATTGTTGAAGAAGACTATGTGTTTCAATCATTGTTTTGTCACTAATGTCAAAACTACTATTTGTTGGTAAGAAAGATGCTTACAAGATTCAAGTACTATCACTTAGTTGATTGATGAAGAGGATTTGATCAATAAGATGTAACAAAAGCACCTAGAGGAAAGGTTGAGTTATGATTATGTAATGAGGTACAAGGATCAGTTAAGATAGTGATGACATGATGTATTAATTTACTTAAGGTTACAAATATTGGTTACACCAAGAAAGTTTAGAAGAATAAGTTACACAAAGTTTTTCTACCAAGCTTGATCAAGTAGATAGTAGGTGCTAAGAAAAGTTAGTGCAAGCCAAGAAAAAAAGTCAGTTGGAGCAGAGTGAAAGAAAATTCTAGTGCATTATGAGCAAGATAGTTGATGCCAAGCATTAGTAAACTTAGTTGATGCTGAGTGATTTTGCAGTTGATGTGGAGCAATGCAATATATGCTGAGCATTAGAAGGTTGATAATGTCAAGCTGCTAAATTATGTTAAAGATCAAAGATTCATTGAATCTAAGACGACAAGTTTTTTTTGTTGAAACTTGTGAACCAGGAGAAAGATAAGGTTGATGAGCTAGTGGCACAAAACTTGATGTAAACTATTTTTAGGAAAATTCAAATGGATTCTAGGAGGAGTTTCTAGAAGATATACAAAATATGGGGTAGATACACTGTGTCTAACCTAATCCATCTAAACCGTAAATTGGACAATGGAAAATGAGCAAGAAGTATCCTAATTTACTATTTATAGGAATGTGTGGTCATGAAGAAAAAGTTTTCATGTGCAGGAACCTAAGGAGGAGAAGGAGTTAAGGGTTTTCTTCATCAAGTGACTCAAGATAAGAGTTTGCAATGACATGTTAAGCAAGAAGGCTTAAGAAGATGAATGCTTGAAGGGTGAACAAGTTTTCAAAGTTGCAAAGTATGAAGGGCAAGTAGAATTGAGGATTGAATAGAGATATATGATCTGCAAGAGAAGTTGTAAGTTGTATCAGGTCAAAGCTCTACTTTTACTCTCTAACAATTGTATCAATCTAGGGTAAATCTTTTGGATTAAGGTTGACTTAATAGTCATTTGCAAATCCTTTAACTAGGTATTACTCCAAGTGAATAGCCTAAAGTCCTCTAATAAGGCTCACTTTAAATTGGGTGATTGAAATCCCTTAATCAGATCACATTTAGTAGTGTGTATTGTAACCTTTAATAGGGTTGGTCTTTCACAGGGCATCACTTCAAAAGAGTGAAAAGGAGTAGCATATTACTAGTGGTATTTCCCAAATTCAATTTCCACATAAATTAGTTTGTCAAGTGTGCTGATAAATCTATTGTGTTTCATGCTTTACATTTTTGTAAGTTGATTTGACAATAACACACAAGTTTTAGCCATTGCATAATCCAGTAAGTTGCATGCATGGATATGAATGTTTTATGGGTTCACTAAGCTATGAAATTTTTTAATTATACATATAGAGCTTGAATAAATAATTCACCCCCCTCTCAGTTATTCTAAAGTATTTCAATAGGCCTAAGAGGTTATTAGAAAATTGTCTTTTACCCTAGCAGTAGGATTAGGGCAGCTGGTTTTTTAGAGGAGACCTAGTTATAATGCCATTTAGAATAAGATGACCTATAGTAGATAATGGAAAATGAATAATTGAATCTACCAGTGTTATTTTGGAGGAGAGGCCTGATGAGCCTATGCCTAAGAGGTAGAAAATAGAAGAAAAAAAAAGTTCCCAAAATAGAGGAGTACTCACCTACCCAGTCCCCACTACATATAGGAGATGAACAACTCACTAATGAGTAGATGGAACAATTGAAATCCCAAGGGGGAGTTTTTATCAATATTTCAAAGTTGGAAGAGGGGAATCCTCAAGAATCTCCCATGCCTAGCCTAGAGTTAACTATTGCTAATTACAAAGGAAGGTAATTGGATCATGTGGTAGAGCAAGCTAGTCCGGAGTGTCTTGTTGATGACAGTTTTGTTAAATCTAGAGAATTTTATTAGTTTACATGGAGGAAAAATATTAAATTATTTGAGGAAATATGTAACAAGATGAAAACAAAGAATCCTAAGTGTTGGTGTTTTGAAATAGAATATCTTCAAATTACCCCAATGAGAACAAGATACATCTAGGGCAAATACTTCTGATTTTCAATAAACCCCTTTAGACACTAGGCCAACTATAAGGCTAGAACCTTCTTCTACTTTAGGCTTTGCAAAACCTATGTGGGTGTACCTCAAATTCACTTATATGGTACCAGTGCTAAACATACACTTAAGTCTTGACATAATAGATAAAACCCTAAATCTTCTAACACTTATACATAGATCTTAGACATGGAATAGCTAATAACATAGCCATAGAAAGTACTAAGATAAGTGAGGGCATCCTTTTTAGTTCTTCAACATTAAAGATAAATACATTTGATTAATGATGTTGATTTCAACAAGACCCCAAATATGCGATAGTAAGAACAAGTGATCCTATAGCTAATCAATGCCTTATTTATTGGGCAATTCCAAAAATTAAACACATACATCTCTAATATCAATGACATATTTCATACACCCATATATCAAACCTAACTTATCACTTTATGAATCAAACGTCAGTGTTTATAAAGATCTCATTCTTATGAAGTATCTTTCTTAAATAACCAACAACCCTATCAAATGCATCAAGCATTTACTTGGCCCTTTGTTCCAATAGAAAAATATATTAGACATACAACCTTAAGGGGGTGCAAATGGGTCTCAGTTCTTTGTCCTTAAACTACATAAGATTGTAGATGATAGAGATAGGAGATGAGAATAATAATGAAACTAAAGAGATTCCTGCTCATTTCTATTCATTTCCTTGAAACTATACATTTAGATGCATGAAATTAAAACATAGAAATTCTTAATATATTATAACTAGATGTATTATCTTCATTACTACCATTCATACAAGAGAAATATTTGCTGAATAAAATGGTGGAACCAAAACTTTGGATCCAACAATGTGGTCTCACATTGAAAATTGCCAACTTGGTATCACAATAGTGTGAAATTTTTCGAAAACCAGAACCATTTGAAAGAAAGAGAGAAATAAAAATATAGAAAGAATGAATTCCCAGATCTTCTTTGCAACCACCATCTGTTCACTTGGAAAAGTTCCCCAAGAAGTTAAAAACATCTCTCTAATCTCTTCCAACAACTGGTAAATCAAATTCCCACTCTTTTTGCCTCCCAAAAGCATAAATTTTTTTCAAATACTTGATGGAAAAATATAACTAATTTTGATGCCAAATCTGAGATCATGTCAAAGGCAAAAATCATTTAAATGACTTTTGGAGGCAAGATAGACTTTTTAGAATCATTTTTCTCCACATTCAGGCTTCAACAAACTTTCATATCTTCCCTCCAACCAATTTTGATGCTTTATGATGAGTTTTGCCACTTCTACTGAGAATTCCCTAGAAAATAAAAATCTACTTATAGACTAAACCACTAAAAATTTGTTCAAATTCTGACCCCATATTTTGAAAATTCATCTCCTCTCGGTTCCAATGGTATATTGGAGTCCATACTTTGGGCAAAAATTGCCTCCTAGTAGCCGTTTGAAAAAATAGCCTAGGACTATGAATAGAGCAATTTAAAAGAATGAAATTGAAAAAATTTAAATATTTCTATAGTTTACACTATAGATAATCATCATTTAAAACAAAATTTTTAACATAGAATTTGGGCGCTCAAAATTGGGAGATTAAAAAAAAGTATTATTTTAAAAAAATTCTCCTTATACTTCCCTTGGCCACTCAAACAGTGCAACTTATTAGATTCTAAGTGGCTCCCACAACTCCATAGAATTTCTATTTTTCCAAGAGGCTACCATGTCATCATTGGTGAAACCCTCCCATTTTCTAATGGCGACATGGCTACCATCAAAATCTGGCCACTTTTCTAGAAAGTCTTCTCCTTTAGTCAAAATTGTTGACTTCACTAGACACAATGGGCCCCTACACATGAGTCTTGCCTTATTAAAAGAATTATCTTTACTAGACATCTTATTAAGGTAATTCCTTTGTATTTAAGCAAGACAAAAAACCCAAACGATGTCAATGTGGGACTAAAAGGTTTAACAAGAAATTCAACTCCTTCATCTCATGACGTACTTCTCCTAGCAAATAAGTAAAATATGCATTGTTCCTCCTCTACTTATGCCTTTAACAAATCCACTTAATAATTTTCAACAACTTTCTACTTCCTCTTCTAGCATGCAGATACCTTGCATTGTTTTATTTCTGCTATATATTTTTTTCTCCTACTGTGGGTAACTCCTAACTGGACTCTCTGCTATGGCATTGGATCCCATGAGGGAGCAATCATGATGCTTCAAAAATGTTACATCCCTTAGGAGGGAGCTCTTATGTTCATCCAATAGGGCCTTTATGACAAGTGACATATCTAGACAAAATTGCTCCATACATGACTCAACCCTACTGTTGCATCAATAATGAGTGTATGGGACAAAGCCAAGCATTTTCTCCCCATCTCTTTATTTTTAGTAGATCCTTCATTTTTGTCTAGAGTAGAAGGATGGTAGTTCATTGCTACATACATGGAACTATTAAAGAGTGGATGATATGCTCAGAGTGACTAGATTCTACAACTCGACACTGCAATTTCAGTGTGTGTGCCCAAAAAAAATGATGTTGAGTATTGACTCAAATAAAATTGAAGAATTAGAGCTCCAAAATATGGTGGACAAAGCAATGAAGCATCTAGGGAGTTATGGTGCTTGACTCATCAAATAAAAAATCTATGCTAAAGTGTCTTCTATTCCTTCTCATTACGTGCTCTTTTGGTAGCTAAACGGTGTAACTCATGAGGAAGTGCCTTTTGAGGTGTTGCAGCAGGATTGTCTTACTATGGAAGAAACTTTAAATTTAGTATCTAAATCATCCATTCCTACATAGAGGAATATGAAATTTTCTAAAATGAAAGACATAGTTGCAAATGTATGCTTTGTTGTGCATTCTATCTTGGCTGAATTGACAATTATTAGGATGTTGAATCTTCATTGATAAGTGTACTCTTAATTCAACCATGCATTTTCAATTTCAAGACACTAGAGTTTCTGTTTGTGATGAGAGTTTTAATGGCATTCATGAGATCAATAGTGATGGATGAATGAAGGAATTTTAATGTAGTTCACAAAGTGGTTGAAAATCAATCAATCTACCCTCCCCTCACAAACTGGTAGCTTAGGATATAGCCTTTGTCTTATGTAAGCCATACACATGCTCTCTCTCTCTCTCTCTCTCTCTCTCTCTCTCTCTCTCTCTCTCTCTCTCTCTCTCTCTCTCTCTCTTCACTTCTATAGCTTAAACATATATTATTTTGGAATCCTTATTAAAATAAAAAGACTTCAATTAGTTAAAAGGAATATCCAATTATGTAATATGTCCAAGACCTTATAGGGTGGAGGCAACAAAATTATAACTCAAATTTGATAATGTTATCTAAAGCTTTCTCTCAACATGTGATGTAACAAAAGTGCCATAACTTCCATCTAAACATTGATTAACAACCAATGCAAAACTCAATTCGATGGTGAGCTTGTGGATTCCAAGGAATTTTAAAAGTAAATTTAACTCATCAGATACTTCTCTCATATGGAAACTTGATCATTTTACTCCACCCCCTTTGATTAATCAAATTTTTGAATTTATAAAATCTCAACAAATCAAACATTGAGAATGAATCCTCTTTTCGTTAGATAGCAACACTCTTATGATCTTAAATCAGTCCATCAATTTGGAGCAATCAGTCGGACCCCAAAATGGGTCCTGCTAAAAAAAAAATCATTTTCAAAAATTGACACCTCAAAGTGATTCATTAATCATTAGACATTTATTTGATCAAAATTTAATCACTATCATATCATTTAAAATTGACTTTCAACCTTTCCTGCAAACTACTGATTCTGTGCTAAGAGGTCCTTTGAATGGCTTTAAAAACTGATAAAAACACCTAATCGGGAACTGAAATCAAACACATTGATTCTTTGTTCAAAAATCTTGTACCTTTTCAAATCTCATCTCATGAAAAATTATTAGTCAAAAGATATTGACTGTTAAAGTTGCCTTCTCAGAATTGCCTACAAGAAAACATGTCAGAAAACCATAAAACACGTTCAGATTTGGCTTGGATAATAGGGCAAACTGACTTTTGGGGGCATGAAAACTAAGGTATTATTTCACTATCATGAGGATAATATAAAGCTATGATTAGTGATCATGATGAATAATAGGGCGAGAATAGCAAGTGGTCAAAGTGGGCTATTCAAATTTGCAGACTAGAAACACTGGAAAAAAAGTGCTTTTTGCAAATGGAATGAACCTCAGAAAGTGTGTAAATGGATTCATAAAGATTTGAAAATTGGCACACTTAAAGTATTTTTAAATTAGAATACAATGGTATAATCCACTTGATCTCAGCTATCATAGATTCAAAGTTATGACATCACAAACAGGGGTACCGACCAATTTGCACTTATTGACACCAGTAAAACAACATAAATTGCATTTGGAATTGCATTTGAAAACTGACCAAATGGATTCTTCATAAGCTCAAAATTGAAACATGGTAAGTCTTTGACCTATAGAATGCAACACAAAAGGAATTTTTTCATTTTCGTCAAGTGGTCCAAGGTTATAAAAAGTAAAATAGGGCCTCCTAGAATTCAAAATAATTTGCATGAGCATGACAACAATAGATAACCGACTTTGAGGAATTCAAAACCTAGTCAAAACATATTGAAACAACTCAAAATATAAAAAATAGTTTCTTTGTTATGGATTCTAAACACTCCCAAAGTGGCGAGTCATGAAACATTACTGGGTGCAGGATACTCAATTGCAAACAAGACCTCCTATCGCTATTTGACACTGGCAAAAATGTAGATTTGGTCGTTCCTCAAAATGGAACTTTACAAAATGACTTAGAATGGAAATTTTTCTTGATGGGATGCATATACATACTAAATTCAAGGTGATAGAAACATTAAACACCTCTTAGGCATCAAACAGACAACCTGGTAAACATGCATTAAAAAGCACTTATAGGGCTTGATTTTTTGGATGGTACTCAAAATCAAGGCTTCAATTTTGAGTCTCAACACTAATATGGAAGAGGAAGCTCTATAGAATCAAATCAAGGGTGAAATAATTCAATAATTTTAGATCCCAACCCCTAAAGAGGGGAGGAAAATGGTAAAATCATCTAGGGTCCTGCTTCTGCCAAATTGGGACATTGCTGATGCAATGGTCTTTAATTTTGCTACCAAGAAATTAAATTTAGATGAGAAGGTAAAGAAAGAACTGAAAGGTGCCAAGTTTAGTGAGGATCATGCTATATTAATGATCTAGTCAATGATAAAAGGATCCCAAACCATATCTTCCTAGTCTGATGATAGCAACTTGATAGGAAATTTGATTGTAAAAAGGGTGGAGAAGACTACAAGTGAAGAGGCTATAGAGCTAGGTGTTGGAATAGCCAACCTCACCCTAGCCAAAACCTTGAGGGATAAAAGGGAAATTTTATAGCTATATGAAAAATATGAGGAGGTTCTTACAGCATATAATAAAGAGGTGTAAATGAGGACAGAACTTGAGAAGGTTCTGGTAGCATATAATAAAGAGGTGCAAATGAGGATAGAACTTGAGAATAAGTTGATAGGACGCCAAGGAAAATCTAGTAGGCCTAGAATCACTTATCCTCTTCCACCAGTGGAGCCTTTAAATCCACTCCTCTAATTGAAATTTTAGACACACCACCGAGACCTTAGTACTATACTACAGAGGATTTTGAAGAGGAGAAGAATAAACTTTGGGCATTATATGTGGAGTTGAATGATTTATATGAGGACTATATCAGAAAAATAATCTTGTAACTAGTGGATAAAATTGAATGGCCAACATTTTATGAACAATTGATAAAAATAATGGAAATTTGGAATGAAATAAAAGGTGGTGAAGATGCTTTGAAGCCTATTATGAGTAAATTGGTTAGCAAGGACAAGGATGTCACCCTTCTGTGTGTTTCAGTTATTAGTCTATCTTGTGAACAGATAGAAAACAATTTTGACATAACCAATGACTTATCTAATATTTATGGGAAGAGGGTTGCAATACAAAAAAGGATAACGATTTGTATTTTGAAATATCTTGCTAAGAAATTTGAACTTTTCCCCCATGCACTTAGAAAAATAGATAAATTAAAAGAAAATGAAGAATGGGCCAAAGAGTTAGATGATTTATTATGCCTTAAAATAAAAGGGGTTATAAGTGAAAAGGGCATGTATTGTGGGCAATGACAACTAAAATTTTTATTAACGTTCAATTATTCTATAATGCTATTAGAAAAGAATTTGTTGAAATCAATAAGTTAGGAGATTATGTGATCAAGAAGCAATAAGAGGTTTTGAGTTTTGATTGGCTAGATGACACAATTTTTAACAAGTGGATCGAAGATATTGTGCACTCAAAATAGTTAGTGATTGGTGAGACTGATGAAGAGGAAATGGACCAAGGCAATGTGCAAACAACTAATACATCAATTTGAGTAGAAGAAGACAAAGAGGAACAATCAACTACAATAAAAAGAATAGATATCCAAAATGATGACATGGAAGTACGAGAATCAACTATAATTGTTCATTTGTTAGTGCATGATGATGTGGATGGAGAACCTCAAGTTGAAGTAAGTCTGTGAACATTAGAACCAAGTCCATCGCAAGCAAGTCGATTGGTTGCATCTTTTAAGGAACAACAACAACAATAAAGCCAATCATGAACCTCTTAGCAACAAAAAGTGTAATAGAAGTGGTCCCACAAGAGAATATTCATAATTAAAAATATTCTATTGTACCAATTTTTTTCTTTTGTGATAGTAACTTTGTAAATATCTTTCTATCTTATGGACAGTTGTTAGTAATCCCTAGACCTAAAGCTTGTTGCATCTCACATTATATAAGTGAGATTCCGAGGATAGAGAGGGGGTCTGAACTATTGTATAACTTTTAGCTCTGCTAGTTTATTTTGGTCCAGTTTTCTTGATGCCAATTTTGTGATGTATCTTCTCTATAATTCTAAGAATGCATTAATCTTCTAGGATCATGGTGTCTTTTCTTCAATTTTTCTAAGTTCTATCCCAATGTTACATAATTTTCAAAGAGAATTAATACAAAGATGAACTATCCCTATATCATTTTTCTCTAAATCTTGTCTCCATTTTTATTTACTAGTTATTTTGAGAGTGCATGGGCAAAAGATTTTTCAATTCAATGCAACTACGATAGGTCATATACCAAATCACTATTGCTTTTAATTCAATAAGTTAAGTAAATTCTTCAATTATATGATAGGATTTCCAAATATTAAGAAGGATATGCATAAGAATGAGTTTTAGGGAGAATTATTGATTATATTGATTGTAATGCAGTCAATTAGGTCAAATAGTTGGATAGGCTTTAAATCTCAATAGATGAGGCACTGATCAATAATTTCAATTAGCATATGAAGATATCATGGATAATCATCAAGAAAAATATTAATATCAAAATTAATTTACTTTAAATGCATGAAGAATATTATAGCTAGTCAATACTTGTTTGAATTTAATCTCTGAGTTATAGTTGGCTATTTTTACCTAGAATTACTTGTAAATCTGAGAAGAATTATAACCAATCTATTGTAGGGATAAATATTGTGATAGGTTATCATTGAATGAAATAAATGTGAAGGTAATATTAGAATGTGAAGCTTTTTATCCCTCAAGTGCACTCACTTTGGTTTTGTAGAGCCAAAAGAATAGAAAATTTGTATGATTTTGTTAAAGTTGGGTCCAGATCTGAAGATCATCTACTTAATTATAGGGAGTAGCTAATAATTAAGTTATTTTTATCTTCACCATCTTGGTATTAGGTATCTTATTAATTGGAAGTGTAAAAACACCAACACATCCTATTAAGTTGCATTATGAGCTATTAGAGCCTATAACATACATAATGACCAAGTACAACTCACTAGGTCCCCTTATGACAAACATGTATCATATCTATTTGTGTACCATAAGGGGTCTTTGTGTGCCATTTAGTAATACAAGACTCCTTATTAACTAATGACACCTATTACATCCTATTAAGATGCATTAGGACCTATTAGAACCTATAACACATATAATGACTTAGTAGGACTCATTAGGCTCCTTTAAGATGTGCATGTATTCAAATTACCTATGTGTGTACCATAAGGGGTCACTATGTGTCATTGAGTAATATAAGAATCATTATTACCTAATGACACCTAGTAAAGCCTATTAAGAAATATTAGGACCTATTATGTAATATATAATACACATTATGATCTAGTAGGACTTCCTAGGTGTTGTGATGTGGAGCCTAATTAGACTTAGAGGTTAGCTTCATTCGGTGTGGTTTCCCCTCATATTTTACTACAACGGTTTGGGGAAGTGCCACCAAGATCTAGAGGTCAACCTAGGGTAGTGGAAAAATCTTATTAGTGGAAAAAATTTGTATAAAAAGGCTTATGACTAGATATTTTACTATGTATGATAAGATTGTAGATTCTTACAGTAGTATTAAGCTGTAAGGGATTATAAATTGTAATTAGGTTGTAATTACTATATGATAAGAATATTGTAATTTCTTTTTGGTGGATGTACCCTAAGGATTGGGTGAACCACATTAAATCTTTGTGTCTTGTGTTTTGTTCTATGTGATTTATTATTTTTTGATATTGGTTATATTTGCATGTAATTGTTGATTCTATCTCATTAATCATAACACTAGGTCCCCTTAAGACAAACACATATCCTAATTATCCTATATGTCATTGAGTAATATAATACTTATTATTACCTAATGATATATATCCTATTAAGATACATTAGAAACTATTAGAACCTATAGTACACATATAGGTAATTCAAACACATGTTTATCTTAGGGTGAACTATAGAGTCATACTAGGTCATAATGTGTGTTATAGCTTACATAATATCTTTGAATATGTCTTAATAAGGTGTAATAGGTGTCATTTTAGAGTAACAATTCTTATATTACTCAATTACACATAGGGACCCCTTATGGTAAGCATATAGTTAATTAGGATATATGTTTTTTCTCAAGGGACCTAGTGAGTTCTACTAGGTCATTATGTGTGTTCTAGGTTCTAACATGTTCTAATGTATCTAAATAGGATGTAATAGGTTTCATTAGGTAATAATGAGTCTTATATCACTCAATGACACATAGGGACTGTTGGATACAATTGTTCAGTTGTGTGTTGTCTTTGATGTTACACAAATGTCATATCAATCATCAGACAAAGTCTACTGAGCTTAGTTGGTTAGCAAGGCAAAAGGATAGAGTCTAGCAAGCTCAAAAGGTTAGTAAAGAAGATTATAGAGTCTACAGAGCATTCCTAGAGGTTACACTATGAAGACAATTTCTACTGAGCTCACTCGAGTGCTAAATACTTCTGTGGTAGAAATTAGTTTCTATTGAGCTAGCAAGGTCAACGAAGGAAAGTTAGTTCTTACTGAGTTTAGTCAGTCTCAAAAGATTTTGCAGAGTTTGCAGTGTTTATAGAGCTTCACTTGGTTAACAATGGAAATCATTTTTTTAGCAATGTTTACTAAGCAGGGTGGGCCAATGAAGGATTTCATTGTTTTGGAAAATAAAGTTTATTTGTTTAATACAATGTTTGTAGTTGACTAATGTATAGTTTATTGGTAAATGTAACTTGCAAATGAGTTGACTTGACAATTTGTAGTGTATAAATAAAAGGTCAAGTTGTGGATTCTAATTGTAAGGAATGAGCATACAATGAGTTGATTATGAGAAGAGGAAGTATAAGCGAATTTTGAAGAAGGATTAGATATCCTTGAGGAGAAGCAAAGTTGTATTCAATTAGTGAGGATCTATTGAAGAAAAGTAGAGATTTGTATAAGCAAGGATCAGTTGCATCTCATTTAGGTCACTTATTATTACTTTCTCACCATTGTAGCAGTAATTCCTAAATCTCTTAATAGAGTTAGTCTAATAGCCATTTTGTAAATCCTTTAACAAGATGGATAGTTCTATTAAATTGTTCTAAAGTCCTCTAGCAAGGCCACTCCTAGTAGGGTGATTAAATCCTCTAATAAGGTCACACCTAATAATGTGTTTTGTAACCTTTAACAAGGTTGGCTCCTAATAGGGCTCACTTCAGAAGAGTGAAAATTGGTAGCTAATTACTTGGTGGTTTTTCTCATATTGGGTTTCCACATTAAATCTGGTGTCTATTGTGTTCATGTTGTTTACTTTTACATGCATGTTAATAATTGTGAATGCTTAAGGTTTAGTAACAAGTTAATCTACCAAGTGATAACAGTAATTAAGTTTTAAGACATCTAAGGGATCTGTGGATTTTTTTTTTGGTAACTAATTCACCACCCCTCGCAGTTACAACATCTATTATTCCAACAATTAGTATTAGAGCTTTTGATGCTTACAAGAAGGATTTTAAGGATATAAGCTAAAGATTAGGATGTCTTACAAGAGGGAAATTCCAAGGGTTAACAGAGATAACTTTTCATCATGGCAAGGTCTCATGAGACTCCATCTGGCTTCCATTGGAGATACAGGATTGAAATATTTGGGTGAAGCATATGTAACTCCTACTAGTACATTATCTACAAATGACATTGCTGAGAAGAAGACTCATAACACCATGATGATAAACATTGTATCAGCCCTAAGCTATGAAGAATTTGATGATATCAAGGATTGCAAAACTGCCTTTGAAATGTGGAACAAGCTAAAAGATATCTATGGAGGTGATGATAATGTAAGAAGAGCCAAAGCAGAAAGTCTAAGAAGACAATTTGATCAGATGAGGATGAGAGAGGATGAAAACATTGCAAAATATGTTGAAAGAGTCAAAGCAAGTGTAAGTGTAATCAAAGCTTCTAGAGGAGATATCAAGGAGAAAATAGTTATAAGTAATGTTCTTAGAACTTTACTTTCCATTTATGAAATCAAAGTTTTTGCAATTCAAGAAAGAAGATGTGAGGCAAATCATAAGATAAATCTAGAGGCCATAGTTGGAAGATTGACTGCATTTGGGCTAGATAACTATGATAACTATGTTCCAGCTACCAAGAACATTGAATCAACATTTGAAACCAAGGTTTCATTTAAGGAGAAAGGCAAGAAGATAAATGATTCTCAGTTAGAAAGTGAAGAAGAATTAGAAAAGATTTTTGATAGTGATCTTGAGGTGGTTGAAGCTCTACTAGAAAAGAAATATTCTAGAGGCAAAGTGAAATACAAAGGTAAGGTTCCTCTAATCTATTTTTCTTGTGAAGAAATTAGACATATTACTGCTAGGTGCCCAAATAAGAAAAACAAGGATGAGAAGAAAGGTCACAAGTGCAATGGCAAGAAAGACTTCAAATCATTCAAGGAAAAAGGTAAGAACACATGTTTTTATGGCTAAGGATTCTAATGATTCCAATGAAGAAGAAGAAGAAGAAATTGTTTATATTGTTGTGAAAGATGAGTTTGATAATGATGAGCAAATGGCATTTATTTTTCATGTAAGAAAAAATGATACATGGATCATAGATAGTGGTTGTTCTCATCGTATGAATGGTGATAAAACTAAGTTTGAACATTTTGAAGACTATGATGGTGGCAGTGTGAAGTTTGATAATAATGAACCTTGTTGCATAAAAGGAAGAGGAAGCATCTCACTAACCAAGGAGCTTGTATGTGATAATGCATATTGGGTAGAAGGACTAAAACACAATCTACTAAGTGTGGTATAACTACCCAATAATAGATCCAAAGTGGAATTGATGCATAGAAAAGCAAGAGTGTTGGTTGACAAATGAAAGCTGATTGGATCAAGAACTCAAACAAAAGGTAACCTATTTTATCTTGAACTTGGTGAATGTTCATGCTTTATTGCTCAAGTTGAAGAATGTTGGTTATGGCATATAAGGTTGTGTCATGTGAACTTTGATAACTTGGTGAAAATAAGTAAGTTTAGGAAAGTAAGAGGCATTCCTAACATAAAGAAACTTGAGGTTGGTCTATTCAAGAATTATCAAATTGGCAAGATGGGAAAGACTAGGTTTAAAAGTAAGAACTATCAGTCTAAAGAAGTTTTAGAAATTGTGCATACTGATTTGTGTGGACCTATTGGAATTGAAAGCTATACTGGTGAAAAGTTTTTCATTCTTTTTGTTGACGATTATTCAAGAATGATGACTGTCGTCTACCTAAGAGAGAGATTATAAGCTTTTAATAAGTTTAAATGGTATTTGGCCAGAGTTGAGAATGACACAGGAAAAAGACTAAAATGTTTGAGATCAGACAGAGGTGGTGAATTCATCTCCCATGAATTCAATAAATTTTGCATTGAAAGGGGAATCAAAAGACAAGTATCAGCCCCTGGGACTCCTGAGAAAAATGGAATAGCTGAAAGAAGGAACAGATCTATCATGGACTATGCAAGAACCCTAATGATTGAAAAGAGCATTGCTATCAAATACTAGAAGGAAGCTATCAACACTACAATTCATACCTTGAACCGAGTATAGCTGAAGAAAGACTCATTCAAAACCCCTTATGAGTTATGGTATGGCTATAAACCCAATTTAAGTTACCTAAAAGTATTTGGAAGCAAATGTTACATTTTGAAAGAATCTAGAAAAGGCAAATTTGATGTGAAAGGTGATGAAGGAATATTTTTGGGATATTCTTGCAAGAGTAAAGCATGTAGATGTTTGAATTTGTTTACTCACAAAGTCATAGAAAGTGCATATGTGAAAGTTGATGAGTTTGTAGAAAGAACTGAAGAAAAAAGAAAAAGGGAACTAGAAGACTATAGGAGATTTGTTTTCATTAGACCTGATACAATGCTAGATACACCTATCAATTAGGAATCTTCTACTCCTAAATCTTTAGTAATCGAGTTGCAGGAAGATCAAACCGAGTTGAAAGAAACTGAGTCACATTCTAATGCTACCAAGCCAATACCTACTGAGTCTAAGGACCTAAGCAATAGACATAATAGTCAAAACTTGAAGTTGAAGTACAAGAGGATGAGAATGAAAAGTGTTCAAAAGGCAAGGAACCTATATTAGCTAAGTATGTTAGGAGACATCATGCACCAAATCAGATCATTAGAGATAAATTTGAAGGAAATGTGACAAGAAGTAAGTTGAAAGGTACTTGTTTACTTGCTAATTTTGAACCTAGAAGTGTCAAAGATGTGTTAGAAAATGAGAGTTGTATTGAGGCCATAAATGAAGAGATAGAGAAGATAGAGAAAAAAAAATGGACTCATGTGCCTAGGCCTAAAGACAAAAATGTGATTGGAACGAAGTGGGTATTTAGAAATAAGATGAATGAAGATGGTAAGGTATCAAGGAACAAATCTAGACTAGTATGGAAAGGATATTCTCAAGAAGAAGGAATAGACTATGGAGAGACTTTTTCTCTTGTTGCAAGATTAGAAGGTGTGGGGACCCTACTTTCATATGTTGCATACAAAGGATTTAAAGTTTATCAGATGGATGTCAAGTCAACATTTCACAATGATATACTAGATGAGGAGGTGTACATTGAGTAGCCTAAAGGTTTTGTTGATCTAGAAAAAAATGACATGGTCTACAAATTACACAAAGCATTGTATGGTCTAAAAAAAGCCCCTAGAGCATGGTATGAAAGACTGCATAACTATCTTATTCAAATTGGTTTTCAAAGAACTAATGATAATAGTAGCTTGTATATCAAGGAAGGACTAGATAATAAGATTTTTTTGGTATAAATATTTGTGGATGATACTTTGTTCATATGAAATAATGATCTTTGCAAAGAATTTTTAGAGAAAATGAACAAGGAATTTGAAATGTCAATGTTTGGTGAGATTAAATTCTTTGTTGGTCTTCAAATTCAGCAAAGTAAGAATGACATCTACATCACTCAATCTAAATACATGAAGGAGAGATTGAAAATTTTTGGTATGGAAGACTACAAACTAATTGGAACTCCTATGTGTACTAAATAGAAACTTACAAAGGATGATGAATCAAATGAGGTAGATCAGACATTGTATAGATCTATGATTGTAAAGTTGTAGTATGTAGTGCATACAAGACCAGATATTGCCCTTGTAGTTGGTATTGTAGCAAGATTTTCAGCAAAACCAAGAGAAAATCACTTGATGGCAATCAAAAAAGTCATGAGATATTTGAAAGGCATTGAAGATTATGGATTATGGTACAAATTTGGAGGTAATCTAGATTTGAAAGTGTTTATTGATGTAGATTGGGTAGGAAACATTGATGATAGAAAGAGTACAAGTGGAGGAGTTTTCTTTCTTGGAAAGAGGTTGGTTTCTTGGACAAGTAAAAAGGAAAATTGTACATCCCAATCCATAGTAGAAATAGAATATGTTGTAGTAGCAGTAAACTATTTTAATATTGTTTGGTTCAAATAGTTATTGAAAGGTATCAAGGAAGAAATCAAAGAACCTATTGTTATGTTTTGTGACAATACAAGTGCAATTAACATATCCAAAAATCCAATGATGCATTAAAAAACAAAGAACATTGCAATAAAGTATCACTTTTTCAGAGAATTGGTGTAGGGTAAGGAGATCAAATTGGAATATGTCCATACAAAGGAATCAATTGCTGACATATTCACAAAGTCTTTACTTAAGGATGCATTCTTGTATCTAAGAGGTATGTTAGGGGTCATTCCCCTATTTGAAGCTCACTAAAATGAAGTTTTAGTGATGCATCAACAGGTATCAAGTTGAAAATTTTTTAGTTGATGCAAAATAATCATAGAAATATAGAATATGAATCTGTACATAAGGTACATTGCTATTCATTTGGTTTGTATTGTCTTTGGCATGTGTTGTCAAAGAGGGAGAGTTTACTATCATATCTTTCTAAAATTTGAATCTATTTATGAAGAGTTTGATCTTTGTATAGAAGCTATGTAATTCCTTCACAGAGGGAGATTACTACATTCGAGGAATTTTTGGAATGAAATGTAAGAGTGAGAAGCATTGTGTCAGAAAAAAGACTTGTTTTCAAATTTCATTTTGCTATGACATGTTGTGTTGCCATCAATGCCAAAGAGGGAGATTGTTGGATATAATGGTTCAATTGTGTGTTGTCTTTAATGTTACACAAATGTCATATTAGTCATTAGATAGAGTCTGCCAAGCTCAGTTGGTCAGCAAGGCAAAAGGATAGATTCTATCGAGCTTAGAAGGTTAGCAAAGTGGATTACAGAGTCTATCAAGCATTTATGGAGGTTACATTATGGAGACAATTTCTATCGAGCTCACTTGGGCATTGAAGACTTCTGTGGTAGAAATCAATTTATACTGAGCTCACTCAGATGCTGAAAACTTTTGTGGTAAAAATTAGTTTCTACCAATCTAGCAAGGTCAGCAAAGGAAAGTCAGTTCTTCTCGAGTTCACTCAGTCTCCAAAGGATTTTGTAGAGTTTGTAGTGTTTACTGAGCTTCAAATGGTTAACACTGGAAATCATTTTTTTAGCAGTGTTTACCAAGCAGGGTGGGCCAATGAAGGATTTCATTGTTTTGGGAAATAAATTTTATTTGTTTAATACAATGTTTGTAGCTGAATGATGTATGGTTTATTGGTAAATGTAACTTGCAAATGAGCTAACTTGACAATTTGTAGTGTATAAATAAAAGGTCAAATTGTGGATTCTAATTGTAAGGAATGAGCATACAATGAATTGATTATGAGAAGAGGAAGTATAAGTGAATTTTGAAGAAGGATTAGATATCCTTGAGGAGAAGTAGAGTTGTATTCAATTAGTGAGGATCTATTGAAGCAGAGTAGAGATCTGTATTAGTAAAGATCAGTTGCATCTCATTTAGGTCACTTATCGTTACTTTCTCACTATTGTAGTAGTAATTCTTAAATCTCTTAATAGAGTTGAACTAACAACCATTTTGTAAATCCTCTAACAAGGTGGATAGTTCTATTGAATTATTCTAAAGTCCTCTAGCAAGGCCACTCCTAGTAGGGTGATTAAATCCTCTAATAGGATCATACCTAACAATGTGTTTTGTAACTTTTAACAAGGTTGGCTCCTAATAGGGCTCACTTCAAAAGAGTGAAAATTGGTAGCTAGTTACTTGGTGGCTTTTCCCATATTGGGTTTCCATGTTAAATCTAGTGTCTCTTGTGTTCACATTGTTTACTTTTGCATGCATGTTAATAATTATGAATGCTTAAGGTTCAGTAACAAGTTAATCTATTGAGTTACAACATTTTTCTGTGTAACTACCGAGTGACACTAGTAATTAAATTTTAAGACATCTAAGGGATATGTGGATTTTTTTTGTGGTAAATGATTCACCACACCCCCACCCCCCCCCCCCCTCATAGTTAGTCCATCTATAATTCCAATAGGGACCCCTTATGGTATACATATAGATAATTAAGATACACATTTATCTTAAGAGGACCTAGTGAGTCTTACAAGGCCATTATGTGTGTTATAGATTCTAATAGGTCCTAATGCATATTGATAGTGGACATAATAGGCATAATTAGGTAATAACTAGTCTTATATTACTCAACAAAACATTGGGACCCCTTATGGTACACATATACGTAATTATGATACATGTTTTCCTTAAGGGGACCTAGTGAGTTCTATTAGTTATGTGTGTTATAGGTTCTAATAGGTCCTAATGCATCTTAATAGGACATAATAGGTGTCATTAATTAATTATGACTCTTATATTACTCAATGTCATAAGGGACCTGATGAAGGGAACTCCCCTTACACATAGAAATAGAGAACCACATAATTTTTGCAAGAATAGAAAATGGAATTCTTATTACCACCACAAATGTGGAATTACATATTTTTAGAAATATAATATGAAAAGTCACACAGGAAAATTCTTTTCAATATTCTTAAACACAAAGCCACAAAATACTGCCTAGAAATGTCTAGACATCACTATCTGCCTTCCTTATATAGGAAATTTTTCACCACTTGGGAAGGTTCTAGAAATTAACCCTAAAACTTGAGGCCAAAAAACCCAAATTTATTATTATTTTCTTCTTTATAACATAGGGTCAATCCTAACTATACTTTTAGGTATCTCAACTTTTAGAGGCCATACCTTTTAAATCATATGTTCAGTTTTTAAGTATAAGTACTTTTTAGAATTATTATTTCCTAATCTACATTACTTGACATGTGGAGGCCCTACTAAATCCAGGTTAGACCTAATGCCAGAGCCTCTAAGGCCTCCAAAATATGCTATAATTTCTTTTCTTTTTGCATATTGATTCTTCTTTGGCTATTTACTTTCCAAGAGCATATATTTGACCTTTCCATTTTCACTTGATCTACTTGCTTTCTTTGGCTACATGGCTTGACATATCAATGCTCATCCCATGTATTGATGTTATTTATCTTTCTCCTAATACTCATTTTTTTTGCTAAATGATTGTGGATTTAGGATCTACTATCTATTTGTGCTTCATTCTTTATTGTAAGATCGATCTATATATTTCTTTCTTGGCTTATTTATTCTTTTAAATAATGTGTTCCCAAATCAATCACACATTAGTCAAAGAGGGGAGAATATATTCACCTAAAAATTGTCATCTAGACCATGAGCCCCCTTTCTATCTTTTTTCTTGGTTATCCTTCACTTATCTTTGATCAAATCATCAAGTTTTAGTATTTATTTAATTATAACCTATGGTTTTACCACTTTGTCCTAAGTCTTTTATTTAACTAAAATAAATTTTCCTCTTTTAACTAAATAAAATTCCCCCAAATCCTTCTTATCCTAAGTGTGCACATGGAAAACATTATTCCTATTTTAAAAATAAAATAAAATGAATTTTGTTTGACATGAGGGGCACACTTTTATATGTGAGAGGAGTATTTACTTTTAAAATAACTTTAACTTTCCTCCACACATCTTTTTCATCTTAAAGTCAACCGTTGATCTTGCTTATGGGAGATGGTTATGCACATGGATCACTCAACATGCATTCTCCACCCTTGATTATGCCTCATTTTTGTCTTAATCTCTATCATCCATTTATCTTTAAAAGGAGCTACTCTCCTCATTCTAAATCTTACACTCTCACACTATTGTTATGCTACAAGTTTTTTTGGTGACTTTGGAGCTTTTAAAGAACTTGGAGCATTCTTGCATTTTCATTCTCATACTTGTGTCATGGCTTACATGCATGTATCTTAGTTATATTTATGCTCTAGATTAGATGACATAGCTTAGCTAGGTGGTTTTGTAACTCTTCATGTTTTTTATCTTAGGCTTGCATCTCATTCTAGTTTACTTGCCTTATTGCATTGCATATTGATTCTTGGATACTAGAATTCTTGCTCTTATCCTTGAATCTCATGTTTTATGTTGCACTTTGCAAGGTTTTCACAAGCTAGGTTCATTTGAGAACCACGATCTCATAGATCTCACATGTCATAGATAGCAAGCTATAAGATGCCTCTCAAGTCTCTCCCTCCATGAGATTCTTTGGGAATAAGAGTTTATAGAACTATGTCCATATTTTTTACATACAATATTCACAATAGAACATACACACAATAGTACACTAGTACTATAAAAAACTATGTGAATTTGATATTGCACCAAATCATTTTTTTAACACTTTGACTTACATAGCATGTATGCACTATATAGCATACATGCTATTTATCATGTGTGATTTGTACATTAGAATTGACCAAGTTAAAGGTTTGGATTTGTCTTGGTGATCCAACCAAAAGGCTTGGAATATTTAAACATGTTTGAAACATACTTTCTAGTAAACCTATAAAAAAATCACAATTTCTTGTGTAATCCCCATTAGGTTTGTCATGGTTCAATAATGATATACTAGATGAGATGATATCATAAATATCTTTGTTAGCTATCTAACCATGTAAATTATTTTTAATTTTGATGATGTTTATATTTTCATCTCTAATTTCTTTTCTATGTATGTCCATTTTTTGTTAGAAAAAAATGTGGACTATTTTGGGCCTAGATTTAAGCTCATTCATGAAGTTTTGAAATAAGTTACTTTTTAAGAAAATATACTTCATTATACCCACTTTAAAAAATAGAATTATTTTCACTTAGTTTTCAATGGAGAACACACAAATTTCACATATTCATGATGTGTCCATTTAGAAAATTATATAGTCATAAATAAACTAGTAGAAAAATAAGGGAAACACTATGTGGTGTTAACTAACATATCACCCATGAGATTGAAAAGTTTAAGAAAAAGTTAATATTTTAAGGGGAGCACATTGGACACTATGTTATGTCTTTTCACAAAAGATAGGACCACTTTTTGTGCTCCTCTTTTTGAGGACCTTAAACTCTACAATTTTCAAAAAGTATTAGTAGTTTAGAAACTAGATTTAGAGAACTTCAACTCTTATTCTTGTCACATCTTAAAATTTTAAGTTTGTGTATCTTGAATTCCTCATTGAAGTTTAAAGTTTTCTTATTGTAGAGAAAAATGGTAGCTTATACCCCCTTTTTCTTCCCCTATCTTTTTCTATATACCCTTGTGAGAAAAATGAAATTAAAAGTAATTCATATCAAACTTCTATTTGTTCTCTTTATATTCAAGTATGGATGACCCAATTCATTCTAAAATTGCAATTAAACAATAAACATGGATGCATGTAAAGGATAAAGTAATAGATGTTATAGAAAAGAACCAAATAGGGGAATTAATGAATCTTTGACAAGAAAAATAAATGAATAGATTAAATTAGAATTATAAATTCAAGTTGAGTGTAAAATCAAAAGGTAAGTTTGTATAAAAAGGTTATTCATAATAACTTGGGTAGACTAAAATGAGATATTTGCACTAGTGGATTGCTTAAACACTATGAAGACTATATCAGCCATAAGAGCTCAAAAATAATGGACAGTGTATGAAATGAATAAAAAAATAAAATTTCTTAATGACATTCTAGAAGAAGAGGATTATGCAGAGAAACCACCTAGGTATAAGATTTTGGGATAAGAAGACAAGGTCTAAAAACCCAAAAAAGCACTATGTAGACTCGAACAAGCTCCAAAAGCATGCCATAGAAGAACTGATAGTTTTCATTTATAAAATGGCTTAAAAAGGTGCAATAGTGAGCCTACATTATATACCAACATGAATAACCAACATATGTTCAAAATTATTTTATTGTATGTAGATGACTTGATATTCATTCATAATTTCTCAATTTACATGTCCAATGTAGACATAAAAGTTGAATTTGAGATGATTGATTTAGGTTTAATGGAGTGCATAGTGTTGATATCTCTATTTTTTTGTCTATTAGTGTCAACCACTTAGTCATATATAAGGAAGAGTTAGGTGGTCATCATTGTGATTGAGTTACTCTATATAGGCGAAGTCATGTATTTGTAAAGACTTGTCAATAATCTTATATATGCTAAGCTCTATAGGAGCTGAGAAAGTATTTGGTCACTAAGTATTCCTATGCAAACTAAGTTTCATGAATGCTAAGAAGATAGAGAATATGGATTCTGAGTCATGCAAAAGGTACCAAGCTAGTTGAGGTTGAGTATCAGTAGGAAGAATAAATATTATTGAGTATTTGAGATAGTTTTTGCTAAGGAACACAGTTTGAATAAAAATTTCTAAAATGACACAAACCTAGGGGTAATCCATTTTGAGTTTCCATGTAAATAACATTTAATGATCATAGAGTTTGTTACAAAGGTTGATACACATTTTGACATGGATCATTGATCCCTATAAAGGAGGGACAACCAATAAGATGAAGAGGCTCAAAGGAAAATATCTAGATCATTGATCTTATCATAGAAGACTCTATAGATGCATTTAAAAAGGGAAGATCAAAACCCTATTCAATAATTAAATAGTGTATGCACAAAGAGAAGTGAATTTTTGTATGTGAAGGAGTTAGGTTTTGGAGGCTGCAAGGAAAAGTCATGAAATAATAGTGCAGCAACCAGATAATGGAGTGAAGAGAAGAATAAAGATATATTATATAGGAGAACATATTGAGGATTGGAAGGAGTAGATCCATGATAAAAATTGATAGTATAGACTGAAGGATTAGATATTGAATCATTTTGGTGAAGTGAATTAGGGTAAATCTCTTAATAGAGTAGTCCTAATAGGGCTAAGTAAATATCTTAACAAATTTCTTACTTTATTGTAATTGTTAAATCCTTTAATCAAGGTATATCTAATAGTTTTCTAAAGAAATTAAAAGGGAAGACCTCTCACAAGGTGGCTCATCAAAAGTGATCAAATTTTTAGCCCTAACTAGTAAACTTTGTTACTGTAGTACTAAAGATTTGTGGGTGTCATCCCCATCCTAGTTTTACCTTCACCGTGGAGGGTTTCTAGGTTACCAAAATCTTATGTGTTATGTGTTTAAATTTTAATGTTGATGGATGTGATACATAGTTATATCTATTTCAACATTTGAAGTTATGAGTTATATTATGTATGATCTAGACTTAAATGGATTGTATGGTGATTAGAACTAAGTTTCTTTGAAGGTTAAACTTTTTTGTGATAATGATTCACCCTCCCACTCTCATTATTTCACCTTCCCATTAAACTTCCAACTATTCATATCATAGATGAGTTCTCTTGGAAGAAGATTAATAGCTTGAGAGTTTAGATCTTGGATATGGATGCTTACAAATTGGGAAAGATTATTGAGAATCAAATGATTGACATCCAACTCATACTACAACAACATGAGATAGCAAGAGAGGAGTTAAGAAAACCCTCAAAGAAAAGAAAGGATATGGCCTTTCAACAAAATGAAACTCTCTATATAGAAGTAAATACCAAAGCACTATTTGACAATGGAAGTTCCATTGAAAGTGGTACAAAAATATTAGATCTACTAGAGAAGAACAACACTTGGAATGAAGAATTCAAAGGTTTTAAGATAGAACATGCAATTCAATTTGTAAGGTTATGTGAGTTGAGTAAACAAAAGAACGATGAAGAAGACAAAACTATGGCTAATGAAGACAAAGACAAATGGCTATCAAACTTGAAGAAATATCACCTAATGTGAAAAAGATCACAAGAACTCAATTAAACGTGATGAATCAGTTGATACTTGCAAGTCAAGAACTAAATAGAAAGGACATGGAGATTACAAATTTGAAATCACAATGTGATCAACTAAGGAATGAGTTAAGATCTAAGAAGGAACTCTTGGGAAGGATGAACAAACCCAGTTAACCAATAAGATATTATGAAAAAATAATGAGATCAAAAAGGACACCTAGTGACACCTCTAGATTATGACATCCCAAGTATTTTTCATGTACTAAAGAAGGAGAGTCATCCAGAGTGGAGAGAAAAGGACTGAAAAAATAAAAAGGAAAACCTACATGCTATCATTGCAGTAAACTTGGAGACACAACAAACATTTATAGAAGCAAGAATGGTATGCAAAACCCTAAACCTAAATTTGTTGATAACTACTTTAATTGCAAGAAACAAGGTCATAATTAACATTAATGTAGGTCAAAATTTAGTAATAAACCTAATGCACCTAGATTTGGGGGATATCAATATAATTGTCAAAAATATGGACATAGAGCACATGAATGCAAATCATAGGTAAAATTTTACTAGACAACTAAAAGATAAGAAAATACACCTAAGATAGGTAACTATTACAACTAGGATTACAATACATGGTATAATTTTCCTTGTTGTGGAGAATATGGTCACATTCCAAGAAACTGCATGAAAACATATCTTAGAGAATATTACAAGAAATAGTTAAATGGAAGCATAGTTTGCTTTAGTTGTTATAAAATTGGTCGTGTGAGAAAGATTTGCAAGTCCCTAGCACCTACACCAAAGAGTGAAAACACCAAGAGAAAATGCAAAGTGGATGTAGAATAAACAAAGAAGAAGATGAATCAAACCTGGAAGAAGAAGGTAGAAGCAGGAAGTAGTGGAACAAGAAAAGCTAAGATCACCCAATCCAATGGAAAAGGTGATAAAACCACCTCAAATTAATCAAGAAAGGTATGTAAGGAATTGCATATTTAAAATAACTTACCCTACATCAGTTCCTAACATAAATTATGCCAAAGTTCATATCTGCAAAGGACAAGATGCATTAGAACATATTTATGGAAACAATAGTATAATGGAACAATTTACATTGTTGGATGTTGATCATCACAAATACTATCTATATTGACCAAGCATTGCAATACAGACTGAGTACACACAATGAACAAATTGATGTATAGATCGAGTTAGATGGCATTGCTTGAGTTGTACTATAGAGATTGAGTTAGAAGTGTAATGATGATCAAGATAGCTGAATTCCACGTAACTAAATACATGGAATTTATGAGAGCCCTAATTTTAATGAATAAAGGTATGTATCAAAAAATTGAAAGAATTTTACACACCTTGCATTCAGATTTTGTGATCTTAAGGCAATTTGAGCAATTTGTGAAGTGATTTCTAATAGGATTAAAAGTGAATTTGTTGTTGAAAAGTGATTGAGTGATGATTACCAATTATGTTGAGTTGTTTAGAAAGAATTTTTCTAAAACCATAATGAAAAAATAGTATTTAGATCATCATCATCTATGAAGAATCAAGGGGAAGAAGTAAATAATGTAAATTGGTGAAGAGTGACACTTGTCCTTCACCTAAATATCATTCTATTCCTAAAATTTCTATGAAAGGAGATTCAATAGGAGATTTATCATTGATACCACCTAGGGTTATCATCATACATGATGTTAGAAGTTGTTACATGTGCAAAATTGGTGAAGTGGGAGATTATTAAATTAGATTGGCATACTAGAAGTTGTGTGATAAAGGAACACTGAAGGATGAATTCAAGACTATTGAGAGGAAACGGTTAATGTTTTCCCTAGATTTTTTGAGAAATTTAAAGATTGAATGGATCAAGGCTATGCTAAGATAAATTCATGACATGGAGTTATGGCTAGAGAATGGATTGGTCAAAATCATGATGAAGATCATTCTACATGTTGTCACATGGTACCCAACATTTGATAAAAAGAATACCATGTGATGCCAGAGTAAAGAAGGAATTGAGGCAAATACCAAGGCTAAGTCGAACATATGTGGCATGTCTATTTCAAACATTGATGATCCACTTATGAGTTTGTAGTGAGAGTGATTGTACATAAATTATATTAAACAAGTTGATTGAACAATGTGCCATGTATGGTAGTAGATCAAACTTGGAAGATTGTAATGAAAGATCTTGAATATGATCTTGTCGAGCTCCAAAGGTTGTAATAGGATAAGCCCTTTGGAAAGTATGAGGAAGAAAAAGAAAGAATAATAGTAGATGTCAAGATTATTTCTACTGACAAAAAGAGGAAGAAAATGATAAAAGACTTAGAAGGGAAACTAGGCACACAAATTGGAAGTGAAGGACTATCAATGATCACACAAGGACTTGGAGAATGTCAAGTGAGTGATGATAATGCAGAGGAAGAAGAAGAGAGTGTAGAAAAATAAGGTAACACCTTAGCACTTATCACCTCATTCATAAAGAAGGCTAAGATAGTCAGAATAATAGAGCCTAAGGTGAAGAGGAATGCAAAGAAAGTAATATGTATGCCCCTTTGACCTCCTGAACCACACATACTAAGAACTAGAGAAGAAGAAACAACTAGTGTTGTGCCACCTTTAAAAAATGGTGTTGAAAGAATCACTAAACCAAGTGAAGATTATAGTGGTACAAGAGTAGTAAAGAGGAAATGCTAGCCACCAAATGTTCGACAAATAGAAGAAAATCAATAACACAAAAGGAAGAAGAAGAAGGTGTAGTGAAGACTCAATCTAATGAACCAGGTCAATACTAAGTCAATGTTCACATAAAGCCTTGTTAGTTGTGTGTAGAGTCGCCTAATTCCTTTCCCAAGGATCTCCTTCAAACCTCCCTCTACCTATATTTTTTTGAAGTCTTCCCCTCATCACTTTTTCCTTCTCCGCTCCTTGAAGTTGTTCTCACAAGCTTTCGCGGTTGTATTCCCCTTTCTTTGAACCACTTTGAATCTTAACTCAAAGTAGTTTGAAGTAGTTCAACCTAAGATTTTCATACTAATGCTTCTTCCTTTGGCAGGAAGTTCTCTTTATGTGGTGGCCTTCATTGAAGCACTTCAAACCACTTTGAGTTTCAGTTCAAAGCAGTTCAAAGTAGTTCTTGATCAGAACGGATGGCGATAATTTGTTTCTAAAATATGGCATACTGCCTTTCCACAATCAATTAAGGCTCGTGTTAGACATCAAAAATCAAAAGATTTTTTTCTTTTTCTAAGGACGAAGTCATCATCATTAGGAGTGGGAGAAAAGATCTTCCACTTGAAGGATGATCGAATATTGTATAAAATCAATCATTCTTGATTTATGTGAAAAGGGAAATCATTAAATGAAAAACTCATGCTACAATGTTTCAAACATGACAAAGTTCATATGAGGTGATATGTCATCATGTCCATTAATGATCCAGTACTTTCGCATGTAGATCTTTCCTTTAATAAAATCATTTAGTAGCTCAGTAAACTACTTTGTAATAGAGAAGGAGCTGTTAAGGAAGGTAGAGGAAGTCATTTGGTTTTCAACATAAAGCAGGTGAGAATTTAGACATCTTTGTTTTGTTCTGCAAATTTGTTGTTTTCAAAAGGATTGTCCAGCAAAAGTTTTGCTTGTTTTGTTGAAAATGAAGTTAGTCTTGCACTTTTTCAGCAATGCTTCTAGCCTAGAATGTAAGAGACCAGTGATCTATGGTACAAATTTAGAAGGGGTAAATGTGGGAAAGATGCAAACAATTTTTCTTGAGAATACTAGAGAGGTTAAGGGGTGCATGGAAGTGTTAACAAGTGGGTTGATTGAAGCCGCTGCCTTTCCTCCTACTTTCGTAAGCCTCGAACTTCTGCAACTTTGCATTGACCATTACGATGTTAAGATTAGAAGCATAATAGATGTGAATGGCAATACAATACTTTCTATCTCAAGAGAAACCATTTCATCTATTTTACGATTAATAGCAAATACCTTTGCCGCATTTTCACCCACTCATGCTTTGGCTGAATACCAGGAAACCCCTAACGTTTTCCAAAACACCCTTGCCAGAAAATGGACCGAAGTTAACTATGGAGGTGGGTCTAGGCTACCCAAAGTCATTAAAAAAGATCACATGAAACCCCATATACATGACCTGGTTGTATTATTGCACAGGGTGAAGGGTTCAATTGATGTGTATTTGTTTGAAGAATGGATGTATATATATATTGAAATTATCTTGAAAGGCGAGAAATGGATGGATTGGGAAAAAATCAATGCCAATTCCTTGAGGAACCAACTCAAAAGGGCCAAAGAATCTTGTGAGGATTTATATATGGCTTCATATTTGACTTATTGTATTGCCTGTACATGTGATCTCACTATCCTTCCACATGGGGTATGGAACGAAGAAATAACTATTTTCCAGTATTGTCCTTTGTTGTAGAAAGACCGAGTTTTAGAAGATTTTTGTAAGGTGCATGATGTAGTGTATGGAAGTGTTTATTTGACTCTAAAGTGTGTTCAGGCGGCACAAATTTATTTTGAGGCACAGAAGCTAGTTCAACAATATGGGAGTCATTTCATTCAATTTCCCAGGTTCACATATTTAAGAGTTGGAGGCATTGAGGATGAACCTATGAAATTATCCCGATATGCTCTTGATTGTTTCATTTTAGCTGAATTATGCAGACAAATTTTCTCAGTCATTAAAGATAACCTTCCTCAGGAGAATTGGGAAATAGCTTTCCCTATCGTACTGGACTCCTTAGTCTGTGCTAACATTTATAATGCTTCCATCATTGGAAACAATTTGTTGGGATTCAATCTTGGTTTCTACCACAGTAGGAGAAACTTTGATAGTAGGGGATATGTAGCCCTAACCCTTGGCCTTGAAGTAAATCTTTTGGACACACCTCATTTAGAAGATCTATGGAGAGACTGTGGAAATGAAGAAGAGGTTTTGAAGAAAGACCATTCTAGATTAACCGTACAACAAATCAATTCGTTCAGATTGAACTTCAAAACACAAGGAATTATTGAAGACAATTCATACTTAATTGAACCTGTTTGGGAAGAATCAAATGAGGCAAAGTTTCTAGCAGTAGAATAGACAAAGAGGAGGAAGATGATATTAATTTGAGAGATAGATCCATATTGATCTATATAGATGACGTGCTACAGAGGAAAAAAGGAGGAAATATCAATGAGTCTTCTCCTAGGGCAATTTCTTCCCCAAGATCACTTCAATCTAACATTCCAATTTCTCATATTGTAGGGGACACACCGATTCTAGAAAAGAAACTAAGGTTCTCTCCCCATTCACAAGCTACGGCTCCTAGGATGAGATCCCAATCCAAATTCAAAGCCTCAAAGAAGCCTAGTGTTCAGAAATAGAAGATGACATCTCAGGGGCAAAGTTTGGATGATAAATTTGTTTCCCCTGACGAAGTAGATGGTGAAGTCCAGTTCATTGAAGCCTCAATAGTAGATCAGCCTAAATTCTTAACTCCAACTCAGGACACTCAGGTAACATCAACCACTTCCTCTATCCCTTCGTGGTTGTCAAATTCAATCAACAAGAAATGGAGTCTGCAACCGGTATCCACACCAGTAAAGGACATAGTCACTAGATATGCCGCCAGAGGTTCTAAGACAAAGAAAATAAAAATGGATGCTTGTCTCACCAAAAACCCAGTGACAGGAAAAATCATAGCAGAGGTGGCCACTTATAAACAAAAGAAAGAAACTAGGGAGATCGAGGATGAAGGGTTCCAAGTTACTTCTTTTGAATTAGGTTCTATAAATAGGAGTACTGACAACAATTTCTTTAAGTTCTCTACTGACCACATGCTCACACAATCAAAGAGAGATTCCAAGGAAAAGAAAGAGCTAAAGGAAATGGTGGTGACGATGGTTGCATATATCGATTCTCTGATCAAACTAGGTGATTCTCCTATGATTTAGGTTCCACAACCTTTTGACCCCAACTCTGTTGAGAGTCAGCAATTGATGAAACAGATGCAGAAGGGAAAATTGTTAACTGATGCTATGACTAACTGGCCGAATAACATAATAAATCAAGGAAATAAATTCATTTTTGAAGTTTTCAGCATCTACTCCGAAGGTGAAATGCTTCTAGGGGAGATTCAAACCTTGATCCCAATATGGGAAACAGAATTAGCACGCAGTCAAGCTATGGTTCTACAAGTCTCAGAGGTTAAAAATTTCGAGGTTCCCAAATTCCTAAGTGAAAATCCTATGAAGGCCATGGACCCCTGCATACTTTTCATTCTAAAGAACAATATGTGTTGGAAAGAGTCCATTTACAAAGAGACCATCAAAGAAATACAAAGCATCGAAAGTAAAATCACTGGAATGCACAAGGAGCTAGTAAAGGACATAAATATTGTCAATCCTACGGGCATTTTACAATTCGAGGAAGGGAATATGGACACTAAAACGTTAATCAAGAGTTTCACCAGGGCAGTAGAACAAATTAGGGATGAAGAATCGTCGAAGGTCGATGATTTCACCTCCTTGGCAAGCATTGAATCTATGTTGCACCTTAATGAGAGCTTGATGCCACATCAGAACCAAAAGGTAAAAGAGTATAAGTGGCAGAAAGACGCATGCAAAGCCTGGGTGATGAGCTTAAAGAACCCATACTCCCATGCTAGGCAGGAATTTGTATCCACATTTCAGAGTTGGAAGCTAGTGCATCAAACCATTGGAGGAGAGGAGAAAACTGATGCGGATATCAGGAGTTGAATGGTCATCGGTTGGGGCTTTTCTTTTTGATAACTGTTTTCTAGTTTTATAACTGTTTCTTGTACCAATTCGATAGGGCTATGTTTTAATGGAAGCCCTTCGGGTTTGAAAAACTATAAATGTTGGGGCATTGAACTGTGTTTTTTTTTTAAGGAGGGGATATAGAAAATAGAGATTAGATAGCAATATTTTAACATAGATTTGATTTGGATAATAGTATTTTGGGAACCAGTATATGAATATTTTGGCTTTCAAGGATATGGTGCATTAAAGTTTGAATATACATATATGGAGAATTTTGAATTATGCTTTGAAACTTTGTGTTCAAAGTGTTGAATTATCATTACTTTGTGAATGTGATTCGACATTTCAAAAATCCCAAACTGTTGTTGTTTGATTGTAAGTTCTTTAAAGGTTTTTATTTCATTCATTGTTAATGATACATGTTAAAATTTAAGTGGAAGTTCATTCTTTGAAGTGAATTTTCTTCTATACATTAGTTCAACCTGTTCATCTATGAGCGGTTCCTTTTTTTTATATAATTACCTCACTACCCAGGAGTAGCTGAGAGATCTTTATGCACTTTGGGAAAAGTGTGAAAATGATTTCAATTTTATTTCAAATCTAATAAGGGAGCTACACCTTTAGAAATTCAGAGAGGAAGTGTAAAGTAAGATAAGAGTGGTTCCTCAAATGTAGTGAATGATTTTGTTCTTTGTGATATTTGGGTATAGAGTTAATTTGGTAAACCAATTAAAAGGACAAATCTGTTCACTAACAGATTTTTGGCGACTCCGCTGGGGAGAGTCCCTTTTTAAAAGAGCCTTAACCCTTAGATGCAATGTGTAAAAATGGTTCTTCCACATAACGAGGTGTTCCCTGTATTACAACCTAACCTCCAATTTGAAGATACTCAAGAAGACATAATCTTAGACTTGGCTGCAATGGCTTGGCGAGTACATAGGAGTGGTCAACAATACCAACAAGTGTTAGCGGTTCTTGAAAGAGAAGAGGAAAAAGTAGAATTGTTCAGAGGAGCGCCAGAAGTTCAAGCAGTGGCCATTGTGGATAGATTGGCCTAGGCACCTGCAAGGCCTTGAACTATAAGATAGAACTGGCTACTCGTAGATACACAAGAGAAGAAAGAGAAAAAGGAATTTTCGATGGAAACTTTGAGCCATTGAAAAACCTAAAATTTTTGCCAGATTTTAATGACCCCAAAAATAAATAGATCAGATCTCAAAGTAGACCTAATTCGCCATCCAAACCATCTCCTTTCTCATCGTTGGTACAATCTTTACTTTCGTTGAGTACTCTTGTTCCAGCCTACCTATCAATCCAACCCTTGCAAGTTATCCCACCTAACATGGCCGCTAATCAGCCTTGGGGGTAGAGTATAGGTCCACTAAATTTAGGTGTGAATCCTGCAGCACTCCTTAAAGGCCTTATTGAGATTCTACCCAAGTTTAGTGGAGATGGCAAGGTTTTGACAGATGATCATTTGAGTGCTTTTCATTCTACTTATGCTGTCATAAGTGTTCGTACACAAGAAGTTGCTGTGAGACTATTTGTGCAGACTTTGATCGATGTCGTTGCTGACTGGTTTAATCATTTTCCCGATCATTCCATTACTAGTTGGGATGATATGAAGAATTCTTTTGAAAATAGATTTAAAACCCCTGAAAATGAATGTTCTCTATTTTCTCAGCTCAGTCAAATGAAGAAAGACATGCATGAACCCATGAGGGAGTTTGTGGCTAAATTTAATAGGCTAGTCCAAAGAATTCCTACAACATCTAGGCCCAGTGCGAAAAATTAGAAGTCATTCTTTATTAATGCTATTCTGGCAGATATAAGTTTTCACCTCATTAAAGGTGCTTGTGTTGATTTAGATGCTGCTCAGAGATTGGCTATTCAATTGGAAGATGCATTCATTAATGCTGGTAAGTGGAAGAGAGATGTACATACTCCTAGAGCTGCTTCATCTTCTACCCCCATAGACCCAGTTTTGCAAAAGTTGATGAATGACATATCAATGATGAAGAGACAACATAACAAGATCCATAACCCATACCAAGCCCTTTACCAGGACATTCACAAATGACAACAACCTCAAAATTTTGGTAAAACACCCCTGTTAACTGCTCCTCAAACAAGATTACAAATTGAAGAAGCTCCAAAAGAAACAATGTGTTCATTTCATATGACTACAAATCATGATGAATGAGAATGCCCTGATTGGCTAAATTGTATCCAACTAGCAAAAAATGCTATTGCAGCATAACGAATGACCGAAAATGAGAGTATCGAGAAGGGAGACTTAGGTTCTTATTTCCTAGAGTATGAATCTGAATCTGAAAGAGGAGGCGATGTTTATACAATGCTCCAAGACCCTGCTTGCACCATCATGACTAGAGGCCAACGGAATCAGAAATTATATTCAGGAATTTCCCCTAATGTATCTGTAGACACCTAAAAACCTTTAGAAAATAGAGTATTTTTATTTTTTAAAAAATTCCTGATGACATCATCATTAATTAATTAATTAATTATTTAATTAATTAATTTATTTTTATGCCATTAAATCCCTTTATCTTAATTAAAAATATTTAATTAAGGAATCCCTCCCAAAAATGTTTAAATCTTATTTAAACATAATTTCCTTATTTATTAATTATTTAATTAATAAATTCACCAAAAAACCTAAAATAAATAAATAAATTATTTTTTGCCCAAAACTTGGCCAATTTCCTTAAGACCACTAACCTCTTCCAAAATCTTCTAATCCTTCTTTAATTTTAGTTAAAGGCTAATCCCATCATTTCCTACCCCTAATCCCAACTCAAAATATTTAATTAAGATTAAATATTAATCCTCATGTTTATTAAAAAAGTTTTAATAAATATCTCCTCAACCCAAACCCTTCAAATAAATAAAACTTTATTTATTTCCTAAAAATCTAATTTATCCTCATCCTAAGAAGTTCTAGACTCTTCTAGAAAGTCTTCATCCTCATCCTAGGAAATTCTAGACTATTCTAGAAAGTCTTTATCCTCATTCAAAGTCTAGACTCTTCTAGAAGATGTCTTTAAACCTAATCCTAATCCCCTCCTAACCTTGTCACATTCCCTAAACATGGGTTAAGACTTACTAACCCAAGCCAAAGTTAACAAATATCTCCTCCTTCACCCACCCTCATTAAATGCCATCCACTTGCCTATCCCTAAGCTAATCCTAAACCATCCTAATCCATCCTCTAATCATTTGCACAATCCCAAGCAAGCTTAAAACCCTCCTAATCAAGCCCAAGTCGAAATTGCTCTCATCTCCCTCAAAATATCTCAACCATAAAACTTTATGAAGCCCACTAGGCCATAAATGACTCTTCCAAGCCCTTTTATTGCTCTTACAAGCCATTATGAGGGTCTTTATGAAGATTTTATCCCTTTAGCCTCCTTTGTTGACTCATCCTTCCCCTTTCTTCCATCCTCTCACCATGTGACATGTGTCACTCCTTGATTGGCTATAAGGAAGCACAATCCATGTGCTCTCCTCTCATGCAATCTAAGCCCTCCATGAGCTTTTTCCCATCCTTGCATCTTAGCCCTCAATCCCTCAAGCCTCTTGCCTATAAACTGGATCCTTCCCCTTTGCAAAATAACACAATCCATGAAGTCATAATGCCATTTTAAGAAGCCATTTTACATCAAAACTATACACTCACACCCAAATTCCAACTCCATTTGAATCCCTTTTTGAAGCATAAAGCTTGATCATACATCCTATCTATTTAGACAAAGCTACTCAACAAGAGAGCTTCTCATTGAGAGAGCCCATTAATGGCTCATATTCTCTATTGAGAGCTCATCTTAGTCTATCTTGAAGTTTATGAATTTTGTTTAGTTTGTAGAAGCTTCATTTAAATTTGGTTTCTATTAGCATACTAACATTGCTCATATACATTTTGGCACGCCCGGTGGGACCCTGCATGGGTCATCTTCATTAGCTTTTTTAGTCAAGTTTTTTACGTCATTTGCTAATTTTGGCTAATTTTTCTTATTTTTGTGATTGGTAAGATTGTATAAATTGGTTTTGTAGGTCCACATGAGCATGAAAAAGACAAAGGAACTCATAATCTATCTCATAGTGTTTGCAGATTTTTCAAGCTTATAGGTGGACAAAGAACTTGGAATTCTTCTTCCTCTTCTTGTCTATATTCTTCTTATTCCATCTACTTCTTCTTCTTCTTCTTGTGGGAGATCTTGGCCATTTTTTTTGTAAGGAAGAAAAATCATACACACTTCTTTTTAGTGCTTAAAATGAACCTCCAAATCATACTTAAATCTATTAAAAAATTAAAAATTTGCAAAAAAGAAAAAACTTTTACCAAGTGAAACTAAACCAATCCAATCATTTGCATCCTTGCAACATCAAGGTTTTAGATGCATCCTTGCAACATCAAGGTTTTAGATGCATTCATGCAAAGTTAGGAACACTTCATTTTTGGGAATTTAAAAAGAACTTCAAGTTTCCATTTCAAAAGGTTCAAAATGAACACTAAGTTCACACTAAAATCTAAATCAAACTCAAAGCATCAATCAAGGATAAAATGAACCTCATTTGCAAATATTTTAAAGTTCTTTTAAAAATCTCATGAAAACTAAGAGTCCTAAATGGTTGCCAAAAAATTGTCCTAAAAGCTTTGTTATTTGTTCCAAACAAATGTCTTGTTGCAAAATCTTGAATTTTTCTTAGGTTTTTCATGCATCAAAACAATCTAGGAATATCATTTTTGGGCTTAAAATATGCAAACTAGAACACAAAATCTTGAATGAAGACCAAAGTCCAAAGATTCATTTTCACTTTTGAGTCCAAAATAATTTTGAATGATCTAAGGTTAAAACAAAGCACTTCAAAGTTCTTAAAACAACACACAAAATCTCAATCTTGAATGCTCAAAGAAAAAAAATTTGAATGTTTAATCACTTGTCTTTGAATGCATGTTGCTAAAATCACTCTTGAGTGCCATGGATTAAAATCAAGTTTTTTTTTTTTATGAATGCATGATTAAAACAAAAAATCCAATCTTGAATTCCATAGATCAAATAATCATCTTTTGGGGCATAAAAAGAATCCACATTTTTGAAATCTTCTAAGTTATAAAAACTAATAAAGATTCTTTGAGTAAGTTTGTAGTTGGACTCACCCTCTTTAATCGCCCATCAATTTAACCATTGGTTGCAATCTCAATGCCATCTATGGGGATGGGTCTACCTAAGAGGGTGTTAAGTGCTTCACAAAGATCAAACTCCACTCACTTGGGTCTTTAGTGGTTTTTCTAAGTTAGAAAATTCCTTGAATGTGCATTAATCTCACTCACACTTCAAGTTTGGGCACTAAAATTGAACAACTATTGACGTGGAGGGCCTCTGGGTCCGCGCTTGAAAAATTGAGTCTCACACATCTTTGCTTTGGGCTTAAAACAAAATCACACCAACTCTTGAATGCTTTAAAGGAAATTAATTGATACTTGACGTGGACGGCCTCCAGGCGTGTGAGTTTGCTTTTTTTGACCCTAACTCTTCTTCTTGTTTGCATTCTTCGATCGATTTACTTTTGTTGGTGCTTCAAGTTGGAATTGAACATTCTCTCTTAAACATGAGTGCTTGCAAAGTCTAGATCAGCACACATAAGAGTCAGTTGGTAAAAGAACAAGAGTGTTTTTTAGCCCAAGGTCATCCAAGTCTTCTCTCCCCTTGTCGTCTTTCAAGGCCATCTTGGGTGCATAAGATTAGGATCCAAAACCTTGTTTCTTTTTAGGAGGTTTTCTTGGGGATTTCATCACCCCTTGGGATGACCTCAACTCCAGCGTTCTGACAGAGTATAAAAATTGGGAGGTGAATCCAAAGACACCTCTCTTGGAGTCAAGATTTTGTCACTCAGGCTAAGCCTCAAGGAACTTTATACCCTTGAGAAGTGAAAGAGGAGAAGTGGGTTACCGCTCCTCTCGGCTGTGTGACATCTTTTTGGTTTCATCTACGGATTTGGGCCTCACGTACATTGCGTATATCGAGGACTCCCTAGCTATAACAAATTTCATCCTTGTAGAAAGCTTCCTAGGATGTTGGTGTGTTTGACATGCTTGCTCCAAAATTTTGCCTGCTTGTTTGTTCATAGCTTTTGAATGAATGTTTTCCAACTTTGGTCAAAATCCCAAAAAAGTAGAAATCTCCCAGCTCAAGGCATACTTAGCATAGTCACTACCTCATCAGAAAATCATCCAAGCTCCCCCACTGCAACCAAATCTATCTAGTTCCTTTCTTTAGAAAAATCCCAAATCCAAAGTCTCTCCAAATCATCCCCCCCAGCCAGCTAGCAACCCAATCCAAAATCACACCCAAGCCTTTAGAGAGTTGTTTTCATTCTACTAGAATTTGCTATCCAATCAATTCGACCAATCCACCAGCCTCACCAAGGTTATCCCTTTGACAGAGTTTTGTCTAGGGTAATCTAGCTTTGTCACTTGTTATCCCTCATCACCTTGAGCTAAAGGTTGGGATCCACAAGTGGTCAATCTTATGTCATGCCTATAGGATCATTAGTCTATCCTTAAGTTGACACAATCTCCACCAATATAGCACATAGGAAAGAAAAACTCTCACTTTTTGATAGCATGCCCTTGAAGTCTTCCATCCACAGGAAAGCCAAAAATCTCCAACCAATCCTCCTTAGGTCTGTCATATAGCTTTGACTCTCCCTAGGAAATCCTTCATCAGCCAATCCAAAATCTGTGCTTAATCCAAATCCAACCATGAGCTTCCGTGTTCATCCATATGCAAGACCCCATCCCCATTCGATTCAACATCAAAACATGAAATCCCAAACCTATCATGATGTGTTTGGTCGTATTGTCCTTGGTCCCGCCACCTCCTATTCCAATGATGATGAAAATCTTGTTGACTATGACAGGTATATTGAAAGCCTTAGAAACATTCCCCCAAGCATCCCACAAAATCCATGCATTCTTCCAAACTATCTAGTCATACCATCTGATATCCCAGCTTCTCCTCCATCACCCAATCAAACAAGCTTCCAATCTTCCACCCCCATCACACTAGTTATTCCTGTCAATCCACCTCCACCTCTGACACATAAGTCTCCAAGGAATCTCCTAGAGGAAATACAAGAAAAGCCGCCTCCAATAGTCGATAAGCCATGTCATCTAATCCAACCATGTGAAGTAGTCAGTGATGAAGCTTCCCCATCTATAATATCACCTCCATCTCCCATAGCTACCATCCCCATACCATCAATCAAATTGCTTAAAATCCTTCCACTTCCCACAAGCGTCAAAATCCCACCACCCATCGAATTGCTCCAAATCCCATCCACATCTCCTCCTCCAAGCATTATCCAAATCCCATATAATGAACCTCATGCATCCACTCCCATCCATTCTTGTCAAGATCTTGTCCAAAAGCATGTTGAAATACCCTCTGACAGAATAGCAGATCCCGACATCCCACTTATTCCCCTACATGATCCACTTTTACCATCCCCTCCATATCTAAATCCTACCATCTTACTTACTCCATCTCAAGATCCCTTTCCGTCAGCCCACCCAACTCAATATCCTATCCTCCCATCTCCTCTGCTTCATGATCATACATCTCCCATAATCCATGATGATAGATCCATCGAAAAAGAACTAATTATCATATCTGAAGCTCCAACTCCTTTAGCTAGTAATGGACTCACATCTTGTGTTCCAAATAATGAACATCATTTTGAAAAAAGAAATGAAAATGTATTTCTAGATGTTGGTATCCCCGCTATTCCTGCATGGTCCCAAGTCCTTCCATCTCTACCCCAAAGTTCCCATCCATCTTATTCCGCATCTATTTTGGGCCCTCATCCTACTGCTTATCTCCAACCCTCCATTTTGGGTCCATATATCCCTTATCTAAATCCCACACCCTTTCCATCCATTTTGGGTCCTTACTTACCTAATATGAATCCTTTATCCCCTCCATCTATTTTGGGACCTACACCTTCCCCGTTTCCATCTATTTTGGGCCCATATCCTTCCTTCCCTCCATCCATTTTGGGCAATTATATCCATCCATATCCTATGTTCCAATCTATCCTTCCATCTACTCAAATCCACCAGCTAGATCATCAAAGGAACTCACCCTTGAATCCCTTCCAACCTTTAAACCCTATCACTCCATCAATTATCCCTCCATCTCCTCCATGCTCTTGTTCCCATCCCATGGCTAATAGAAGCATATTGGATGCCAAAATACAAAAGCATAAATCCAAAAATCCACAAAAATCCAAGTCTCAACATGTCCCTTCTAAAATACATGTTCCAAACAAGAAACATTTAATCCCAATCAAAGAAAAAGTTAAGAGGCCACAAAAGCCCCAGCTAAAAAAGTCAAAAATCATGTGGATACCCAAGATGCTCATAAAAGAAATGCATCTCAAAGAAAAATCTCAATTGGCATCCATTCATGCTACTCAAAAAGCCTCATCCATCCATCCTTCATCCAAATCCCCATATAAGCATCCTTCATCCCCCCAATCCACTTTTAGTCCATATGCTTCTTATCATAAATTTCCCATCCTCCATCTTCCAACTCTACTTTTAGTCCTTATCTTTCTCTTCCTCCATTTTCTCCTCAACCTCGCTCAAAACCATCTTTCCCACTACTTTATCACCTCTCAAGGTGTGTTCCAATGATGATCTTTCCATTTTCCTCATCCATTTACCCACAAGCCTTATGTCTTTGCATCCATTATCTATCAAACTCCCACCCACCATTCCACTTGTTCAATCCAATCCTTTTTCATCCATCCTACCAACATCTATGAGCCAAAAATAGCTGAAGAAAGACAAAATCATTCTAGCTAAGTCAAAAGTCAAAAAGTCAAAAAAATAATAAAGAAAAATAAAGTGTCCACTGGTGAAAACTTGGCAATTCAAGCGCCTTGGACAAGTACCATGATGAAAACTTGGAAAACAAGCATCATGCGTAATCCTACCATCCCCAGCTTAGCCTATCACCCTCATGCTTTTGGTCATGTCTTAACATCCAACTCCATCTTCCAATCTATCCACCTATCCTCCACCCGCCATCTTCCATCTCACACCATCCACTTATCTCCTATAGCTTCAGCCAACCATCCTAGCCATCATCCATCTCCCTAGCCCCTTCAGCTTTTTCCATCCTAGCTTCAATCCTATCACATCCATCATAAGACCTCCTTCCGCATGTTATCTTCTGATTGGAGGCACTATATTCCTTGGAGATCTTGTCTTGTCCATCCTCCCTTTTCATTAGTATCCCGCTCTAGGCTATCCTCATGCAAATCCAATGTCATCCTCTCATTAGCCATTCACTCTAGCTCCATCTATCCGTTCAGCTACCACCAACCTTAGCATTGTCCCCATCATCATCATTGGATGCATCTTGTCAAATCCATATCTTTTGTTATCACCCCACCCTTAGCTTTTGCATCTTGCACAACATCGAACCATCCCGCTATCCTATCATCCTGAGCTTTTGCCTACTTGTAACTATCTTGGTCAGCTTTAGCTTGTAAATATCTTGGTCCATCAGCTTGTACATCCTCTTTAGCTTAGTACCATTTTATCTATCTAGCTTTCATGTCAGTTCGTCCTTGATCAGCATCTTGCACCCATCGCACATCTTGGTTAGCTATTCCAATGCATCCTTTAGCTAGATCTCCTATCACCAAAGTGTTATCCTTCTTAGTTCAGCTTGCCAGACACATCACTCATCCAGATCCACTAGCTTAGGTGCTCTCCGATAGATCCTTGTAGGATATAGCTTTCCTCATGTCTAATCTTCGTCCATTAGTACCTCATCCTACCCATCTCATTGGCAAATGTTTCTCTTTTGGATTTTCACTTTCTTTTGACTTGGAATCTTCCCTTTTGGGTCTTGAAGTATCTTTTCAAAGCAATCTCCTTGTTCCCTCCTCAAGGTTTCCACGATCTTCCATATCATGGTATACTACGAATGGGGCAATCAGAGCGTAAGGTCTTGATCATGTCTTTTTCTTGTTTTCTTTTCTGCTTGTGAGTTACCCAGTGTCATTTCCACACTGCTTCCTCTAGGATTCATGTGTGATACTGGGGCAATCCTTGTGTGTTTGTTTTGAGTTAGTTTGTCAGTCCTCTGAACAGTTGGTCAAAAGGCTTTGATGTTCTTGGTAACCTTGGAAATTAACCAATAGTCCTATAGCAAATCTAGTGCTCAACTACATGGTGGTACTTCTCTTTGAAGTATGCCCCCACTCAAAAAGCTTTAATGGTTTTCCTTCATCTCCATTATCCCTCATCTATATCCAACATCTGTCCCTCCTACCCCAGCTTATGCATCAGTATCTCTTCCAAAATCTTCTAATCCTTCTTTAATTTTAATTAAAGGCTAATCCCATCATTTCCTACCCCTAATCGCAACTCAAAATATTTAATTAAGATTAAATATTAATTTTCATGTTTATTAAAAAAGTTTTAATAAATATCTCCTCAACCCAAACCCTTGAAATAAATAAAACTTTATTTATTTCCTAAAAATCTAATTTATCCTCATCCTAAGAAGTTCTAGACTCTTCTAGAAAGTCTTCATCCTCATCCTAGGAAATTCTAGACTATTCTAGAAAGTCTTTATCCTCATCCAAAGTCTAGACTCTTCTAGAAGATGTCTTTAAACCTAGTCCTAATCCCCTCCTAACCTTGTCACATTCCCTAAACATGGGTTAAGACTTACTAACCCAAGCCAAAGTTAACAAATAGCTCCTCCTTCACCCGCCCTCATTAAATGCCAACCACTTGCCTATCCCTAAGCTAATCCTAAACCATCCTAATCCATCCTCTAATCATTTGCACAATCCTAAGCAAGCTTAAAACCCTCCTAATCAAGACCAAGTCAAAATTGCTCTCATCTCCCTCAAAATATCTCAACCATAAAACTTTATGAAGCCCACTAGGCCATAAATGACTCTTCCAAGCCCTTTTATTGCTCTTACAAGCCATTATGAGGGTCTTTATGAAGATTTTATCCCTTCAGCCTCCTTTGTTGACTCATCCTTCCCCTTTCCTCCATCCTCTCACCATGTGACATGTGTCACTCCTTGATTGGCTGTAAGGAAGCACAGTGCATGTGCTCTCCTCTCATGCAATCTAAGCCCTCCATGAGCTTTTTCCCATCCTTGCATCTTAGCCCTCAATCCCTCAAGCCTCTTTCCTATAAATTGGATCCTTCCCCTTTGCAAAATAACTCAATCCATGAAGTAAAGTCATAATGCCATTTTAAGAAGCCATTTTACATCAAAACCATACACTCACACCCAAATTCCAACTCCATTTGAAGCCCTTTTTGAAGCATAAAGCTTGAGCATACATCCTATCTATTTAGACAAAGCTACTCAACAAGAGAGCTTCTCATAGAGAGAGCTCATTAATGGCTCATATTCTCGATTGAGAGCTCATCTTAGTCTATCTTGAAGTTTATGAATTTTGTCTAGTTTGTAGAAACTTCATTTAAATTTGGTTTCTATTAGCATACTAACATTGCTCTTATACAGTATCAAGTTCTAAAGGTCAGGAACATATGCATCCTGATGAAATTAAGATTGGAGAATCAAAAATCTTGTCCAGGATAGAAATGAAAGCTAGTACGTCAACTTTTGATATTGTTAAATTTTGCAAAACCTCTTCCATATCAATTTCTCTAGCGGAATATCTAAAACTTAACCCAAAAGAATTGGTCAAGTTGGTTCAATATGTAAAGGGAAGTCCCGCTACTAATGCCAATGTTACGGATGAGGTTTTTGAAGATCCAATGACTATCAACAAACCTGTCTTTGTATCTGAAAGATGCGCTAAGGGCACTGAAACCATTGCTAATTCTGTTCAAAAAGAAATAGAGGAAACTAAACCCAATCCATTTTATATATCTCTGTTATTAAATGGTTAGAAACTTATTAATTGCATCATTGACTCTGGAGCATCAGATAACATTATGCCCCAACCAGTCGCAAAAGCTCTTGGTTTGGAGCTCACAAAGACCGTTGGGTGCTACGATGCTATGGACGAGAAACAAGTACCCCTAGTTGGTCAGGTAAAAGATGTGCAAGCTGTTCTTTATGGTTGCCCTGAAAGGAGGGTAAAACTTACTATTCTAGTAGCTGATATCCCAGCCAGCTATGGAATGCTGCTCAGTAGAACTTTTTGCAAAGACATGGGGGCAGAAATTAAAATGGATTGGTCAAAAGCATATATTCCTATGGGGAAGAAGAAAATAAAGCTAGAACCTGAACCCAAGCATAAATATACTGTAGTACCCTCTGATAATCCTAAAGCACAGATATTGTATGAAGAATGTCAGTTCAAAAATTATATTATTCTACCTAAAGAGCCATGCAGAGAAGAAAAAAGAGAAGAGGTAAGTTCAGAACACACTTTATGGACCCTAGAATTCGATGGAAGCTGCTCGAATTCAAGCTCAGGTGCAAGCGTTATTCTCATTTCACCTTCTGGGAAAGTTTTTCCTTTTTCTTTTAAGCTAGACTTTCATAATACCAATAACACTACAGAATATGAAGCGTTGTTTCTAGGTTTATAGGAAGCCAAAGCTAAAGGAGTAAAGTGCCTCAAGGTGAAAGGTGACGTTGAACTCATCGTGAAGTAGGTGAGAAAATAGTTTTCAGTGAAAAATGATAGATTGAAACATTATAGAAATTTAGTGTGGGATGAAATCGAATCATTTGAAGCATTCTCTATTGAATTCATTCCTTGTTTTCAAAACACAAAAGCTGACTCCTTAGCTGTCTCAGCATCACTACTGCTAACACATCCTAAACTCAAAAGTGGTACTTATAGGATTGAAGTGATTTATAGACCTAAGGTCCCAGAAAATGTTAATCATTGGGAAGTTTTTAATGATGATGCGCAATTAAAGGAATTTATAACATGCGCTAGCGATTTTGCTAAAACCTTCTTTGAAGGGTCCGAACATTGTGGTAAACCCATTGGGGAAGAATCAATGGAAACAGGCGAGGTGATTCAGCTCTCAGGAAATAGGATCCCTAAAGGTTTGGTTTCCCTTGAACATCTCTTTGGTAGGAAAGATGATAGCACTCTAAATAAAGAGGTTGACTCTGATAAGAAAGCAGAAGAACTTGACAAGATCAACATTGGGAATGCAAAAAATCCTAAGTGGATTTCTATAGGATGAACTTGTTCTATAAAGGAAAAGGAGAAGTTGTCTAAACTCTTAATTAGATATTAGGATGTTTTTGCATGGAGTTACAGTGATTTAAAAAATTTCAGAAACGGCGAATTTCTACATCATATACCGTTGAAACCAGGGGCTACCACCTTTAGATAGAAACTCAGGAATTACAACCCCAAAGTTTCAGAAGCTATTTTCTGAGAAGTGGAAAAGATGTTGAAGGCTCATATAATTTACCCAATACATCATTCAACATGGGTGGAAAATATCATCCCTGTAAGGAAAAAGAATGGGGAAATAATAATTTGTGTGGATTTTAGGAATTTGAATCAAGCAAGCCTCAAAGACAACTATGCACTTCCTACTATGGAAAACATCGTGCAAACAGTTGTCGGATCTGAAGTAATGTCTATGCTTGATGGCTATTCAAGATATAATTAGATCAGTGTCGCCTCAGAAGATCAACACAAGATAGCCTTCATTACTCCTTGGGACACCTTCGCTTATAATTGAATTCCTTTTGGTCTAATTAACACTGGGGCCACTTTTTAGCATGCTATGAACTCCTCCTTCAAGGACCTCTGAGATAGGATAATCATTATATATCTTGATGATTTGACTGTCTACTTGAAAAGGAGGAAACATAATTTGAGAGATTTGGAAAAAGTTCTTGGTAGATGTAGACAACATGGTATCTCTTTGAACCCTAAAAAGTCTGTGTTCTTCGTGGAAGAAGGTAAATTGCTCGGGCATATTGTTTCCAAAGAGGGCATAAAAATTGATCCTGAGAGGGTGAAAGCCATACAGAAACTAGTTCTACCTACTAATAGAAGTGACCTGAAATCTTTCTTCGGTTAGATCAATTTCTTGAGAAATTTTGTACCCGAATTCTCTAAGAAGGTGAAATATATGTTGGGTATGATGAGCGAAAAATGTCCTTTCAGATGGCAAGAGGAGGGTAAAAAGGCCTTCGAAGACATCAAAATAGCTATTGCAAGTGCCCCAATGTTGGCGAGTCCTAACTTTGAAAAGGATTTCATTATCTATTGTTATGCTTCTAAACACTCTCTATCCAGTATTCTAACACAGCAGAATGATGAAGGAGAAGAGGCTCCCATTGCCTTTATGATTTTTCCCCTGAAGAGACATGAATTGAATTACACTCCTATTGAAAAACATGCATTCACTTTAGCAAAGGCATTGAAACAATTTAGGTATTGTATCCTATATTCTGATTTTTTTGTGTATGTACCTCAAATCATAGTCAAAAGCGTTTTAACTCAAAAAGAAGTAGGGATGAATAAACAGGCGGTTTGGGTGACTAAAGTCCAAGAATATGATCAGACTATCAAGCCTACTTCTTTGGTGAGGGGGTGCTATCTGTGCAAATTGATAGCTAAATGTAGAGACACATCCCCTGATAAATTCAAGGAAGCCCTTGCAATCTTATTGGTTAGCCTAACAAATTCTTGGTTCTTAGACATTGCATATTTTCTATCATACGGTGAATGCCCACCAAATATGAATCATAAAGAGAGATGGAATTTAAGATTGAAAGCAGCAAAATATGTGATTTCAAATGGTTTTCTTTATAAGAGGGGAATCTATGGGACCTTTTTAAGGTGTGTGGACACAGAACAATAGAAAAAATTGTTAAAAGCATATCATTCAGAGGCTTGCAGAGGACACTTCTCATCCACTGTTACCGCTTTTAAAATTCTCAAGAATTGTTTCTACTGGCCAAGCATGTTCAAAGATGCTTATAAATTTGTGAAAAACTGTGAAAGATGTCAGTAGTTTACTGGATGCCCTCAATTAGCAACATTGCCACTTAGGCCTGTGGTAATTGATGAGCCTTTCTAACAATGGGGTATTGATTTTATCGGACCCATAAATCCTCCATCAAGTGCTGGACATACCTACATTTTAACAGCAACAGACTATTTCACTAAATGGGTGGAAGTAATACCAACAAAAAAATCTAACTCCCAAGTAGTGTGCAAGTTCCTGATGAAGCAGATTTTTGTCAGATTCAACGTACCTCAGAAAATAGTTTCAGATAATGCCACTTATTTTTCATCAGAAGAGATATCTCTTTTCTGTTATGAACATGGTGTATGCTTGGCTCATTCATCCCATTACTTCCCACAAGGGAATGGGCAAGCGGAATCCAACAATAAAAATCTAGTGGCCATCATTAAAAAATTGGTTTCTGATAATTCCCAAGATTGGCACAAGAGACTTTATGAAGCATTATGGGCAGATCGGATTACACCAAAAAGAGCCATTGGAATGGCTCCCTTTGAACTAGGATATGGGATTGGGGCCCATATATCCTTACCTTTGGAGTTATCAGCTGCAAAATTGCAATCAGTCATAGAGGATCAATTCTTTAAGAATTCATTGGAAAAAAGAGTCATGTATCTGCACATGTTGGAAAATGAGAGATGCAAACTGGTTGACCATATCACAGAACACTAGATGAATGTAAAACGTATCTTTGACAGAAGAGCTCGACCAAGAAATTTCCTTAAGCATGATGAAGTACTCTTGTGGGATAAGAGGAAAGAACCAAAAGGAACACATGGAAAATTTGAATCCCTTTGGAAAGGTCCATTCTTCATTTCAGAGATTGTCGGCCGTAATACTTTTCGATTGAGATATCTAGACGTAACAAATCTGCCTTTTACATGTAATGGGCAGGATTTGAAGTTGGTCAAAATATGAGTTTTGATGTTCCCTGCCATGTACATAGCAATTTTTTTGTGTTTAGTTCTTCTTGTTCTTCTTACTTTCTTTCCCATTTGTTTTTGTTCCTCTTTTTCTGAGTTCTCTGTGTATTCCACATACACAGTCCCCAGTCAGAGCCCCTGTTAGTTGTGTGTAGAGTTGCCTAATTCTTTTCCAATTGATCTCCTTCAAACCTCCCTCTACCTATATTTGTTTGAAGTCTTCCCCTCATCACTTTTGCCTTCTCCGCTCCTTGAAGTTGTTGTCACGAGCTTCCGCGATTGTATTCCCCTTTCATTGAACCGCTTTGAACCACTTTGAATCTTAACTCAAAGTAGTTTGAAGTAGTTCAACCTAATATTTTCATACTAATGCTTCTTCCTTTGGAAGGAAGTTCTCTTTATGCGGTGGCCTTCATTGAAGCACTTCGAACCACTTTGAGTCTTAGTTCAAAGTAGTTCAAAGTAGTTCTTGATGAGAATGGATGGTGATAATTTGTTTCTAAAATACGGCGCGCCACCTTTCCACAATCAATTAAGGCTCGTGTTAGACATCAAAAATCAAAAGATTTTGTTCTTTTTCTAAGGAGGAAGTCATCATCATTAGGAGTGGGAGAAAAGATCTTCGACTTGAAGGATGATTGGATATTGTACGAAATCAATCATTCTTGATTTATGTGAAAAGGGAAATCATTAAATGAAAAGCTCATGCTATAATGTTTCAAATCTGCCAAGGTTGATATGAGGTGATATGTCAACATGTCCATTAATGATCCAGTACTTCCGCATGCAAATATTTCCTTTAATAAAACAGTTCACTAGCTCAGTAAACTACTTTATAATAGAGAAGGAGTTGTTAAGGAAGGTAAAGGAAGTTGTTTGGTTTTTAGCATAAAGTAGGTGAGAATATAGATATCTTTGTTTTGTTTTGCAAATCTGTTGTTTTCAAAAGGATTGTCTAGCAGAAATTTTTCTTGTTTTGTTGAAAATGAAGTCAGTCTTGCAATTTTTCGGCAATGATTCTAGCCTAGAATGTAAGAGGCCAGTGATCTGTGATACAAATTTAGAAGGGGTAAATGTGGGAAAGCTACAAACAAATTTTCTTGAGAATACCAGAGAGGTTAAGGGGTGCATGGAAGTGTTAACAAGTGGGTTGATTGAAGCCCCTGCCTTTCCTCCTGCTTTCATAAGCCCTGAACTTCTGCAACTTTGCATTGACCATTATGATGTTAGGAGTAGAAGCATAATAGATGTGAATGGAAGCACAATACTTTCTATCTCAAGGGAAACCATTTCATCTATTTTACAATTAACAACAAATACCTTTGCTACATTTTAACCCACTCAAGCTTTGGCTGAATACCAGGAAACCCCTAACGTTTTTCGAAACACCCTTGCCAGAGAATGGACCAAGGTTAACTATGGAGGTGGGTCTAGGCTACCCAAAGTCATTACGAAAGATCACATGAAACCCCATATACATGACCTGGTTGTATTATTGCATAGGGTGAAGGGTTCAACTGATGTGTATTTGTTTGAAGAATGGATGTATAGATATATTGAAATTATCTTGAAAGGCGAGCAATGCATGGATTGGGTGAAAATCATTGCCAATTCCTTGAGGAACCAACTCAAAAGGGGCAAAGAATCTTGTGAGGATTTCTATATGGATTCATATTTGACTTATTGTATTGCCTATAGATATGATCTCACTATCCTTCCACATGGGGTATGGAACGAAGAAATAACCATTTTCTAGTATTGTCCTTTGTTGCAGAAAGACCGAGTTTTAGAAGATTTTTGTAAGGTGCATGATGTAGTGTATGGAAGCATTTATTTGACTCTAAAGTGTGTTCAGGCGCCATGATTTTCTTCTAAGGCACAGAAGCTAGTTCAACAATATGGGAGTCATTTCATTCAGTTTCCTAGGTTCACATATTTAAGAGTTGGAGGCTTTGAGGATAAACCTCTAAAATTACCCCGATATGCTCTCGATTGTTTCATTTTGGCCAAATTATGTAGACAGCTTTTCTCAGTCATTAAAGATAATCTTCCTCAGGAGAATTGGGAAATAGCTTTCCCTATCGCACTAGACTCCTTAGTCTGTGCTAACATGAATAATGCTTCCATCATTGGAAACAATTTGTTGGGATTCAATCTTGGTTTCTACCACAATAGGATAAACTTTGATAGTAGGGGATATGTAGCCCTAACCCTTGGCCTTGAAGTAAATCTTTCGGACACACCTCATTTAGAAGATCTATGGAGAGACTGTGGAAATGAAGAAGAGGTTCTGAAGAAAGACCATTCTAGATTAACCATACAATAAATCAATTCGTTCAGATTGAAGTTCAAAACATGACAATTCATACTTAATTGAACCTATTTGGGAAGATTCAAATGAGGCAAAAGTTTCTAGCAGTAGACTGGAGCAAAGAGGAGGAAGATGATATTAATTTGAGAGCTAGATCCATATTGACCTATACAGATGACGTGCTACAGAGGAAAAAAGGAGGAATTATCAATGAGTATTCTCCTAGGGTGATTTCTTCCCCAGGACCACTTCAATCTAACATTCCATTTTCTCATATTGCAGGGGACGCACTGATTCCAAAAAAGAAACTAAGGTCCTCTCCCCATTTGCAAGCTACAGCTCCTAGGACGAGATCCCAATCCAGATTCAAAGCCTCAAAGTAGCCTAGTGTTTAGAAATAGAAGATGACATCTTAGGGGCAAAGTTCGGATGATAAATTTGTTTCCCTTGATGACGTTGATGGTGAAGTCCAATTCATTGAAGCCCCAAGAGTAGATCAGCCTAAATTCTTAACTCTAAGTTGGGACACTCAGGTAACGTCAACCAGTTCCTTTGTCCCTTCGTGGTTGTCAAATTCAATCAACAAGAAATGAAGTCTGCAACTGGTATCCACACCAGTAAAGGACATAGTCACTAGATATGCAGCTAGAGGTTCTAAGAAAAAGAAAGTAAAAATGGATGCTTGTCTCACCAAAAACCCAGTGATAGGAAAAATCACGGCAGAGGTGGCCACTTATAAACAAAAGAAAGAATCTGGGGAGATCGAGGATGAAGGGTTCTAAGTTACTTCTTTTGAATTAGGTTCTATAAATAGGAGTATTGGCAACAATTTCTTTAAGTTCTCTACTGACCACATGCTCACACAATCAAAGAGAGATTCCAAGGAAAAGAAAGAGCTAAAGGAAATGGTGGTGATGATGGCCGCATATATCGCTTCTCTGATCAACCTAGGTGATTCTCCTATGATTCAGGTTCCACAACCTTTTGACCCCAACTTCGTTTAGAGTCAGCAATTGATGAAACAGATGCAGAAGGGAAAATTGTTAACTGATGCTATGAATAACTAGGTGAATAACATAATAAATCAAGGAAATAAATTCATTTCTGAAGTTGTCAGCATCTACTCCGAAGGTGAAATGCTTCTAGGGGAGATTCAAACCTTGATCGCTAAATGGGAAACAGAATTAGCATGCTATCAAGCTATGGTTCTACAGGTCTTAGAAGTTGAAAATTTTGGGGTTCCCAAATTCCTGAGTGAAAATCCTATGAAGGCCATGGACCCCTGCATACTTTTCATTCTAAAGAACAATATGTGTTGGAAAGAGTCCATTTACAAAGAGACCATCAAATAAATACAAAGCATCGAAAGTAAAATCATTGAAATGCACAAGGAGCTAGTAAAGGACATAAATATTGTCAATCCTACGGGCATCTTACAATTCGAGGAAGGGAATATGGACACTGAAACGTTAATCAAGAGTTTCACCAGGGCAGTAGAACAGATCAGGGATGAAGAATCGTCGAAGGTTGATGAGTTCACCTCCTTGGCAAGCATTGAATCTATGTTGTGCCTTAATGAGAGCTTGATGCCACATCAAAACCGAAAGGTAAAAGAGTATAAGTGGCAGAAAGATGCATGCAAAGCCTAGGTGATGAGCTTAAAGAACCCATACTCCCATGCTACGCAGGAATTTGTATCCACATTTCAGAGTTGGAAGCTGGTGCGTCAAACCGTTGGAGGAGAGGAGAAAAATGACACGGATACTGGGAGTTGAATGGTCATCAGTTGGGGCTTTTCTTTTTGATAACTGTTTTCTAGTTTTATAACTATTTCTTGTACCGATCTGATAGGGCTAGGTTTTAATGGAGGCCCTTTGGGTTTGAAAAACTATAAATGCTGGGGCATTGAATTGTGTTTTTTTTTTTAGGGGATATAGAAAATAGAGATTAGATAGCAATATTTTAACATAGATTTGATTTCGATAACAGTATTTTGGGAACCAGTATATGAATTTTTTGGCTTTCAAGGACTTGGGGCATTAAAGTTCAAATATACATATATGGAGAAGTTTGAATTATGCTTTGAAACTTTGTGTTCAAAGTGTTGAATTATCATTACTTTGTGAATGTGATTCGACGTTTCAGAAATCCCAAACTGCTGTTGTTTGATTGTAAGTTCTTTAAAGGTTTTTCTTTCATTCATTGTTAATGATACATGTTAAAATTTAAGCAGAAGTTCATTCTTTGAAGTGAATTTTCTTCTATACATTAGTTTAGTCTATTCAGCTTTGAGCGGTTCCTTTTTTTTATATAATTACCTCACTACCCAGGAGTAGCTGAGAGATCTTTATGTACTTTGGGAAAAGTGTGAAAATGATTTCAATTTTATTTCAAATCTAATAAGGGAGCTACACCTTTAGAAATTTAGAGAGGAAGTGTAAATTAAGATAAGAGTGCTTCCTCAACTGTAGTGAATGATTTTTTTCTTCGTGATATTTGGGTATAGAGTTAATTTGGTAAACCAATTAAAAGGACAAATCTGTTCACTAATAGATTTTTGGTGACTCCATTGGGGAGAGTCCCTTTTTGAAAGAGCCTTAACCCTTAGATGCAATGTGTAACAATGGTTCTTCCACATAATGAGGTCTTCCCTATATTACAACCTAACCTCCGATTTGAAGATACTCAAGAAGACATAATCTCAGACTTGGCTACAACGGCTTGGCGAGTACATAGGAGTCGTCAACAATACCAACAAGTATTAGCAGTTCTTGATAGAGAAGAGGGAAAAGAAAAATTGTTGAGAGGAGTGCCAGAAGTTCAAGCAGCGGCCATTGTGGATAGATTGGTCCAGGAACCTACAAGGCCTTGAACCATAAGATAGAACTGGCTACTCGTACAAACACGAGAGGAGAAAGAGAAAAAGGAATTTTTGATGAAAACTTTGAGCCATTGAAAAACCTAAAAATTTTCCCTGATTTTAACGACCCCAAAAAGAAATAGATCAGATCTCAAAGCAGACCTAATTCACCACCCAGACCATCTCCTTTCTCACCATTGGTAAAATCTTTACTTCCGTTGAGTACTCTTATTCCAAGCTACCTATCAATCCAACCCTTGCAAGTTATCCCACCTAACATGGCTGCTAATCAGCCTTGGGGGCAGAATATAGGTCCACTAAATTTAGGTGTGAATCCCGCAGCACTCCCTAAAGGCGCTATTGAGATTCTACCCAAGTTTAGTGGAGATGGCAATGTTTTGACAGATGATCATTGGAGTGCTTTTCATTCTGCTTGCGCTGTCATAAGTGTTCCTACACAAGAAGTTGCTGTGAGACTATTTGTGCAGACTTTGATCGATGTCGCTGCTGACTGGTTTAATCATTTGCCCCATCATTCCATTACTAGTTGGGATGATATGAAGAATGCTTTTGAAATTAGATTTAAAACCCCTAAAAATGAATGTTCTCTATTTTCTTAGCTCAGTCAAATGAAGAAAGACATGCATGAACCCATGAGGGAGTTTGTGGCTAAATTTAATAGGCTAGTCAAAAGAATTCCTACAACATCTAGGCCCAGTGCGAAAAATTAGAAGTCATTCTTTATTAATGTTGTTTTGACAAATATAAGTTTTCACCTCATTAAAGATGCTTGCGTTGATTTAGATGCTACTTAGAGATTGGCTATTCAGTTAGAAGATGCATTCATTAAGGCTGTTAAGTGGAAGAGAGATGTACATACTCCTAGAGCTGCTTCATCTTCTACCCGCACAGACCCAGTTTTGCAGAAGTTGATGAATGACATATCAATGATGAAGAGACAACAAAACAAGATCCATAACCCATACCAGGCCCCTTACCAAGACATTCACAGATGACAACAACCTCAAAATTTTGGTACAACACCCCTATTAATTGCTCCTCAAACAAGATTACAAATTGAAGAAGCTCCAAAAGAAACAATGTGTTCATTTCATATGACTACAAGATCATGATGAACAAGAATGCCCTGATTGGCTAAATTGTATCCAACTAGCAAAAAATGCTATTGCAGTAGAACGAATGACCGAAAATGAGAGTATTGAGAAGGGAGACTTAGGTTCTTATTTCTTGGAGTATGAATCTGAATCTGAAAGAGGAGGCGATGTTTATACAACGCTCCAAGACCCTGCATGCACCATAATGACTAGAGGCCAATGGAATCAGAAATTATATTCAGGAATTTCCCCTAATGTATCAAGTTCTAAAGGTAAGGAACATATGCATGCTAATGAAATCAAGATTGGAGAATCAAAAATCTTGTCCAGGATAGAAACAAAACCTAGTACGTCAACTTTTGATATTGTTGAATTTTGCAAAACCTCTTCCATATCAATTTCTCCAGTGGAATATCTAAAACTTAACCCAAAAGAATTGGCCAAGTTGGTTCAATATGTAAAGGGAAGTCCTACTACTAATGCCCATGTTACGGATGAGGTTTCTAAAGATCCAAAGACTATCAAAAAACCTGTCTTTGTATCTGAAAGATGTGCTAAGGGCACTGAAACTATTGCTAATTCTGTTCAAAAAGAAATAGAGGAAACTAAGCCCAATCCATTTTATATATCTCTATTATTAAATGGTCAGAAACTTAGTAATTGCATCATTGACTCTGGAGCATCAGATAACATTATGCCCCAACCAGTCACAAAAGCTCTTGGTTTGGAGCTCACAAAGACCTTTGGGTGCTGCTATGCTATGGAAAGGAAACAAGTACCCCGGGTTGGTTAGGTAAAAGATGTGCAAGCTGTTCTTTATGCTTGCCTTGAAAAGAGTTTAAAACTTACTATTCTAGTAGCTGATATCCCAGCCAGCTATGGAATGCTACTCAGTAGAACTTTTTGCAAAGACATGGGGGGAGAAATTAAAATGGATTGGTCAGAAGCATATATTCCTGTGGGGAAGAAGAAAATAAAGCTAGAACCTGAACCCAAGCATAAATATACTGTAGTACCCTCTGATAATCCTAAAGCACAAATATTGTATGAAGAATGTTAGTTCAAAAATTATATTATTCTACCTGAAGAGCCATGCAGAGAAGAACAGAGAGAAGAGGTAAGTTCAGAACACACTTTATGGATCCTAGAATTCGATGGAAGCTGCTTGAATTTAGGCTCAGGTGCAGGCGTTGTTCTCATTTCACCTTTTGGGAAAGTTTTTCCTTTTTCTTTTAAGCTAGACATTCATAATACCAATAACACTATAGAATATGAAGCATTGCTTCTAGGTTTACAGGAAGCCAAAGCTAAAGGAGTAAAGTGCCTCAAGGTGAAAGGTGACACTGAACTCATCATGAAGTAGGTGAGAAAATAGTTTTTAGTGAAAAATGATAGATTGAAACATTATAGAAATTTAGTGTGGGATGAAATCGAATCATTTGAAGCATTCTCTATTGAATTCATTCCTCATTTTCAAAACACAAAAGCTGACTCCTTAGCTGTCTCAGCGTGACTACTGCTACCACATCCTAAATTCAAAAGTGGTACATATAAGATTGGAGTTATTTATAGACCTAAGGTCCCAGAAAATGTTAATCATTGACAAGTTTTTAATGATGATGCATAATTAAAGGAATTTATAACATGCACTAGCGATTTTGCTGAAACCTTCTTTGAAGGGTCCGAACATTGTGGTAAACCAATTCGGGAAGAATCAATGGAAACAAGCGAGGTGATTCAGCTCTCAAGAAATAGGATCCCTAAAGGTTTGGTTTCCCTTGAAAATATTTTTGGTAGGAAAGATGATAGCACTCTAAATAAAAAGGTTGACTCTGATAAGAAAGAAGAAGAACTTGACAAGATCAACATTGGGAATGTAGAAAATCCTAAGTGGATTTCTATAGGAAGAACTTGTTTTGTAAAGGAAAAGAAGAAGTTGTCTGAACTCTTAATTAGGTATCAGGATTTTTTTGCATGGAGTTACAGTGATTTAAAAAATTTCAGAAACGACGAATTTGTGCATCATATACCATTGAAATCAAGGGCTACCACCTTTAGACAGAAACTCAGGAATTACAACCCCAAAGTTTTAGAAGCTATTTTTTGAGAAGTGGAAAAGATGTTGAAGGCTCGTATAATTTATCCAATACATCATTCAACATGGGTGCCAAATATCGTCCCTGTAAGGAAAAAGAATGGGGAAATAAGAATTTGAGTGGATTTTAGGAATTTGAATCAAGCAAGCCTCAAAGACAACTATGCACTTCCTACTATGGACCACGTCCTACAAATAGTTGCTGGATGTAAAGTAATGTCTATGCTCAATGGCTATTCAAGATATAATCAGATCAGTGTCACCTCAGAAGATCAACACAAGACAACCTTCATTACTCCTTGGGGCACCTTCGCTTATAATCGAATGGATTTTTGGTCTAATTAATGTTGGGGCCACTTTTCAGTGTGCTATGAACTCCTCCTTCAAGGACCTCTGATATAGGATAATCATTATATATCTTGATGATTTGGCTGTCTACTTGAAAAGGAGGAAACATCATTTGACAGATTTGGAAAAAGTTCTGGGTAGATGCATGTAGATAGCATGGTATCTCTTTGAACCCTAAAAAGTCTGTGTTCTTCATGGAAGAAGGTAAATTGCTTGGGCATATTGTTTCCAAAGAGGGCATAAAAATTAATCCTGAGAGGGTGAAAGCCATACAAAAACTGGTTCTGCCTACCAATAGAAGCGACCTGAAATCTTTCTTCGGTCAAATCAATTTCTTGAGAAATTTTGTACCCGAATTCTCTGAGAAGGTGAAATATATGTTGGGTATGATGAGTGAAAAACATCCTTTCAGATGGCAAGAGGAGGGTAAAAAGGCCTTCAAAGACATCAAAACAACTATTGCAAGTGCCCCAATGCTGGTGAGTCCTAACTTTGAAAAGGATTTCATTATCTATTGTTATGCCTCTGAACACTCTCTATCTAGTATTCTAACTCATAAGAATGATGAAGGAGAAGAGGCTCCCATTACCTTTATGAGTGTTCCCCTGAAGAGACATGAATTGAATTACACTCCTATTGAAAAACATGCATTCATTGTAGTAAAGGCATTGAAACAATTTAGGTATTATACCCTACATTCTCATTTTTTCGTGTATGTACCTGAAATCACAATCAAAAGCATTTTAACTCAATAAGAAGTAGGGATGAATAAACAAGCAGTTTGGGTGACTAAAGTCAAAGAATATTATTTGACTATCAAGCCTACTTCTCTGGTGAGGGGGTGCGGTCTGTGCAAATTGATAGCTGAATGTAGAGACACATCCCCTGATAAATCCAAGGAAGCCCTTGCAATCTTATCGGTTAGCCTAACAAATTCTTGGTTCTTAGACATTGCATATTTTCTATCATACGGTGAATGCCCACCAAATATGAATCATAAAGAGAGACAGAATTTAAGATTGAAACCAGTGAAATATGTTATTTCAAATGGTGTTCTTTATAAGACAGGAATCGATGGGACCTTTTTAAGGTGTGTGGACATAGAACAACAAAAAAAATTGTTAAAAGCATATCATTCAGAGGCTTGCAGAGGACACTTCTCATCCACTGTTACTACTTTTAAAATTCTCAAGAATTTTTTCTACTAGCCAGGCATGTTCAAAGATGCTTATAAATTTGTGAAAAACTACGAAAGATGTCAGCAGTTTATTGATGCCCTCAATTAGCAGCATTGCCGCTCAGGACTATGGTAATTGATGAGCCTTTTCAACAATGGGGTATTGATTTTATCAGACTCATAAATCCTTCATCAAGTGGCGGACATACCTACATTTTAATAGCAATAGACTATTTCACTAAATGGGTGGAAGTGATACCAACAAAAAAATCTAACTCCCAAGTAGTGTGCGAGTTCTTGATGAAGCAGATTTTTGTCAGATTCGGTGTACCTCAGAAAATAGTTTCAGATAATGCCACTTATTTTTCATCAGAAGAGATATCTCTTTCCTGTTATGAACATGGTGTTTCCTTGGCTCATTCATCACATTACTTCCCACAAGGGAACGGGCAAGCAAAATCCAGCAATAAAAATCTAGTGGCCATCATTAAAAAATTGGTTTCTGATAATTCCCAAGATTGGCACAAGAGACTTTATGAAGCATTATGGGTAGATCAGATTACACCAAAAAGAGCCATTGGAATGGCTCACTTTGAACTAGTATATGGGATTGGGGCCTAGATATCCTTCCCGTTGGAGTTATCAGCTGCAAAAATGCAATCAGTCATAGAGGATCAATTCTTTAAGAATTCATTGGAAAAAAGAGTCATGTATCTGCACGTGTTGGAAAATGAGAGATGCAAACTAGTTGACCATATCATAGAACACCAGATGAATGTAAAATGTATCTTTGACAAAAGAGCTCAACCAAGAAATTTCCTTAAGAATGATGAAGTACTCTTGTGGGATAAGAGGAAAGAACCAAAAGGAACACATGGAAAATTTGAATCGCTTTGGAAAGGTCCATTCTTCATTTCAGAGATTGTTGGCCCTAATACTTTCCAATTGAGATATCCAGATGGAACAAATCTACCTTTTACATATAATGGGCAAGATTTGAAGTTGGTCAAAATCTAAGTTTTGATGTTCCCTGCCATGTACATAGCAATTTTGTCATGTTTAGTTCTTCTTGTTCTTCTTGCTTTCTTTTCCGTTTGTTTTTGTTCTATTTTTGTTCCTCTTTTTCTGAGTTCTCTATGTATTCCGCATACACAGTCCCCCGTCAGAGCCCCTTTTATTTGTGTTTAGAGTCGCCTAATTCTTTTCCCAAGGATCTCCTTCAAACCTCCCTCTACCTATATTTGTTTGAAGTCTTCCCCTCATCACTTTTGCCTTCTCCACTCCTTGAAGTTGTTGTCACAAGCTTCCATGGTTGTATTCCCCTTTCTTTGAATCGCTTTGAACCACTTTGAATCTTAACTCAAAGTAGTTCGAAGTAGTTCAACCTAAGATTTTCATACTAATGCTTCTTCCTTTGGCAGGAAGTTCTCTTTATGTGGTGGCCTTCATTGAAGCACTTCGAAGCACTTTGAGTCTCAGTTCAAAGTAGTTCAAAGTAGTTCTTGATCAGAATGGATGGTGATAATTTGTTTCTAAAATATGGCGTGCCGCCTTTCCACAATCAATTAAGGCTCGTGTTAGACATCAAAAATCAAAAGATTTTGTTCTTTTTCTAAGGAGGAAGTCATCATCATTAGGAATGGGAGAAAAGATCTTCGACTTGAAGGATGATCGATTATTGTACAAAATCAATCATTCTTGATTTATGTGAAAAGGGAAATCATTAAATGAAAAGCTCATGCTACAATGTTTCAAATGTGCCAAGGTTGATATGAGGTGATATGTCATCATGTCCATTAATGATCCAATACTTCTGCATGCAAATCTTTCCTTTAATAAAACCATTCAGTAGCTCAGTAAACTACTTTGTAATAGAGAAGGAGCTGTTAAGGAAGGTAGAGGAAGTCATTTGGTTTTTAGCGTAAAGCAGGTGAGAATTTAGACATCTTTGTTTTGTTATGCAAATCTGTTGTTTTCAAAAGGATTCTCTAGCAGAAGTTTTGCTTGTTTTGTTGAAAATGAAGTCAGTCTTGCACTTTTTTGGCAATGCATCTAGCCTAGAATGTAAGAGGCCAGTGATCTGTGATACAAATTTAGAAGGGGTAAATGTGGGAAAGCTGCAAACAAATTTTCTTGAGAATATCAGAGAGGTTAAGGGGTGCATGGAAGTGTTAACAAGTGGGTTGATTGAAGCCCCTACCTTTCCTCCTGCTTTCATAAGCCCTGAACTTCTACAACTTTGCATTGACCATTATGATGTTAGAAGTAGAAGCATAATAGATGCGAATGGAAGCACAATACTTTCTATCTCAAGGGAAACCATTTCATCTATTTTACGATTAACAACAAATACCTTTGCTGCATTTTAACCCACTCAAGCTTTGGCTGAATACCAGGAAACCCCTAACATTTTTTGAAACACCCTTGCCAGAAAATGGACCGAAGTTAACTATGGAGGTGGGTCTAGGCTACCCAAAGTCATTATGAAAGATCACATGAAACCCCATATACATGACCTGGTTGTATTATTGCACAGGGTGAAGGGTTCAGTTGATGTGTATTTGTTTGAAGAATGGATGTATAGATATATTGAAATTATCTTGAAAGGCAAGCAGTGCATGGATTGGGCGGAAATCATTCCCAATTCCTTGAGGAACCAACTCAAAAGGGCCAAAGAATCTTGCGAGGATTTCTATATGGCTTCATATTTTACTTATTGTATTTCCTATAGATATGATCTCACTATCCTTCCACATGGGGTATGGAACGAAGAAATAACCATTTTCCAGTATTATCCTTTGTTGCAGAAAGATCGAGTTTTAGAAGATTTCCGTAAGGTGCATGATGTAGTGTATGGAAGCATTTATTTGACTCTAAAGTGTGTTTAGGCACCATGACTTTCTTCTAAGGCACAAAAGCTAGTTCAACAATATGGGAGTCATTTCATTCAATTTCCTAGGTTCACATCTTTAAGAGTTGGAGACTTTGAGGATGAACCTCTGAAATTACCCCGATATGCTCTCGATTGTTTCATTTTGGCCTAATTATGCAGACAGCTTTTCTCAATCATTAAAGATAATCTTCCTCAGGAGAATTGGGAAATAGCTTTCCCTATCACACTGGACTCCTTAGTCTGTGCTAACATGAATAATGCTTCCATCATTGGAAACAATTTGCTAGGATTCAATCTCAGTTTCTACCACAGCAGGAGAAACTTTGATAGTAGGGGATATGTAGCCCTAACCCTTGGCCTCTAAGTAAATCTTTTGGACACACCTCATTTAGAAGATCTATGGATAGACTGTGGAAATGAAGAAGAGGTTTTGAAGAAAGACCATTCTAGATTAACTGTACAACAAATCAATTCGTTCAGATTGAAGTTCAAAACACAAGGAATTATTGAAGATAATTCATACTTAATTGAACCTGTTTGGGAAGAATCAAATGAGGCAAAGTTTCTAGTAGTAGACTAGAGCAAAGAGGAGGAAGATGATATTAATTTGAGGGCTAGATGCATATTGACCTATACAGATGACTGGCTATAGAGGAATAAAGGACGAAATATCAATGGGTCTTCCCCTAGGGTGATTTCTACCCCAGGACCACTTCAATCTAACATTCCATTTTCTCATATTGCAGGGGACGCACCGATTCCAGAAAAGAAACTGAGTTCCTCTCCCCATTCGCAAGCTACGGCTCCTAGGATGAGATCCCAATCCAAATTCAAAGCCTCAAAGTAGCCTAGTGTTCAGAAATAGAAGATGACATTTCAGGGGCAAAGTTTGTATGATAAATTTGTTTCCCCTGACGAAGTAGATGGTGAAGTCCAATTCATTGAAGCCCCAAGAGTAGATCAGCCTAAATTCTTGACTCCAACACGGGACACTCAAGTAATGTCAACCAGTTCCTCTGTCCCTTTGTGGTTGTCAAATTCAATCAACAAGAAACGAAGTCTGCAACCGGTATCCACACCAGTAAAGGACATAGTCACTAGATATGCAGCCAGAGGTTCTAAGACAAAGAAAGTAAAAATGGATGCTTGTCTCACCAAAAACCCAGTGATAGGAAAAATCACAGCAGAGGTGGCAAGTTATAAACAAAAGAAAGAATCTGGGGAGATCGAGGATGAAGGGCTCCAAGTTACTTCTTTTGAATTAGGTTCTATAAATAGGAGTACTGGCAACAATTTCTTTAAGTTCTCTACTGACCACATGCTCACACAATCATAGAGAGATTCCAAGGAAAAGAAAGAGCTAAAGGCAATGGTGGTGACGATGGCCACATATATCGATTCTCTGATCAACCTAGGTGATTCTCTTATGATTCAGGTTCCACAACCTTTTGACCCCAACTCTGTTGAGAGTCAGAAATTGATGAAACAGATGCAGAAGGGAAAATTGTTAACTGATGATATTACTAACTGGGAAAATAACATAATAAATCAAGGAAATAAATTTATTTTTGAAGTTTTCAGCATCTACTCCGAAGGTGAAATGCTTCTAGGGGAGATTCAAACCTTGATCCCAATATGGGAAACAGAATTAGCACGCTATCAAGCTATGGTTCTATAGGTCTCAGAGGTTGAAAATTTTGAGGTTCCCAAATTCCTGAGTTAAAATACTATGAAGGGCATGGACCCCTACATAATTTTCATTCTAAAGAACAATATGTGTTGGAAAGAGTCCATTTACAAAGAGACTATCAAAGAAATACAAAGCATCAAAAGTAAAATCACCGAAATGCACGAGGATCTAGTAACGGACATAAATATTGTCAATCCTACAGGCATCTTACAATTTGAGGAAGGGAATATGGACACTGAAACGTTAATCAAGAGTTTCACTAGGGTAGTAGAACAGATCAGGGATGAAGAATCATCGAAGGTCGATGATTTCACCTCCTTGGAAAGCATTGAATCTATGTTGCGCCTTAATGAGAGCTTGATGCCACATTAGAACCGAAAGGTAAAAGAGTATAAGTGGCAGAAAGACACATGCAGAGCCCGGGTGATGAGCTTAAAGAACTCATACTCCCATGCTATGCAGGAATTTGCATCCACATTTCAAATTTTGAAGCTGGTGTGTCAAACCGTTGGAGGAGAGGAGAAAACTGACGCGGATACTGGGAGTTGAATGGTCGCCAGTTGGGGCTTTTCTTTTTTATAACTGTTTTCTTGTTTTATAACTATTTCTTGTACCAATCCGATAGGGCTGGGTTTTAATTGAGGACCTTCAGGTTTGAAAAACTATAAATGCTGGGGAATTGAACTGTGTTTTTTTTTTAAGGAGGGGATATAGAAAATAGAGATTAGATAGCAATATTTTAACATAGATTTGATTTCGATAACAGTATTTTGGGAACCAGTAAATGAATGTTTTGGCTTTCAAGGACTTGGTGCATTAAATTTCGAATATACATATATGGAGAATTACGAATTATGCTTTGAAACTTTTTGTTTAGAGTGTTGAATTATCATTACTTTGTGAATGTGATTCGACATTTCAGAAATCCCAAACTGCTGTTGTTTGATTGTAAGTTCTTTAAAGGTTTTTCTTTCATTCATTGTTAATGATACATGTTAAATTTTAAGTGGAATTTCATTCTTTGAAGTGAATTTTCTTCTATACATTAGTTCAGTCTGTTCATCTTCGAGCGGTTCCTTTTTTTATTATAATTAACTCACTACCCAGGAGTAGCTAAGAGATCTTTATGCACTTTGGAAAAAGTGTGAAAATGATTTGATGAAATGTCCCTTTTCTGATTTTATATGATATTCCCAACCTCTAATCAGATTTTCAAGATCAAACAACTAATATCACAAAGATCCACCAAATTTCTCAAGAAACTCCAAATCGGGTTTGCCAGAAATTGTGCCAAAAGCTTCACAGCTTCACCTATTATTAATGAATCTGAAAGTGGAAATTTTTACAGAAATTTCAGTAGCATAACAGCCTACAAAATGAAATTTCCAGATCCGTATATCCTTTACACAACAGTTCTCAAATGTAGGACAAAAACTATGCTCAGCGGGCTCCCAAAATTAACACAAAAATGCCCGGAAACACCACAAAAACACTAATAATCTATCTTAGAAGTTTAATCACATACCAATACATATATTCAGATATATTTTAACACCTTAAAGTCTAAAATACAGCAGCAACCCAAACTGATATGAAATACTCAACTGAAAACACCAAACTCATACAAAAAACACACCCGAAAACCCACAAATCTGCACTGTTTAGCACAAAGGAAAACTCTGTATGAGCATGCACATGGAATGGATTCAAACTCCCATCCTTAGCCTTCTTGGAAACCTTCAAACTCCCATTCTTGATTCTCCCTGGAAACCTACAAACTCTCGTTCTTGGGTCTCCTTCTCCACATGTTTGGCAACCTCTGAAGAATAACAAAGAATGAGCAAAAATCAAGTTCTGGAATCTCCCAAAATGCCTCCAAACCCCTTAAAAGAGGCCATAACTATAACTCACGTTCAAGAGAGGTTAATGAAACATATTTTAATAATAATTTGATTTATTACTCCAACGGTTTCCAAAGATTAACCCCCTTTTTCCGAAACTTCACTTTCTTGGGCTTGCCTGCCTTAGCAAAGATTATTTTTTTTATTATTATTTGAAAAGGGGACATGACATTTGAATTTTATTTCAAATCTAATAAGGGAGTTGTACCTTTAGAAATTTAGAGAGGAAGTGTAAAGTAAGATAAGAGTGCTTCCTCAACTGTAGTGAATGATTTTGTTCTTCATGATATTTGGGTATAGAGTTAATTTGGTAAACCAATTAAAAGGACAAATTTGTTCACTAACAAGCCTCAATCTATTGACAGGGTATGCAATAAAATTAGGAAATTTGTAAGCTTCTCAAGTTTTAAGTTCATAAAGTATGATAGATTAAGTTTGGCTAATAATACTAAGGTAGAAGAAGCCATATTAGATATGATGGATAGGTTCAAATTTACACCTATAGATATAGGAAGAAAGATTCCTAATGAATTGTACAATAAAAGTGATGCCAAGTGGAAAAATGCAACAATAACTGAAAGGAAAATGAGAATGAATATTAGCTAAAATCATGCTTGAACTAATAGTTAAGAAAATGTCAAATTTTTTGGAGAAGTATTAGAATATGTTTGTTCCTAAATTTAGAGAATTTATGATATTGCAAAATAAAGGTGACGTTGATTTATAGAGTAATGAACTATTGTGGAAGAGTATTTTTTGGACTAACCATAAAAGATGCTAACAAGAATGGAAAAGGTAAAGGAGATGAATAGTATAGTAAAAATGATACTGTAACTGTTGAGCTTAATCATAGTGATGATAGAGAAATAGGTGTTCCAAGCTCATAGGTCAGTGTATCCCCTATTCATGCCACCACAACTAACACTCCTATAATATAGAAAATAAAGGATTTTCCTAAGATAGAAGAAATACAAGTTCAATTTGTTGATTTCAATGAACAAATAAAATAGATTGAGTGACAAATCTAACAAGAATCATAGACCAAAACATTGATAATTGATTCCAAGGAGCTAGAAAAGGAGAAAAATAGAAAAATAAAAATAAGGAATTACATGTAGATCAGTCTATTATAGGTCAACAAGGACCAAAAGACTTAGGACATCTAGAAAAGGTAAATAAAGAGATAGAGAAAAAAGATAAAGGTAAAGAAAATGAAGGAGATAAGAATAATGTTTCACAGATAGTACTAAATGTACAAGCCCACACTCCACCCATAACCTAAACTTATTCCACATTTGCAAACCAAGTGGAAGCTCCTAAGATACAAATCACACTTGAGAACTACTATCAATGCCTCTAGCACTGATGTGAAAGTTATCTTGAGTGGTGACACACCTTCACCCATTCTATCCCCAACACTGTCAAGCAATAACCATCCTAGAAAGGGAAAAGGAAAGAAGAAAATAAGTTCTCCAAGTAAATCCATTACCTTGGATGAAGTCATTGAAGTGCATGATTAGGATTTGAAGAATCACACAATTGAAAAAATATTAATTTTACAAAAAAATTTGTGAGGAAGAAAAGGAAAGAGGAGATGTGAAGAGAGAAACAAAAAAAGAAAGTATTGTATGATATCAATAACATATTTTTTGATGCATTTGATATTTAGAACATCAATGAAAAAGCCTCTTTTATCTCTTAGTTAGTGCAAATTATTGAGAAAGTCAATACTAAGGATATAGAAGGAAATGAAAAATTAATGGCCTACTCAAAGAAAATCTTTGAGAAAAAAGTTATTTGAGAAATTTTGTTCGATAATTACCTTAAGGAAGGTTAGACTTTTCACACCTGTACATAATCTAGAAGAACTTGTTAAGAAATTTAAAGATCTATACAACATTCTTTGTGATGTGTCTAGATTCAAAACATTAAGATTGAATTGAAATCCTGAGGGAATTATATTTCTCAATCATCTAAATCTAGCTCAATGCATTACAATAGACTATTATTTGCACAAGGGAGGTTGGTCAAGCTACACATAGAAGATAGTCATATAAGGGAAAAAATTATTTCCATACAACCTTTTTTAATAACTCATTTCAAGGTCATGCAATGTGAGTTAGTTTTAGAAAAAAATTTAGTCCAATCTAATTACAATATTTCTACTATTGATAGCTTAATTGACTTAGTTGCAAATTTAAAAATAAAGAATCAAGTTTTGGAATTAGTTAGAACCACATGGGATCATGCTTTTGGCATGATTATCCAACTCATAAGCCATTTATTGATAAATATGGTTTCATTTCATCCTCCCAATCCTAGCAGTAGACATAAGTGGAAAAGTCAAGAAGGATAAGAAAGAAGAAAAGAATATCTAAAAGTGATCAAATCAGAGATGTAGAGCTTAGAATAATAACAAAAGTTAGAACAAGGGTATGACAAAGCACCATCAGAATATTTGAGTCATGTAACATATGTATTATATATAAGATTCATAGGCATAGGAGGAGTACTATGATTATTTGAATCATACGGTAATGATGTATTCATGGAAAAGCTTTTTTTCCACTAATGTCAAAGGGGGAGATTTTTGATCTGTATTTTTTTCGTTTCTATTATTATCAAAAACTTAGTCATATATAAGGAAGAGTTAGTTAGTCATCACTATGACCAAGTTACTCTATGTAGGCTGAGTCATGTATTTGTAAAGATATGAAAATAATCTTGTATATGTTGAGCTCTATAGGAGAAAATAAATTCATTGGTTGTTGAGTATTCCTATGTAAGCCAAGTTCGGTGAATGCCAAGAAGATGGATCATATAGATGTTGAGTCATATAGAAGGTGTCAAGCTAGTTGAGGCTATGTATCAAGAATAAGAACATTTATGACCGAGCATCTAAGATATTATGTGCTAAGTAACACAGTTTAAATAGAAATGTCTAAAATGAAACAAAATTAGAGGTAAAGCATTTTGAGATGACATATAAATAACATTTAAGGATTGTAGAGTTTGTTACAATTGTTGTTACACATTTTTGATGTGGATCATCGATCCCTATGAAGGAGGGACAAAGTATCAAATGAAGAGGCTAAAAGGGAAATGTCTAAATCATTGATCTTAATCAAGAAGACTCTACAAATGTCTTTAAAAAGAGAAGATCCAAACCCTATTTAATAATGAAATGGTGTATTCATGAAGAGAAGTGAAGTATTACATGTGAAGGACTTAGGTTTTGGAGGATACAATTGAAAGTTATGAAATAAAAGAGTGTAGAAACTAGATAATGTAGTGAAGAGAAGATTAAAGATATATAAAATATGAGATCAGATTAGAGATTAGAAGGAGAAGATTTGTAATCAACATTGATAGTGCAGATTGAAGGATTGGGTACAAAATCATTTGGCAAAGTGGATCAAGGTAAGTCTCTTAACATAGTGGTCCTAATAGGCCTAAGTAAATCTCTTTAAAAAGTTCTTACGTCATTGTAGTTCTTAAATCCTTTAATCAAGGTAGACCTAATAGTCTTGTAAATATCTTAACAAGGAAGACCTCTCATAGTGTAGATCATTAGAAGTGATAAAATTTGTATCCCTAACAAGAGAACATTATTACTATAGTTGTGAAGATTTGCGAGTGTTAGCCCTAACCTAGTTTAACCTTCATCTTTGAGGGTTTATGGGTTACCAAAAGATTATGTGTTTACATTTCCATGTTGATGAATGTGATACATAGTTATATCTATTTCAACATTTGAAGTTATCAGTTATATTATATGGTGATTATAGCTAATTTGTTTTGAAGGTAAATTTTTTTTTGATAGTGATTAACACCCCCTCTTATTATTTCACCTTCCTAATAAACTTTCAAAAATTAGTTAGTATTGAAGTGAATCTAAATGAGAAAGGATGTAAACATTTCATAATCCAAATATGCAAATGATATATATAAAAGGTTTAACACGATGAATTGTGCAAGTCATCCCTAACACCTATTGACACAAGTTTGAAAATGAGAAAAGATGATATAAAGGAGTGAAAGAAAATCCAACTTTGACTATGAAACTTTTTGGTAGTCTCCTTCATATAATAGGCACATGACTATATATAATTTTTACAATTAGTCTAATTTCTAGGTTCACAAAGTCTCTAAAAGTTTTGTAGTGGAAAATAGGGAAACAAATGTTGAAGTATGTCAATGAAATAAGAAACTATAGAACTCTAAATTTTAGGTCAACTGATCTCAAGATAGTTGAATGGGCTGGTAATGCTTGTGCTAGGAGTATGGATGGCAAGAAGAGAACTTTTGATGTAAGAGCATCTTTGGTTTTTGAGAAATCTTGCATCAACTAAAAATATTTCTTTGTTTCTCTACCAGTCTATTTTTTGTGAAGTAGCCATTATTTATTTGGGTTTTAGGTTGTGCAAAGTTAGCATCCATTCAAGGACCAGTCCCTAATCCTTGTCCTTAGTGTGCATACTCTAAGGTTTCATATGCTTTGAGTTCAATGTTTCTCTTTGTGGTCTTTTTTTCCTACAGTGTTCTTCAAGGGAGGTGTATTGTTTCCTTTGGAAAATTTTTGTACCCTAACATGGCATCTTACACATTTGGGAGTCAACTCCTAACCCCTATGCTGACCTATCCTTTAAGTATGTAATTTTATATTGTCCTTTTATTGGGTTTTTGTTTACTCTTCCAAAATTGGATTGATAATATAATTAAATGCTTGACTAGCCCACTTGTGGCTTGGTTGACTATATTTGAAGTTGGTTAGATGTACAAAAGGTAGTTTTGGGTAGTATCTAGAGAGATCTTATAGAGTAAGAGATAGAATATGTGATCTTGGATTCTAGTTTCATAATTTCTTTGTAAAAGGTTGCAACCCAAAAGTACTCACATATGGGCATGTTCTCTTCTGTATATGTGAAGTGAAATACTTAAACCTATTGTGTTGTTGCATATGGCCTCTTGTTTCTTGTCTTTTCTTTGACTAAATATTCCATCTGTACTCTTGGAAAAGGGTTATTTGTAGATTCAAGATATTTTTATTCCACCTTCTTTTGTGCCCTTTGGTTTTCCCTTGCATCACATAGTATCAGAGAAAAATTCTTTCTTGTGGCTTGGATCTTGGAGAATCTTATTGGATTGGTTATAGGCTGGAAGATCTAAAATATGATCTATAACTTGCAAATGGTTATGATCTTGCAAGAACTATTATCAAGATAATTTTTGGTAGAGGAAATATTGATAATTCTAATATGGACATGTTGAGATAGATTGCAACAAGACTTGAAGTTTTTGAGATAGTGTAGAGAAGATATTAGTGATGTGAAGAAGAAAAAACTAATCCTAATCCTTAACCTATGGTTAAACAAGATGAATAAATTTTTTTGAGAGTTTTGTCTAGGTTGAATGTTAGACTTGTTGAAGTTTCTTTCTATGATAGAAGACTTAAGACCAATGTAGTATTGGATTGGATCTAAGAGATGGATAAATATTTTGAGTATGAAGGCAATCCTAATAATAAGAAGGTGTAGTTAGAAGTCACAAAGTTAAAGGGCCATGCTTCACTTGGGTGGGATCATTTGTAAATTGGGAGGCAAAAGAGAGGAAAAGAAAAGATCAACATATGGGAGAAAATGATTGGACAGATGATAAAGAATTTCCTCCCTAGAGATTACCAAGTGAATATATTGAGGAAAATGAAAAATTTAAGGCATAAGGACATGCGTGTGAATAAATTTACTAAGGAATTCTACAAGTTGGATATCAGGTTTGGACATGTTGATTATGAATTTGAGAAAGCTTCTATATACCTAAATGGTTTGAGGACATCAATTCATGATGAGATTATATGTATTAAGATGAATAGTGTCGTTAGTATGCCCAAAGATTTAAATAAATATTGGTAAAGAAACATGATCAAAGACAAAGAGGTATAGGTGGCATATTTCAAAGAATTAGAGGTAGGACTTATGGGCAAAGGAACAAACCTAACAATGCAATACAAGATAAGGGAAAGATAGAATGGAGTAAAAAATCTGCTAGAAAGAGAGGTAACTATACTAGGGGTAGCTATATTAGTTACTCTAGGAATAATAATTGTGAAATGAGAGAGTAATTATCTTGGTTTAAATGCACTTGTTTCAAGTGTAGAGAAGAAGGAAATAAAGATTTTGAATATACTAACTTTGGAAAGAAGATTGGAGGTAGCAGAAAAATACTTTTTCTTGTAAAGAAGTTATTGAAACACCTAATGAACCTAAAAATGATGAGAATAAAATGTTAAGAAGGATCATGTGAAATAAGGAAGTTAATGAAAAACCTATTTTGAGAAGATGTTTGTTCAAAAATAGATGTACGATCATAGGAAAATGTTGCAAGGTAATCATTGATAGTGTAAGTTCTAATAACTTGGCATTTGAGGAAGTGGTTAATAATTTGTAGTTGCAAAGATTGAGACATCCTAGAACTTTCCATGTTTCTTGGATTGAGAAGGTGCTTAATTTTCTTGTAAGTGAAAAATTCCTTATTAAATTCAAAATTGAGAATTATCATGATGAATTCTTATGTGGTATTTTGGCTATGGATTGTTTTCATGCTCTATTTAGTAGACCTTGGTAGTATGATAGACAAGCTTTTTATGATGGTAGATTGAATTAGTATACTATTTGGGTTGATGGAAAGAAAAAAGAATTATTTCCTTTGGTTGAAAATATTGAGGAGAATCATTGGATTGAGGTTAGAGTATGTTTATTTGATGGAAAAAAATTCCTTAGGATATGAAGAGACAAAATGCTTGATGTTTTTCTTTGATTCCAAGAAAGAATGAGAAAATAGATGAAATAGAACATGCACCTAAGATTGAGTCTTTGTTGGTGAAGTTTTTAGACATCATTTTTTATAATGTTCTTGATGGTGTACCTCCTGTGAGAAGTGTTATTCATTATATGGATTTGATACTTGGAGCCAATTTTCCTAATAAAGCACCACATAGGCTTATGCCTACAAAAAATTAATAGTTGAACAGATAAGTGAAATAATTTCTTTAGAAAGGTTTGATTATAGAAATTTTTGATACTTGTAAATTACCTATTGTATGAGCACCTAAGAATAATGGATAATGGAGGATGTGCATTGATTTAAGATCTATAAATAAGATAACTATGAAGTATAGATTTCCTTTTCCTAGGATGGATGAAATAATGGATTATTTGAGTGAAGAAAAGTATTTTACCAAGATTTATATGAAAAGTGGTTATGATAAAATTAGAATAGAGAAGGGGATGAATGGAAAACTTCTTTCAAGACTAATGAGGGTGTTTTTATAAGTGGTTGGTTACGCCTTTTGGTTTAACTAATGTGCCTAGTACTTTTATAAGGCCAATGAATGAAGTTATGAATAAATTATTCGGTAAGTTTATGATTTTATATCTTGATGAAAATCTAATATTTAGTAAAACTAAAAAAGAAACCTTGATCATAGCTAACAAGTATTGCAAAGATTGAAGGAGGAAAATGTGTTGATTAAATTAAAGAAATGTTCATTATTAAGGGAAGAGATTGTGTACCTTGGTTTGGTTATTTTAGCTAATGGATTGAGGATGGATCCTAAAATGGTAAAAGATATCCTTTGTTGGCCTACACATAAGAAGGTTGGAGAAGTTAGATCATTTCATAGATTAGCAAGTGCTTATAGGAAGTTTGTCATAAATTTCAATTTTGTTTGTGATGTTGTGACTGGGACTATGGAAAGGCATAAAAATAATTTCAAGTGGACACCTATAGCACAAAAGAGTTTTTAAACATTGAAGCAAAAGATTATGAAATTACCTACACTTTCTTTTCCTAATTTCAGTAGCGTTTATCAAGTTGAATGTGATGCTAGTGGAATTTCTATAGAAGCTATTTTGAGTCACATGGGAAGACCTAAAGCTTCCTTTAGTAAAAATTTGAATGATGCTAAGAGAAAATATTCATTTTATGATAAGGAATTCTATTCTATTATTCAAGCTTTAAAGAAATGGAGACAATATTTGATGCCTAAATATTTTGTGTTGTACACTGACCATTAAGATTTATAGCATTTGGGAAGTCAGAATAAGTTGATTTAGAGACATCTGAAGTAGGTTGGGTATTTGTACAAATTTTATTTTTCATTTAAGCATAAGAGTGTATGGTCAAATCAAGTGGTAAATTCTTTAAGTCAAAGAAGAAGTGTATTGACAGAGATGAGAGTTGAGGTACTTGGTTTAGATGATTTGAAGTACTTGTATGAAACAAATCTTGATTTTTAGGAACCTTGGAGAGCTTGTAAAAAGTAGAAGATTTATAAGGATCTATAGATATTGTTGAGAAGTTGTATAATTTATCAAACAACAAAAGGAACTAGTCAAAATTTGTGATCGTATTCACTATTTTCTATACCTAGTAAACCCTAGAAACGTATTAGTATGGATTTTTTTCTTGGTTTTCTTAGAACTCAAAGAATAATGATTCTATTCTTGTAGAAGTTTACAAATTTTCAAAGATGTATCCTTTAATACCTTATAGGAAGACATATGATACAATACATGTGGATCAATTATTCTTTAAGGAAGTGGTGAGATTTCATGGTTTTCCTAAGACTATTATCTCAAATAGAGATACTAAGTTTACTAGTTAATTTTGGAGGAAACTTTGGAAGAAGCTCAATATAGAGTTGAAGTTTAGTTCTGTATTTCATTTGCAAATAAATGGACAAACTAAGGTTGTGAGGAAAAGTTTGGGTAACTTCATGACATGTTTGGTTGAAGTTATAAGCCTAATAATTAGGATTTGGTTTTGGCACAAGAAGATTTTTAATTTAACAATTTTGTGAAGAGAAGAACTAAGAAGACACCTATTGATATTGTTACTAGAATGAGTCCTAATGGAAATATTGAATTAAGGGATTTGGGTACTAATATGAAAAGAAGTGTTGAAGGTGAGGAATTTGCATATTTCACGAAGACACTACATGAGGAAGTGAAAGAGAATTTGAAGGATTGTAACTTGAAATACAAATAAAAGATAGATGAGAGGGGGAGACATAAATATTTTTATGTTGGAGATGAGGTTACGGTTCATTTGAAGAAGAAACAATTTCTAGTTGGCACCTACAGTAAGCTAAAAATGAAGGAATTTGATCCTTTTAAGATTATGAGAAAGTTTGATAGTGGAAATGATTTTGAAGTTGAATTACTAGAAGATATGGATATTTCACCAATATGCAATATTACAAAAATCTTTGATCATTTTCAATCAAATGATGAATTGACAAAGAACCTTGAATATCCTACGAAGAAGACATAGTTACTACCGAGCAAGTCAGAGGTCACTGAGTACTCTAGTACTAGCTAAGTTGGTTAGAAGATAATATATTTACCAAGTGTATATACATAATGAGTATAATAGAGACTGAGTATTATATTGTATGTCAAGTAGAGTTGAAGCCAAGTGACAACATGTAGAAGAGACATGACTAAGTATCAACAAGCCATTAGTGCCAAGTAATAAAATTTGACATTTTTTGGAATGGCATAAAATCTAATGTAAACCATTTCTACCAAGATGGAGATGTATTTCCATGATTGAGAGGTTTGTTGTAGAGGTAATTATGCCTTTAATTATGAATCATTAATCCCAATAAGAAGAGATTATCAAGAAAAAAATTGTAAGGACTAAGGGATGAAAGGGATGAATCTAGATTGTTGATTGAGATCTAGAAGCTTCACCGAATAGCTATTTAAGGAGGGTTTTAGACCTGATTCATGTGTGTGTGATTGAGAGTTTAGATGCATGTAAAGTTTAAGGTAAATCAAGTAGAGTGACTGAGAAGTGTAGTGAATAGTTCAAAGAAGATTTATTGCAAATCTATCATAGAGAGGTGATTTAATATTTAATAGAGGATATATGTCATCAAGATTCTAGTGCAAACCAAAGGATCAAGAACTAATATATTTAAATAAGTATTTTAGGGTAAATCTCTTAATAGATTGGTCCTAACAGGCCTATGTAAATCTCCTAACAAAGTTCTCACTTAATTATGTAGTTGAAATCTTATAAACAAGGTTGACTAAATAGTCTTGTAAGCTCTTGATAGGGTAGACCCCCGAAAGAGTAGATTGTCAAAAGTGATCAAACTTTCTATCCCTAACAATTACACTTTATTTCTACAATAGTAAATATCTTTTTGGGTGTCATCCCCACTATAATTTTACCTTCACCTTGGAGGGTTTCTACATTACCAATTATTTGTGTCAAGTATTGTATGTGTTTTAGATTTTTATTCATGCAAGTAGATACTATATATGATATGATATTGCAGTGAATGTTTGATTTGATATAAGGTTAAATTGAGATAAGGGTTAATGGAAAAGTTATCAAATAAATGGTTCATGTTTGAAGTGTTAAAGTTTTATAGATCCTAATTCACCTCCCCCCTCTCTTAGCATCTTAGTTTACTTATTATATTTCCAACAATTTGTATCACAACCTATTTCTCTTATCATAAGTCTTACCACTTGAGAGTCAAAGATATTGTGAATGGAAGCCTAAAAACTAGGAAAGATCATTGAAAATTAGAGGCTTGATGTTCATATTTTATTTGAACAAGTTAAGAATACAAAGGAGACATTGAGGAAATACTTTAAGAGAAGGAAAGAAATGAGAATTCAACAAAATGACACACAATACAAAGAAGAAATAATTGAATAATTATTTGAAGAAGGCAAATCTAGTGAATTTTATGCAACAATAGAATATCTATTGGAGAAGAGAAAGATTTTGAATAAATAAGTAAGAGGACTAAAAAGAAAACATGAGATACACAAAGTAAGACTATGTGAAGTTACTAGAACAATAAAAAGGCTGAAGAAGATAGAGAAAATGTTGAAGAAGGAAGTAAAAGATAGATGACCACAAGACTTGATGAAAGGATCAAAGAGGTATAGAGGCTGACTCACAGTTGATTTGATATGTTCAATTGGTTATTAAGTCAAATTTGTGAGATTTCTACAAAGGTGGAAGAGATTGAAACTCTCAAAATCTAAAAATGATTAATCAAAGAATGAGTTGAAGCTAAAAAGGAATTCATTGAAATGATGATCAAACCTAAAGAAGCCATAAAGATTCTTGATGAGAAAATGAAAGCACAAAGAAGACCTCATGATACTATTGTTCTAAGCTATACCAAGTAAATACCACCAACTAAGAAATTAGAGTCATCAAAGAAAGGATAATATAAGAATGTGACTGCTAAACCAAAGATCAAGATGCCTACATGCTATCACTATGGAAAACGAGGACTTACAAAAAAGATCTATAGGTGAAAATTTGGGAAATCAAATTCTAAGTCAAAATTCAATGGTTATTATTTCAATTGCAAGAAACAAGGACATCAAGCATATGAGTGTAGATCAAAGGCCAATAAGACACTAGTTACTTCTAGATGTGAAGTTTTTTGTTATACATGTTAGAAGTATGGTCAGAAGGAACAAGATTATAGATCTAAAATAAAGAGAAATTGGAAACCTAAAGGTCAAGACAAAGAACCTAATAAAGATAAAAACATAAATTGGGATTACAATACTTGGGTGAATTATTATTTTTGTGGAAAGTATGGAAACATTCTGGAAAATTATTCTTGGATACATCTTAGAGGAAGATCACAAAATAAGAGAAAAATTGGACCAATATGTTTCAATTGTCAGAAGGTCAGTCACCTAAGTAGAGAATATATGAACTAAGGATCGACACATAATGTTGAAGAGAACAATGGAAAGGAAAAGGTTAATACTAAGAAGTGAGAAACCAAATGAATTCAAACCTAGAAAAAGAAAACTGAAGAAGGGAATAGTTCAAATGATGAACTTGTGCTCACTCAATCTAATGGATTAGGTGATTCCCCCACCTCAAACTAAAGCAAATAGGTATGTATGGAACTATGTTTCAAAATTTTAAATCTTACATTAGTTCTTAGATTAAATGCATTGAAGTCCAAAGCTACATGATAATAGATGCATAAGGGCAAGCTTGAAGTTTGAATTGAGTAATGTATGTTGGTGACAAGTTGAGATGTTAGTGCTAACTGAGTGTTAGTAATGAAGTTTTAAAAGTGTTAATAAACTAAGTTGAAATGGTAGTAATGACCGAGTTGAGGTTCTGACCAAGTTGATGGAATATGCAAATGTGATAACCAAGTAGTCTTATGTTGGTTGAGACAATTATATCTCACCCACTATTTTTATGGAGCATTGATGATGCCCTAACATTTAGATTTTAAGATATATAGCGAGTTTTACAAGTCATTTTAGCACACAAAATTTGAGTCTCTAGAGATTAGAGAAATGGAGATATTTTAGTAGAGATTGTAAGAGATTCAAAGAATACCATCAGTAATTATTGTAAGTTGTGAAGTAGTTTTATGCTTGCTGAGCTAAGTAGAAATTGTGTTCAAACCCAAATTTGATGAAATGGCATCAAGATCATCTACAACCAAGAAGAAGGTGAATTTAAGGGTTAGTAATTCTTTGTTAGTGAGGAATTATTTTTCCCCCCTCCTAAGTACAAGGCATATCCTAAGAAAGTGACGAAGGGTTATCCCTTGGGTGCCTTGTTAGTGATCCCACCTAGAGTCATAATGAATCATGATAATAACTTATATTACATGAGAAAAGTAGAAGTATGAGATTATGAATCAAGGCTTACATATGAAAATTTTTGTGAAGAGGGTGTGTTGAAGGAACATCATAAGCACATTGTTGAGAAAGAGTTGACTTGTGACTTAAATTTCCCAAGAAAATTTAAAGTGGAATAGATTAAAATCATGTTGAGAAGGATTCATGATATACAACTATGGTTAGAGAGGAGGTTAGTGAATATCACAAAGAATATTATCCACCATGTAACTAGTTACCCTATTACAAAACAAGAAGAAAATAATTTTATGTCAAAGAAAATACGTGATTGAAGCTAATACCCTAGCAGTATGGGACAAGAGTGCATGATGATCTCTACCATAAATAATGTCAAGATTGAGTTTGGAATAAGGGTTATAGCACACAATTTTTATAATTTGAATTGACTTGATAGTGTTTTATTTTTTGTAGTTGACCATACATAGAAGATAGTAAAGAAAGATCATGATTATGATATTGCCAAGAAATAATGGACTTAATTAGTTGGTAATCTGACAACCATCCAAAAAGCTAAGAACATAATGTGTAATTTTGGATGATTGGTTTCCTATATATTTTTTGATGTTCATAATTATTTTCCTATATTTGGAAATATTGTTTGGGAGCAATGGAGATAAGTCACTTAGTAGATGAATGAGTGCATTCATCAGTTAGGTCAAAATTTTGACAACATCATGGATGGATATTTTGAGGAATTCAAGAAGAAATGAAAAAGAGGACAAGAATACCAAAATTCTTGGTAGATAAGTATTAAAATGAACTATGTTTTCTAATAGAAATAGATTATATCTATGTACATGTAGTGATTCCCAGGGTTGCATGGTTAAGACCTTGGCCCTATGAAATCAACATAGATGAAGTGACTATAGGAATTAGTACATTGCTAGTAGAGGAAGTCGACAAGAATGCAAAACCATTTGAAAAGTATGGGATGGAAAATTTTAAAATCACTATTGATTTGAAAGACTCTAAAATGAAGAAGAAAAGAAAAAGTATGATTAAAGATATGGAGAAGTTACTGGATGAAGATGTACAGAAGAAGATGTCTCTACAAATTATAGAAGGCAAAGGTGAAGATGGGAAAGGCACTAACAATGATGGTGATGAAGAGGATAATGATGATGAGGAAGATGAAAATACTAAAGAAAAGGGAAAAGAGATAGTGGACATCAAGCCACATGCTAAAAGGAAGAAGAAAGTTATAATTGTCAAGCCCTCAGTCAAGAAAAGTTTGAAAAAGATAGTAGTAAAGCATACCCCTACACCATCAAGGGTTACTAGGAAAAGAAATAAGACAACTACCACTATAGCTAAGGATGAGCCACAGATACGAATGGCTAAGATCATCAAGCCTTTTCAAGGAAAATAGCTTACAACGAGGAAGATTACTACTAGAGAAGAGGTGGAGGTAAGTAAGCCTACAAAGAAGTCAAGAAGAAAAGTAGTGATAGATAAAGATGAAGAAGAAGACAATGCAGATAGGAAAAAATTTGATTACATTAGTGAGTTCAAAGTTTTAATGCACAAGCCCCCACATAATATAGATGGGTGGACTCACAATAGTGGATTACACTTTTTTGCCTAAACAAACATTGAACCATAATTCTTTTTTTTTTTTTAAAGTTTCACTTTTAGATGAAAATTTTCATTTAAGGGTTGCAAATTTGTGATGTAAGAGCATCTTGGGTGTAATAGAAATCTTGCATCACCAAAAAAAAAAATATATATATATATTTAGTTTTTTCTATTTTAATAAGGACTAGCAAACAGGGTGGTTGATATTTATGGGAACTTGCTATTTTTAGCAAGTTTGTTATACAAGCTTAGAATGTTCTCATTTTCTACATGAAAGTTCATTTTAGAAATATAAGCCTACCATAAAAAATCTCATTGCTCCAACTAAAGTATTGGAGATGTTATTGTAGATTTTTAGTGGAAAAATTTGTAGACAAATTTTCAAGCTCACTATTGGAGGCCTTAGAGTGCATAGATGAGGTTCAAAAACTTGATGGAAGGGTGCTCGCACAATTCTAAGCCTAGAGATCAGCAACAAGCATTTTTGAAAAGTGGTTATAATAGCGAATTAGAAAAATGGTTCAAGATTTATGGCTTTCCAAAGTTGGGCTACCCAAAATATCTAAAATAATTGTCAAAAATGTATTTGGCTGACTCTATATATATTGTTAGGGTCTTTTGGCCCTAGGTATTAAGTTTCATTGTCTAGAACCTTCTTGAGCGGCATAAAATTTCTTATTTAAGAAAGGCCTAAACATTGTCTAGGATAGCTCTGGGTGATATTTAATAGCTTGTCTTGTAGATTATTGTAATGAAGGCAGCCATGTGGGTTAGCATATTATAATTGTGAATTCTATAATACCGCATTTGTAGCGCAAATAAGAAGTCCATATTTTGCTCTCGCATTTTCTATTGTTTCTTTGTTTTTGTTATGAGTTTATGGTATTAAGGGGAGCACCCTTCATCAAGTGGTATCAGTGTTAGAGTTCTTGAGTGTCTAGATAGATCACCAACTATGAGGCAGTTTGCACTAGGACTGTGGTTTGGGCTGAGCATGTAGAGAGATTGTCGATTATGAGGTAGTTTGCACTAGGGTTTCAAAAAATGTCCAAAAATGCCTCTACAAAGAGAACATGGTGAAAGAGATCTAGATGTTACACCTGAGGATTTTAGAGCCCTCAAAAGAAAAATGCAAGCATTGGAAGAACAAATGCATAGAGAAATAAATCTTCCTATAAGAGATGAAAGCAAGGATGAGGACAAAGTAGAAGAAAATGCCAAAGTAGAGGCAATTCTAAACCTAGAGGAATAAAGGCTTTTAGGGCCATCTCTAGGATTGAAAAAAGGCCTAAGTTTGAGGTTCCCACATTTTAAAGAATTATTAACCTAGAGGAGCTGATCAATTGGATCAATGAATTAGAGGAGTACTTTGAGTATGAAGATATTGATGATCTTAATAGGTTCAAGTTTGAAAAGGAAAAATTAAAGGGACATGCAAAGATCTAGTGGTAGGAGGTTCAATTGGAGTGAAATAGAAAGGGAAAGCACTAAATCACTAGATGGGACCGGATGATAGCTAAACTAAAGTGAAAATTTATTTCGATGGATTATGAGCTTGATTTTTTGAATAAAATGCAAGGGTTGAAGCAAGCAGGAAAATCTATTCAAGAGTATACCAAAGAGTTCTACCGAGTTCTCATTAGAACTAGCCATGTAGAAGCTAATAAGGAGAAAGTGATCCATTATCTATATGGGTTAAGGTCAAGCATTCAAGACAAGCTAAGTTTGGTTTGACTGAATAGTATAGAGGAGGTATTCTAGTTTTCCCTAAGAGTTGAGGAGAAACTAAGCAAGAAGTTTGACAACAAGAATAGTCGAAGAAGTCACAGTGGAAGATTTGGTAGATGATCTTATAGTGTCCATAGTAATGATCAAAAGAACAAGGATGAGGTTGGAAGTAGCAATCAAAACCAAAGTGGAAATAACTCCAATTGTTTGCATGATTAGAAAAATAGAGATAAAAGAGGAAGAGGTAGAGGAAAAATATCTAAAAGAAGAGGCTTTTGTGGTAAATGTTTTCATTGTGGAGAAGAAGGGCATAGAGAATTTGAATGTAACTAGTGCTAAGGAAGGATAGATCAAAGAAAAGAAGGCCAGGCAAGAGTTGCACATATTGATGAAGATGCTAGATTGTCACATTATGAAGATGCTAAAAGAGGAGAAGTCCTAGTTAACAGAATAGTCCTATTGAGTGGTGAGAATGAACTAGATCAAAGAAGGAGCTTGTTTCACACAAGGTGCATATGTGAAGATAAGTGTTGTGATGTGATAATTGATGGTGGAAGTACTAACAATCTGGTGTCAAAAATGATGGTCACCAAGTTGAATTTGAAGAGGAAAAAACACTATGTCCATACCATATTTCTTGGGTACAAGATGTCCACAAGGTCATGCTCAATGAGCAATGGTAAGTGAAGTTCAATATAGGAAGCTACTAGGATGAGGTACTATGTGATATCATACCCATGAACATATGTCATATATTGCTAGGTAGGCCATGGCAATTTGATAGGCATGCTATACACAATGGGCAAGCAAATACCTACACTTTGACCAAGGATGGAGTAAAACATAAGTTGAAGTCATTGAAGGAGAAAGAAGAAAATATATGTAGTGCTCCCAAAATAGTTTTTGTTGATGAAAAATATTTTCTCAAAGGTATGAAGTGTGAGCATATGTATTTTCCTCTAATTCCAAAAGATAGTAAAGAAGAAGTAGAGGAGGTACCTACAGAAGTTGCAAATATGTTGGGAGAGTTTTTTTATATTTTATTAGATAGTGTACTTAATGGATCACCCCCAATGAGGAAGATCAGTTAGTAGATGGATTTGGTTCTAGGAGCTAGTTTGCCAAACAAAATAGCACACAGAATGACACCAGTAGAAAGTGAAGAGTTGAACATGAAATTTCATGAGTTGTTGCAAAAGGGGTAGATTTGAGAGAGTCTAAGTCTATGTGTTGTACCAGATGTATTAGCACCAAAGAAGAATGGAGATTGGAGGATGTGCAAAGATTCTCACGCTATCAACAAGATCACAATCAAGTATAGATTTCCATTGCCAAGGATGGATGATATTATGGACTATTTGAGTGGAGCTATGTATTTCATAAAGATAGATATGAAGAGTAGATACCATTAGATTCATATAAGAGAAGGTGATGAGTGGAAGATTGCTTTCAAGACACAAAAAGGATTGTACAAGTTGTTACTCATGCCTTTTGGGGTAACTAATGCACTGAGCACTTTTATGAGGCTCATGAATGAGGTACTGAAGGAGTTTCTAGGTAGGTTTGTCTTTTTTTACTTAGATGATATATTGATCTTTAGTGAGACATTAGAGGAGGATTTGATTCATATTTTCAAGGAGATAAACTTGAAGAAGTGTAGTTTTGTAAAGGAGATGTTGTACCTAGGATTTGTAGTCTTAGTAGAAGGTTTGAAAATGGATCTAGAGAAAGTGAAGGCTATCCTTGAATGGCCTACTCCAAGGAGTGTGAAAAAGGTAAGATCTTTTCATGGAATGACTAGTTTTTACAAAAATTTCATAAGAGGTTTTAGTAGTTTTTATGGACCCTTGACTAAAACAATGAGAGGGGATAGGAAAGAGTTTAAGTAGACTATAGGAGTAGATAAGAGTTTTATTCTATTGAAAAAAAAAAAGCTATTGAGTAGCCTATTTTAGCACTTCCTAATTTTAACAAGGTGTTTCAAGTAGACTATGATGCTAGTGGTACTACAATAGGAGCTGTTATGAGCCAAGAAGGTAGAGCTATTGCTTATTTTAGTGAGAAGTTGAATGATGCAAAAATAAAATATTCTATTTATGATCAAGGATTTTATGTTATAGATCAAGCATTGAAGAAGTCAAGACACTATCTTCTTCCTAAGAAGTTTCTTTTTTATACTAATCATCAAGCTTTGCAATATTTGAATAGTCAAGGAAAATTGAACCAAAGGCATTTGAAGTGGGTTGAGTTTTTGCAGAGTTATAAAATTGTTTTGAAATACATGAGTGGGAAGTCTAACAGAGTTGTAGATGCTCTTAGTAGAAGACAACTTTTTCTAACAAAAATGTAGATAGAGGTGGTTGGGTTATAGGAACTCAGTACTTTGTATCTAGATGATCTTTATTTTGGTGAAGCATGGAAGGCTTGCATAGAACATGTTACACCTAACAAGAAAAAATAATTAGATTTCATGGTCCAAGATAGTACATTGTTTAAAGGAAGCCAGTTGTGTATTCCTAAAAGTTCAATGAGAGAGAATCTCATCGAGGAGAAGCATAGTGGAGGATTGGATGGACATTTTGGTAGAGATAAATCGATTGCTTTGGTTACTAAGAATTATTACTAGCCACAGTTGTAGCAAGATCTAAAGAAGTTTGTACAAAGTTGCAGAGTATATCAAATGGTGAAAGAAGTGAAGAAGAATACAAGGTTATATCAGTCATTACTTGTACTAGAGAAGCTGTGGGAGGATGTCAACATGGATTTTGTTTTTGGATTCTATTTTTGTGGTGGTTGACAAGTTTTCAAAGATGACACATTTTATTCCTTGCAAGAAGACTAGTGATGTTGTTCATGTAGAAAAGTTGTTTTTCAAAGAAGTGGTGAGACTACATGGTCTTCCAAAGAGTATAGATTCAGATCAAGATAAAAAAAATTGTTGGGTATATTTGGTGTAAATTATGGAAGAAGTTGAAGACAAATTTGAAGTTCAATTCATCACATCATCCACAAATTGATGGATGGATAGAAGTTGTGAATCGTAGTTTGAGAAACTTGTTGAGATGCTTGGTTGGAGATAAACCAAAAGGATATGATATGATTTTACCATAGGTAGAATTTTCATATAATAATTATATCAATAGGAGTACTAGAAAATCACCATTCCAGATTGTATATGATAGGAGTCCCAAAAATGCTTCTGAATTGAGGTAGTTGAATAAAGGAGAGATAAGTGGTGCTGAAGCAAAATATTTTGTTAAATATTTGAAGAACATCCATGAGGAGGTGAGGAAGCACATCATAAAGAAGAATATATAGTATAAGGCTAAGGGATATGTGAAAAGGAGGTATAAGAAATTTAAAATTAGAGATTAAGTCATGGTTCATTTGAGAAAGGAGTTTTCTCTAGTGGGTACATATAATAAGTTGAAGATGAAGAAGTTTGGACCATGCAAGATATTGAAAAGGCATGATTCTAGAAATGTTTATGAAGTGGAGTTGCCAACCAAATTGAATATTTCACTAGTATTTAACATTTTAGATTTGATAGAGTATTATGAAGGAGGTGATGGAGATGAAGTTGCAGAAGCACAATGGATTATTCCAACAGCTAGTTTAGCTATAAAGGAGATTAAGGAGATACTGGACAATCATGTTGGCAAAAGTACAAGGAATAGAGCTTATGAGGAATACTTGGTCAAATAGAAAGGGAGGCTATTAGAGGATTCATCATGGCTAGCAAGGGTAGAGGTGTTTGACATAGGGGCATCCTGGGTGTAAGAGCAATCTTGCATCATCCAAAAATAAATAAATAAATTCTTTTCAATATTTTATATTTTAATAAGGACTAGTAGACAGGGTGGCTACTATTTATGGAAACTTGATATTTTTAGTAAGTTTTTTATACGAGCTCGAAATATTCTCATTTTCTACATGAAGGTTCATTTTAGAGTTATACGCCCACTAAAAAAATCTCATTTCTCTAGCTTAAGTATCAGAGAAGTTATTATGGATTTTTGGTGGAAAAATTTGCAGAAAAAATCTCTAGGCTCATTGATGGAGGCCTTAGAATTCCCAAATGAGGTCCAAAAATTTGATAGAAGGGCACTCTCATAGTTTAGAGGATGTAGATCAGGAGCTGGCATTTCCAAAAACTGGTTATAATAGCCAATCAGAGCAATAGTTTGAGAGTTATGGACTTCCAAAGTTGGGCTGCCTAAAATATCTAAAATAATTGTCAAAGATGTATTTGGTTGACTCTATATGTATTGTTAAGGTTTGTTGGCCCTAGGTATTAAGTTTCATTGTCTAGAACATTCCCGGGCGGCATAAAATTACCTATTTAAGAAAGGCTCAAACATTGTCTAGGACAGCTCTAGGTGATAGTTAGTAGCTTGCCTTGTAGATTATTGTACTGAAGGCACCCATGTGGGTTATCATATTTTACTTGTGAATTTTTAATACCACATTTGTGGTACAAATAAGAAGTCCATATTTTGTTCCCACATTTGTTCTTGTTTCTTTGTTTCTATTATGAGTTTATGGTTTTAAGGGGAGCATCCTTCATCAATTTGAAGATGAAGTAAATTGGTGTCTCTCAGGATTTTTTTGTCTAGATTCTTTTTTTAATTGATTTTATTCAATTAAAAATTGGTATGTTGTCAAAAATCCAATTTTTAAAGAGTTACATTGTTTTTGACAATTATAACTTTTTATCTACAATAGATATCAATGTGATTATTTTGAATTTAGTTTTTTAACATCCATATTGAGATTATGGAGGTAATTTGATGTGTTTATACTTAGTATTTCATATTTTATTGATGTTTAAAGTTGACCTAAAACTAATTTTGACATATGTTATTTTTTATGCATGTAACTTATTTAGTATTAGTCCAATTCCTAAATTTCTTGACTTAAATATAGAGCTTTTCATTATTTTCCAGAGCTTTTATTCTCTTAGTTACTATTTTTGATGAGTGTCCAACATAGACTTTTTTTTAATAAACCTATTTTTAGTTGATGACCAAAAAACTATATCTAAAAAACTCAAAATGTATCAAATCCATAATCATTTAAAAGCTCATTTCGAGTACTTGTGTCATGAAAAATGATATACCTTTAGTATTCCATTTTAACACTATAATTTTTCCTAGAAGTCATGAAAATAATAATATTCTTGTGATCTCTCCAAAATGTGCCTAATTAGGTACTTTTGATATAAACTTATTTTCTATTGAAAGCACTTTTCTAGTTTCAAAAGAAACTACTTTTGTCTAGTTTCTATCAAGACTAAGAAGGAAATTGTGATAGACTAACATACTTTCTTAGTTTTGATTAAAATAAATTATCTCAATTGCTTAGAATAGAAAGTAATTAAATATTATATTCTATCAAAATTAATCTACTTGTTGTGATGTGGAGCCTAATCAGACTCAATGGTTTATTTAGTGTAGTTTCCCCCCAGATTATTTCTATGAGGGTTTGCGGGAAATGCCCCTTTTAGTATAGGGTAGGTTTGAGGGGCAATACCCCCATAAGGGTTTTGGGAGGCACCACCCTTGAAGACAAAAATGACCCTACTATTGTAAAGGGTGTTGAATGATGTTATTCTATTGGAAGACTTATTCTAGCCCTAATTTTATAAGTGGCTTTTATCAAATAGATTAGGGTTAGGGTTCTCATAATGTATGATGAGATTGTAACTTCTTGTAATGGTATTAAGTTGTAAGGGGTTGCAGATTGTAATCACTAGATAATAATAATATTGGACTTGTTGGTGGATGTAGCCTAGGAATTGGATAAATCATGTTAAATCTTTGTGTCTTGTATTATCTTCTATACAATTTTATTATTTTATGTTATTGGTTATATTTTCATGCAACTATTACTTCTATCTATGGTTAATCCTAACAACTAGTATCAGAGCTAGGTTTTCATCATTTTTTTTAGCCAAACCATCATCATTTCCTTTTAGCTATCCTCAATTGGAAGGTCTCACAGTTGAGTGGGAGAGATGCAACACGATGGTAAAATGAAGGTTGAAAAGTTTAATGGGAAGAAATTTTAGTTATCAAAAATGAAAATGGATGACTATCTTTATTAGAAGGATTTATGGAAGCCATTGGAAGGAAATGAGAAGAAACAAGGAACTATGACAAAGGAGAACTAGGAGATTTTAGACTAAAAGACACTTGGAAGTATTCAATTATGCTTGGTACCATCAGTGACATTTAATATTACAAAAGAGAAGATGATAGAAGAATTGATACAAACCCTAGCAAAGCTATATGAAAATCCCTCCTCTTCAAATAAGGCATTTCTCATGAAGAGTTTATTTAATATAAAGATGGAAAAAAGTGGATTTATTGTAGATCATTTAAAAGAGTTTAATATAGCTACTAGTTAGTTATCTTATGTGAATGTCAATTTTGATGAAGAAATTAGGGCTCTCTTGATTTTTTTTATTTTCCTGAAAGTTGTAATTACTTGATAATGGTTGTGAGTAATTTTGTTTCTGGATCTAATGCTCTAAAATTTGATGATGTGATTGGAGTTATTCTTAGTGAGGAAAATCATAGGAAAATCTCATGTACATCTACATTGGAAAGTGCTTTGAATGCACAAAGTAGAGGTAGAATGACTAAGAGAGGAAGTCATTCTAGAAATCATGGGAAATCAAGAGGAAAAACAAAGGGAAAGAGGTCTCAATCTAGAGGACTAAGAGGTTGTTGGTACTATTGTAAACCAAGCATAAGAAGAAATATTGTTGGACTTGAAAGAAAAATGAAAGAGATAAACCATAAGGGAATAAGGACGAAAATGTGGTAAGCAAAAAATCCAAAGAGGATGCTTTTCTTAATTTTTTAGAAAGTGATGATGATTCTTGGGTTTTAGATTCTAGGGCTTCATTTCATGCTACACCACATAGAGGTTATTTTATTGATTATGTCTAAGGGGATTTTGGGCTTGGTTATTTTGGGGTTAATGAACCCTTTCAAATTATTGGAAAGGGAAAAGTTAAGATAAAGTTGTAGAATAGGAATCATTGGCCACTAGATGAAGTAAGACATGTTCCATGACTGAGTAGGAATTTAATTTAGTATGAAACTCAGTGATGAGGGTTGCATGGTTACTTTTAATGATAAAAATTGGAAGGTTTTAAAATGTTCCATTGTAGTAGAAAAAGGTGTGAAAGTTGGTGTTGGTGTTTGAAAACATTACTAGTTTCCAATTACCCTGATGAGAACAAAACACATCTAGGGGTAGCTAACTCCCATTTTCAACATGCCCATTCAGACACCAAGCCTACTATAAGGCTAGACCATTCTTCTTCTTCAAGCTCTACAAAACCTAGACGAGTGGACCTATAAACTCTTTATATGGTACCAGTTATCAAAGCATACATTGAATCTAATATAAAGCAAATAAAACCTGTATTTCTCCTATTAACTCATGTAATAACATAGATCTACAGTATCAAATTGCAACTCTATGATATTCACAAGCTGAGTGAGGGCATCACAATTAGGTTCTTCAACATGAAAGGGAAATACAATTGATTATTGATGTTGATTTTTAACAAATCCTCAAATATGTAGCAATAAGAATGAATTGATCCTATAACTGATCAATGCCTAATCCATTGGGCAATTCCATGAATTCAAAAGATACATTTGTGACATCAGGATATATTTCGTATACCCAAACATCAGATCTATCTAATCATCTTGTGATTTAGACATCAGTGTTCATTTAGATCTCATTCTCACAAAATATCCTTCTCAAGTAACCAGTAACCTTGTTAAACATATCAAGCATTTACTTGGCCCTTTGGTCCAACAAAAAAATACATCAAATATAAAACCTGAAGGGGATGCAAATGGATCTTAGATCTTTGTTCCAAGACCACATAAGACTTACAAATTTCAGAGATAGGAGACAAGAACCAGAATGAAACTAGAGAAATTATTGCTCATATGTATTCATTTCCTTGAAACTATACATTCAAATGCATAAAATTAAAACATGAAAACACCTAGCATATCAAAACTTGTTGTATTATCTACACTACTACTATTCACATGAGAGAATTATGTTGAAGAATGGTGTTACAGTCAAGGAAACATGTCAAAATATTGGAACCAATGGTCTCACAGCAATGAACCTTTCCTTCCCTCAAAACTAGAACTTGTACAATGAGAAAGAAAGTGAATGATATAGGAAGAAGTGAATTCTTGGATCTGTTCTGCACCTGACAAGTGTCCACTCAAAATTCCTTCCCAAGAAGATGAAAAAACCTCTTTCTACCCTCTCTCTTCAACTACATATAAAATCCCATCATTTGGCCTCTATAAGGTAGAAATATCTCAGAAATCTCATGATAAAAGAATGTAACTTATTCTGATGTTAAAAGGAATTCATGGTAAAAAGTGAAAATCAGTTGAATATAACCTTTAGAATGAAATATATTCTTTTCTAGCTTATTTTTACCACAATCAGGCTTCAAAATGTTTTCAAATTTGCTCTTTAACAAACTTTGATGCTCAGTGATCAAATTTGCTTGTTCTGCTGCCAATGCCCCAGATTTTACAAATTGGTGTACAGTGCAAACTGGTGAGGACCTATAGAAAAATTGACTTTATATTCAAAAAGTTCACCTCGTCCTAGTTTCAATGATATATTATATTGCTATATTCACCTACTAGAAACCCCTCCAAAGTTAGTTTGAAAAAATGTCCCTCTCTGGTATGAAACTCAGGTCTGCAACTTAATTTGCAAAAATTTAAAAATTCTCTAAAGTTTGATTTTAGAAAATACCCACTTATGCATAAAATAAATGCACGGGAGCCCTTAATATAATTAAAATATTAAAAATTAATATTTCATTTAAAATCCTCTTCCTCACTGGGCCCACTAGGTGCCACCCAAGCTACCACGTGGTAGCTTTTGATAGGTCGGCCTCTACCATATACTCACCTACATGGTGCCACATCATCACCACCTCTATGTCTACTCACTACCACCTAAATGCCACCTATCATTGCCACCTTAGTGTCGCTACCTCGCTATGGTTATCAAATGAGCATCTTCACTTGGTGAGATAATGAGGACTATCAGTTGTGCCCCGTGTTGCAATCTCCTCATTCAGTTTGTGATCTCACCATCATGTTATTGGCCAATGAACTCAATGTTGGTGCCATGTGTCACGATCTCAACTACCCTTGCTATTTCACTATGGTTATCCCACGTGCATTTTCACTTGGTGAGATAGCGACAATCGATTGTCCACATGGTGCCATCTTGATGTTTTGTTAGCACATCAACATATGTATTTGTTTGTTCAAAATTAAGCCTACATCACCATCCAGCTGATGTTATCCATGGGCCCCACACATCTAGTTTGTGGCTTTTAAAAAGCTCGTGCCTTTATTACACAATGTATATTGCATGCTATTGTATTTAAATAGAAAAACTGCCCACCATATGGGCAATTTGGGACAAAAGGTTTAAGATGCCCCCTTTTTTGTGCATGTTTTGCCTTGCATGGACCCTTTTTATACACTTGGTACTGCCTATCATGGGGTTCCCTTTGTTGAATGCATGGGTTGTTTCATGTTGGTGTTCCTATCGATATGTGCATTCTTCTTATTCACTTTCATGAGCTGTTTTTTTATTACATGGGTTGTTTTCTATGTTTTCTCTCTCTTTTTTAATTAAAAGGGACACCTTCCCCTGTATTTGGCGTGAGTTCCTGCTTAGGAAATGTGAGTTCTCTATTTATTAACCCCCCCCCCCCCCCCCCCCCCCCCATCACTATTTATTTGGTTTAATTGTAGCTTGAACTACTATGGAGCTCTTTTCTAAGTCATGGGCTATTATATACTACCCCTTTCTTCTTTTAACACCTCCCCTGTTCTCTTTTGTCATGGGAGGCATCTTTCTACGCATGGGTTCCCTCCTTCCTTAGCGTGCTCTCTCCAAGGACATGGACAACTATGCATGGGGTTTATTTTTTAATGCCTGAGAGCTCCCTTTGTATTGCTTGTGTTTTTTGTTGATTGGCATTTCAAACATGTGGGTTGTATGCTCTTTTATTGTTTTACTACGTGTTTCTTTTATCACTATCGGCCTATTATATGCTAACCTCCCTCCTTTGTGCTTTGCATTGACTCTTTTTGTGATCTACAGGTTGGTTCTTGTGGTGTGGGTAGTCTTGTTTAACAAGTAGCCTTGCTTCATCCTTGCATGGGCATCTACTTCTCCTTCTTACTCAATCTACCTTGCTGAAATGTTTTTCTCTTGTTAATCTTGGAAGTTTTATTGTTTAATGCATGTGGAGTGGCTTCCTCAATGCTATGTTTCCCCTTTTACATTTGGAATCCTCAACATTTCCTACTGTTCATCCTAACATAATTTGAGAGAGGCTCATCTACTATTTGGCCATCATTTCTAGAGCTCATGTCTTATCATCTAGAGGAAGGTCTTTGGCACTTAGTGTTGCATGAAGGCAACTACTAGTTTAACATCCCCCAAAAGGAAGGTGCAATGTTGGAAAATTGGACTATGACCACATGCCAAAAGATGAAAGACAATCTTTACTTGCAAATGGAGATGAAGGTGATTTTGAGGGAGTGAACAAATTAGTCTACAATGAATTTGAAGGAGAGAATGTTTGGCATGAACAGCTGGCCCAAACTAGCATTGACCTTCTTCAAACCGCCCTTGGTCTTTTTTTTTGTTGTTGCTTCCATTTAAACTATGGGTTGCCCTTTAATTTCTCATGTTCCTCCTCTAGAAATAAATGAGAAGCTCTTGATCATGCATAAAAATTTTGAAGTTTGAGTAAACAAATCTCCATTGACCCGCCTTGTCAAAAGTCTTTTGAAGGATGATTTGAGTATCGGTAATAATCCCAAACTGGCCAAGTCCTCCAAGAACACTATTAAACAATTTAGCCTGATTTTCATGAGCTACAATTAGTGACTTTCCATTTCCTATGACAACTTGCAACTATAAGACATTTTTGATCTGAGGTTCATAAAGATAAGTTTGGTCACTTATCCTGGCATTAGAAAAAAGTCCCACCAATAGAAAGAGCAATATAATCAGTCCATGACCTTAGAGAAAGTCCTAAAGCCTGAGCAACCTATTGGTGTTAGTTGCCTAGACATTATACTTGATGCTCTGATGAACATCATTCTCACAAGACCTTCTTTTTTTTTTATCTTGGGTGCTTTATTCCTTACATCTTGATTCATCCTTGTTGGGGCAATGGCCCTTGGCTCTTGAGGTAACTCATATGGAGCTTCTAAGTATATCTAGTAGATTTCCCCAAACAGGATGTGTGTTTAAGAGGTCCACATCATTAAGATGCTAAGAAATCAAACTTAAAACCATACCCAATTTGTGCACTATAGTCATAAAGCAACCCTGACTTATCTCTATCATCATCACTTTATTAGCTCGAATGACAAGAAAAATCCTTTCAACTTGATCTTAAGAAGAAAATTTTCAAAACTTATATGCCTCCTTAATTTTTAGAATGTGATGGATTCTTTGATACATTTCTAATAATCATGATGATTTTTATCTTTAAATATTTTCAATCTCATGACATCTTACCATCCTGGTAGAATTAGTCGGACCCCAAAGTGGGTCCGGCTAAATTTTTTTTGTTTCCAAGCATCTAAAATGCCAAAGTGATGCATTCACCCTCTAGAGCTAATTAGAAATAAGTTCAATCACTGAACCATCAAATAAAGCTCACTTTACTATAGATTTTCAAACTATAAATTTCATGCCAAGATGTCTGTTAACTGGCCTTAAAAATTGACCCAAACAACTAACCATGCTTTGAAAAATAGCACACTAAATCTCTATTTTGCATACTTGCATCCCATCAAATCTTGTCTAATGATGAATTCGGGGTGAAAAGATATTCCCTATCAAAGTTGACCTCTCAGAACTTCTTGCGGTAAAACAAGTCAGAAAACAATAAATTGGGTTTGAATTTGGCTTCAAAAACCGGGCAAACTAACACTTGGGAAGATGAAAACTAGGGCATTGATTCTTTGTCATGAGGAGAGTATAAATTTTCAATTTAGGCTCATGAAAAATAACAGGATGTGAATGGCGACCGATCAAAGTGGCTACTTGGATTTTGCAAACTAGAAACAATGGTAGAAAGTGATTTTTTGCGAATGGAATTGACCTGGAAAAGTGTGAAAATGGATTTTTCATGACATAAAAACTAGCACACTTAAAGTATTTTCAAAGAAAAATGTAGGGGTACAATCCATTCAATCTTACCAATCATGGATCTGAAGTAATGATGTCCCAAATAGGGGTACCAATCAATCTGCAAATACTGACACTAGTAAAATTTTAGAAATTGTGTTTGGAATCGCATTTGAAAATTGATCAAAAAAATTCTTCATAAGCTAAAACTTGAAACATAACAAGTCTCTAATGTCTATAATACAATTCAAAAGGAAATTTAGCATTTTGGTCAACTGGTCAAAAGTTATGGCATGTCAAACAGGGCTTCCTAGAACTATGTACAATGTGCATCAGCATGAAAATAGTAAACTACCAACTTTGATGAATACAAAACCTAGTCAAATGGATTCAAAATAACTCAAAATCTAAAACATAGGTTCTCAAGTATGGGCACTAGACACTCCCAAATTGGTGGGTCATGATACAATTGTGGGTGTGAGATATTCAATGACAAACACAGCTTCCTGTTGTTGTTTGACACACTGGTGAAAAATGCAAATTTGAGATTTGCTCAAAATAGGACTTCGCCAAATGACTCAAAATCTCAATTTAACTACATAAAACACATATATGCACTAAATGAAAGGTGTTAGAAACATTAAACACCTCATGGGGCTCAAAGGTATAGCCTAGTACAATCTCATCATAAAGCATTTATAGGGCTCAATTTTCTCAACAGTGCTCAAAATTTGGGCCACAATTCTGAGTGCCAACAGTAGGCACCTTATATCTTTGTATGGGTCATATTTTTCCTTCTAATTTAATTATTTTAGATAAAGATGAATTTTTTGGAACAATTGTTGTAGTTGAGCAGGGGGAAGAAATAGTTGTTGTAGATTTTGATATAAATCTATGACACAACAGACTTAGGCGTGAGAAAATTATGAAATTACTTCATTCAAAGAAAATTTTACCAATTCTAAAATGTGTCAATATGGATTTATATGAAAGTTGTGTGTATGGAAAACAAAAGAGAGTTAGTTTTTTGAAGAGTGGAAAGGAAAAGAAAAATGATAAGTTAGAGCTTGTGCATATAGATATATGGGGACTAGCTTGAGTATCTTCCCTTGGTGGTTCTCATTATTATGTTACATTCATTGATGATGCAACTAGAAAGGTATGGTTTTATTATTAGAAATAGGTAATACTAAGAGGGGACGGGGGTGAATTAGTAATTTACAAACTTTAATCACCAACTAGATATTATTTGTTACTTTAAACCATACATAAAAAAGTAATAAAGCAATTTTGAACAATAATAGTAACACCATATTTTGTTAACTAGGGAAACTTTGGCCAAGGAAAAACCCCAGTGGGAATGATACCCATTGGATAATATAGTGATATATAAGTTCCTTGTTAGAGGATGGACCCTATTAGGAGATTCCAACCTTGTTTGGAGTTGTAGTATAGTAGATCCAAGATGATCCCACTACCAAAATATGCACTTCCAATTACAAGAAGAGCTTACTATCCAAACAAGTAATTAATCTTTAGGAATAGGTTCTTTCTCAGTTCAATCTTAGATCACAAAATGGCTTCTCAAACTTTGCATATAACACTTTCACAGAAAGTTTGCTTATCATAATACTTTGCATCACTTTCACAACTTTCACACTTTCCTTTGCAAGATTTTCTTTGAATAAATACCATGACTTTACATAAATTTCTACTAGGTCAGCTAAGACCATAATATAATTTTCCAACTTAGAGTAAACATCTAGGATGTCAGACCTAATTGGTCAAGTAATTATTTTGCAAACAAAATAATTTCTTTCCTTTAATTTTGTTGTCATGTTTCACTTGTAAAACATGAATAGCTCTTTTTTGTATTGTCCATATTGACTTATAAGGTTATACATGTCATCATCAACATGTATACTATCTCCATCTAACTTTTCTAATCATAATATGATATTAGCAACAAGTTATAAACAAAATAATACACTGATATATACCAAATTCCATACTTAGACAATTTTCTAATTACCAAAAGCTAAGTATCTTTATTTTTGAGGTTTCCTGTAAGAATGTATATCATGTGTTTCCATAAATGAAAATAATTACATATCTTCATTAGCCAATTGTCAACAATCTCCCCCTTTGGCATTGATGGACACAAAATAGGGAAAATTGGTTAAGTATCAAAAACATGTCAAAAGTAATATAGTAACATTACATTAATAATCTATTACAACTTTTGCATCTTACATATACTCCCCCTTACAATATGATTTCATACTTTACAAATTTATCTTCTCCCTTTTACCTTATTTATAATTTTCTTATGCATTTCTTCCCTTTGACATCAATGACAAAGGTTAGAATGTCAAAAACTATCAAAAAAATATTGTTCTTTTGCCTTAAGCTGATAGTATCTTCATGCAATCATGAAAACTTTCCTTAAGATTGTTCATACCTTTAGTCCATGTATGCTTGTCCAATTTAGCAAAGGTGGGGATCACACATAGGCCATATGATGCAATCTCAGCTACATTAAAGTCTGAATATAAAAAGTTAGAATAAGTGTCCTTCACCTTTACACATTCCTTCAACTATTTCTCAACAATAGATATTTTCAGAGTAATAGACTCTCTAAAATCCAAAAATATTTTCCAAATTTGTTCCTTCCAAAGTTCTAGTTTCTTGACATCACAATGAGTACTAGCCACTTGTCCTTAAAAATCATCAATTTTACTAGAAGGATGTTGTATCTGGCTAGATAGAGCCTCTAACTCACTCATCTTACCTTTAATCCAACTATTAATATCCTTAGTAAACTTGTGAGATAGGGTACACTTAATGTAAAGTATCTTACCATCCTATTGATATTTCTAAAGTTCCTTGATACAAGTATCAAGACTCATCAAAATTTTCTTAATATTATGAAAAACAATGGTAAACAAGTTAGAATCATGTGAGATCTGTGCCTTAGATTCTACAACTTTCAACAAATTTGTGAATTCCTCATCAAAATATTTTAGCACTGCCTATGCCCTTTCTTCAAGATTTGCCTCAGTATGCTAGACTACCAGAGTACTATGTAATCTATCAATAACCTCCATCAAGGTCCTCTATAGGCTCAACACTATTCTATTCTTCTCAATAAGTTTTGACAAAGATGAAATCAAGTCATTTTGATCATCATCATCAGTTGTTAGGGTAGCAAGTGAAAGTGGAGTAGATGAACTAGAAGGTTTAGTGTCATATTCCATTTCCTTCTTTTCACCTACCTCTTTGATTCTTCTCTCTTCTTTCTCTTTTTCTTCTCTTTATTCTCTTTCTTTTTCTCACTTTTATTCCTCCTCTAATCTCTTCTTCTTATCTTTCTCTAATTTCCTTTTCATTTCTTCTTCAACTAATCTTTTCTTTTCTTCCTCTACTTTTCTTTTTATCGCATCTTCAAGAAACTTCTTCTTGGTCTCTTTTATTTTACTTTTCTCTTCCTTTAATAACCTCTTCTCTTCTAAAATTTTCTTCAATTGTTCTCCAATATCTTTAGTATGAGGTTAATTCTATTTGAAAACTTCAAATGGGTTAGTATCATCAATGTTAATGGTAACATTATGTCACCACTTACTGACACTTACAAGGTTCTAGGTGCTAGTGAAGATGCTTCCTTGGACTCTATTATCATCTGACTTATAGTGACTATAGTTCCACTCCTTAACTTATCTTTCTCACCCACCATAAATAGAAATGGTCTTACTTTGTTCCTCAAGTAAGGTGCTAGATTGTTCAACAATCTCTTGACTTCTTCTTCATCATCAGTCTTGCATATAGTTCTTATCATAGACTTCTAAAGTTCTAAGTCCTCTTCTTGAGCTGGTGCCTTCTCCTCAATAAGTCTATCATAGCCCTTTTGTTTTATTGTGCCTTCAATATACTTGAGTCTCAAATTATTATCTATTATGTATCTCATAGTAGAGATACCAATCTAATCTTTCTTAAAATTATTATACAAGTCATAAAATATGTTCATATGCACAAAGTTTCATTAATTACCAACGGCTTAATTTATCTTATCTATCTTTAGCTTCCAAGGTTGTCGAGCTTTTCTTGCTGATTGCTTAGAAGTAGTTACCTTTTTTGTCTATTTAACTTCTTGTTCTTGTTCTTCTACGTCACTAGATTCTACAATTGTTACTAATGTCTTTTGTCTCTTTCCTAGTCCAATGGCTTGTTGCTTGACCCTTTTTGTCTTTGTGGTCATAGCTTCCACTAATATTTCTAATTTTCTCTTCGGTTCAATTGGTTGTACATCCAATACTACTGCCTAAGGAATGCTATGTTTCAAAGATTTCACTGCAATAGATACTGACAAAGGTTCTACATTCAATATACCTTGTTTCATAGTCCGTCTAACTGCTTGTGACTCACCCTTAGTCATACTAGCCTCTAATAAATCTTTCTTCATTGTTGTCTCTATTTTCTTATGAGATAATTTCTCCAAAGATGTTTGATGAGTTGATTTAGTAATCTCATCATGAGTTCCAAATCTATACTTAGCATGGCCCTTCTCAGATTTCAACAATAAATCAATGTATCCAACTACTATATCATCACTTAATTCATAAGCTAAGGGATCAAGAAATGTTTCCTGAGGTTCTACTACTTGAATATAAGTAAAATATGTATCAACCATAACACAAATATCTTCTTTAAATCTATCTATAATTATAGGTGCAATTCTAAATCTCTATCTCATGTCATTCTAATAAGATTTCTTTATTAGATTCCTACTATCCAAGATTTTATCCACTGGATGTCTTCTATACTCTTCTATGATTTTTTCCATTGTACATCTCTCACTACTCATAATTTTTGTGACTAAAAAATATGGAAATCTTTTAAGTACATGAAAGAACACATGATTGATTAGTGACTAAAATCTAAAAACACCATTCTCAGTCCTCTTTATTTTCTCTAGGTTCTCAAGAAGTTGCATTCTTAGAATTTCACTGAGGTTAATTTGTTCCTTTTCAACACACATCTTATAGGATGCATAGATGATCTAGCTAACAATTAATCAATGTTAGAACTTGCACATAAGGAGCAAGCAATGATTCTACTCAGAAATCTTACCTCATCTTGTTTAATGGTGCTAATCACCATGGCCTTTCCATTATAAACTACTTTGGTATAACTCTTAACTTTCTTCTTAACCAATTTCTCACCTATAGGTACACTGCCTTGTTTACTAAGACTAATTACCTCATGTATAAGGTGTTCAGATAATGGGTGTTGCACACATTGCATAATATTGTTATTTTATTATTTTATTATGTAATGTTGTACCTAGATGGACATGCAACATGTAAAGATTCCCATGGAATATCTTGATGAGTTGTATTGTAACATTGTGAAAATATTTCATGTAATTATTTAATATTGGGGAAAAGAATTAAATGCCCAATATTAAATGTGGGGTCAATGGGTTAGGTAGCACATGGTTTTAGCACATGGTTTATGTAATACCACTTAGTGGTTTTGTGGAACTTGCTACTATATAAGCAGCCACAAGGGTAGTTGTTGTAGAGAGTGTGACAAGGAGAAGACAAAAGGCAAGAGTCAAGCGGGACAAGGCTTGACAGGTTACCCAAGGGAGCATTTGTGAAGGTTGAAAGCATGGCATGGGATGTGTGGATTCATGCTTGTTCACATAGTTTGCTCGGTTGTGGCTATGGCCATGAAGGCTTCCATGGTTGTATGGCAATGGTATTTTTTGCTGAATAATACATGGTGATGGATGCTTTTGGAGGCTAGGTTTTTCCCTCAATGAGGGTTTCCTAGGGTATATCTTGTGTCACAATTTTGTGGGTATGTTGTCTATTCTCTTGCATGTGGATTTTAATTCCGTGTTTATTTCAAATTTATTATGGGTTATGTGGAAACAGTTTTTTTTTTTTATTGCCAAGTTTCCTTACAAGTGGTATCAGAGCTATGGTTTTATTATTGTAACCCTAGATTGAATCCATGGGAACGCATGAGAGGATAAAAGAAAGGGCAAGATATATGAAGGATTTATTGCAGATCTGAGGATTTTGGGTTTGCTGTTATGATGAGATGTTAAAAGATTTGGGCATGTGAAATTGTTGGACAAAAATATTTTTTTGGATGTTCCATTTAAATGAGGGTTTTGGGGGGTAGCTTGCAGAAATGACCTCTTGGGTAAAAATAGACCTCACCATTGGATCCAGGTCAACATTTCCATAAATTTTGATATATAATATGCCCTAGTTTGGCCATGTTCAGAGGAAATGAAAGAGTTTTTTGGTTTCAGCCCACGATGGCCGTCAAATTTAATCCCATCGGAATTTTTGTCACTAAAAAAAAAATAAAATGAAAAATCGTATTGAAAATGGTAAAAAGGCTATCTTAGTAAAACGGCCATAACTTTCTCTCAGAATATCAGATTTCAGAGTTCTTATAGGCGCTAGAAAGCTAATTCAAAGCACTACAAGATGGTGTAGGTTTGGTTCTATGAATTTAAAATTTTTTCAAGTTTTCAGAGCCCTAAAGTCAGATGTTATTTATTTTGAGCACGGATTAGGGCATAACTTGGGCATACGGAGTTGGATTTTGGACTTCGAGTAGTTAATGGAAAGCTCTTGGAGAGCTCTACACATTGGTTCAGATTTGGTGTAGGTTTAGCATGATTTATTTGTTGATATATTGATCTAAATAGTTTATAGGTATATTTTGACTATGGTAACATTGTGAGTTTATGGCATTGGAGATTTAAGATTTGATGTCATTGTATACTCAGTTCATATTTCAGATTGGTCTCATGATGATATGGTTATCAGTGTTTGGTTTGGATATGCATGATGACTTGTTGGGTCTACAAGTTGTGCAGTGTTGTAAGCGGTCTATACTTACAAGTTGCATTTATAGCTTGGTTATGGGTTGTCTTTGCCCATTGATCTTTCATTATTGATGCATATTCAGATTGGTGGCTTGGATTTGGGTTGTCTATGCCCTAAGTCACATGATTTACTATTTTTCTTCATGTAGAAGGGATGAGATGTTGTTACCAGGTATAGTCATGGTGGAGGATTGTGGTTGACTATGCTAACAGGTTGGACATACTTTGAGAGCTAGATGCTCAGTTCATGGATGTGATCATGGTGCCATGGATTTTGGCATGACATTATTGGTTATACAGGTATGTCCTTGATGTTCATTAGCTTGGATTTTTTGATTTGGTTATGGTGGTATATCTTCTTGGTTGAGGATCATGGTTATTTGGTTTCTTTTGAGGAGCTCATGATGTGCACTTTGAGTTCTTTGATGGTTTGATGCCTTGGTTGATTCTCATGGTTAGAGGATGGTATTTTCATCATGATGTCATGGATAGCTTGGATACATAGTTTAGTGGGAGCTTGTGATAGTGATGGGGTGACAGTGCAGGATTAGTTCCTGGTTTGGTTTATATCTTCTTGGTTTGGAGAGGATGGATTTTATGATGCCATTGGTGACTTGGTACCATGGTTGAGTGGGAGTTTTTTAACATTGATATATTTATTAAGTGTTTGCAGATGTTGGAAGTTTGTCTTAGATCCTGTTGCTGCAGAAGCATCTTTGACATTTGCATGGTGCACTTGTTATCTTCATGGTGTGTGGAGATGGTTGCATCTTGAGGACTCATAGGGTTCTTGGCAAAGGTGTGGTTTATGCTTTTATTTGGCATGTTATCCTTGGTGTGAGGATGGTTTCATTATTATGTCATGGTATACTCTTGATACGCATTTAGAGTTGTGACATGTTATGGTGTGTTCATGTGGAGCATGTTATCTCTTTAGTTGAGATGGTTAGATCATGTTGTCATATTTATGTTCCTGAGGCCATGGTTGGAACTTTGACATTGATCTTGGTTTAGTTTATTGGTATTGAGTACACTGATCATAAGCTGGATACTTCATGATATTGCTATGTTGCATTTGGAGTTGGCATGGATTGATTAGTTACAGGTGCTCATGGATACTTAGAGATGGTGGTGATGCTGATTTCTCTTGGATTAGAGAAGTATTTTTGGGACGGTTGATGGTTTCAACAGGAAGTTTGAGGGGCAGTCACCTGATATGGACTTGAGAGGAGATTGTTCTTAGATGAGTCTTGGTTGGAGATTTGGGTATCTTGATGAGCATTCTCATTCCCCACTCTTGGTCTACTCGGCAGTTTGCTACTTGAGAGGTATAGCCCATTGTTTCTCTCAGTTGCATAATGTTTATGCTTGTCTTTCATGGATATGGATCTTGAGCTATGGTACATGAGTTAGTTTTGGAGGGTTCATTTGGGAGATGGTTTTTATTTTGAGCATATTCTTTGGATTAGGAATGGTTATTCCTTGGTTTAGGAATGGTTTTATTGAGTTTGGTCTTCTTGTGAGAGGCTTACATCCATGATGAGTTATATGATATGGCTTGGGTGTTGTTGAGGCTTCTTGTTGGGGTTTTATGGAGGAGATCATACTTACACAGTTTACATCTAGAGGTGTGTGTAGAAGGACATGATACAGGTTATGATTTGCATGGTTTCTCTAGTCTTGGTTATCTTCCTGGATGTTTGGTTTTGCTTACACTGGATTTGATATTGGTTAGAGATTGTGATCACTGGTTTGTGCTCATGTATGTCATGTGAGAGATGACATGGTTATTACTTTATCTCTTTCCTCTGTTGGTTGTGGTGAACTTGGGAGAGCATTGGAGACAAGTTATGAGAGTTTTTTTCTTGCAGGATATTGGTTTATGTATTGTGGATGTCCTTGATACTACATGGATTCTCTTTTGAGATGTGTTGAGTGGATTGGTTATAGATTTGACATTATCTTTTGTAGTGGGAGCTTCTTGGTATATATGTGGTAGGTATTGCTCTTGAAGCTTGTGATTGCAAGTTATAGATTGGATATGTTGGTGATATGAGATTCACTTGTTTTTCCTTTGAGGTATGGATAGTTGGATGGGTTTGGCACTTGTTGTGGGTGCTATTTCAGCTATGGATATTTTGACAACTACGGATACATGTGATTACCTTTGGATCAAGTTTTTTGTGCTTGGAATTTCAGTTGGTACAAGATTTTATGATTTTCTAATGTGACAGGTTGGGTGGTTTTCTCTTTGGATGGCTTCTATGTATGTCTAGTGGGAGTGGCATAATAGGAGGTGAGATCATTCATGTTTGAGATGCTGGATACTTTGATTTTGTTGTGGGTACCAGGATGGAGCACTTGGTGTATTTTGATCCATGATGGTGGATGTGCTGGGAGGGATTGCTCCCTTGTTCATTTATGTGGCTACGAATTGACCCTATGCAATGTATACAACAAGTGGGAGATTGTTCAGATAATGGGTGTTGCACACATTGCATAATATTGTTATTTTATTATTTTATTATGTAATGTTGTACCTAGATGGATGTGCAACATGTAAAGATTCCCATGGAATATTCTTGATGAGTTGTATTGTAACATTGTGAAAATATTTCATGTAATTATTTAATATTGGGGAAAAGAATTAAATGCCCAATATTAAATGTGGGGTCAGTGGGTTAGGTAGCACATGGTTTTAGCACATGGTTTATGTAATACCACTTAGTGGTTTTGTGGGACTTGCTACTATATAAGTAGCCACAAGGGTAGTTGTTGTAGAGAGTGTGACAAGGAGAAGACAAAAGGCAAGAGTCAAGTGGGACAAGGCTTGACAGGTTAGCCAAGGGAGCATTTGTGAAGGTTGAAAGCATGGCATGGGATGTGTGGATTCATGCTTGTTCACATAGTTTTCTCGGTTGTGGCTATGGCCATGAAGGCTTCCATGGTTGTATGGCAATGGTATTTTTTGCTGAATAATACATGGTGATGGATGGTTTTGAAGGCTAGGTTTTTCCTTCAATGAGGGTTTCCCAGGGTATATCTTGTGTCACAATTTTGTGGGTATGTTGTCTATTCTCTTGCATGTGGATTTTAATTTCGTGTTTATTTCAGATTTATTATGGGTTATGTGGAAATGGTTATTTTTCTTTATTGCCAAGTTTCTTTACATAAGGTTGGCCCATATGTGTCCAATTTTCAATAGAAATGATATTTGAACAGGTCTAGTTCCTTTAAATGTTCAAATCTAGGCTTCATAGTCATATCCTGATTAAAGACTAATTCCATATACTTTTTTATATACTCACTCCCAGTAGATTCAAACTTGTTGTTAAGATAAATTCCTACATCTTCCAAATAAATTAAATTGTTTAGCATAATGGATAATGTTGAATTAGGGTTTTCTTCAATGGGTTTCATAGAAACAACCTTCAATTTTGGTCTCTCCTCATTCTCAACATTATGAACTATGGAAATATCCATGGTTCTAACAAATATGAACTTTTATCGAATAAATTCTATGAATAAATGATAAAATACCTTTTTTCCAAAAATAGGGTTTACTTCAAAATCACCTTATCAAGTCACTTCTAAGTGCTCTATGCTTTGAATGTGATCCAAATGAATTGGTAACCAAGGTTTTACTTCTATTTTATTTGTTCAACTTGAACTTGAATTAATTACATACTTTGCAAAAATGAAAAAGTTGTCAATTACATTTTGAAATCAAATATCTGCTCAAGATCTTCTATCCAATCTTCAGATGCTACTTGAGGTTTACTATAGCCTCCTTATATTATGATAATGCCCCACAAAACTTCACTCCACAAAATTCTTAGTAAGAGCATAGTTTTCATCTTCTACTATAGAATTAGCTTTCTTTGTAATAACAGTAACTCTTAAGTCCTTCACAACTAGTTTAGATAAGCTCCAAATTACAAGAAATCTTAGATATAGTCTAAGCATATCTCAATACACCTTTTCCCAACTTTGTTACCTATAGTTTGATCTCTAGATGAATTTTTCAAATTTTGGTGTTGTGAACAAGCTTAATTCAACTTAGTTGAATCAAACTCGATAACTAATTTTGACATTCCTGTCTCATAATCTTCTAACTTTTCTTTTGAGATATCTAATCATTTTACAAATGCTTCATTGAGTTCTTCTCGAAGTTCATTGAATACATTTCTTTTTTCATCATTGTCTTTCTTCATTTTGAAGTTCCTTTTATCATTTCTAATGTTTCTTCCATTATTTCTTCTATTTTTGAAGTTTCTTCCATTTTTTCTTCTATCTCTAAATCTTGTATCCATTCTAAAATAATTTGTTATATGTCTAAAGATAATGCATAACTAACATACTAGAGTTCTACTTCTAGGATTCTATTGATCATCAAGTGCATGACAATTTTGAGCAATTTGTCCAAAGTTCTTACACTTATAACACACGATCTATGTAGTGCCTCTCCCATTTGACTTTTGTAAGTCCTCCTAATGGATGTAGCCTTGTTTATCTCTCCTTGGGATGGCATTATGTTTGTGACAATGAGTGGTCTACACTGTTGAGATGATTGGATTTATGTAACTATTTTAGTTGCTTCCATTATGCTTTGGCTGATTTCTAAGATTATGATTTTATTTATGGTTCACTGAGGTTTGTGCCAGTGGTTACCAGGATCAATGTGGTATCATGAGGTATTTCAGTGATTACCTTGAGATGTGTGCAAAGATTGCACCATGTACTATTACCCTACTACATTGGACTAGGTTCCTATAGAAATGGTTAGTCATGTTTATGACTATGTTCACTTACGTGTTTTAAGTGCCTTTTCATGTTGTGTTAACAACCATTATTAAATTATTAAATAATTAGAAATGGATTTTTCATATTGGATTCATTGGTTACAAGCTGCAGATATTTACCTTGTTATATTTTGATCCGAGAGATACTTGTTACTCATGTTATGTTTTACATTTGAGATGACCTAAGGGTTAGATGTTATACCTTAACTTCAGTATCATAGATGTTAGACTACTATGTTGCTCAATTGATCATATTGCATGACAATGCCATTTTGAGATGATAGTATTTTTTATGATAATATCTAGTTATCTGATATTTGGACATATCTCTGATTATGTTATGTGATGGATTTAATGTTATGGGTATTTACTTCATTCCTACATTGTTATGCTTTATGCAAACATGAGTGATGTAAATAGATTATTTTGATATAATTAAATAAATGGTTAAATTAGGTGATTTAATGCATTTATTACTTTGGCTATGTTATTATATGCAATTGCACTTGATCATGTTGTTTAGTGTGCAAGATTTATATCGTTGGTAGTGGCACATAGAGTTAGTGATTCATCCATTCATATTTTACCAATTTCATCCCTATATGGTCAAAGTATCCTTATTTTAATTGATAAATTAATTCTTTTGGTGATTATTAAATCCAAACTCATTTGCATTTTGTGATTAAAGTAGTCAGTGTGTCTATACATTTAGAGGTTCAAAAGTTGTTAAGAAAATTTCTGTGTTTTTTGAGTTTTTGAGTTTTTAATTGATTTATTTTAATTTCTAGAAGCTTTTCCATAGATGAATTCCTATATCTAGGAATAACCTATTTTCATTTGGGTCAATTCAGAATTTAACTTGGTTGGTTGGTTATTTGTCCTAATCAATTATTCACTTGAAAAGTGAATAAATATCCAAAAATGGAATTGAATTCCTCACTTCTCACTTTTGAATTAGAAAGTTGGAGAGTAAAATTCAAAAATCCTCTTTGTAAGCATTTACTATATTTTTTTTTGTGGGAGCTATAGGCATGTGATCATCGTGATATCACTCTCATTGGATTCTGCTAAGGTAGATCTTGGATTGTCATAGTTTTCAGCTACTTCTATAGGCTTTTTATTTCCTGGTTTAGATTCCCATTTTTTCCTTTTGGCTATGAGGTAGGGATCTCTTATTTTATTGTTTTTTCTCCATTTCAACTTCTATTTTTGGTAGCTATTTGTTAGGAGGATGAGAACTAGTGTTCCCTTCTATTTTTGTATGCTAGCTCTACCTAGTTGGGTGAGTATGAGCATTTTCGTGTTTTTCAAGTTTAGGGTTTGGAATTTTGCACTGTTATGCTGGCTATTTTTGCATACAATGTATGAACTCGATTATTTTTAGATTTTTAGGGTATTTTTACCCAAAGGCCAAATGGGTTTTAATTTTAGAATTTTTCTAGTTTTTGAGGGTTTTACCCAATTTTGTGTGCCACCCTATTTTATCAAGTTTTCTTGGCATGAGATTGCTCATGGACTTTGATCATCCGTTTGGATGTCAATTAGACCTTTATTGCACTTTATGTTTGCATTAGGATGTGTGTCACATCTATACTCCTGACTTTGGGTTCAGTTGAGTGATTTTGTACCTTTTGTTATGGTTTCTTTTGGACCTTTGTTCTTGCTTCATGGACATTGGGATTCATGTAGAATCCATACTTTCGGATTGAGGCCAGTTGAGTGAGTTCATGATGTTCAGTCTTGTTGCATCATTAGGATTTGTGTAGAATACATACTCCTAGATTGAGGTTAATTGAGTCATTTCATGATGTATGGTTTTATTGTTTCTTGGGATTTGTGTAGAATCTATCCTCTCAAGTTGTTTTCGATGGAATGCTATTATGCTTGTGTTCTCATCTAGTCCTTGTGTTATGATCTTCATGATGGTGGTGTACTACAAATGAGTACATCCATGTACATATTTTTTGGGTGACCTGTAGGGCCTACCCTTCCATGGACTTGCCAAAAGTTATGATCATTGGAGTTGGCATGGGAGTATGCATGCCCACAGGCACTTGTCATAGGATGATCATGGATAGGGTAGGGTAACATATGGAGGGGGCTTCTATCTCACAACTCAATGATCATGGCATCAGAGGTTGGTAGAGGGAGCTTTAAGTAAGTGATAACTAAATAAAATGTGTGTGTGGTAATAAAACTTAAGATAATGAAAAATGTTCTATGCTAGAGCCTTTCTGTTGAGGTAGCAAAATCTGCATGATCTAAGCTTGGTATTTTTGATGCCAAGTGACTCTCCATGATGTCAACCCCTACTTATTAGCCTTTTCAGTGTTTGACCAAGACCTATAGTTTATGCATTGTCTATGTCTTAGAGTCAGTCATCATCACTGTTTGGCATGAGTCATAGCCTTGGATGTTTGCCTTGTGTGTTTGTCATTGGATCATTATCTCCATTAGCATAGTGGCAATGGACCTATATGTACCATGTGGTTGGGAGGTGTAGCTACCCATACCACTACTAGGGACTGGTGTACAAAGATAGTCTTTCATCCTAGTGTGACTATTGTTGAATATTTTCACTTGATACTTTGGGTTATAGAGTATGCTTTCTTGTGACTTATGCTTTCATTGGAATGATTGCATATCATATTTAGATGATGTTAGTTTATTTGATGCATTCCCATATTATGATGTTTAGCATATGATTAGATGATGTGAATTTTTTTATTAGCATACCTATTGCTTATTGGTTTAGCATGTTAGATTTCCTATTTGTATGATGTTAGCATATGATAGATGATGTGGTTGATTTATTGGATTATCTAGTGCTTTAATTTTAGCATGTTAGATTTCCTTAATCTTATGTTGTAGCATGTTTTAGTAGTGATGTCCTCATAAGATAACACCAACTATGTAGTCAGTAGTTTGGAATGTTATGTGTGAGGGATGGCTGGGATCCACGATGGTCTTATGATGCTATTGATAGTTGGGAGAAACCACATACTTAGTTTGTTTGTCCAATTATTGTGATGTTATTTCTATACACTATGATGTTGCTTTGAATATTTCCTTTTATTGCTATGGTTTGTTTGGATAGATGTTACTCTTCCTTGTGTCATGACATCTTGTTGTTTTATGCACTAGAGTATTCACTCTTCAATCTATGTGGATCTAGTACTCCCTAATGTGGAGGAAATTGATTTCCTATCTTTTTACCTTTATATTTTTTGGTTTATTGATTTTTATCCTCATGGAAAATTGTACTTTCTTATACAAGAATGCAATTTTTCACATGGTGTGCTAGGTTTCTTCATGCAGCTTGGTGAATCCTTGCACGAAACCCCACACTAGTTTGAGTGTTTTGGCTATTGAAACCAAGCATGACCTTGTGTGAGATGGTGTTTCCTCGCATGGCTCAATGTACTTTCTCACACAAAGAAATGTTTCCGCACATGAGATTGTCAGTTGTTATTCTCTTCCATGAAAAATATGGGGCTTCTCTGTTGTTCTCCAACAAATGCTACTTGGAATTTTGAGTACCCTTTAGGATTTCTTGCAGTTCCATGTTTTGATAGATCAAAGATTTTGTGTTCTAATGTTAGCTTTGGTTTTTTTTCTTGAGTTTGTGTGTGTTATTTCGGTAGTGGCATTTAGAGATTCTTTGGTTTTCAGGATTATGGTTAAGTCTTCTGTTGTGATCTTTGTGATCCCTATATGCTGTTGTCATGTGCATTCATACTTCCTAAAAGAAAAGATTATCTTGGCTTGAATTGAATCCTTGTTCCAAGGATCTCTAAGTGGGGCATTACATCTAGTATCATAGGCCATGTTCAAACATTAAGATCTCTATGTATATGTTGCCCATATGATTGATGCTTCATTGTGTGAGTGCGAGTGTCTTGGTGAGAGCTTGTGATCTTTACTATTTTTATATCTTCTTGTGATGGACTTTCTTTTCTAGTAGATATGACTAGATTAGTGTGAGGAGAAGGAAGTGAGTCTTCTTGGTTTCGTAGATGGAATTGATGACCCTTGTTTGGTTGGTTTCTTGTGTGACCCTTTTGGATGGAGCCACTGATTGGTGTCCATGTGTTGACTTTGAGTGCCTCTTTTGTTTCTCCTTGTGGAGTAAGGTGCATTTTTTTCCTACTTTCTCCTATTTGTAAATAGATAAAGAAATATTATTTGTGACTCTGTGTTATGTTGTTATACTAATGAAATGGTTCTTTTCATTAAGAAATGAGTGTTTATTGTGAACCATTGCAAAGAAGTAGGTTTGCATTATATCCTTGGCTTAATGACTTAATTCCTCAATTTGATTTCTTCATAAGCTTATGGAAATTTGTATTGAATATAATGGTATATTGCTTGATTTGTGTGAGTGTGTTTTCTAACATAGCTAGGATGATGTATTCCTTAGCATTGTGTGGTGGTTTGTCCCTCTTGTGTGACTATCCTTAGTCATTACATGTAATTTGATTTGATTGATGCCTTATTTTATTTGGCTAGAGGTACTTTCCTCATGTTGTTGGGCTAGCATTGGTTTTCAATATTTTCCTCTCTTGGAATAGTCATCAAATTTTATCAATCACTCTCTTTTTGTGACAGTTGTCACATTTGACTTATTATTGAAATGTGCACTTTTTGATATTTACTATTGGAATTGACAATCCCCCATTTGGGCTTTTTTTTTTGGTTCATAATGAATATCATGAATGTATTTTAACTATTGCCCAATTATGTGTTGTGACTCTACCATGTTCATCTCAAACCTCTGGTAGTACATATAAGGGATAATATCATGGAGAACATGCTAGTGTGTCCTCGATATATTTAAAGTTGTTAATGTAATTGGATGGTTTAAAATATGAGTAAAAATAATGTTATTCTTGAAAGAAATTGAAAGATATGTACTTGTTTTATGGTGACTCTTGAACCCTTGCTTTAAAGACCTTTGAGTTTCATTTTGCATTAGTTCTTGTGTTAGGTTTAACTAATGAAATTATGAAAGATAAGTAATGATGGTTTTTAGTGTGTGAACTACCTTTCATTCCATGTCTTATGTTGTTTTGGGCATGTGTGTTCTTGAGTGGTTTTGGACGTTTCATCCATTGCTTATCTTGGTAACCAAGATTGTTATTTTTGCCTATGCTATTTTTTCTTGGGTGGTTACTCAAAATATTAGATCTTAAGACTCTCTAAGCTCCATCATGTTGTAGGCCTCATCAATATATTTCCAATTCTTTTTTAATGGAGTTGATTAGAGTCTAGCCATGAAAGTTATGGCCTTCAAAGTGAAGGAAATTTTTTGTGTTGATTTGAAATTTCATGCGAGAAACTATTGATCATGCACTTTCTCACCTAGCTTGATGAGAAACTTCATGTGAGATGGTGCTAATGTAAAATTTTTCCTGAGGAACAATAAGCAACTCTTTTGCACTTCTAAAGGTGCAAATTGATGCTCTGAGTACCATTTATTGAGTAGAGGCCAATTCAATCATGAAATATCACATTTATGGCTGTTGGAGAAGTTTAACCCTTCATGATTATTCTTAGAGAGGTGTTGACAAATATTCATAATCTACTAGGTATTTTTTGGGATTCATGCTTGGGATTTTGCATTTCCTATAGCATTGATCTACCCTTATGAGGTTAAGTGTGGTTTGTGAGCATTCCTTGTTTGTGGTGGATGTTGCCTTGTCATTTGAGAGTGATGTATTCTTTTGATGAGTCTAGATCTGCCTTTTTAATGTTGACCTTGGCATATCTCTATATTCCTTTCTCTCTCGAGAAAGTAGGCTAGCGTGGTTACACAACTAGCTTAGTTAGTGTTGGATGAGTATTTTGATGATTGGTGGAATTGTGAGATTCCCTAATGCATCTTGGGCTTATTTAGTGTAGAGGTTGAGAGTGACTCCTTCTACAACCTAATTCTCTGTAGTTTTTTTCTCCCTAAGCTTGTTTCTTCATGGGGATGGTCTCAGTTGAGTTTTCTCATTAACCATTGACTTGAGGCTGGAGATTGAGTTTAGTGATAGGTTGGGTGTGGTATTCCTAGCATGGTGCTAGAGGGACATGGTATCATTGGACACATGTTACCATCTTATAAATTGGTATACAAATACTATATGGTTTTTTCCACTAATGTAATTCTTTGCAACCTTGTGGAAAGGTGATATCTTGTTTGGTTAGGTTATGTAACCCTTGTCCCAGTGATAGTTGAGATTTTGTACCTTAGTGACTAAGTGCTCCTATGCTTGATGGTTAGTAGTGGTGAGTATCCTTTGGGTGTGCTTTTTTTGTAAACCATCATCCTCTATGTTCTAGGGGTGACTTTATGTGGTTTCAAAGATACTCATGGGAGGCATGATAGTATTCTTGGGAATTTTGGGATGGTTATTCCCCATGATTCCAACTATTGTTATTAGTGCATTGTGTTTTGACCTTGTTTTGTGGTCATGTGGTAGGTGCATGTTTGTTGGGCACCTATTGAAAAGGTAGAGTGGGTTTTTCTATACCTTGTATTGTTGACTTTATGGCTAGATGGGTTTTCCTAGAACATACTAGGTTCCTTGTTGGAGGACCTTGTGTTAGTATTGTATATGATAAATATGTTAGCAAGTAATACTAATCTATTCAAAAACAAAAACATTAACTAGCATATAAACCATAACATAAATGAGAGACTAAAGAGGAAACCCCAATTGGAAATGTGAGCCAAATGAATGGACTCTCCCAATGGGATTCAACTCCTTGCTTGGTAGATGGGTCTAAAGAGTGGGATGTATGCTCAAGGTTCCCAAAAACTAGCTTCAATGGAGATGAAAAATGGAAAATTGGTAGCTTTGTGAGCTCTCAATTTCGCATCATAAGGGTATGGTTGATGGCTTTTGGCTCTCAAAAGGGCATTATAACTTTAGCTCCAAGATTGTGATGAAATGGCTTGGGAGGAGATTCAATTTATAGGCTAAGGGCTTGAGAGATGGAGGGCTAAGATGGAAGGAAAGATGAAAGCTTAAGGAGGGCTAGGATGCACTCAAAAGGGAGCACATGGATTGTGCTTGTTTAGCACCAATCAGGGAGTGACACATGTCACAAGGTGAGTGGATGGAGGAAAGGGGAAGGATGAGTCAAAAAAGGAGTCTCAAAGGATAATATCTTCATAAAGACCCTTCATTATGGCTTGTAAGAGCTTGTAAGAGCTTGTAAGAGTCTTTATGGCTTTTGTAAGAGCATTCAAAGCTTAGTGGTTGGGATATTTTGAGGGGAGTTGAGATTGTTGACTTTCCTTGGCTTAAGAAAGTCTTAAGCTTGCTTAGGGAATGTGACAACATTAGGGGGTGGATTAGGCTTTGGTTTAGGATTAGATTAGGGATGTTAGAGATTTGCAAGTGGATGGCATTCATGAGGGTGGGTGAGTTAGTGAATAAGCTTAGTTAGTATGGGTGGATGGGGTGGATTAGGCTAAAAAGAGGGTTTAGGAATAAGTTAAGGGTTATTAGATTTGAGGGTTTCATTTATCAAATAGGTTTATTTAATAAATGGGGAGTTTGGAATTAGATAGAAGAATAGGATTTAATTGATAAATAATAGGTTATTTGATTTATCAATTAGGACTATAGATGATTAATTAAATTAATCAGCTAGGGGATGGCAAAGGATTAATTAAATAGAAATTTAATGAATGATGCCTTTAGAGATAACTAAATAGGATTACCAAAGCAATGTAATCAAATTTAGGTGTCTACATTTTGCCCCTCTTTGACACAGTGTTGAGACAACACTATTTCAAAGAAGTTCGAATGAAGACGACATGAGGAAGATGTTTTAGCAACGAGGTTTCCCCAGTCTCGGATAAGAAGAGGAGAGACTAGACTTAGATGATGCCCCCTCAAGAAGGTGACAGGGAGAGAAATGAGGCTCGGCGACTTCTTGAAAAGTACAAGAAATTGAGATGAGCTAAGACACAGGTTGGCAAAGAGAAGGGGCTGAATTAGCTCAAACTCTCACTACGGGAGGATGATAAAGGGAAATCAGGGGCACAAGAGGAAACAAGCTTAAGACTTTTGGGATTCAGTGGGGGGGGATGAAGGAGTAGAGCATTATAAAAGGAATCCAGGATGGAGAGATGGATGAGGGATTAAAAAGATAATGCAACAGGATTTCAAAGAGTCATTTTGGCAGAAGATGGGTTTTCAGAGATCCCTAGGACTAGGATTGTGGATCTCGAAAGATGAGGCTTGGTGGATTGATTTGATTGGTGGATCCCTAAGACTAGGATTGTGGATCCCTAAAGCTAAGTGTGAGGAGCGATTCAAAGAGGTACCGATGCACAAGCTAGGATAGGAGAGACGGATGTTGGATATGGATGGGGGATAATGGAGATGAAGGAAAACCATTGAAGCTTTTTGAGCGGGGGGATACTTCAAAAAGAAGTACCACCATGTAGTTGAGCACTAGATTTGCTATAGGACTATTGGTTAATTGCCAAGGTTACCAAGAACATCAAGGCCTGTTCACCAACTGTCCAAAGGACTGACAAACTGACTCGAAAAAAACACACAAGGGTTGCCCCAACATCACACAATAATCCCAGAGGAAGCAGTGCAGAACCGACACTGGGTAACTCACAAGAAAAAAAAAAACAAACGAAAGACTTGATCAAGACCTTATGCTCTAATTGCCCCATTCGCAGCATACCATGATATGGAAGATCATGGCAACCTTGAGGAGGGAACAAGGAGATTTCTTGGAAAAGATACTTCAAGACCCAAAAGGGAAGATTCCAAATCAAAAGAAAGTGAAAATCCAAAAGAGAACTGTTTGCTAATGAGATGGGTAGGATGAGGTACTAACAGACCAAGATCAGACATGAGGAAAGCTATATCCTGCAAGGACCTATTGGAGAGCACCTAAGCTGGTGGTTTTGGATGAGTGATGCGTCTGGCAAGCTGAACTAAGAAGGATAACACTTTGGTGATAGGAGATCTAGCTAAAGGATGCATTGGAATAGCTGACCAAGGGTTGTGCGATGTGTGCAAGATGCTTATCAAGGACGAACTGACACAAACACTGGACATATACAATGGTACTAAGCTAAAGAGGATGTACAAGCTGATGGACCAAGATATGTTACAAATGTACAAGTTTGTTCATGTTTTGGTTTTTTGTGAGATGGAAATGTTTGTGAAGGATGGGATGTCTATAATAGGTGAGAGGTGGATAGGTAGATGGTTTGTGAAAAGCTTAAGTGAAAATGGGGTTTTGTGTGTGCACGTGATAGTATACAAGCTAGGATAAAAGATTATTTACAGGCTGGAATATGGAACAAACTTTGGACAAGATTCAGATATACAAGCTATGGTACAAGATTTACAAGGTATAATACAAGCTTTGGTACAAGATTTTACAAGCTGTATAGGAGGTATTTACAAGCTCCTTTAGATTTTGGATATTTGGTTGGAACACCAAGGGAACAAGCGAGTGTTTTATGGGATGGTGGGTGAATGGATGAGGGATAGGATAGTGATAGATAATGGATTAGTCTTAGTACACAAGGCGCCTGAATTACCAAGTTTTCACCAAGGTACCTATCCAAGGCGCTTGAATTGCCAAGTTTTCACCATTGGACGCTTATTTCTCTTTACTATTTTTTTTTGTATTTTTCAAAAGCTAGGTATACCAAGGATCTTCAAGCATAGAACTTCTTGAGATGAATGATGTTAGTAGGATCATTCAAGAGTTCTCCTTCCGGTGTAGATAGCTGATAGGCTTCGGAGCCAAAGGAAGCAGTGACAACATAAGGACCAAGCCATGTAGGTTCAAACTTGCCTTTCTTTTCTCGATCTGCTTGGACTTTCAAGTTTTCTTTAAGGACCATGTCACCTGGCTGAAAGTGTCATGGAAGCACCTTCTTGTTGAAATTCCTTTTGAGATGAGTTTGATAGACTGTGAGATGATCATAGGCTTGTTGTCACTTCTCGTCTAAGAGATCTAGCTGGGTGAGCCGAGCTACTCTGTATTCTTCATCTGATATTTGTCCTTGCAAAGATATGCACAAGGAGGGAAGTTCAACCTCTATAGGTAGTACCACTTTGGCACCATAGATGAGGGAGTATGGAGTTGTGCCTGTGGATGTATGGAAGGAAGTTCGATAGGCCCATAGGGCTGGATTTATTTATAGGTGCCAATCACGACCAGAATCATTGACAACTTTCTTTAGGATTTTGAGGAGGGTTTTGTTAGTTGCCTCTGCCTGGCCATTACCTTGTGGGAAATATGGGCTATAAAAGTGGTGATGGATGTCGAGGAAAGTGCATAATTCTTCCATGTTGAGATTTTCAAAGTTACCTCCGTGGTCAGTGAAGGTGGTGGATGGGATGCCGAAGCGGCAAACAATGTGGTATAAGATGAATTTGGAGACCTAAACTCCTGTAGCTGAGACAAGGGGGACTGCTTCCACCCATTTAGTGAAATAGTCAGTAGCTATTATTATCCATTTATGTCCATCAGATGAGAGGGGTGTGATAGTTCCAACTAGATCAAGGCCCCAACAAGCGAAAGGCCAAGGTGATGCAATAGGCTATAGATCCTGTCCTGGAGCGTGCACAAGATTTGCATGCTACTGACATGGGAGACACTTTTTGACAAAGTCACAGGAGTATTCTTTAATGGTAGGCCAATAGTAGCCTGCTCTAAGGATTTGTCGTGCTAGGACAATACCACTCGTGTGGGCATCGCAAAGTCCAGAGTGTACTTCCTTTAACAACATTGCAGCCTCATTTTGGTCTAAACATCGAGAGAGAGTATCGTGATAACCCCGACGATATAAGGTATTGGCTATGATAACATAGCGGGATGATTTTTGGATGAGGTTCATGTGTTGGGTACGTGTGAGGTGAGGTGATATGATACCATCGTTAAGGTAAGCGTGAATCTCATGGTACCAAGGGGATTGGGGACCAACCAAGATACAAAAATGGTTTTTGAAATGTCCCTTTACTGATTTTTATTGATATTTCTAGCCTCAAATCAGAACTTTAAGATCAAACAACCAATATTACAAAGATCTGCCAATTTCCCAATAAAACCCAAATCGGGTATGTCCAAATTAGTGCCAAAAATTTCACAACTTCACAAATTATTAATAAATCTGAAAATGAACATTTTTACAAAAATTTCAGCAGCATAACAGCCTAAAAAATGATATTTCCAGATTTTTATAGCCTTTACACAACAGCTCACAAATGTAGGGCAAAACTATGCTCAATCGGGCTCTCGAAATTAACACAAAAATGCCCGAAAACACCACAAAACACTCATAAACTATCTCAGAAGTTTAATCATGACCCAATACATATATTCAGCTCTATTTTAACATCATAAAGTCTGAAATACAGCAGCAAACCAAACTGATATGAAACACTCAATTGAAAACCCAAACTCAAACCAAAAACAACCCCGAAAACACCCAAATCGGCACTATCCAGCACAAAGGCAAACTCTGTATGAGCATGCACATGGAATGGATTCAAACTCCCATCCTTAGCCTTTCTAGAAACCTACAAACTCCCGTTCTTGGGTCTCCTTATCCACAGGTTTGGCAGCCTCTGAAGAACAACAAGAAAATTAGCAAGAATCAAGATGTAGAATGAGCCCAAAATGCCTCCAAACCCCTTTTAAAGAGGGCATAACCCTAACTCACATCTAAGAGGGGTTAATAAAATATAATTTAATAATAATTTTTATTTATTAGTCCATTGGTTTCCAAAGATTAACCCCTTTTTCTGAAATTTCACCTTTTTGGAGCCTGCTTGCCTTAACAAAGTTTTTTTTTTTTTTTTAATTATTTGAATAGGGGACATGACAAGTCCTCCCCTCCCAACTATTACTTGTCCTCAAGCAATGAAGGTTGGAATTCTCAAGAATATGTTCTCCTTCCCAAGTTGCATCCTCTAGTGGTAATCCTTTCCATTTGACCAAATGCTCTATGATGCTCCTATTTCTCAACCTTTTCTCTCTTGTATCCAAAATCTCTTCTGGTATCAAAACTAATTTCCCTTCATCGTCAAGAGGTGGTAATTCTGTAGATACTATGGTTTGCTGGCCTAGAACCTTCTTTAAGCAAGATACATAAAAAATATTATGTATTTTTCTGTTTGGTGGGAGCTCCAATTCATAAGCTACCTCTCCTACCTTCTTGATGATTTTATAAGGCCCATAGAACCTTGGCTTGAGTTTCTTTGCCCCACTTCTCTTCAAGGTGCTTTGCTTATATGGCTGCAACCTAACAAATACCAAATCTCCCACCTCAAAAGATCTTTCAATCCTTTTACTGTCAGCATATATCTTTTATTGGTTTTGTGCATGTTGTAGATTATCCTTGAGGGACATTATTATGTCTTGGCTTTGCTTGATGAAATCACTTGCTGCGGGTACTTTGCTATCGGAAAGTATTAGATCAACAAAGGAAAGGGCATCATAACCATAAAGAGCACGAAAAGGAGGCATACCAATAGACATGTGATGAGATGTATTGTAACAATACTCCCCTAGGTGTAACCATTTCACCCAAGCATGTTGTTGATTTGAAACATAGTTCCTCAAATATCCTTCTATCCATTTATTAACTATCTCTGTTTGTCCATCTGTTTGAGGGTGATAGCTAGTACTGGGAGTGAGTTCAGTTCCTACCAAATGAAAGAGCTCCTTCCAAAAAGAGCTGAGGAATCTACTGTCCCGATCACTAACAATGTTTCTAGGCAAACCATGTAATCTAAAAATTTCCTTGAAGAACAATTCAGCCACTTGTGATGCCTTGAAATCAGATGTGATAGGAAAGAAATGTGCATACTTAGTTAGTCTATCTACCACCACATATATGCAATCCTTACCTTGAACCTTGGGCAACCCAATGATGAAATCCATGAAAATATTTTCCCATTTTTGTTCGGGAATAGGAAGTGGCTGCAACAACCCTGCAGGAAAATTTTGCTCACTCTTGCTTTGTTGGCATACCATACATTCTTTAATGTGTTTAAGGACATCCTCCTTCATACCCTTCCATGAAAACTGCTCTCGAATTTGCCTGTATGTCTTGAAGTATCCCTGGTGACCAGCCAAAGGTGTGTCATCTAAGGCCATCAATATCCTCTCCTTAGTTTTTGACCCTGGCACTAAGAAGATCCTGTTCTTGTAATAAATCAATTCATCAACAACCTTGTACTTGTTATCATCCACTAACTTATCCAAAATCTTGGTGGCAAATGAATCTTTAGCATACTCTAAAATTATGGAGACTTTCCAATCAGCAGAGATAGATGATAAGGAACACAAAGTGGGCTTTCTTGAGAGAGCATCAACAACCACATTATTCTTTCCTTTCATGTATTCAATATCAAAATCATAAGCTTGCAATTTGCTTACCCATTTTTGTTGACGATCATTCAAATCCATTTGGTTCAAGAAGAACCTGAGGCTATTATGGTCTGTCTTTACAATGAATCTCCCACATACCAAATATTGTCTAAACTTATGAAGTGCATGCATGATTGCCAACATTTCCTTATCATAGATGGAGTACCCTTTCTCTGATTGATTTAATTTTTGACTCTCAAATGCTATTGGATGTCCCCTTTGAGTTAGGACAGCCCCTATACCTTCTCCCGAAGCATCACATTCAATAACAAAAGGTAAAGAGAAATCTGGAATTGCAAGCACAGGGCATGAACTCATTACCTCCTTAAGCTTATCAAATGTTTTTTGTGCCTCTTCTGTCCAAACAAAAGCTCATTTCTTTGTCAAATCAGTCAAGGAGGTAGCAAGATGAGAAAATCCCTTGGCAAATCTCCTATAGTAGCTACACAGCCCGAAGAAACCTCTCAACTGTGTAAGATTAGTGGGTGGAGGCCAATCCAAAATTGCTTGAATTTTTTGTTGATCAACCTGTACTCCTTTAGAGCTTATAATATGTCCCAAGTATAGGATCTCTGTCTAACCAAACTCACATTTAGATAGCTTAGCATAGAAGGATTGCTGCTCCAAGATTCTCAAAATAGTGTCTATGTGATTTAGATGCTCTTCTCATGTTTTACTGTATATCAAGATATCATCAAAAAAATACCAAAACAATTTTTTGAAGATGTTGACTGAATACCTTATTAATACAAGATTGGAATGTTGCAGGTGCATTAGTGAGTCCAAATGGCATAACAAGAAATTCAAAGTTCCCATAGTGACATCTAAAAGTAGTATTTTCCACATCTTCACTCCTCATTCGGATTTGATGGTAGCCTGATCTTAAGTCAATTTTTGAGAAGTATACAACACCATGTAACTCATCAATGAGTTCATCTATGTGTGGTATGGGATACCTATTTTTTTATGGTCTTCTTGTTTAGAGCCCTGTAGTCTATACACATTCTCATTGTACCATCCTTTTTCTTGACAAGTACCACAGATGATGCAAATGGACTAGAGCTAGGCCTTATGAATCCCATGTCCAGGAGTTCTTTAATAGTTTTTTCAATTTCTTCCTTATAACCTCTTGGATGGAGGTATGGGGTTGTTATAACTGGTTTGGCACCCTGTTCTAACTTTATAACATGCTCAAAACCTCTATCTGGTGGTAATCTTGGAGGCAAATCATTGAAAACTATACTATGCTTATCAAGAATATTTTGAATTTCAAAATGGAAATTACCTTGATTCTTTGGAGAGCTTGTTGGTTGAATTATGACTCCTACTGCCCATGTTACTTGTCCTCTTTGAAAATTCCTCTCCATCCTCTTTGCAGAGACCGCCTTAGGTGCTCCATTCGATAACCCTCTCAATATGACTTCTTTCCCATTGGAATGAAATTTAAACTCCATAGTTTGATGGTTCATGTAATAGCCTCCGATAGAGTGCAACCATTGAACACCCAATACAAGATCTGTCTCCCCAATACCAACCACATAGAAGTCATCACATAACTCATAATCTCCTAAGGTCATCTTGAGTTGTTTCACCACCCATGTGCAAGGCATAGTGAATCCATCAGCTATAGTAACATTGAATCCCTCAAAATCTTCTGCTTTAAGCCCTCTTTTCATGACAAATGCCTCATCAATAAAATTGTGAGTTTCCCCACTATCAAGAAGAACAGTCAACCTTTGCCCTGCTAGTACCCCTCAAATTCGGAAGGGATGGTATCTTGGGACTCCTGATAATGCTGCTAAAGTGCCATCCTTGCTGATTTCTTTTACTTTCTCTTCTTCTACCTCCTCCTTAGTATCATGAAATTCCTCATGCTCATCTGAATCAGATTCTGAAGCAACTTCAATATAGTGCACTTGACCTTTCCCCAAACATCTGTGTCCTGGAACCCATGGTTCTCGACAAGTAAAACAAAGCTTTTTCCTTCGTAATTCACTCCTAGTCTCTTCATCTACCTTCTTTTTTGCCACATTTGTCACATCTTTTGGTGGTAGTGTTGGGAAAGTCTTTTTCTAAAAATTTCCCTTATGTTGCCAAAGATTTGGGGGTTTTTGATTAGTGATTGATTTCATAGGCACGCAAGTTTCAAGTTGCAAGCTTCTTTTGATAGCTTCCTGTAAGGTTGAGGGTGAGAAAGCCTTAACCAAACCCTTAACAGAATCTTCTAAACCATCAAGAAAAAGATAAACGATCCTCTTTTCACTCATATCAGGTACCATAACAGCCACTTTTTGAAATTCTTCTATATACTCATTAACTGATTTGGTTTGCTTCAACTTTGACAATTCTTTAAAGTGCTCTTCATCATCCTTGAGGTCAAATCTATTTATCACCCTTTGACTGAAATCTTCAAATGTAGTTACCTGATTGTGACCTTGAGTAGTCATTCCATGATACCACCATGATACCACCAATCATAGGCTACATCTTCCAAGTGTAGACTTGCAAATTGAATAGCATCACTCTCTTTCATGGGGTTAAGTGTGAAGAAAGTTTGTAATTTTTGTAGCCATGCTCTAGCTGAAATTTTATTTGTTCCATCAAAAGTAGGTGCTGTAAACTTGCATATTTTATTTTTGAGCTCTCTTCCACTTGTGTCATGCTCCCTCCTATTCTCTTTCTTGGGCATCAAAGTGTTCATCATATCCACATATTCTCTAAAAGGAACTGAACTACGAAAGTCATCATCTAAGCCATTGTAAGTAGCTCTTAATGTAATCAAATTACCTGTAACCTCTTCCACTGGATTAATGGCTGGATTTGGTACTGGTGGCTCATCTGCAGGCAAGAAAATAGATTTGGTTGATTTAGATGGTGTGGATCTCCCATTTCTCGGCTCCTCTGAAGTGCTCCCTTTCTCATTAATAGATGCAATTCCTTGTAATTTTTCTATCAATATTCGCAAAGCCTCTCTAGTTTCTGCCAAACCATCCACTGTTTGCTTCTGAGTATTTTGGATGTCTTGGAAGAATTTCTTTGCCATCTCATCTGGATCAACCATACTTTTTTCTTCCTTGGATTTTGTACTTTTTATTTCAACTGGGGGTTTGATCAAAATTTCTTTATTCTTTTCTTGCTGCAAATATCTTTTTTCTCTTTCATTTAGTTGCATGCAATCATAAAATATGACATGCAAGATCTGGGTAGTTATCAAAACTTGACATGAAAGATCTGGGTAGTTGTTAAAACTGACATGCAACTTCTACAAACCCTCGGGCTGGCAAGATCACGGCTCTGATACCACTGAAATGTCCCTTTACTGATTTTTATTGATATTTCCAGCCTCAAATCAGAACTTTAAGATCAAACAACCAATATTACAAAGATCTGCCAATTTCCCAATAAAACCCAAATCGGGTATGTCCAAATTAGTTCCAAAAACTTCACAACTTCACAAATTATTAATAAATCTGAAAATGGACATTTTTACAAAAATTTCAGCAGAATAATAGCCTAAAAAATGACATTTTCAGATTTGTATAGCCTTTACACAACAGCTCAGAAATGTAGGGCAAAACTATGCTCAATCGGGCTCCCGAAATTAACACAAAAATGCCCGGAAACACCACAAAACACTCATAAACTATCTCAGAAGTTTAATCACGACCCAATACATATATTCAGCTCTATTTTAACATCATAAAGTCTGAAATACAGCAGTAAACCAAACTGATATGAAACACTCAACTGAAAACCCAAACTCAAACCAAAAACAACCCCGAAAACACCCAAATCGGCACTATCCAACACAAAGGCAAACTCTGTATGAGCATGCACATGGAATGGCTTCAAACTCCCATCCTTAGCATTCTTGAAAACCTGCAAACTCCTATTCTTGGGTCTCCTTCTCCACAGGTTTGGCAGCCTCTGAAGAACAACAAGAAAATTAGCAAGAATCAAGATGTAGAATGAGCCCAAAATGCCTCCAAACCCCTTTTAAAGAGGGCATAACCCTAACTCATTACCAAGAGGGGTTAATAAAATATAATTTAATAATAATTTTTATTTATTAGTCCATTAGTTTCCAAAGATTAACCCCTTTTTCCGAAATTTGACCTTTTTGGAGCCTGCCTGCCTTAACAAAGTTTTTTTTTTTTTTTAAATTATTTGAATAGGGGACATGATAGTTTGAATCATCATTTGACTAGGCAGGTGTGAGGAGCTGCTCCACTAAAAACTCATACTGTGTAGCTGCTTGGGGAATTTCCAAGAGTGAGCCTATAGTAGCCATAGCATCGACTGCTTTGTTCTATATTCGAGGCACTTGTGTAAATTGAAGCCTTGTAAAATGTTGGGTTAGCCGATCAAATAGCTCTTTGTAGGGTAATATCTTTTCATCTTTGGTTTGATATTCATTTAGGGCTTGCTTGATGATGAGCTGAGAATCACCAAAGATTTGTAGCTCAACAATGTTCCATTCTGCAGCTATCTTTAATCCTGCTATGAGGGCCTCATATTTAGCTATATTGTTGGTGCTAGGGAATTGTAGCTTGAAGGCTTTTGGAATGTAATCTCCTTGAGGTGTGACCAACAATATTCCTGCCCCTAATCCATGAGATGTGTATGAGCCATCAAAATAAAGTTTCCATGGGTGTTGTTCTTCAATTAGACAGATATGCTCATCTAGAAATTCTGTGATCAAAGGATAAGCATCTATTAGAGGTGCATCAGCTAGGTGATCTATTATAGCTTTCCCTTTGATTTCCTTTCTATCCACATACTGGATGTCAAATTCGCTAAGGAGCATAACCCATTTGGCCAAACGACCTGTAAGTGCTGTTCTGGAGAGCATATACTTGAGAGGGTCGATCTTGGAGACTAGTTGGATGGTATGACTTAGCATGTAGTGGCAAAGCTTTTGAGTTGAGAAAACAACTGCCAAACAAGCTTTTTCCATAGGAGTGTAATTGAGTTCATAACCAACTAGGGTTCTACTGATGTAGTAGATGGCTCTTTCTCTGCTGTAGTCATCGAGCTATGCTAGAAGTGCCCCTAGAGCAGTAGGTGTTGCTAATATGTTAAAAATTAAGGGATGACCAGGAACTGGTGGAACCATGATAGGGGGATTGGTGAGATACTGCTTGAGCTGGTTGAAGCTACGCTGACATAAAGGATCCCACTTGAAGTTCTCATTCTTCTTTAGCAAGTGTGAAAATGGTGTAGACTTATCTGCAAGCTGGGAGATGAAGCGCTGGATAGATTGGAGCTTTCCTTGAAGAGAGAAAAGCTGTTGCAGTTTCTGGGGAGGAGGCATGTCTAAGATAGCTTTGACCTTCTTAGGGTCGATCTCTATACCTCGTTTAGAAACTATAAAGCCTAGAAGCTTGCCAGATGTGAGCCCAAAGACACATTTCTTTGGATTCAGCATGAGATGATATTTGGCTAACCTATCAAAGAATTTCTCCAGGTCAGCAAGATGATCCATGAAGGTATGAGACTTGACCAAGATATCATCCACATAATCCTTCAAAATGCTATGGATGAGATCATGAAAAATGGCTGTCATAGCTCTTTGATAGGTAGCCCCAGCATTCTTTAGGCCAAAAGGCATCATATTGTAGCAAAAAGTTCCCCAAGGGGTAGTGAATGCTATCTTATGTTGATCCTCTTCTGCACTCTTGATTTGATTATACCAAGAAAATCCATCCATGAGGGACAAAATTTCATGTCCAGCTGTAAGATCTACAATCATATCTATGTTGGGCAAGGGAAAATCATCTTTTGGACAAGCTTTGTTAAGATCTCTGAAATCAATGCAAATTCTGATGTCACGGGAAGGTTTAGTGATGGGGACCATGTTGGAGATCCATTCTGAGTAGTTGATAGGTCGGATAACCTTAGCAGCTAACATTCTTTCTAATTTAGCTTTGACCAATAATGCCACCTTGGGGTGCATTTTTCTAAGCTTTTGTCTAACGGGCTTGATCTTTGGATCGACTGCAAGATGATGAACTACAAGCTTTGGATCAAGCCCTACCATGTCCTAATATGACCATGCAAATCAACCAATGTTCTCCCTTAAGGCCTCAAAGAGGAGGTCAGCTTGGTCTTGTGATAGGGATGCAACAATGTAAACAAACCTAGGGATCTCTGAAGAACTAATGTTGACTTCCCTAGTATCCTCAATTAGAATAGAAGATATCTCTGGTTGATTATCTTGAGGAGGTAATGCTAAATCCTCATGTTCTACTTGTGGCTTTGGATGTTCTTGCTAAGGAGTTCTCTTCACTGCCTTAGCTAGTCCCAAATTCACCTTAGTTCCAGTTTTGGGTGTATCGAAACTAGGTTGGGAATTTTCTCCAAAATACCCCTTGGGATCTAGCTTGTAGATATAGGCAGAATCTGGCTTTGTTTTCTTGTGAGGAGTTTCAGCTCCCATGAATCTTAGAAGTGCCTCCTCTGATGTGAACTCATCAATGTGTATGACGCTTGTTTGGTCCCAATCTATGAGTTATGGATGGGTGAGTGGTAGGTCAATGAGGTGGATGGATAGTTCTTGGAGAACAGAGTCTCCGAGGGAGATTTGGTCTAGGATATCATCGTAGGCTCTCTTTTCAACTTCCTCAGGAATTTCTTCAATTTCAACAAGGTCATGGTGAATGTTCAAAAAAGTGTGACTATTCTCATTGGTGCCCCCATTTGTGGGTATGCCAAAGCCAAGACCTGACTTTGATTCCCACTTGTGTGCATCGATGGGGAACTGCATGCCTCTTTCTTTTGGTCCTAGACCACCACCTTGATAGTTCCATTTTTTAGTGATGAGCTTATGTTCTTGGGGATACTTTTGGCTGAAGTGATCAAGGTGTGCTTGATTTCTTTGACGTGCATCCTTATGTAACCATTTGTTGATATCTGGAGTGAGCTCCTCATGAAGAGGGATTTTCGAGGATACAAAGGTTGTTGGGCCAAACTGTTTGTATCAAGGAGGTGGAATCTCCTTAGCTTTGTGATATGTTGGTTATCCATGGGCATGTGGATCAAGTGGGAGTGCCCCGACAGCAAATGCATCTGACAGACTATACTCTCCACAACATTTGTTATTGATCTTCACCGTAGATAGGGTAGAGGCGAAGATGGTTTCTGGGTCATTATAAGTATCGGATGAGCTGGCGATGGATGTGCCGATATCAATTCTAGGGCGATGGTTTGTATATGAAGCTTCAACTGCATTGCAGTAAGCAAAGGGTTCTAGATCAGCATGGATGCTTACCTCAATGCCTTGATGCAGAAATTTGACACACTGATGGTAAGTGGATGGAACGGCTTTCATGGCATGAATCCATGGGCAACCGAGGAGGATGTTAAATGGTAGGTTTAGATCAATAACATGGCAGAGTGTCTCTTGGATGACTGGCCCAACCTTGATTGGTAGCAAAATAGTTCCTTCTGTGGTTCTTTCCAAGTTTTCATAAGCTTTGATGGTGATAACCTCACTGATGATATCTGCCTCAGTATACCCAGCTTGTTTTATGAATTTTAGGGTGAAAATATTCAAGGCTGATCCATTATCTATCATTACTCTTTTCATGGAAAAGTTGGATACCATGATGGCTATGCGAAGTGGAAGGGTGTGATCTGGCTCGACCACGGGTATGTCGGTGGGTTTGAACGATAGGGAACATGAAGATGAGAGGTGTCCAACAAGATTACAAAAATCAGTAGCATTGATATCAGAAGGGACACGGGATTCTATGAGAGCACTGTCAAGGATGTTCTTGTATACAGGACTAGTGCGAAGAAGGTCTAAAATGGAGATTTGGGCTGGCATGTTCCCAAGGTGTTCCAAGATATTGTACTGGCTTTTTGATGGAGCTGATGGTGTTGGTGTAACGGGTGGGCCTGCAATGTTAAATCGCACTCTTTGAGTGGTGACTACACACTCATTGTTTGGTCCTTGGATATTGATAACATTGACAAAAGGCTCTTTCTCAGATATACAACCTATAAGGCTACCTTAGTTTATATAGGATGAAGTGTGGTCATTGTTCTTCCCATGCTATTAGTTTGGATAGGTGCTTTTCTAGGATTTTGATTGTTGTGAGGAGGAAAAGCATTTTGATAGATCTGTAAGCCTGCATTGGGAGAGGTTTGGGCACCAATAGTGATTTCCTTCTAATCAATGAGGTCCTGCGCATAGTCTTTCAGTTTCATGCATCTGAGGGTAGTGTGACCTTTTACCCTATGAAATTTGCATTACTCATTGTCCTTGTACCATGTAGCTTTGGATTGGCTTGGGTCAATTTGCTGGGTAGGAGGAAATTTGATGAGGTTTTCCTTGACTAATTTCTCAAAAATGACATCCAATGGCTCACCAAGGGGTGTATAATTTCTAGGTGCAGGTTGGAATCTAGGCTTTTGTCCTGCAGCGACATTGATGGCATTAGCTTGATTGTTAGACCCTTGAAAGTTGGGTCTTGGATTGTGGCCTTAATAGTTTTGGTGATTTTGCTATTGGTAGTTGATAGCTTGTTGATTATGTGGTTGATATGGTGGGTTGGACTGGTTGTGAGAAAGACCAACAATATTCACATGTCTAGTGTCAGTGATGCCATCTGTTACAACATGCTTGTTTTTGTTCCAATACCTAGACTTGTCATTGGAATGTGATTGATTTTGGTTGGCCTCTTTGTAAAACTTGACCACACCATCTTTAATGAGTCCTTGCTCAAGGATCATTCCTTTCTCTTTAATATCTTTATAGGTCTACAAACAGTTCATGGTCATGTGGTGAGCCAAGCTGGGATGGGCATTATCAATAGACATTTTCACCACATGGCGCTCTGGCAAGGTTCAGGATATGCAGGTGGTAAGGGTTTGCCATCTTTGCAGGTATTCAGCAAGGCTTTCTCCACCTTTTTTCTTAGTGTGGACAAGGTCAACTATTGATAGCTCTGTTTCAACAAGATGGGCATATTGGGCTACGAATGCCTCAGATAATTCAGCAAAGCTTTTAATTGTGCCATAGGGGATTCTATAAAACCATTCAAGAGCTGGTCCAACCAAGATTTTGGGAAAAAGGCGCAAGAGGAAGACATCATTGTATGCCACGTCCTGGAAGCGCATGTAAAATTCTTTGATATGTGTGATAGGGTCTCCTTTTCCTCTGAATTTGTCAAATTTGGGTACCTCAAAATGTTTGGGAAATGGTGTCATGGTAATGGCTCTATCAAATGGGTAAGGACACACATTCTCAAACTTGAATGTCTTGGGATCATTCCCTTCTTGGATGGCTTTCAGAGCTATCTTCATTTGCTCCCATTTTGAATTGATAGGTGATGGCTGGGGTGCCCCCAATGTAGGAGTGCCTTGAGGTAGGTATTTGCTAGACGGGGCCACTGAGTATGGATGGTTGTGAGGGATTTTCTGATAGGGATTGTACATTGTTTGGGCAGCTGCATGGTGGATGACGGGTTGTTGAGGGGGAGGTGGCGCATATTGCTGCATGTGCTGCAAGGCTTGTTGTTGGTATGGGATTTGAGGTTGGGATTGAGGAACATAAGCTGGCTATGGGATAAATGAATGGCTTTGTGGAGGTAAGGTATAAGATGGTTGTGAAGCTTGGGGAAAGGATGGGGGGCTTATGGGGTTTGACCAAGGTATGTGGGCGGTGCCCCCATTTGGGATGGTACCTACAAATAATTGGTGGTTGGCTGGGGTGGTGGATTACCTCCTAGAAGTGGCATTGAAAAGTAGTTGGTAATTGGAGGTAATGGATTAGTTGGTGGTGGAGGTGGTGGGAATTGAAAGCTTGGGAATGGAACTGATGGGGTTTGATAGCTTTGTGGTTGGATTTGGAAGCTTGGTAGAGTGGTGGCAGGGGCTGGGGTCACTTGGGAGCTTGGTAGAAAATTGGTAGTAGCTTGTGGGATTTGATATCTTTGTGGAGTGAGGGTAGTAGCTTGTAGATTTGTGGCTGATGGTATTGAGCTCCCAAGACCTAATGGAAATGATGGGATTGTGATTTGGGCTGTGGTGAACAAGCTGGGGGTGATGAAAGGTTGATTACTTGGCCCCATGGGCGGCATCCCTGTTGTATATTGCTGAGGTTGGCCAAAGATGCTAGCACTGATTTGGGAGATGGGTGGATTTGGAAGGCTGGGTTGGGAAGCAGCAACATCAATAGTGAAGGGGGTGAATGATGAGGTGTTTTGGGTAAAGGGGGTTTGGAGCAAAGAGGTATGGACCAAGGATGGAGTGGTGGTGGCTGGGTTGGCTTACGGCATGGAGATTTCAACTTGGGTGGATGATGGTATGTTTGGGTCTGTTGGATCATATGGATTGGCTGGAGGTTCTTCTTTTGGCATATATTGAGGATAATTTGGATCATAAGGGCCTATGGGTGATGGAAGCTACCCAAACAACAGGTGAGATGGATCTGATAATGGAGGGGGTCTTCCAAAGTCAAAGGTTCCTACATTGTCCCTTCAAAAATTAGCCATGATTGTCTCTTCGTTCTTGTCTATAATGGCATTTACCAATACTGCATTTCCTAGTTAGTTCATGAAAGCTTCAATGTCAGTAGGTGATGGCATAGCTTTCTCTGGGCTAAAGGATGGCTGAGTGCTCAAGGGGGGTGAGGCTATTCGATCCAAATGATAGGGCTCCATTGTTTCTTTCTTCTTGGCTAAGCGAGTGACGGGTGGCATGAAAAATGCTCCTAGGGATGGGATGCAACAAATGCTGGTGGATGCAAAAAAGGGGGGAAGGTTTTTCTATGCAAATGATTTCCTAGGTTGAGGCAAAGCTATATGACAAAACCTAAGGAGGATTGGGTTTGGGATTCTAACTTCAAATATATGTTGCCAAAGCACAAAAGGTCTACCTTGCTATGTGCAAGCTTGGTGGTTTTGAAAGATTTTAGGAATGGCAAACTTTTAGCAAGGTGAACAATTTTGAAGGCTTGGACGTGAAGATTTTGGATTGCTGGCTAGATGGTTTGGTCATAAATGAGATGAATGAGCTAATAATGCTTAAGGGGATAACCTAAAATGGCTGGATTTTCTACAAAGATGACTCTAAAGTGAAGCTTATCCAAGAAGATGTGGAGAAACAAGGGGGTCTAAGCATAGAAATCATGCCTAGTTGGTAAGGCATAAGCATTGTTAACTCCTGGATTTTGGCTAAATTTGATGGTGCACTCTAACTAGGCCTCTTGAACTGCTTCATCAGCAGCTTTGTCCTCTACTTTGTGGAGTTTGGAAATTCAAGGACTTGGTGTTAGTTCCTTTCTCTTGGCTGAAAGTTCTTGGTATGCCTGAGATGGCTTGAGTTTGACTTTGTGGAACTTCTGTTTGGGTTTGGGTTGCTCTGACATGAATTCTTGAATCTTCTTGGCTTTGAGAGACCTCAATTATTTTGCTTCAACTTGTTCAACTTCTAGGATAGGTAGTGACTACGCTAAGTGTGCCCTAAGCTAGGATTGACCAAGTTTGGAAAACATGCATTCAATAACTAAAAGACCAAACAATAGATAGAAACAACTAGATAGTAGTTTTGATTTGCAGAATGCGATACTTGCACCAAGGAGTGTGTGTGTTCTAAAAATGTTTCAATCTGTCACTTCAAACACATTAACATCCTAGATGGTTGTCTACAAGGCTGATAGTTGCTTTAGCTAGGGAGTCCTCGATATACCCGAGGTACGTGAGGCCCAAATTCGTAGATGAAAGCAAAAAGATGTCACACAGCCGAGAGGAGCGGTAACCCACTTCTCCTCTTTCACTTCTCAAGGGTATAGAATTCCTTGAGGCTTAGCCAAAGTAACAAAATCTTGATGCCAAGAGAGGTGTCTTTCGATTCACCTCCCAGTTCTTATACTCTGCCAGAACACTGGAGTTGAGGTCGTCCCAAGGGGTGATGAAATCCCGAAGCAGGCCTCCTAAAAAGAAACAAGGTTTGGATCCTAATCTTATGCACCCAAGATGGCCTCAAAATACGACAAGGGGAGAGAAGACTTGGATGACCTTGGGCTAAAAAAAATGCTTGTTCTTTTACCAACTAACTCTTATGTGTGCTAATGTAGACTTTGCAAGCACTCATGTTTAAGAGACAATGTTCAATTCCAACTTGAAGCACCAAAAAAAGTAAATCGATCGAAGAATGCAAACAAGAAGAAGAGTTAGGGTCAAAAAAAGAAAAATCATGCTCCCGGAGGCCCTCCGCGTCAAGTATCAATTAATTTTCTTTAAGGCATTCAAGATTGAGTGTGAGTTTGTTTTAAAGCCCAAAGCAAAGATGTGTGAGACTCGATTTGTCAAGCGCATGCCCGGAGGCCCTCCACATCAATAGTTGTTCAATTTTAGTGCCCAAACTTGAAGTGTGATCAATTTAATCTAGAGTTTTCATCATTTAAGAATTTTGACAAAGTTAAAGCAAACGTTCAAAGACCAAGTGAGTGAGTTAGATTGTGGAACATTTAACACCTTTTTCAAGTAGACCCATCCCCATAAATGGCGTTGAGATTGCAACCAATGGTTGAATTGATGGGTGATTAGAAAAGAGGTGAGTCCAAGGATCTACTCAAATTGATTTTTGCAAATTTTTATTTTAACTTAACAAAGTTTCTTAAGTGTCCAAAAATCAAACTTTACCTAGATTGCATGTGGAAAAGAGATTTGTTTTGTTCAATTTTAGAAGCTCCAAATGAAGTGTTTGATATTGCAATGGTTAATTGATCCTTGGCATTCAAGATTGGATTCGTTGTTTTAATCATGCATTCAAGGAAAATTTGATTTTAACCCATGGAATTCAAGAGTATGTTTTTTAGCAACATTCGCTCAATAGAAAATGTGTTTAACTATTCAAGTTCATTCCATGAAAAACCTAAAAAACATGATTAGTCATCCAAAAAGTTGCTCCAACCTGCAATAAGACAAAAAAGAAATTGATTAGTCACCAAAATCTTCAAAAAAAGGAAAGCTTAACTATGGGAATTTTTTTTAAAACTTTTTTTTGTTGTTTTTCCTATGCGTAAAAATGCTTAAAATTTTTAACTATCTATTAAAAAACAAAAGCATTAACTAGCATATAAACCATAACATAAATGAGAGACTAAAGAGGAAACCCCAATTGGAAATGTGAGCCAAATGAATGGACTCTCCCAATGGGATTCAACTCCTTGCTTGGTAGATGGGTCTAAAGATTGGGATGTATGCTCAAGGTTCCCAAAAACTAGCTTCAATGGAGATGAAAAATGGCAAATTGGTAGCTTTGTGAACTCTCAATTTCGCATCATAAGGGTATGGTTGATGGCTTTTGGCTCTCAAAAGGGCATTATAACTTTAACTCCAAGATTGTGATGAAATGGCTTGGGAGGAGATTCAATTTATAGGCTAAGGGCTTGAGAGATGGAGGGCTAAGATGGAAGGAAAGATGAAAGCTTAAGGAGGGCTAGGATGCACTCAAAAGGGAGCACATGGATTGTGCTTGTTTAGCACCAATCAGGGAGTGACACATGTCACAAGGTGAGTGGATGGAGGAAAGGGGAAGGATGAGTCAACAAAGGAGGCTCAAAGGATAATATCTTCATAAAGACCCTTCATTATGGCTTGCAAGAGCTTGTAAGAGCTTGTAAGAGTCTTTATGGCTTTTGTAAGAGCATTCAAAGCTTAGTGGTTGGGATATTTTGAGGGGAGTTGAGATTGTTGACTTTCCTTGGCTTAAGAAAGTCTTAAGCTTGCTTAGGGAATGTGACAACATTAGGGGGTGGATTAGGCTTGGGTTTAGGATTAGATTAGGGATGTTAGAGATTTTCAAGTGGATGGCATTCATGAGGGTGGGTGAGTTAGTGACTAAGCTTAGTTAGTATGGGTGGAAGGGGTGGATTAGGCTAAAAAGAGGGTTTAGGAATAATTTAAGGGTTATTAGATTTGAGGGTTTCATTTATCAAATAGGTTTATTTAATAAATGGGGAGTTTGGAATTAGATAGAAGAATAGGATTTAATTGATAAATAATAGGTTATTTGATTTATCAATTAGGACTATAGATGATTAATTAAATTAATTTGCTAGGGGATGGCAAAGGATTAATTAAATAGGAATTTAAGTAATGATGCCTTTAGAGATAACTAAATAGGATTACCAAAGCAATGTAATCAAATTTAGGTGTCTACAAGTATGACACCTTTTCTCTAGTAATTAACCTATGTGGGGGTTGATGAGATGGTTTGACAATGTGAGAGTCATTTTGTTGGACTCATGAAGAAGTTGATGAGTCAACCCTATTACTCAGGTTTGATTTTTCTCTTGGTGTGTTTGGTTTTTATTTTGGATTGCAGACTTCTAGGAGTAAGCCTAGTCTCTGGGCGGGATGATGTAGTGCCTATCACATTTCACTTTTGTAATTCATCCTAATTGATGCAACCTTTTTGATCTCTCCTTGAGATGGGATCGTGTTTGTGACTATGAGTGTTCTACACCATTCAGGTGATTAGATTTATGTTACTATTTCAGTTGCTTTGATTATGCTTTGGCTAATTTGTGAGATTATGATGTGATTTATAGTTCACTAAGGTTTGTGTCAGTATTTACTAGGATTGATGTGGTATCATGAGGTTGTTTTGTGATTATGTTGAGATGTGTGCAGAGATTGCATTCTATACTATTACTTGTTGAGCTGTCATTATGCATGATGCTAAACGAAAGGAATTTTTGTGAACTCCTCTCTTGAAAAGTTGATCTTGTGAATCAACTACAAGGTTTTGAGTGATCTCATGACCTAATAGAATCCATTTAGTTGAAGATAAATGTGATTTTTCAAGAGGAGGTTTCTTCTAGTTCATTTGATTTTGGGTGAGACATAGAATCTGCACACTGCTTAAAAATAAAACACACAAAAAAGAACTATGTTTTTTATATTTTTATGTTTTTTATGAATGCAATATAATAATGAAGCTAAAATGAATTCCTAAATTAACAAAGGGGTTAGAAAATAAAATAACAAGAACTTTAAAGCAAATAATGTGATAGTAAAATCTTAATGGACATAAGCTATAGAAAACAACATGTCTGTGAGTTAAGATCTCAAAGAAATTGGTAGGTAACCAATGAAATGAGGAGCAGTGCTTCCTTGATTCCACTAGTGTAATCATCAGTGAGAAACTTAGTAATCATATGATATTTCACTCTTCATCAAATCACAAGGCCACAGAAAGTGCACTCATGCAAGATGAAAAGTTATGTAGGTACAATTTGATGATTTCTTCTCAAGCTAGATATGTCAACAAAATTGATAAAACTGTAGCAAACACTAGAATTAATGAATCACACAACTAGAAACAAAGAAATAAACTTTTGGCTCAATCACATTCCATGAACATACATCCGCAAAAATATGACACATTTAGGCAAGAATCACTACACTCCAAATGCGAGCAACAAAAGCATAATTTTATTGCAAAATAATAGTAGCCCCAATTACATATTACAATGGAGTATTTATAAGAAATCATCTCCTCAATTTGTGTTGAGAGTGAGAGATATCTTCATGTGATAATATGCTTTTAAATTAATAAAGAAAACTAATTATATACAAACTAACAATCTAACTAGTGCTTAGTAGGACTCCATTCATTTTATATTCATTAATTGGATGCATGAGCCTTTACATGTCAAAAACAAAGAATTTATGAGAGGAAAAAGAATAAGAAATTCTTCAGACAAAGTAGAAGTATCTGGAAGTGCCAAAAAATGGAAGCTAATCCTTCAACAAGGCATCTATCAAAGTTAAACTATCATTAGAATGTGTTTCTGATGTATGAAAAGCTCTATTTTTGGAACTATTAGTTAACTAATGATGCACCTTTGGAAAATTACACGTGTGCACCTACGCACCTATGAACCTCAAAAGGGTCCAAAATCTTAAAATTTCAATGAGTGTTAAAATTGAAATTCTAGCTTCTGGGTTTTGTTGCCCTTCATCCCAAAGCTATGTCTAGATGTTTGCCCTTGGATTTCTCTATAATCTCAGTACTCTTTGCCACATCTAGTAAATCTAAAGCCTCCTATTTTTCTTTGATCTTTTGTCTATAGTTGTCTACCTCAACTCAAGTCTTAGCAAAATCCTCGCGTAAGGTATCCAACTCTAATAAGGCTTTCTCTATTCTAAAAGCCTACCATATGTCCTCATCATTAGAAGCTTCTTCAAAAATCTTCCTAAATTTCTTTAATACTACCTATATGGTCATTAAATTCTTTCATTCCTCATCCTCAAAAATCTCTAGACATGCATCACTATAATACCTCTTTGCCTCCAAAATTTGCTCTAGGGCTTGGCTCTTGCATGTATTGTTTCCATTACTTTATTGGTCTCTACAATCTTCTCAATCCAATCATCAATTAAATATAATTCTTTCATTGTATATAAATCTATCAAAATCCTATACCTGTGCCCTTTTATAGGTTGTAAAACCTATAAATCTTTGCTCCAAGCACACACTTCATCCATTATACAGAAATCCTACTTCAAAATTGCTACCATCTTGTTTACATTCCCCTATGTAGCATGTAGTAACTTTAGATTCCCTTGGATGATCAAGACACCTTTTTCTTCAAAGCTTTCCCACCATTTCTGATAGGCTTTCAAAAATGGATCTAGATGTACCCCTCCCCCTTCTCTAAGTATAGAATTTAGAGTCTCCTATGGGTGATTGAGATCTAGGCGACCAACAAACTTCAATTAAATATCCTCTTAGGATTTCATTTTGCCTTCAAAGTGTTCTAAGTTTGATCCCTTCCTGTTCCATGCTTTTAAGTACTTCCTTTACTCCCATGGTGACTATCAACCTAGTCATATCTAGTGTGGGCTTCACAAGCATAACCTCTTTGATTTGATAATCCTATGGGTATAAGCTTTTTGCATTTACATTAGGAGGAGGGATAGCCACTTGAGCAAACAAATCTTGATCCCAACTATTGTTGATAAATTCCAATGCTCTTGCTTCCTATGATGGGAACTCAGGTTTATTTATAACCTCAGCCAATTCAATAATATCTTCTTCATCAGCACGAAATTGTGGTTTCCTATTTCTCATCATTTCCTTCCTAGACCACCTCAAAACTTGTTCAACTAAAGGCCCACCTCTTGAGGATGGAATATGTTCAGCTACCTCCTTTCCCTTATCACTCCTCCTCAGAGTTCTTTCTCTTTGCAAAGGTTCTCCTTCTATGGCCTCTATTTTTGTGGAACCTATAGTTTGCACCTCAGTGTCTTGGGAGGCTTGTTGAGAATATTCAAACATTTGTCCCTCTTTCAATACTTCATCAGTTGTCATTTGTTGTGGCTCCTCCACTTGTGAAGGCTCCTTTTGAACCTATTCTTCTTTGGAACTCAAAGGTAGAGGAGTAAAAAAATCTTTATCCACCACTGAAAACTATACTAAGCATGAAGGAGTAAGATTAGGATCCTACGATTCTAGAGGCATTTCCATCCAATCCTCTTGTTGTGGCTCACCTGTTAGGGTATCCTTGATCTTATCCCTAATCAACTCTATCCTTGTGGGCATGAAATAATAATCTAACATCTTGAATATCTCATCACCAACTTTACTTTTCTCATCCACCCATTATTGTACTTCATCTTCTAAAGAAGTTACTTTTGAAGGTTCCTTTGGGGTGAATGGTGGTGTCACCATGGAACTTCTCCTCCTTTCTTATTCTATGGCTCTAGCTAGTCGAATTCTTCTTTATATGAGCACATCCTCCTCCTCACCTTCCTCTTCTTCTTCTTCTTCTTCTCCCTTAGAAATAGGTTCCAGGATAGATGGGAAAGGAATCATCATTATAATCACCCTTTGCCTCTTCTTCATAGGGATCTTAATCTTTTTCTATTTTTTAGAGGTAGAAGGGGATGCTGGTTCTGCCTATAAAGTAGAAGAGACTTGTTGGATTTCACCCTCTATCTGGCTAGGCACAACTGGGGACAATTGATGATTTTCCTAGAATTGAATACCTCTAGTATCTTCTGACCCTTACACATTTTCTTCCTATTGCTAAGGAGGTGCCCATCTTCACCCTCTTCTATTTCATCCATTTGAGGAGAACTCCTCTTTCTTTTTCCCTTTCCTTTCCTCTCTAGAGGGTGATAGTATCCAACTGGGTGGTCAAGTTGGTATGCTATTTTAGGCCCTATCGATGAATGGGATACAAAGGTAGAAATAGTAACCTCCTTTCCTCTACCTTTGTTTGGGTAGGATTGTGCATGAAAAACCACTATTTCAAGTATTGGATCAAGTTGAAATGCTTTCTTGATCCAATCCTACATCATCTTAATGACATGCCTCACCCTATGATTTATATCATCACTCTCATCCCTGTCCACCTCAGCATTCATTATGGGCCTTTCCCCAATTTTATCTATGTTGAACAGAGGGTCCAACAGCCCCCTAGAGTCTTGCTTCAATATCTCCTCAGGAATATGAACCTTTAAAGCCTTTTTAGCCAAATAAAAAATCATCCTACAATAATCCTTGATATGGACATCGCATTCATCCAATGATCCTCAATAGCCTCTTCTTGTTAAAATTCCTTGCCTGCCGAACTTTGGACCTTCCTAATATTATTGAAGCATGGCCTTGGAGAATTGTATTCCTCAAGGGGATATTGATCCCATTCTGATTCAAAAGATGAAATATCTTGTTTCTAATTAACTTGGTATGGTCCTATGACTAAGGGTCATGTCAAACATGGTCTTCGTTGTCTCCTTACCCTATCATATGTAGGTTCAATCTGCCATGCAATCTCCAACATAACAAGTCTATCACTAGGATATCTAGGGGGATTCTTTGAATTTATAGTGGCACCAACTACCCTTAGATATGTGAATTTTTTAAAGTAAATGTAATAGAGCCTAAGAACTATTATCTATGCTACTACATCATCAAATAATATTTTTGCATAGTCTGCCTCTATGAATCAGATGATAGGAAATATGAATGAATCATTCATGATTTTTTATTCTATGCTCTATCTTGAGAGCTTCTTCTTCACCAATTAAGGGTAGACACTATAAGGCTAGGCATTAGGATCCTACATGCTACCCCTTTTGTATAATCTAGGATAGTTTTTTGCCTTGGCAGCTAATAGTTATACCAAATGTGAAATCATGAGAACTTCTTCTTATCCTTGACTACCTCCAATTGTTCACATACATTTTTGCTCAATGTGGTGACCCAGTCTAGTGGCATCCTTGCCATCTTGATAGTCTCAATAAAATTTACCATGAAAACATTCAAGTTTCTAGTTGCTAGCAAACCCATCACTCTACTCAAAAGAATGATAGAGCATCCAATATTGTCCTTCATATACCACCTTGTTATATCCACCTTTCCTATTACCTTCCCTAGAGAAGTATTTTGAATAAGATAAGAGGGCTAGATGATTTTAGTTGGCTCACTTGGGTGTTCTCTATACCACCTTTCTACTGCCTCATAGGTGAGTTTGATGAATTAATCCACCTTAGGGAGATGAAATACCCTCTCAATGTTGTTAGGTTGAAGGTCAAGGACAACTTCTCCAATTACTCTCTTTACCACCCTTTCCTTAAGAAGAAAGTGTTGTGCTAGTATCATTATTAGCTCTGAGGATTGTACTGATGTTGGGTGTGAAGCTACATTCACCAACCCTAATTGGATTAATGTAGATACCATAGCTGATCTCTCCTTGGGCTTGTTGAAAATCCTTAAGAATTCTCCAAGATCAATGTGTCCCAAGTCAGTATCTTTAATCTCTATGTAGTCATCTTGGAACCTTGATTTTGATTGCACACCTTGGAACTTGAACACAATGGGCTTTGGTGTCATTTTCTCAATGGATAAAGATGCCATTATATCTACAAGACAAAAGGAAGATTTCCAATAGTTCAAAATCAAAAATAACATTACAATAAGGCTTAGTATTATCCTAAAAATTAAATACATGAAAACATTTGATTATCCTCTTTTCCTTCAAAACTAATTTTTAAATATAAGATGCACACTTTCCCACCAGATTAGGTGCACAAGGGTGCACCCCTTTATAGTTTTTATTACTATCTTTTGCAATACCTTGTGTGAACTTCCAGACCAAGTCAAGTGCGCAAGTGCAAACCCAATTTCACTCAAAATGTCATGTGTGAGGGGTGCAGAGTAGCACACCAAGCCGTGTGTGCTACTACACACCCCTTAATTTTTTGCAAAAGCTATTTTTCATTCTTGTTGCTCATGTAGTGTGCATCTGCGCACCAAGTTGGGTGTGCAAGTGCACACTAAGCATTTGTGTTGTATTTTATCACATTGGGAGGTTTTTATTATTTACGTAAAGAATATTGGTGCACACCTACACGCCAAGCTAGGTGCGCTGGTGCGCACCAATATTCTTGCTTATCTTGAATTGCTTAGTGCAAATGGAAAGATGCTCACTAGCTTTGGTGTGGAGGTGTGGTATTGAATAGTCTTAGAGTAGACTTGGTGAAGAATAGAGTTGCAATGATGAAAAAAAATGCAAGGTAGAGGGGTATGAGGACCTCCCTTCAAATATATAGCCTCCTAGGTCTTGGCAGAGCTACAGAGGTGCACACCTATGTACCTATACAACTATGCATATTTAATGTGAAACTTATCTTTGGGCATACTAATGAACTTTTGAAGGTGCACAGGTCTGCAAAAAATCCTTGATTTTAGCTCATGTTTACCTAAATGCTTAATTTTTTGACTTTAGGGTTACTTGGTAGGAACTAGGAATGACCTAGGGGTTTATGCAAGACTCTTAAATGATTGAGACCCTAGATTAGAGCTTCAAAGAAAAAGAAAAAGAAATATAAAGGTGTCCCCATTTCTAACTAAAATGGGGCATGTGTTGTGAACCACAACATATAGCCCTAATAAAAGGAAGAAATGAAAAAGGTATTTCTTCATTAGCAAGCATTCTCTCAACATGTGTCAAATACTAACTAAATCCTGAACATTCCAAGAAAATTTTGAATGAATTCACAATCAAAACTTTCAAGATCCAAAGCTTTCAAGATCAGTGTGTGGTTCGTGTATTCATTCCCTTCGACATCCTAGGATGTAGTCTATCAAGGTTTTTCAAATCATGGAAACAATCTTCCACTCCTCCTGGCTCATTCATTAAGAATCTTCATGAAGGTTATTTATCGATCTCTTGCTTGAACAGATGAGAGAATTAGTTCAAGGGCTATTAGCAAGATGTCACTTTCTTTTTATTTTTTTGGAAAATTTTGAATAATCACTCCATGTAGTTCATAATGTCACTACTTGATGAAGCAATGTTTTAGTACAAGATACTTCATTTTGAAAATGTATCTTTTTCCATTTCAAATCTTGTAGATTCCTTCAGTCTTAACACTATTCTTTTATTTTCTTTTTCTTTTTCTCTTTTCTTTTTAATTTTCTTCTATATCCCAACTATGCTTAGATTCTGTAGTCAGGACATCGGTGTCATTTCTTGGATTTGATCTTTTGTAAACATCCCTTGCATTCCTCTTTTAGAACTATTTAGAAACTCTCATGCCAAACAATGATGTTAGCAATCCTTCAAGAAGACCCCTCCTATTTGAACCAATTGGGGTTTGAATTGTCCCTTGCTATCTTCAACCTCAATTTGACAATACCTGAGACAATCATTTTTTAAGTTCACAAAGTGTTGAGAGCTCGTTGGTTTAGAATCCTAAGTTTAAGACTAAAAGTCTCCCTACTTCTACAAGCAACATCCATTCCTTAGTTGATATAAGACACACAATTGTTCGAATATTTTGACTAAGATAGCTTTGAAAGAAAACAGACAACTAAAAGCAAACACACTTGCAAAAATAAGATCTAACTAATTACAAAAATAACATTTAACAAAAATTTTTTGTGCTCTTTTAGGCCTCAAAATAATTTTTTAGAAATTTCCCATTTATTAGCAAGGGAAGAAATTCCCCCTGTAAGGAACTAAGCCTAAAAGTGTTTTCTTTGAGAATTTCCACAATCTGATAAGGACCAATCCACAAGCATTGAAACTTGGTATGGCTGCCTAGTTTTTCTTTCACCTTATCCCAAAGTAAAATAAGGTCAGAAATCTTGAAAGATTTTATCATAGCTCTCTTTTTGAACCATCTCTTCATGAAAAATTGATGTTTAGCCATGTACTTTAATGTAGTCATCCATTTCTCGTCCATCTCTAGAAGATTCATCAATTTGATTTGTACTTTGTCAGCATCTTCAACATACCTACTCATGAATTTCAAAATAGTAATCCTATGGTTAAGCGAGAACACTGGCTCTTGTCCGTCAACAAGAAAATATGGAGAAGTCCCCAAAGCATTTTTCACCCTCACTTGATCTATCCATAGGGCATATTTGAGTTGTGTATACCAATCTTTCAGATTCTCTTTCAATAACCATCTTATCACTATGATCAAGTTCTTATTTGTAGATTCAACTACCCCATTTCCTTGTGGGTAATAATTCAAAGAGAACTTGATAATGATCTGATTCTCAAATGGCCATTGAGTCAAGAATGCCGATGGAAAAGTTGATCCATTATTGCATACTAAATTGAATGGTATCCCAAATCTAGTAACAATGTGTTCCTCCAAGAAATATATCACCACCTTGGCAGTGCAATTTCTGAAATTTTCTACTTCTATCCATCTCATACAAAAATTAGTAGTTGTAAGAATGTTGGTGTGTCTAGTTGATGATGGTCAATTAACTAGACCAATGAAACCCAACCCCAACTTTAAGAAAGGGCATACCTCATATATGGGTTGTAGCAGCATTACCAGGTGTCTCTCTCTATTAGCACTAGTTTGGAAAATGTGACAAGAGTGCACATGGTCAAAAGTATCCTTAAATATTATGGGCCAAAAATAACACGATCTTAAAATCATATGAGTCATCGCTTCTACCAAACCATGCCCTATACGATACTTGCCATGAAATTTCTCTAAGACTTCCTTCACTTCTTCTCGTCCTAAGAATTTTAAGTAGATCCCTTCATAGTTCCTTTTGTACAACTTGTTGTCTTGCAACATATAGGATTCACAATTCATTTCAAGTCCTCTGCATTGTGAACTATTCATCCAACTAGGGCACCAATTCTGTAGGAGATAGTAAACAATATCCTGGTACCAGAAATCTATTACCACACCTTCACCATTGTCAATTTGAGATACTATCATTTTCTTTTGATCTTCAATATTTGTTTCTTTCTCAAACTTAAATTTCTTTTGATCACCAAACTGGTTATTAGCTATCATTCTTGACAATCCTTCACCTCTGACTAATTTCATAGGTTGGATCTCTAGGTCAAATTCTTGAAGTATCACTGTCCATTTACCACACCTTTCACCAACTTCATTTTGCATCAACAATGTTTTTAACGTTGGGTCAGGTATAATAGCATACACTTTACTCCTTAGTATGTAATAGCAGAACTTCTTTACCACTTTAACCAAGGCAAAAGACTATTTTTTGAGGTTAGAATTATTGAACTTAGTATTTCTTAGTGGGCAACCCATAAAAGAAATCAGTCTTTCATCTTCCTTCTCCTTCTTCTATGTTAAGATACCTATGCAAGAATGCTCTGAAGTGAAGGAATATATCTTAAAGGGAAGGTTGTAATTAGGACTTACCAATACTAGGGCTATGGAAATGGCTACCTTAATATCCTCAAATGATTTCTTTATGTCAGGAACCCTTTTTTTTTTTGCTCCCTTTTTGAGTAAATCATTAAGAGGATGCATAATCTTTACAAATCCACTTATGAATTTTTGCACAAAATTTATCTTCCCAAAGAAAGACTTGAGTTCCTTCTGACTGTTGGGGGGTGATAACTTCAAAATGACTTCAACTCTATCAAGATCAATGGAGATGACAACTTTGGAAATGACATGACCAAGGAGTTTTCCCTTAGTGACCCCAAATGAACACTTCTTGGGATTGAGAGATATTCCATATTTACAACACCTATTGAACACCTATTTTAGATTGACAATGTGAGTAGTTTGACCCTTTGAAAAGACATTCAATTCATCCATAAAGATAACTATACATCTATTCATCAATCCAAGCTTCATCCATGGCCCACTAAAATGTAGCCTCTACATTAATCAATCCAAATGGCATTCTCCTATACGAAAAGGTTCCCAATTTGGTCATAAAGGTAGTTTTTAGTCTATTTTCTTCTTCTACCATTACCTGATTATAGCCTAGATATCCATCAAAGAAAAACATCATTTTTGAACCATTCATAATTTGTATGACTTCATTTAGCAAGGGCAATGGGTAATTGTCCTTTTGAGATGCCAAGTTCAAATTGCAAAAATTTACGCAAAGTCAAATCTCTTCGATCTTTCGTACAAGAACTAAATTAGCCACCCATGTAGAGTGACACACAGGGAAAACATTTTTTGCATGTAGCAATTTCTTGACTTCCTACATTATCAAAGGCTCAAGGATGGGATTAATGAGTCTTTGCCTTTGTTGAAAAGGTTTGGCATTAGGTTTAACTAGAATATCATGCATAATAATCCGAGGATCATATGTCTTTAGTTCTTCATAGCTCTAGGCAATGACATCCTTATATTATATGAGCAATTTGAGCATGTCTTCTCTTTCTTATAAACTGCATGCTTGCCCAATCCTTACCATCTTGGGATCATCCTCTGTTCCTAAATTGTATTAATTGCATTCCTCGGTACCCTTTTATTTACTAGTTCTTTTGTTAAACATAGATTCATGATGATAAAAAATGCACCCCAACTTAATCATCCCCTTGGAAATAGTATTAGTTTTCAAGTTCAAGATTTCATCTTCATCTTGAGTTTTGATATCCTTAAGTGCATTGTCTAGGGTTTCATCTATTTATGGTCCCTTAAAGTGACCGTTACACATAATAAAATATAGAATATGTTGATCATCCTTAAAAACTTATAAGTTTGTAATATTCTTAGGAATAGATGGAGTAGCAACTAATTTAACTAAAAATTATTTCAACTAGCTATAATGTGCTTGCTGAAATAGCAAGGGCATCTGCTACCATGTTTTTCCTTCTTGGAATAGACTTTATGTTCAAAGCTTTGAAATCATCTAATAGATCCCATAACCTTTTCCTATAGGAAAGTAATCTCTTATCATTACAATAATACAATGATTTCACTTGTCAGATAACCAACTAAGAATCTCCTTTGATGATGAGAGTTGTAACTCCTTTCTCCAGTGCAAAGAGAAATCCTTGAATCAATGCTTTGTATTCTACAAAATCATTAGTACATCTAAATTTCAATCAATATGCTGCATAGAAAGACTTACTAATTGGACCAATCAACTCAATACCTACACTAGCTCCCAATTTATGTTTGGAACCATCAAAGTGAAGAATCCAATTGGGCGTTCCTTGGGTTTTCTAACCTTATGCTTAATTGTCCTCCATTTTTCTTTTACTTGAGCTTTAAAGGATTGTTTCTTAGGAACCCATTGTAAATTTATAGTAGATTGACTTGATGATTCTCCATTATGAATCTCTAATAGAGGAGGTGTGTGCTTTTCTTGTTTGTCTTGAATTTCCCCTATTAGATCTTTAATTTCTTCAACTTTAGGCAGAGGAAAAACAACCATTGAAGTCCATCCCTAGCCTTTTATGTATCATCTTCTTCTTTGTACTTAGATCATTATGGGTGGAGGAGAAGAAAACCCTCCACCTTCTTAAGAGTTATCACTATATGATGCATTTAGATCTTTAGTTTCCCCTTCAATCTCTTCGATAGTATTGGATGTGTTTGTAAGACTTTGGTTTTCTATAGGTTCATTTTGTGGATCATAAACTTTCTTTACTCCCACCATTTGTGTTAATACCTTAGTAGTTTCTTCTTGACATGATGAACATTCAAACTCCAAATGGCTAACTTTATGTAATTGATAAAATCCTAGAAGGAGGAGGATATTGGGATCAACTTCTTCTCCTAGAAATTTTTAATTAGCCATCATATGGTCTATGAATTGAGTTACAACCTCATCTTTTAGGGTTGAAATCATGGATTCCATATCTTGATCATCAAGTTTTCTAGTCAAAATTTTGTATAAAAAACCATCACATTGTAGGAGCCTAAATGTATTTGTAAGAAGGCTACCTCATTAGGAGTATTGTAATATGTGATTATTATTTTTAACTTTGGCTCCACATCTATTTTGATTTGATTGTTTATACCTTTCCATGGTAACCAAAGTTATGTGAAATCTGTGGAAAACCATCCCATTAGACACTTCATCCATTCTCTACTGAGGAGTAATCCATACATCTCTGGGATATCAACCACATGTATATCAATGATGTCTTGAATTTTTGGGTCAACTATCAACTGCATGCACACATCCTTCAATACACCTATGACTTTCACCTCTATTTTGTCCAAATGTATCACTATCTGGTTGGTAGGTTGAGTGTTGACCCCTCACTTTTGTGCTATGGATAATGACATGACATTGCATGAAGCTCTTGAATCAATAAGGTAATTATGAAGATTCTTCCTATATATTCTGATACTGAGCAAGAAATAGGGGCACCTCTACCTTGACTTTAAACATAGTGGGCAATGCCTTTGCAGCATTAATTTTTTACGACACCATCTTTTTAGGAGTAGTATTCACATTGCAAGGAGTCTTTCTATGATCCAAGGTCTTCATGAGTGCCTCTTATTATTGTGGATAGTTTTGCAACATGTCAAACATGGACATATTGGCCTTTTTTTGTTTCAACTCCTCCACTGCATTGTATTTTTTAGTAGACCAAGAAGAATTTTTCAATATTGTTGGTACCTTTAGTTGGTTCTAATTTTGTTGTTCTCGAGATGGTGGTTTAACTATTTTTGGATTGTTGCTTACCCTTGGATTGGGGGGGAGTTGATTGTAGTGCTAGAGGAATTCCATCTATTAGAGGTTCCTTACTACTTCTCAAGTTGTACATATTCTGATTGTCGTTGCAAAAGAGAAAATCTCTTCATGATGAAGGTCAGGTTCTTGGCTAAATGGAAATGAGAACTCTTCATCAACTGATTGTTCTACCTATGCATTTTGCATGGACTCATAGGATTCTAATAGCATAGTGTTAAATTGCATAGGAGGAGTATTGTCATCTAGTTGTGAGCTTTGAGCCATCTCTTGATTTCAATTCTAGTACAAACCATTGTTGTTAGGTGCATTCTAACCGTTGTCATACTAATTGATATCTGCATACTGAATGTTGTTATTATTATTATCTATAGGAATACTTCTATTATTGGGATGAGTGTTCCACTATCAGTTCTATCTTTGGAAGCCATTATTTTGATCAAGAGGATTGAATTTGTTTCCTCCATTATTGTTTCCTACATTGTCGTTATTTTCGTTGAAGTTTCTATTGTAATTTTGGCCATAATTGTTGTTGTAATGACCAGCATTATTTCTTTGGAATTTTGTATTCTATCCTTGTGACAACCTAAGATGAGTCAATTCATTTTTCATTTGTGACATAATCTTTTTTATCTAACCAAATTTAGAAATAAAGCTATCTTCTACTTCAGTGGGGACTTGTGCCTTTTGCTCAAAGAAGACGACTTTCAGAGATTCATACCCTGGATATGTTAGAGTGGAGTTTTTAAGAGCAAGTACCTATTGTAATGGAATTGGATTCATTGGTATGAATTGGCTAAGCATGGTGGTTACTTTGATAAGGTATTTTGGCATTGTCATGATAGCTTGGGGTGGAAGCGTCAATCCTCCTCCATTAAGATTGGCTTGCTTAGTGAAAGTTATTGCTTCTATGATAACCTTTTCCAATGTATTAATATTTTGTACAGTAAGCCTTCTTAGAAAGATAGCAATAAGAGGGTCCATAGAATTTAGATAAATCTAAATAGCTACTTTAACTAATATAGCATATGGTGTTTCCAACCTATGATACACCATATGAAAATGATGATTAAAGTGTGAAACTATCTTAGCTAGATCTCTTTTAATCAATATGAATTGTTGATGTATCACTGCTAGGTTGACAAAAGTTTTAAATTGTTCTAGGAACAATTTTTCAAAGGTTTCCCAATCTCGAATACATCCTAGTGGAAAATTGACATACCAATTGTAGGAAACTTCCCCCAAAGAGTAGGGGAATAAATGAAGGACCACATCATTGTTTGTAATCTATTTTTAGTTACAATTTTCTTTGAATACTTTAATACGTTCTTTGATAGTTCATGTTTCTTTATAAATGAACCTCGGGAAAAACTTCTCAAGATTTTTGGGGAGGCCATGGAGTGCTCCTCTCAAGTTTATTGGTGAGTCTACAATGTTTGTAAAGAAGGCCATCAGAGGATTTGGTAAACCTAAAGGTGGTTGTTGAGTTGGAACTATTGGAATATGTGGTGGTCCACTAGGTGGTTGGAGTGGAGATGGACTTGAAGAAGATGATGAAAGTTCGAATGAAAGTGGTTGAATTCGAGGTAGTCCTTTATCACTGTGTGGTTTGTGAAAGTGGATAAGCTCAAGAAAATCGTGGGCACTTGGTGAAGATCTTAATACTCATTGAAATGGGGATTCTAGATCAAAACCCTCTAGTTTCCATCAACTATGGAAAAAGCACACTTCTGCAAAAGTACACTTTTTCATAAAATGAAATGCACCAAAAAAAATTGTAGAACTGTGGACCTATGCACTTGCGCACCTACAGAGCAGTGCACTTGAATTTCTTAGAAACTCAAAAAAAATTATAAACTCACAAAAAATGCATAATTTCAAAACTTCGGCATATTTTTCTTCTATTTCAAAAATCAAAATATGGCCCTCCTTCTAGCACCACTTGTATTGAGTTGTTGTTATGCACAATGCTAACTGGCAAGAATACTTGTGAACTCCTCTCTTGAAAAGTTGATCTTGTGAATCAACTCCAAGGTTCTAGGTGATCTCACAACCTACTAGAATCTGTTTAGATGAAGATAAATGTGATTGTTCACAAGGAGGCCTTTGCTAGTTTGTTTGATTTTGGATGAGACGTAGAATCTGCACACTGCTTCAAAATAAAACATGAAAAAGAGAACTATGTTTTTTGTATTTTTATGTTTTTTATGAATGCAATCTAATAATGCAACTAAGATGAATTTCTAAATTAACAAAGTGGTTAGAAAGGAAAATAACAAGAACTTTAAAGAAAATAATGTGAAAGTAAAATCCTAATGGATATAAGCTATAGAAAACAACATGTATGCAAGTTAAGCTTTCAAAACAATTGGTAGGTAACTAGTGAAAGAAGGAGTAGTGCTTCCTTGATTCCACTGGTGTAATCATCAGTGATAAACTTAGTAATCATATGATATTTCACTTTTCATCAAATCACAAGGCCATGGAAAGTGTGCTCATGCAAGATGAAAAATTATGCAGGTACAATTCGATGATTTCTTCTTGAGCTAGATACATCAGTAGAATTCATAAAATTGTAGCAAATGCTAGAATTAATGAATCACACAACCAAAAACAAAGTAATAAACTTTTGGCTCAATCACATTCCATGAACATGCATCCACAAAAATATGACACATTTAGGCAAGAATCACTACACTCCAAATGCAAGCACTAAAAGCATAATTTTATTGCAAAATAATGGTAGTCCCAATTAAATATTGCAATAGAGTATTTATAAGAAATCATCTTCTCAATTTGTGTTGAGAGTGAGAGATATCTTCATGCAATAATATGCTTTTAAATTAATAAAACAAACTAATTATATATAAACTAACAATTTAACTAGTGCTTAGTAGGACTCCATCCATTTTATATTCATTAATTAGATGCATGAGCCTTTACATGTCAAAAAAAAGAATTTATGAGAGAAAAAATAATATAAAGGCTTCAATTGAAGTAGAAGTGTCTATAAGTGCCAAAAAATGGAAGTTGACCCTTCACTGAGCATCTGTCAAAGTTAAACTATCATTAGAATGTATTTTCGATGCATGGAAAGCTCTATTTTTGGAACTACCATTTGTCCCTTTTTCAACACTTCATCGGTTACCATTTTTTGTGGCTCCTCCTCTTGTGAAGGATCCTTTTGAACCTATTCTTCTTCAAAACTTGGAGGTAGAGGAGTAACAAAATCTTTATCCATGACTGGAACCTATACTAGAGATGAAAGAGTAAGATCAGGACCCCATGATTCAAAATGCATTTGTGTCTAGTCCTCTTATTGGGGCTCACCTATCAAGGTATCCCTAATCTTATTCCCAACCAACTCCATCCCTACGAGCATAAAATCCAAATTTGACATCTTGAATATGTTATCACCCTCTTTACTCTGGTTATCCACCCATTGTTATACTTCATCTTCTAAAGAATTTACTTCCAAAGGGTCCTTTGGGGCAAATGGTGATGTCACCATGGAAATTCTCCTCCTTTCTTGTTTTGTGGCTCTAGCTAGCTAAGTTCTTATTTGTATGGGCACATCCTCCTCCTCACCTTCCTCTTCTTCTTCTCTTTCTCCCTCAAGAGTAGGTTCTAGGATAGATGGGAAAGGAACCATCCTTCTAATCACCCTTTGCCTCTTCTTCATAGGGATCTTAATCCTTCTATGTTTCTTAAAGGTAGAAGAGGATGCTAGTTCTACAAAGGAGGAGAGACTTGTTGGATTTCACCCTCTATCTGGCTAGGTGCAACTAGGGGCAATTAAGGATCTTCTTGGAGTTGAGTAGCTCTAGTATCTTCTGACCCTTGCACATTTTCTTCCTACTACTGAGGAGGTCCCTATACCTCACCCTCTTTTGTTTTGGCCCTTTGAGGAGAACACCTCTTTCTTTTGTCCTTTCCTTTCATCTCTGGAGAGTGATAGTATCCAACTGGGCAGTCAAGCTAGTATACTATTTATAGCCTTATCAATGATTGGACTACAAAGGTAGGAATAGTAACATTCTTTCCTCTACCTTTGTTTCAGTGGGCTTGTTAATGAAAAACCACTATGTTAGGTATTGGATCAAGTTGAAATGGTTTCTTGATCCAATCCTATGTCATCTTAATGATGTGCCTCACCCTATGATTTATATCATCACTCTCATCCCTATCTATCTCAGTGTTCATTATGGTCCTTTCCCCAATTTTATCTATGTTGAAGAGAGGGTCTAGTAGCTCCCTTAAGTCTTGCTTTAATATCTCCTTAGGAATTTAAACCTTTAAAGTCTTTTCAGCCAAATACAAAGTCATCCTACAATAGTCCCTAATATGGACATCATAGTCATTTTTTGCATTCATCCAATGATCCTCAATAGCCTCTTCATGCTAAAATTTCCTGCCTACTAGACTTTGGACCTTCCTAATATTATTGAAGCATGGCCTTGGAGAATTGTATTCCTCAAGGGGATACTGATCCCATTCACATTCAAAAGATGAAATATCTTGTTTCTTCTTAACTTGGTATGGTCCTATGACCAGGGGCCATGTCCAACATGGTCTTCATTGTCTCCTAACCCCATCATATGTAGATTTAATTTTCTATGCAATCTCCAACAGAACAAGTCTATCACTAGGATATCTAGGGAGCTTCTTTGGATTTATAGTGGCATGAGCTACCCTTAGATATTTGAATGTTTTAAACTAAATGTAATACACCCTAAGAGCTATTATCTATGCTACTACATCATCAAATAATCTTTTTGCATAGTCTCCCTCTATGAATTAGATTATAGCCAATATGAATGCATCATTTACAAGTTTTTATTCTTTGCTCTATCCCAAGAGCTTCTTCTTCACCAATTCAAGGTAAACAATATAAGGCCTAGCATTTGGATCCTACATGCTACCCCTTTTGTATAATCTGGGATCATTTGTCATGCTGGTAGCTAACAGATATACCAAATATGAAGTCATATAGAAATTCTTCTTGTCCTTGACTGCTCCAATTTTTCACATAATTTTTCACTCAATTTGGTGGTCTAGTCAAGTGGCATCCTTGCCATCTTGATAGTCTCAATAAAATTTACCATGAAAACATTCAAGTGTCCAACTACTAGCAAACCCATCACTCTACTCAAAAGAATGATAGAGTATCCAATATCTTCCTTCATATACCCCCTTGTCATATCCACCTTTCCTGTCACCTTCCCTAGAGGAGTTTTGTCAATAATATAAGAAGATTGGATGATCTTAGTTGCCTTACTTAAGTGTTCTCTATACCATCTTTCTGCTGCCTCATAGTTGTGTCTGATAAATTGATTCACCCTATGTAGATGAAATAACCTCTCAATGTTGTCAAGTTGGAGCTCAATGACAACTTCTCTAATTGTGCTCTTTAACACCCTTTCCTCATGAACAAAATGTTGCGCTAGTGTCATTATTAGCTCTGAGGATTTTACTAAGTTAGGTGTGAAGCTATGTTCACCAACCTTGATTTGATTAATGTAGATACCATAGCTGATCTCTCCTTGCGCTTGTTGCAAATCCTTAAGAATTCTCCTTGATCAGTGTGTCCCAAGTTAGTATCCTTAATCTCTACATAGTTGTCTTGGAACCCTGATTTCAATGTTATGCCTTGGAACTTGAACACAATGGGCTTTGGTACCATTTTCTTGCCTAATGAAGATGTCATTAAATTTTCACGAAAAAAGGAAGATGTCCGTTAGTTCAAAATCAAAATAACATTACACTAAGGCTTAGTATTATCCTAAAAATTAGATATGTGAAAACATTCAATTATCCTCTTTTCCTTCAAAACATTTTTTTAAATATAAGGTGTGCACTTGTGCACCACATTAGGTGCTCAAGGGCGCACCCCTTTATAGTTTTTATTACTATCCTTTGCAATACCTAATGCATACCTATGCACCAAGTCAAGTGCACATTTGCACACCCAATTTCACTCAAAATGTCATGTGTGAGGGGTGTGGAATAGCACACCAAGCTGGGTGTGCTACTATGCACCCCTTAATTTTTTGCGAAAGATATTTTTTGTTCTTGGTACTCATGTAGGGTGTGCATTTGAGCACTAAGTTGGGTATGCAAGTGTGCACCAAGAATTTGTGTTTTTTTTTATCGCATTGGGAGGTTTTTATTATTTATGTAAAGAATATAGGTTCACACTTGTGCACCAGTATTCTTTCTTATCTTGAATTATTTAGCACAAAGTGAAAGATGCCCACTAGCTTTTGTGCAGTAGTGCAATATTGAATAGCCTCAGAGTGGACTCGACAAAGAATAGAGGTGCAATGATGAGAGATGAATGTAAGGTAGGGGATATGAGGACCCCCTTCAAATATATAACCTCCTAGGTCATGGTGGAATTGTGTAGGTACACACCTATGAACTTGCATAATTGTACATATTTAATGCAGAACTTATCTTTGGACGTGCTAGTGCACTTTTGGAGGTGCACAAGTCTACAAAAAACCCTTTATTTTAGCTCTTGTTTGCTTAAATGCTTGATTTTTTGACCTTAGGGTTACTTGGTAGGACCTAGGCATGACCTAGGGGTTTATACAAAACCCTTAAGTGATTGATTCCCTAGACTAGAGCCTTGAAGAAAAAGTAAAATAAATGTAAAGGGGGTCCCAATTTCTAACTGAAATGGGGCATGTGTTGTGAACCACATCATTACCATGCTATGTTGGACTAGGTTCCTGTAGTAATGGTTAGTCCTATTTATGAGTATGCTCACTTATGTGTTTTAAGTGCCTTTTCATGTTGTATTAACAAGAATTATGAAATGCTTAAATAATTAGAAATGGATTGTCCATATTGGATTCATTGGTTATGAGCTATGGATATTTACCTTGTTATATTTTGATCTAAGAGATACTTGTTACTCATGTTATGTTTTACATTTGAGATGACCTTAGGGTCAGATGTTATACCTTGATTTCAGTATCATATATGTTAGACTACTATGTTTCTCAATTGATCATATTGCATGATGATGCCATTTTGAGATGACATTGTGTTTTCTGATGATATCTAGTTATTCGGTATTTAGACATATTTTTGATTATGTTATGTGATGGATTTAGTGTTATGGGTATTTACTTCATTCCTATATTGTTATGCTTTATGAAAATGTGAGTGATGTAAATAGATTATTTTGATATAATCAAATAAATGGTTAAATTAAGTGATTTAATGCATTTATTGATTCAGCTATGTTATTATATGCAATTGCACTTGATCTTGTTGTTTAGTGTCTAGGATTTATATCCCTGGTAGTGGTACATGGAGTCAGTGATTCAACCATTCATATTTTACCAATGTCATCCCTGTATGGTTGATGTACCCTTATTTTAATTGATAAATTAATCCTTTCAGTGATTATTAAATCCACACTCATTTACGTTATGTGATTAGACTAGTAAGCATGTCTGTGTATTTAGAGGTTTACATTGTCGCAAAATTTGTTAAGGAAATTTCTATGTTTTTGGGTTTTTGGGCTTTTAATTGATTTATTTTAATTTTTTTCCGCTTTGGCATAGATAAATTCCTATTTCTAGGAATAGCCTATTTTTGTTGGGGTCGATTCAGGGCTTAACTAGGTTGGTTGGTTATTTTCCCTAATCAGTTATTCACTTAAAAAGTGAATAAATATCCAAAAAGGGAATTTAATTCCTCACTCCTACTTTTGAATTAGAAAGTTGGAGAGTAAAATCCAAAAATCCTCTTCATGAGGATTACTATTTGTCTTTTGTCAAAGCTACAAGCATGGGATCCATACAAGATTGGTCTCATTGGATCCATCTTAGGGATACCTTGGATTGCCATAGTTTTCAGCTACTTCTGTGAGCTTTTTATTTTCTCATTCAGATTTTTTTTTTTCCTTTTGGCTATGAGGTAGGGCTCTCCTATTTTATTTCTTTTGCTCCATTTCAACTTCTATTTTTGGTAGCCATTTTTTAAGAGGATGAGAACTAGTGTTCCCCTTCATTTTTGTATGCTAGCTCTACCCAGTTGTGCAAGTATGAGCATTTCCCTATTTTTTAGGTTGACAGTTTAAGGTTTTGCATTGTTATGCTAGCCATTTTTGTATGTAGTGTTTGAACTCAATTATTTTTGGATTTTTGAGGTTTTTGTACCCAAAGGCCAAATGGATTTTAATTTAAGAATTTTTCCAATTTTTGGGCTTTTGCCCTCATTTTGCATGCCACCCTATTTTCTTAAGTTTTCTTGGCATGAGATTGGTCATGGACTTGGATCATCCATTTGGATGTTAGTCAAAACTTTATTTCACTTTATGTTTGCATTGGGATGCATGTCACATCTGTACTCTTGACTTAGGGTTTGATTGAGTGATTTTATACCTATTGTTATGGTTTCTTTTGGACCTTTGTTCTTGTTTCATGGACATTGGGATTCATGTAGAATCCATACTCCCAGATTGAGGCTAGTTGAATGAGTTCATAATGTTCAGTCTTTATGCATCATTGGGATTTTTGTAGAATGCAAACTCTTGAATTGAGGCTAGTTGAGTGATTTCATGATGTATGGTTTTATTGTTTCTTGGGATTCATGTAGAATCTGTCCTCTTGAGTTGTTTTTAGTGGAGTGATATTATGCTTGTGTTCTCATCCAATCCTTGTGTTATGATCTTTGTGATGGTGGTGTGCGACACACAAGTACATGCATGTACATATCTATTAGGTGACCTATAGGGCCCCCCCTTCTATGGACTTGCTAGAAGTTATGATCATTGGGGTTGGGATGGGAGTGTGCATGTCCACAGGAACTTTTCATTGGATGAGCATGGGTAGGGTAGGGTAACATATGGAGGGGGCTTCTTTCTTGTAGCTTGGTGATCATCGCACCAGTGGTTGGCAAAGGGAAATAAGTAATAACTAAATAAAAATTTTTAGTAGTAATACAATTTAAGATAATGAAAAATGTTCTATGCTATAGCCTTTCCATTGAGGGAGCTAAATTTGCACAATCTAAGCTTGGGCTTGTCAATTACAAGTGATTCTTCATGATGTCAACCCCTACATGGTATGCTTTTGAGTGTCTAACCATGAATTCTAGTTTATGCATTGTCTATTTCTTGGAGTTAGTTATCATTATTGATTAGCATGAGTGATAGCCTTGGATGTTTGCCTTGTGTGTTTGTGGTTGGATCATTATATCCATTATAATGGTGGGAGTGGACATATGGGTGTCATGTGGTTGGGAGGCATAGCTACCCATACCACTACTAGGGACTGGTGTACATAGACAATCTTTCATCCTAGTGTGACTATTATTGGATGTCTTCACTTGATATGTCGGGTTCCAGAGTATGCTTTCTTGTGACTTATTCTTTTCTTAGAATGCTTGGATATCATGTTTAGATGATGTTAGTTTATTTGACACATTCTTATATTATGATTTTTAGCATATGATTAGATGATGTGAATTTCTTTATTAGCATACCTATTGCTTATTGGTTTAGCATGTTAGATTTCCTATTCATATGATGTTAGCATATGATAGATGATGTGGTTGATTTATTGGATTATCTAATGCTTTAATTTTAGCATGTTAGATTTCTTTAATCTTATGTTGTAGCATGTTTTATTAGTGAGGTCCTCATAAGATAAAAAAAATGATCTGGTTAGTATTTTGGGATGTTATGCATAGGGGATGGCTAGGATCCATGATGGTCTTATGATGCTATTGATAGTTGGGAGGAACCATGTAATTCATTTTTTTGTTTAGTTATTGTGATGTTATTTTTATACATTGTGATGTTTCTTTTAGTATGTTATTTTATTGCTATGGTTTGGTTGGATAGATGTTGCTCTTCCTTGTGTCATGGCATCTTTCTTTTTTATGCACTCGAGTTTTCACTCCTCGATCTATGTGGATTTGGTACTCCCTGGTGTGGAGGAAATTGATTTTCTATCTTTTTACCTTTATGTTTTCTAGTTTTTCTATTTGTATCCTCACTCGAAATTGTTCTTTCTCATGTGAGAATGCAATTGTATTCATGTGGTGTGCTAGATTTTCATGTAGCTTGGTGAATCCTCGCACGAAACCCCACACCATTTTGGGTGTTTTGGCTATTGAAACCAACCATGTCCTCACATGAGATGTTGTTTCTTTATGTGGCTTAGTGTACTTTCTCATGTGAAGAGGTGCTTCCTCATGCAAGACTGTCAAATGTTATTCTCTCACATGAAAAAAAAAAAGGGCCTCTCTACTGTTCTTCAGGGAATGCAACTTGGAATTTTGAGTACCCTTTAGAATTTTTTGTGGTTCCATGTTTTGATAGATCAAAGATTTCATGTTCTAATGTTGACTTTTTTTTTTTCTTGATTTTGTGTGTGTCAATTTGGTAGTGGCGTTTATAGATTTGTTGGTTGTTGAGATTGTGTTTTAATCATTGGTTATGATCTTTGTGATCCCTATATGATGTTGTCATGCGCATTCATAGTTACTATTAAAAAAAAAAATCTTGGCTTGAATTGAATCCTTGTTTGAAGGATCTCCAAGTGGGGCATTACAATCTATCTTCTTTCTTCATAAGGTCTTCTCTCGATGTCCTTTCATTAGATCTTCTTCTATCTATGGGGTTATTATTTCTAGACATTCTACTATTCCTTCTATCATGATCATATTTAGGTTTCCCAGAATCAATTCCTTTATGACCCATAACATGATAATTATGACAATAAAAATTCTTAACATGATTAAATGACTTATTGTGCAATCTCTTTTCATATGACCTATTTTACTACATGAAAAAAACTTACCTCCAAATTCATACCTAGTTTCCTTGGGAGATTCCACTTGCTTGGGTTCATCCAAAACTTCAACTTCATTTTCTTGTTCAACTTCTTTAGATTTATCAAAAGATTGGCTAGATTCAATCTTATCATCATATTCATCTTTTTGTTTTGGATCTGATCTAATCTCAAGTTTCTTTGCAGACATGTTAAATAGATAACCAAGACCAGTCTTATCATAAGTAGGTCTCTGTATTGACATAGAATCATCAATATTTTCTATGATAGAATAAAGCTTCTCAAGTTGTTGATTGCACTGATTTAATTCACCTTTCACAATAGTATTGTACTTATGAAGTTCTTCATGATCTTCTTTCAATGTTTCAAATTCAAATGTCTTCTCCACTAGACTTTCTCAAAGATCTATATTCTCAGTTTTCAAATTTGATTAAACTTTTCTAGGATCACTCGTCAAAGTCAAATTTAGATTCACTATCCAATATATACTTTGGAGTGTTCATATCTAACCTTCAACTTATCTCTTTCTTCAGTAAGGAGATCAATTTGTTCAAGTGTCGCTTCAAGGTTCTTCATCAACTATTCCATATCCACAGGATCTTACTCAAGATGTTAAGCCTCTTTTAAGTAACAAAATTCTGATAACAATTGTTAGAAATATGAATTACTAAGAGCTGGGGATGTTGGGGGGGGGGGGGGGGTGAATCATTAATTTACAAACTTTAGTCATCAATTGGATATTATTTGTTACTTTAAACCATACATAATAAAGTATAAAGTAGTGATGAACACTAATAGTAACCATGCACAAAGATAACTCATAACACCATATTTTTTTAACTAGGGAAGCCCTAGCCAAGGGAAAACCCTAGTAGGGATGATACCTAGTAGCTAATATATTGATATATAAGTTAGTTGTTAGAGGATGGACTCTATTAGAAGTCAAAGAGAAATTTAGTATAGAGAGTCCCTATTAGGAGACTTTGAATCCCTATTAGGACTTGTAGTATAGTAGATGCAAGATGAGTCCACTACCCAAACATGCACTACCATTTAAAAGAAGAGCTCACTACTCAAACAGGTAATTAGTCTTGAGGAATAGGTTCTTTCTTAGTTCAATCTTCAATCGCAAAATGGCTTCTCAAACTTCACATATATCACTATCATGGAAAGTTTGCATATCATAAAACTTTGCATCACTTTCCTTTGCAAGATGTCCTTTACATAAATACTATGTCTTAAATTTTTTCTAGGTTATCTAGGACCATAATATACTTTTCCAACTTAGAGTAAACATCTAGGATGTTGGCCATAATTGGCCAAGTAATTATTTTGTAAACAAAATAGTTCCTTTCCTTTAATTCCACTATCATGCTTCACTCATAAAACATGAATAACTCCTTTTTGTACAATCCGTACTAACTTTCAAGGTTATACACATCATCATCAACATGTATACTATCTCCATCTAGCTTTTCTAGTCGTAATATGACATCAATAACAAGTTACATACAAAACAATACATTGATATAAACCACATTCATACTTAAATAATTTTCTATGTACCAAAAGCTAAGTATCTTTATTTCCAAGGTTTCCTATAAGAATGTACATCATGTGTAGTCATAAATGAAAACAATTACATATCTTCATTAGCCAATCGTCAACATTTATTTCCTTTCACAAAAATATATGGGTTGACATTGTCAATACTATTGTATATTTGATTAATAGAGGTCTCTCTACTCCTTTCGGTTGTGGTATTCTAGAGGAAGCATGGATTGGTAAGAAGGTGAGTTATTCTTTTCTTAGAACCTTTGGTTATGAAGCATTTACACATATTGATTCTGATAATAGAACCAAGCTATAAGATAAGTCAAATAAATGTGTATTTTTTGGATATGGAATTGATGAATTTGGTTATAGGCTTTGGTATTTTGAAAATCATAAAATTATATAGAAGTAGAGATGTCATATTCAATGAGAGGGTGTTGTAAAAGATCTAATGCAGCAACATTAGAAGAATGAAAATGATTATGCAGTGTTGGATGATACTCAAAATAAAGATGTTCTAGCAGTCCCTCCCACTGTACAACAATCACAACAATGAATAACATACACCCCAGTGAATGTTAGATGGTCAAAAAGGATAAGTAGACCTCCAAAAATATTTTCTCTCCCTTTGTACTCTATTTTACAAACTGATGCTAGTGAACCTAAATGTTATGATGAAGTTGTGCAAGTATATACAAAGATTTAGTTGTAGTCTCCAATGAAAGAAGAGATTGGCTCTTTGCTGAAAAAATAAGAATTGGGATTTATGCAAGTTGCATGTAGGTAAAAGGGATTTATAGAATAAATGGTTTTATAGGTTGAAAGAAGAGGATGGAGGTAAGAAAATATTTAAAACCAAGTTAATTGTAAAAGGATTTGCATAAAAAAGGGGCATTGATTTTGATGAGATATTTTCTCCTATTGTTAAAATGGCTTCAATTTGTACTATCTTAAGTATTGTGGCTATTGAAGAATTTCATTTGGAGCAACTTGATGTTAAATTATCCTTTCTTCATTGGGATTCAGATGAAGAGATATATATATGGCACAACAACAAGGATTCTAGGTCAAAGGTAAGGAGAACTCAGTGTGTAGATTTTAGAAAACGTTATATGGCTTAAAGCAAGCACCTTAGCAATGGTATCTAAAATTTCATAGTTTTATGTATGAGAATGGATATGACAGGTGTCATTCAAATCATTGTATTTATTTTAATAGGTTGGATGATGATAGATACATTATTTTATGCTTGTATGTTGATGATATTCTTGTAGCTGGCTCTAACATGGATCACATTGAGATAGGTTAAAACAACAATTAGCACATTCTTTTCCTATGAAGGATTTGGAAGCAACAAAGAAAATAATTGGTATGAAGATTTGTAGAGATAGGAAAAATATAAAATTGACTTTATCTTAGGTTGATTATATTGCGAAGGTGTTGCAAGATTTTTCTATCGAGAATGCCAAAGCTATCAACATACTTTGACCTGGTCATTTAAAATTGACTAAGGAGATGTGTTTAAAGATCCTAGGAGAGGATGATAAGATGTCCAAAGTACCTTATGCTTCAGTTTCAGGAAGATTGATGTATGCTATAGTATGTATGAGGCCACATATTGCACATGTAGTGGGATTTTTTAGCAAGTATATGAATCATCTAGGGATCGAGCATTGGAATAGTTAAATGGATTATCATATATTTGAGAGGAACATCTAGTAAGTGTTTACATTTTGGGAGCTCTACTACTGATTTATAGGTCTATGTTGACTCATATTTGGTAGAGGATATTGATACCAAGCAAACTACTATAGTTTATGTATTTATTGTTGGTGGGGTAGCAATGAGTTGGGTTTCTTGGTTATAGAAGGTGAATGCTTTATCCACTACAAAGGTAGAGTATGTTTCTGCTATAGAGGTAACCAAGGAGATGATATGGCTTTGGTATTGGATATTCTAGAATGAACAGAATAAAAGAACAAAAAATTCTAGGGTGGTTTTATATTCTAGTGGGAGCTATAGGGTTAGAAGTGCTATAATTAGTCTCCAAGTAGGAGGTTATTATTGTGGAGTTTGTTCCCTCTCCAATACAGATATTGTTGTGTTGTGGAGCTTAATCAAACTCAGAGGTTTATTCAGTGCAGTTTTTACAAGGGTTTTGGTGTAGCTCTCGTAAAATGGGGTTAAGAAGAAGTGCCCCTTGTAATCCAAGGTGGGGTCAAGGGGAAAGCCCCCTCGGCCCCCCACACCCCCCCCTCCCCCCATGGATCACATTGAGGGGTTAAAACAACAATTAGCACATTCTTTTCCTATGAAGGATTTGGAAGCAACAAAGAAAATAATTGATATGAAGATTTGTAGAGATAGGAAAAATATAAAATTGACTTTATCTTAGGTTGATTATATTACGAAGGTGTTGTAAGATTTTTCTATGGAGAATGCAAAAGCTATCAACACACTTTGACCTGGTCATTTAAAATTGACTAAGGAGATGTGTTTAAAGATCCTAGGAGAGGATGATAAGGTGTCCAAAGTACCTTATGCTTCAATTGTAGGAAGATAGATGTATGCTATGGTTTGTATGAGGCCACATATTGCACATGTAGTGGGAGTTGTTAGCAAGTATATGAGTCATCTAGGGATCAAGCATTGGAATGAAGTTAAATGGATTATTATATATTTGAGAGGAACATCTAGTAAGTGTTTATATTTTGGGAGCTCTACTACTAATTTATAGGTCTATGTTGACTCATATTTGGTAGAGGATATTGATACCAAGAAAAATACTGTAGTTTATGTATTTATTGTTGGTGGGGTAGCAATGAGTTGGGTTTCTTGGTTATAGAAGGTGAATTCTTTATCTACTACAAAGGCAGAGTATGTTTCTGCTATAGAGGCAACCAAGGAGATGATATGGCTTTGGTATTGGATATTCTAGAATGAACAGAATAAAAGAACAAAAAATTCTAGGGTGGTTTTATATTCTAGTGGGAGCTATAGGGTTAGAAGAGCTATAATTAGTCTCCAAGTAGGAGGTTATTATTGTGGAGTCTGATCCCTCTCCAATAGGCAAATTATTGTGTTGTGGAGCTTAATCAAACTCAGAGGTTTATTTAGTGTAGTTTCCCCCCAGATTATTTTTACAAGGGTTTTGGTGTAGCTCTTGTAAAATGGGGTTAAGGGGAAGTGTCCCTTGTAATACAGGGTGGAGTCAAGGGGAAAGCCTACTCACCCCTGTTGTCCCCCCCCCCCCCCCCCCCCCCCCCCAACTCACCCTCCCCACCCCCTCCCCATCCCCTGACGTGGGTTTTTGGGGGCAGTGTCATTGAAGCCAAAAATGACCCTACTATTGTAAAGGGCATCAACTGCTATTTTTCTATTGGATGAGTTATTCTACTCCTAATTTTGTAAGTGGAAAAATATTTTATAAAATTTCTTAGGGTTAGGGATTTCATAATGTATAATGAGATTGTAGCTTCTTGCGGCAATAATGAGTTATAAGTGATTGCAGATTGTAACCATTAGATAATAATAGTATCAAACTTATCGTTGGTGGATGTAGCCCAAGGATTGGGTGAACCACATTAAATCCTTTTATCTTGTGTTCTCTCCTATGTGATTTAGTATTTTTTTTTATTGGTTATATCTGCATGTAACTATTATTTATGTTCATGGTTGATCCTAATACTACTTTTGATCAAAACTTCCAATCTAGTTTTGATCAGAACTACTTGACTAAAAAATCATGGTAGTAGTTTTCTTCTATGAGATATGTGACAATATCAGAGGTAGTGTTGGTTTATCAAGTTTTAAATATGTGAAGTATTAAAAATTGAGCAAAATTGATAAAGTAAAGATTGAGGGGGCTCTAGTTGATATGATGATTTTTTTTAAGAATACACCATTGGAGATTGGGACTAATGTTCCAAATGAAGTGTATAATATAATTGATTAGAATTGTAAATAGGGATTAATGACTAAGAGGTATATTAGAAAGGCTACATTATCTCAAATAATGCCTAAATTAAGTAAGAAGAAAACTACTAAAGAAACAAAGAAGTATAGGAACATATTTGTGCCTAAGTTAAAAGAATTCTTGGTGCTAAAGAATAAAATAGAAGATATTGTGCAAAAAATTAAAATGATCTAGAATAAAATCTATGGCTTAATGCCTAAGTATGATAAGAAGAATGATGTTGAATAGAAGGAGCCATAACAAGTTTAGTTGGATAACCAAGGAGACTATTATGATGACATTGAGAATCTAGACAAAGCAATATAGATAAAGGCTTGGGAACATGAGAAACAATAAATAATCACTATCAAAGATGAACCTATGGCTAATCCAAAGGATGTGAGTAAATTGGACAAGCAAGAACTAAAGGAGGAAATTGATATTCAAATGCTTGTCCATGTTGACCTGATAGACCCCAATCTAGTAATTGTACAAGTCAAAGAATATCCAAAGTCTAGAGGAGAAGACACAACACAAAAGATAACAAATATCATATTGGATACATGTATTATTCCTTTTAATTAAACTTGTGCAAGCACAAGAGGAAATAAATGAGGATGTCAGTATTGTCGAGAAATAGGGTGTATCGGTCACTAAAGGTCAAATTGGAGGAGAAATAGAATGAAAAAACAATGATAGTCAAGGTAATGATAATGCTACAACTAGAGAAGTCAACATAGTCAATGCTAGAATATCGAGGTAGAGAAAACTACTTTTGGACCTCATATTGAGAGAGAAAAGGAGGTTGGACAATCGAGTTCAACTAGTGAAATCATCCCTACCATTGCACAAGACAAAGGTAATCCACCTAAATAATAGGTGATTATTATTATAGAATATAAAATTAATGAAGAGAAAATGACACAAGATACAGAGCTTAAGTGAGTCAATAGCTCTACAATTATCTATGTTGAGCTCTAGTGCCCCAGATTTAAAAGGGAAAAGAATGAAGAAAAGAAAGACTAAATTTCTTGTAGGCATAGAAGATAAACTTTTTGTTCTTGATGAAGTGATTGTGATTCTAAAGTGGGACACAAATAATTTAACATATGATCAGATGGTTACATTCTAAGAGCTATTGGCTAGAATGACAAAGCAGGAAGAGGTTAGAAGGGAGCATCAAAAGAAGAAAGTTCTAAATGAATTCATATATATATTTCTTGAGACTATTGGTGTTGAGAACTTTAATGATCAAGCCCCTAGAATTAAACAATTAGTTTAGATATTTGAGAAACTTAATGACCTAAATATTGATGCCAATGAAAAGTTAATGTAGTGGTTAGAAAGGAAATTTGAAAAGAAAGTCAGAGAAAGTGATAAAAGAGATTGATGTAAGGTAGGTAGAAATTATCAACTTTTAATCAATTTTGAAGCTATCTTTAATAATGTGCATACATTGTTCAAGGAATTGTGTGATGTTTCAAATTTCACAAAGGAATTATAGGAAAATCTAGATAAACTTGAAGAAGATTTGAAGTATAATGCACATACATTGAGCATAGATGCCAGTTCAAGTTCTATTTATCTAAATTGGGATTTGTGCAAGGAAGGAAAGAAGAATAAGAGCTAAGCTCATTTCTATTAAGGTCATGTTAACTTGGAGGTTATGCAAATGCATTTAAAGAATGCTATGGAGTTAGTGTAGAGAGATCCAAATATTTCTATTACAGATAATTTGATGGATTTTGTAACTAAGTTAAAAATAAAAATTAAGACACTTGAATCCTTAAGGACAAGTTAGGATAATGCATTGGAAATGATTTTTGTAGATTCACAAAATATTTCTAGACAAGTATGGTTTGATCCCTACTCTACATCAACAATTGTATAAAAAAGGGGGAAATTATGCTAATCAAGAAAAAGGGGAAGGAAATTAAGATGATGCTCATGTATATACTATGGAATAGGGTTAGAGGATACTGAGTCAAGGCATGGAGTATGTCTCTAGGGGAAATTTTCTAGCTTTTAAGTTTGGTTATGAATGAAATGTTGATCATGATAAGTGTTTTACAACTAATGCCAAAGGGGGTGGGATTTGTTCCCTTAGGTAAAGTTGTCTATTAGTGTAAAACACTTTAGTCATTCACAAGGTAGAATTGGCTAGTCATCACTATGACTAAGTCATCCTATATAGGATAAGTAATGTAATGAAGAATTATACATATTTCAATTAGTGTTGAGTAGTAGTTACTACTAAGAAAGTTAGAGATCGTCAAGTACTCAAATATTAGTCAAGTTGGATAGGAGATAGTATATTTTCTGAGTGTATACATATGTCAAGTATAATAGAGATTGAGTATTATAGTGTATGACAAATGGAGTTGGAGTCAAGTGATAGAACAAAGAAGAGACATGACTGAGTATCAACATCACATTAGTGTCAAGTAAGAAAAATTGAGATATTTATTTGGAATGGCACAAAATATTATGTAAACTATATATGCTCAGATGGATATGTATTTTCATGATTAAGAGGCTCGTTATGGAGGTAGTTATGCCTTTAATTAATTATCATTAATCCCTATGTAGAGAGATTAACCAATCAAAAAATTGCAAGGATTAAGAAGAAAAATTGATGAATCTAGATCAGTGGTTGAGATCTAGAAGCTTTGCCAAATATCTATTTAAGGAATATTTTAGACCTAATTCATGTGTATGTGATTGAGAGTCTGGATGCATGTGATGTTGAAGGTGAATTAAGTAGAGTGACCAAGTAGTGCAATGAATAATTTAGAGTAGAGTTATTATAGATCTAGCACAAAGAGGTGATATCATATTAAATAGAGGATATATATCATTAGAATTCTAGTGCAAGCCAAAGGATTAGTAACTAATATGTTTTAATGGGTGTTTGAAGGTAAATCTCTTAATAGAGTGGTCATAACAGGCCTATGCAAATCTTCTAATAAAGTGCTCCCTTAATTATGTAGATGAAATCCTTTAATCAAGGTAGACTTAACAATCTTGTAAGCTAGTAAAATAGAAGACCCCTCATAGGTTAGATCATCAAAAGTGTGTCATGCCCAAATTTTACAAGCCAAAACACAAATATAGTTCTTTTTTTTGTGTAACCTAGGATGCTTCAAACCTTAAATAACTCAAGATACGTTTTGGTTAATAACACATAGCAACATTGTTTGGTTACAATTAAGTGATGATAAGTTAAGTATTACAAGAGAGGTCATCCTTAAGGTATTTTTGGGGTTCATTCAAGTATGCTCCAATCAGTTTCTCTTACTATTCCCTTATGGAATTTCATCTATTAGGTTTAGCTTCTTATAGTAGTAACATGTTACAGTCTTCATAGGATGGGTATATCCAAACTCTAGGAGCATATGTGGGTGCATTCAATTTTTTTTTAAATTTCTTTTATTAATATTATATGTTAAATTATTTTAAACATCCTTGTTAATGTTTTTTTGTAAATGGGTATAATCAAAATTTTATTTTCTAACTATAACATATTATAGTAATTTAACAACAAATACTCTATGTACATACATATCATAGAAAATACATGATAACCTATTAACACTATCATTTAAAACTTATCCTGCTTATAAAACTTAATATATTAACCATCTAACTCAACATCCTTACTTATTCTAAATAACAATGTGAACTACTCTATATACCCTATTTGTCACTATCTTCCTATTAAATATATTCATTAAACTTACTGATTCCCTAAACCCATCTCTTTTCTATCTATTTCTAAATAATATCCAAATCCGTTTTTCCACTTAATAAAATTTCCTATTAACATAAAACTAGCTTATTTACTAATTATATAATTGCATATTCCTATACTCATAACTCACCAAATGTAAAATATTTATTCAATATTTATATGCTAACACATATACTAATTTTGTTATCTAATATACAAATAATGTTACCTAATATATACAAACTAATAACATATAGTAATTATTTAAATATATTTATAAACTATACCACTTGAGTTACCCTCCTCTAAAAATTTACACAAACTCCTAATTAACCAATCTCCATTTACTAAATTGATTACATACTAAACTAACCCTTATAATTTACCTCCTAACTACATAAAATAGTGTTCTACTTTATGAACTTTTCCTTACTAACCATTACCCAAAAACCACTTTAAAAAAATTAAACCTAAATACTATACTATATAACCCTTTTTCCTAACACCCTCCCCCTAATCACCTAACCCCTCTCCTTATATGTAATGTGGCCCTCCAAGGCTCATGTGACACACATGTGAGGACCCCTTCCTTTTTAACATTGCCCCTTTTTGGAGTGCTCCTCCCTAGGATCCAAGGAAGAAGTCTTTTCTTGCAAATGTTTTGGGGTTATTTGTTAGTTTACTTCCCCAAAGTTTTACCTTTATCTACTTCTCCGAAGGCCATGCATTTTCCTTGGGGAGTGGGGTGTGATTACCAAACAAAGATCCCTCATCATGTGTGAGAATAAGGGGTGGTAATAGGTATGCAAAAGTGGTTGGCCAAGGAAAAAGTTTAACTTCTTCATAGATTCCATTCTCACAAATCTCCAAACACAACATAAAACCAAGAACCATGGAGGCTGACCTCCCATCCTAGGCTTCTAAGAAGCTGCCCACCAAGCTAGGGAAACAAGTCCCAAATGAGACACACACAAACAACTTCTAATGTATGCAATAACACAACACTATACATTACAATCCCTCCAAGGATTGCACAATGATTCACCATTGGAATCATGAAAATAGTGGGTGAAGGTGGGCTCTCCAAAGAGGAGAATGCCATATCCATATAACATATGTCAAGCTACAATTGCATTACTCCTCTTCAAGGCTATCAAAATACATCCTCCTCCTTACACAAAACCCTTATACCTCATATAATACAAAGAGACATATGGCTTCTATGGAGCCCATACTCTATGAAAGAAAGAACAAACTCCTCTCCATGAGGAAAAAACCTTCTCAACTACAATGTTGAGCCCAACTAACCCCTCCACCCAAGGCTTCTCTACCCTCCCAAGGGTCAGCGAAGTCTTCACACCCATTAACAATCAACACTCAAAAAAAAGAACAAAGAAAGTAAATAAAACACAATTTACAGTCACACCAACACAACACAAAACATGATTTCACCAACAAAAATTACAAGATTACAACACCATTATGCAAGTACAAAAGAAGGTCATGACATGGGAACCAACCTTGGCCCAAGCTAAACAAAAATAATAGTTGATGAAGAGCTCCCTTCTCCTTAGTCTTCTCTTCCAAACCCTAATTGATCTAAACTTAGAGAGTGGGGTGAGCATCCCAGTAGTTACCAAAAATCCTCTAAAAAGGCTCTCTACCATCCCATTTTTGGTAGGAATATCAAGCCCACTATTTCTTGCACTGTTGTCCCTTTAAAAATAAACTTTGGCCAAGTGGTAGTGTGAGGGTACACTCATGGGAGAACCCCAAATTTCGAATTGGTTAAGGAGTGCATTGTTTAAGGGGTCTCGTAAGTTAGCTAACCACTAAAATGGTAAAATTTAGGACCTTAACATGTTATACTACCATATGGGTGGCTTATTTTCAATAAAATGACACTTAAGGACCACATTAGGCCCCACTAAAGTCCTTAACATGTTTCAATTCGAAAATCAATATGATGGTGACCTAGCCTAACACTCTCTCACAAGTGGGTGTACTTAAACATTTAATGGAAAATAGATTAAGATTAAGTGACCTCATGACCAAAACCCTAGGTGACATGTCATCAACACATGGACAATTATAAGTGTTAAGTGACACAATAAACACAATAGACATAAAAATGACATCCCCCTAATTCATTCATAAATATATGTTTATTACCCACATGCAAACCTACATTTATGTAATAAAAACATCACAAAAAGGATTTGAATCCTTCCAAAGATTCATCTTGGCTATATTGTGTCCCCATAAGTTCAGACCTCGTTTCCCCGATTGATTTCCATGGTTTAATTTCCTGCACACTAAGCTCAAGCATCAATAGTCCAATGAAAAGTCATATTAAATACATATTACAGCTGCATACAAATTTTGATGTTGTTTAATCCACAGTGATATATTCAATTAACTTTCCTTTCTTAATCATTTTATATAAAACATTAAAAACATTAAAATATCAAAATTTGCATATCACATTCAATCTTAAATCAACATGATCAAATTAACATTCTAAATCAGATCATAATCCATTTTCTATCCTAACATAGTGTAATGTTGCATCCATACTTATTAGATCATACCTTATGAAAATACATATCATAGGTGAAAATCACTACTGTAAATACCAAAATCAAATAGATAATATAAGCCATTGTCCATCTAAATCTCAAATATATGTCAAAGTATCAAGTCCTAAGTATCAAAATGTAAACAAGATATCTATGCTATGACAAGTCGGGGTGAGGCCTCACAAAGTGTTCAAACATTGTAGCCCTAACATGCACACTTCATTACTATAGTACTAAAGATCTTTGTGGCTTTCATCCCCACTATAGTTTTACCTTCACCTTGGAGGGTTTTTGCATTACTTAATCTTTTTGTCAAGTGTTGTATGTGTTTATGAGTTTTAATCATACAGTTAGATACTAGATCTGATATTATATTGCAGTGAAAGTTTGATTTGATATATGATTAAATCGACATAAGGGCTAATGGTGAAGCTATCAAATATGGTTCATGTTTGAAGTGGTAAAGTTTAATAGATCCTAATTCAACTCTCCCTTCTTAGCATCTTACTATCCCTATTAGATTTAAAATAGTGTGTAGTTTTCATATTGGGAGGACCTATGCTTGATCCTTTTCCTAAGTGTGCATACTTTGAGGTTTCATATACTTTGAGTTCTATGTTGTTCTTTGTAGTCTCTATTTCCTAAAGTTCTCTTCCAGCAAGCTGTGTTGATTCCTTTGAAAAATTTTAGTATACGGACATCAAATCTTGCAAGATTGGGAGTTGGCTCCTAACTCTCATGTGGACTTATCCGTAAGTGTGTGTGATCTTATATTGTCCTTTTCTTTGGTTTTGGTTTACTCTTCCAAGACTAGACCTATAATGTAAGAAAGGTAGTTATGGGTAGTACTTAGAGACATCTTAGAGAATAGGAGATAGAAGATTTGAACTTGGAATCTAGTTTCATTATTTTCTTTCTCAAAGGTTGCAACCTAGAAGGCCTCATAGCTAGAATGTTGTCTTTTGTATATGTGGAGAAAACTAATTGCATCTCTTGCATTGCTACATATGGCCTCTTGTTCCTTGTTGTTTATTTGAGTAAAGCTTTTGTGTAATCATGGAATTGGGTTGATTGTAAATTTAAGTTAGGTTTATTCCACCTTGTGTACCCTTTGATATTTCTTTGTGATAAATTTGAACTATATCTTTCTCTTTGGATCAAGCATAGTATCATGAGCTTCAAAGAAACAACCGAATGTTACTTTTTCATCAATTGAAGTAGAGTATGTAGAAGCTACAAGGGTATAATTTTAAGTGATATGAATGAGAATAATGTTCAAAGAATTGAAGCATGGACAGAAAGATGAAACCAATATCTATTGTGAAAATAACTCAACTATAAAACTCTCAAAAATCTAGTTTTTATTAAAGAAGTAAGAATATTGACATCTAGGTATCATTTCATCTGGGAGCTCATCATAAATGAAAAACTCAAGATCTAAATAATGATATGTAGATATTTGCACTGAGCCACTAGAAAGGGAAAATTTTATGCATCAAAAAGGAAACATGAGAATTGTAGATGGTATTTTTTATTAAGAGGGGGTATAATCTCCAAGTAGCATCATTAAACTCTTTCATAAACTACATTCACTTATTGTTGTCAATGTTCTATCCATCATTTTAGGTGTTATAATTTTCATATCTCTAGTTGATCTTTCACACCTTTTGTACCTACAAGACACTTTCTGAATTTAGATAACCATGACTATAATCTCCTCAAGATTTTATTTTAGTGTAGTCTAAATGATCTAGTTAATATTATTTAATAGTTTTTCTTTACTTTTCTTTTTTTCTCGAATAATTGATGAATTCAACTATAGTATAGTGTGTGTGAAAAGTGTGTGGATTTTCAAAGGGAAAAAGAGGTCTTTGTAGGTGTTGTAGCAATAAAATAGTCAATAAAATGGGAACTTTTAAAGTTCTAAAATGAATCATACTTTTATCTCCATCAATAGTAGCTTATTTGAAGCTAGAAAATAGATTTTTGTTAGTAAAGAGGTCATCACATGGATGAAGAAATAGTTGTTGGTAGATTATTAATTTTTACTAACCAACATGTCTAGAGTCAAAGAAATGTACTAAAATATGTCTCTTCACCATCCAAGGGTTAGTAATCATACATTATAGACCACCATCAAATCACAACTTTTTGTCATTTCAATTTATGGCTAATTTATCATAAAGCTAACCACATGAGATCACTTTAAACACATATTTTGAATGTCATAGAAATGAGAGGTACTAGATTTATCTAAACCCTCTATAAAAGAGGCATTTGTAATCAAATTCTCACAAGAAACTACAAGTTGAGTTTGTTGTACTGCATCAATCTAAGCGTGAGTATGTTTACATTTTATCTTCTTCCTTGTCTTTGCCCACCAACATTGTGGTATTAGAGAAAGTGTAAGGAGACTATCGGAGATTGGTTGAATGAGAATTTTGAAGATTGGTTAAGAGAAGAAGTTGCAGCTTTAAAGACTAGTTCAAATTGGTAAGGCTAAGAAACCATCTTGTTGGTAAGCCATATTTGAACCAATGAAGGCATTTGATTTCACTACATTTTATATGATTTCAAGAAGGTTCTTTCTCTAAATATCTAAGAGAAAGGGTTTTAATATTAATTTATTGGCATCATTTGAATTAGAAGAAACTAATAGACTTTGTGTGTAACTAGTTTTAAAGAAGTTGTGAGAAGTGTGGTATAAAGGATTTAAATTATTTTGGCAAGTTGAATTAGTAAATCTAAGGGGAAATATGACTTCTAATGTATCTTATGTACAACCTCAAATTCCACTACTCACTAGTAAAAAATATAATACTTGGGAAATTAAAATGAAAACTTTGTTTAAATCTCAAGTGCTAACTAATGTTGTTGAGAAAGGTTTTGAAGAACCAAGTGATGAATCTAATTTCAATGATCACCAAAGAAAGGAATCATAGAAAAGTAGAGAAAATGATGGGAAAGCTATGTTGTTCATACAAATAGGTTTGGAATAATTAATTTTTCAAAGAATTATAAATGTAAGTTCAGTTAAACAAGCTTTGGAGATTTTGAAAAGTACATATCAAGGTACATCTAAGGTTAAGATAGCCAAATTGCAATCACTTAGAAGAAGCTTTGAAAATATACAAAATGAAAGAATCAAAGTTAGTAGATCATTATTAAACTAATGTTATGTATATTTTCAATCAAATTAGATTAAATGGTGAAGATTTGTCAAATCAATAAGTTACAGAAAATAATTTAAAAGATACTTTCCAAGAAATTTTTATACTGTTGTGGTAACGATTGAAGAAACTAAAGGTCTATCGATGTTGTATTTAGATGATTTTTTTTGATAATTAATTGAACATGAATCTAGGATGAATAATAATATCAACACAACTTTGGAGAATTCTTTCAAGTCACATATGACATTTGGAATAGGAAGAGGAAGAAGTAGAAGCAAGTATCAAAGAGAAGAAAGAAAGTGTCTAGATCCTAGAGGATGGAGAAATCAAAACTCAAGGGGACACAATATCAATCAAGCATCATAAAGGTATGGAAAAGAAAATGTTCAATGTTACTATTGCAAGAAGTTTGGACATTTTGTAAATGAATGTAGAAAGAAACAAGAAGATATAGGGAACCAAAATGTAATTTTTTCAAAGAATAGTTCTAAGGTATTAATCATTACATGTCATGTTGCTCAAGATATTCCAAGTGATGTTTAGTTTCTAGATAGGGGTTGTAGTAGTCATATGATAGGAAATAGAGATATATTTAAAAGCTTGGATACTTCAGCCACATCATAAGGAAAATTGGGCAATGATATTATAGTAGAAATTGGAGGAAAATGTACAATTAATGTGGTGACAAAGCTTGATAAGAAATCTATTCTTGAAGTGTATTTTGTACCTAGTTTAAAGCATAATCTTATCAGTGTGGGACAACTTACACAAAAAGGATATAAAGTTATTTTTGAGAATAACATGTTTACTATATTTGATATTTCTCCAAGTAACATGCTGATTGCAAGGGTTGAAATGATAGATAATAGAATGTTTCCACTTCACATGAAAAGTGGAGTGATGGAGGAGAGTGGTGCAAGTTTCAAGGAAACATGTCAAGATCAATCATGGAAATGACATTTGAGGTATGGTCATCTAAATTTCAAGGGGTTATGTTTTTTGGAAAGGAAGAACATGGTAATAGGTTTACCCCCCATTAAAGAACCATTGAGCTCATGTGAAAGTTGTATTTTTTCTAAGCAACACAGAGAAATTTTTCCAAAAGAAATGTCACATAGAGCATTGAAACCTTAAGAAATTGTCCATATAGACTTGTGTGGTCTAATTCAAACACTAGTAGGGGGCATTTATTTCCTAAAATTCATTGATGATTATAGCAAAAAGACATGGTTTTACTTTCTCAAATATAAATCTAAGAGATTTGGAAAATTGCAGGATTTTAAGGCATTGGTTGAAGAACAAAGTGGCCTATTCATCAAGGTATTAAGGTTAGATAGAGGAGGAGAATAGATGTCAAATGAGTTTTTGGATTATTGAAGGTATCATGGAATAAAGAATCAATTCACTACAAGCTACATACCTTAGCAAAAAGGTGTTGTAGAAAGGAGGAATTGAACAATAATGGAGATGACAAGGAGCATGTTGAAATATAAGAATCTAGCTAATGAATATTGGACAAAAATAATAACTTATGTTGTTTATATTTTTTGAAATCTGATTGAAAAGATCATTGCTGAAGTATAGGGAGATTGTTGATAAAGAATGTTTTCAACCATTGTTTTGTCATTGATGTCAAACATGCTATTTGTTGGAATGCCAATTGCTTATAAGATCCAAGTACTATCACTTAGTTGATTGATGAAGAGGATTTAATCAATAAGATGTAAAAAAAGAACCTAAGAGAAAGGTTGAGTTATGATTTTATAATGAAGCACAAGGATCAGTTAAGACAAATGTAAAATGATCTATTGATAATACACTTGAAGATATAGAGGTTGACCACACTTAGAAGTTTTAGAAGAATAAGTTATAACAAAAATATATGCAAAGCTTGACTAAAGTTATCAGTGGGTGCCAAGCAAGCTAGTTCATGCCGAGCAAATTATCAGTAAGTACCAAGCAAATGCAAAATCTGGTGTGTGCCAAGTGAAACAAAAGGTGCTGAGCATGTTTAGGTGTCAAGCTAGACAAAATGTAATAGGTGTTGAGCATCAGTAAAACTTAGTTGATGCTGAGTGAATCCACAATAGTTGTTGAGTAACATAGTATGTGTTGAGTATCAGAAAGTCAATAGTGTTGAGCTACTGCATTATTTGAAAAGTCAAAGATTCACTAGATTTAAGCTAACACGTTTGTTACCTTGAATTTTGTGAATCAAATGAAAGATAATGATGTTGATTTGGTGGCACAAAATTCTAGGTTAACCATTTTTAGGCAAATATAGGTGGATTCTACATGATGTTTCTAGAAGAAATAAGAAAAGGGGTAGATACATTGTACCTTACCTAATCCATTTGAACCAAAAATAAGAGTAGGAATATTAGAGTGGGAAAAGTGTTCCAAACTTCTATTTAAGGAGTTATAGGTCAAGAAGCAAAGAGATAGGAGAGAATTTGTGGTGTCAAGGAGAAAACATCGTGAGGTAAGAATAGAGTACAAAGACTTTGCTTCGATATGTGATCACAAAGGTGATTACATTGGTACAATGAGTATGGAGACTCAAGGAGACAAAGCTTGAAAAGAGGACAAGCTTCCAAAGCTATAGATATTGAAAGCTAGGAACAATTTGTGAACTAAATTGACATCTAAAATTTGCAAGTTATGTTGTGAGTTATATTAGATCAAAAGCCCTTATTGTTACTCTCTAGCAATTGTATCAGTTAGGAAAAAATCCTATGGACTTAGGTTGGTTTAATAGCCATTTTGTAAATCCTTTAATAGGGTAACATTCCACATGAATTTTCTAAAGTCCTTTAACCAAGCCCACTTCTAATAGGGTGGTTAAAATCCTTTAACCAGGTAACATTTAATAGTGTGTTTTGTAGCCTTTAACAAGGCAGGCCTTTCATAGGGCATCACTTTAGAAGAATGAGAAAGGAGTGTCATGTTACTGGTGGTTTTTCTCGAATTGGGTTTCCACGTAAATCACTATGTTATGTTTTGATATTTCATGTCTTATTTTTGCATGTTAATTTTTCAATAACTTTCTAAGAAGAATTTTTAGCTTAAATGCATGGTTAGTTTGACTAGGCTCACTACACTTAGTGAAAAAGTTTTATTAGCACATTTGGACCTTGAATAACTGATTCACCCCCCTCTCAACTATTCTAAAGAATTTCTAACAATTGGTATCAAAGCCATCTATTAATTTGGTTTAAATGTACTAGAAGCAGAAAGATCAAGATGTCCAAGAGGGAAGTTCCCAAGGTCAACAGAGATAACTTCACTGCATTGCAAAGCTTAATGAAACTCAACCTAGGATCAATAGTTGATCATGTAAAAACCTCAATCAAAGTGGAACATGTTGATCTAGCTGCTTTCCCTACTATAGAAGATATGAAGAAAAAGAAGGAGCACAATCAAGCAATGCTAGAGATTGCCTTTCCTCTTAGCTATGCTGAATTTGATGACATCAAGGGATGCACCTCTATATTTAAGATGTGGGAAGCCTTGTCAAATATTTATGGAGGAGATTAGAATGTCCAAAGAGAAAAAAGAGAAAGCCTTAGAGGAAAGTTTGATGACATGAGAATTGAGGAAGGTGAAAACATTGCTCAATATGCCTCTAGAATAAAGGAAGTAGTAAGTGCAAAAAGAAGTTTAGGTGGTCATTTAAATGATGAAACTATTATTAGAAAAGTCTTAAGAACCTTGCTTCCCATCTATGCTATTAGAGTATCAACCATCCAAGAGTTGAGATGCATACTAGGAAACAAACTAACTCTTGAAGGAATAGTGGGAAGACTTACTGCATTTGAGTTATCTAACTTTGATAACTGTAAACCTAAGAATCTTGAATGTGCTTTCAACACCAAGCTACTATTGAAAGACACTGAAGAGGTGAAACCAAAGAAGAAGAAAACAAAGATAAAATATGCATCCAGTGATAGTAGCATAGATGAAGAAGACAGAACAATTGGAAGCATTGCTAGCTAGAAGATTTCACAAAGGCAAAGGTAAATTCAAAGGTAGGCTACCTATTATTTGTTTTAATTGCAATGATGTAGGACATATTGCTACAAGGTGTACACAAAAGAAGAACCACAAAGAAGAAACAAGTACAAGAAAAAAAGAGAATATGATAATAGAGATTACAAAGACAAAGGTAAAAATTGCTACATTGTTGAAGAAGAGAATTTTGATGAAAATGATGATGAGGTAGTCTATGTAGCTATGAAGGATGAGTTAGATGAAGATGAGGCAACAAAAATAGTAACCTATGTAAACAATAATTATAGTTGGATCATAGATAGTGGTTGCTCACACCACATGATAGGAGACAAAAGTAAGTTTGTTACCTTTACTTGGTATGATAGAAATGGTGTTAGATTTGGAAATGATGCTCCATGCCTAACCAAAGGAAAAGGTTCCATTAAGCTTACAGAGAAGGATTGAACTATAGTTTACAGAGTGTGTCATAGTTAGGTAATGTAGGATGCAAAGTAGAATTTGTAAACAAAACTACCAAAATTTATGACATTGATAAAAATATGATAGGAAAGGGAGATCAAACTAGGAGTAATCTATTTTACCTAGATATGGAGGATGTAGCCTATCTCATTGTAAGATTGGATGATGTGTGGCTACAACATAAAAGGTTATGTCATGTCAACTTTGATAATCAAATTAGCATCAGCAAAATGAAGAAAGTCAGAGGTTTTCCTAAACTAAAGAAACTTGACAATATGAGGTGCAAACAATTTGAGCTAAGAAAAATGGCCAAGTCAAGTTTCAAAAGAAAAACCTACACTTCCATAGAAGTACTAGAGTTAGCTCATACTGATTTATGTGGCCCAATAGAAGTATAAAGCTACAAAGGAGATAGATATATAATGTTGTTTTTTGATGACTAATCTAGGATTATGATTGTCATGTTCCCAAAACAAAAATCTGATGCATTTCAAATGTTTATGTGGTATTTGGCTAGGGTTGAGAAGGAAACATGGAAGATTCTAAAGTTCCTATGATCAAATAGAGGATGAGAGTTCACATCAAAAGAATTTGAGACATTTTGCAATGATAAATGAATTATGAGACAAACATCAGCACCTAGAACTCCCTCACAAAATGGAATTGGAAAGAGGAGGAATAGATTAGTGATGGACTATGCCAGAACATTAATGATGGAGAAGAATGTTGCTCTAAACTACTAGAGAGAACCTATAAGTATAGTTTTCTGCACCCTAAATCGAGTATAAATCAAGAAAGGTACAAATGCAACACCTTTTGAATTATGGTATGGTCACTCACCCAATGTAAAACATTTCAAAGTGTTTGGTTGTAATTGCTATATTTTTAAAGATTCTAGAAATGGCAAGTTTGGTACAAAGAGTGATGAAGGTATATTCCTTGGATACTCCACCAGAAGTAAAGCATATAAGTGTTTAAATACTAACACTAACAAAATTGTGGAGAGTGAAAATGTAAACTTTGATGAGCATATAAAAGTTCAAAATGGTGAATCCATCAAGAAACCAAAAGAGTATAGATCCTTTGTATACTTCTATGAAGGAATGCCTACTGAAGAAGAAGCTGCTAATCAAGCTAGGAATTAGCAACAAGTTTTAGTATCAGTCAAGTCACAACCAGTGAATGATGAGTTACATTTAGAAGCCAAGTTGCAGAAAGAAGATAATGCACATTCTGACTCTGAAATCAGCACACATGAATGAGATGCTAAACTACCTAAAATAGATGTGCATAGTGACTCTAAAGCTGAAAGACCAAACATGAAAACAAGGATAGAACCAAGGCTATCCAAGTATGTGAGAAGACATCACCCTACTAAATAAATCATTGGTGACAAGGAAGCCAGACCAATGACAACGAACATACTAAGAAATGAATCATGTCTACTAAGCAAGATTGAACCCAAAATAGTGAAAGATGCACTACAAGATGATTATTGGTGTAAATCTATAAAAGAGGAGATTGATCAAATAGAGAAGGAAAAAAACTTGGACTTTAGTTCCAAGACCAGCTGATAAGAATGTGATTGGTACCAAGTGGGTATTTAAGAACAAGCTAGATAAGAATGGTGAGATCACAAGAAATAAGGCTAGACTAGTCTGTAAAGGCTATGTTTAAGAAGGAGGACTAGACTATGGGGGAACATTTTCCCTTGTTGCAATGATGGAAGGAGTGAGAACTCTACTTGCATATGCTGCTTACAAAGGTTTTAAAGTCTACCAAATGGATGTAAAGTCTACATTTTTGAATGGTATACTAGAAGAGGAAGTCTACATAGAACAACTAGAGGGATTTGTTGATGACAACAAAAAGAAAATGGTTTGAAAACTGCATAAAGCACTCTATGGTTTGAAACAAGTGCCTAGAGCTTAGTATGAGAGACTTCACAAATATCTTGTGAAGATAGGATTTGAGAGAATAGATGACAACAACAACCTATATATCAAGATCAAAAAAGGTAAGGACATTCTGATATCTAAAATCTTTTTTGATGATATAATATTTGGAGGAAAAGATGCACTATGCAAAGATTTTTCTAATCAGATGAAACATGATTTTGAGATGTCAATGTTTGGAGAAATCAAATTCTTTATTGGATTGCAAGTACATCAACTAAAACATGGCATATTTGTGACTCAATCAAAATATATCAAGTAGATACTCAAAACATTTGGCTTAGAGGATTCAAAACCAGTCAGTACACCAATGGTAACATAAGTTATCAAAGAATGATGAGTTAGCTAAAGTAAATCAAACAATTTATAGCTCAATGATTACAAAGTTACAATATATTGTACACAGCATACCAGACATTGCATTATCTATTGGATTAGTGGCAAGATTTTTTGAAAACCCAAGAGAAAACCATCTTATGGTAGTAGAAAGAATAATGAGGTACCTAAAAGGAACAGATGACTTTGGCTTATACTACAAGAGGATGTTGGTTAAAAGAATAGTCTTGACAATTGAGTGTCAACACACTTAACCATTTCCACTATATATGTCGAGTACATACTGTATGCTGAGCCAAAATTTCAATAGGTGTCAAGCCACAATTGGTGTTAAACAAGTTAGAACATAATGAGTGCTGAGTGATCCAAGAAATATTCATGTGCCAAGTAATCTAGAAATTTTTAGATGCTAAGCAATATAGAACATACGTATGGTGAGCAATACAATGTTCAATAGGTGCCGAGAAAACTAGGAAAGTAACAAGTGCTAAGTAAACCAAGAAAGTAACAAGTGCTAAGAAAACCAGGAAAGTAATAGATGCCAAGCAATCCAAGAATCAACTCATGCTGAGCATCAGTAATGTAATGAGTGTCAAGTAATTCAAAATCATCATAAGAGTTTGTACTTGCACAAACTAAGATGTAAACCATTTTTGGAGCTAACTTAGAGAAATTTTGAAGGAGAGAAAGGATAAGGAAAAATCATTTACATTCCTTATGCAATCTACATGCAACCAATCAGAAAAATGGAGAAGGCATGTAACCAAGGAAGAAAATGCAAGGTATGAGTAGGAATCTAAGATTCAATATGGATCGTAGATCCATACCTAAACCTAAGTCTTCAAATTCTTTAAAAGGAGGTCAAAAACCCATTGCACGTGTGGATGAGAATAGTGTATGGGGAAATTATAGTGAAATTTTAGAGTGAAGAGAAAAAGACTGAGTAACAGAGCAACAATTTCATAACAAGCTGATCAAAACAATGCAAGAGTTAATGAACACATATAGAGATCAGATCAAGCAATGATAAGAACGAGAAGAGTTGATTTAGTAACTTAAGCTAGCAATTTGAGATTGCATTCAATTATGTAAAATTTTCTAATACTCTCTCACAATTGTATTAGAGGTTGAAATCCTATGATGATATGTTAGCTTAACAGCTAGGTAGGTGAACCTTTGGAGAAGGTCATAAAAATCCTATGTATTAGACAGGTTTAACAACCTATTGTAAATCCTTTAACAGGGTGACACTTCATGTAAGTGTTTGTAAATCCTCTAACTAGGTTACTATTGACACAATGTAAAGCCTTTAATAGGGTGGGCCTTTCATAGGGCAGAGCATCAGAAGTGGTTGAACATTGATTGCTACAGTGATTTTTTGTGGATGTCATCCCCACCCCACTTTTACCTTCTTATTCCTAGAGGGTTTTTGGGTTACCAAATCTTTTTGTTGTGTGTTGATGCATGCTTTCATTTCATGTTTGCTTATATGTTTACATGGATGATGGAGACATGACCCAAGAACAGAATGGAACCAACAGAAAGGGAAAATTATATTAACTGAGAAAATAAGCTAGTAAAAATAGTGTAGAGAAAATAAACTTCAAAACATGCCCTAAGGGCTTACAATAGCATAAATCTGGAGATAATTTCTCCTTTTAGTACCTCCTCTCAAACTCCACTCCGAACTACCTTTTACAATGCTAAAAATCTCCTTAAATAGACCTCAGAGGGTTAAGGACTAGGAGTACATTCTAGAAAGTGCTAGTAGGCATCCACCAAAAAAATAGAAGGTTCCAGAAGCTACGTTAGAAGTCGGTGCAAATCTAGAAGAATCCAAAAATGGTAACCGAACTTCCGGGAGGCATAACTTTTGAACCGTAGCTCCGATTGACAAACCATTTACATTTTTGGAAAGCTCTCGAAGTGCTCTATAGCCCTATGGACGAGCTTAGCTCGTCCCCCATTGTTTGACCCTTTTTGAGGTCATTTAATGCCCCTAACCTAACTTCAAAGCATTCTTAGGAGGTCTCCAAAACCCGAAAAACTACAATAACTTTCAAACCGTGGGGCCTTTTGACCTGATTCTTTTTTTGGAATGCTCTAAATCACAATTATATTCATCTGGACAATTCACACCTTCTAGGTCACCAAAATGATGGCCAAATTGTATGCTCCTATTTTTTCAGGATTTTCAAACACACTGATAGTGGAACTGTGAGAGTTGGAACCTTTATTTGACCCAAATGGGTATCCAAAAATGTAAAGACATGAAACAAAAACTAAGTCTAAATACATTTTTTTTTTGGGTGACACAGGATTGCCCTTATAACTCTGGATGCTCCTGCATCAGACACCCAGGGTAGATTGAAAAGTGACCCTATCACTTTATGGATGGTAGAGGAAATTCCAAATGGCAAACCTCAGCTGCTGAAATCCAATTTGAGTCCTGGATCGGTCGTCCTTTCCATTTGACCAAATACTCTTCATATTGCCTATTTCTGTTACTCCTACCCACACGATGATCTAGAATGTCTTCTATCTCCTCCTTCTTAGAAGCAGGAATTGGACATGGCTCTAACACCAGCTCCTCATCTGCACCATCATCATGATACTCTGTTAACTCTGCAATGTTGAAAATGGGAGAAATGTGAATACCATCTGGTAGCTCCACCTCATATGCATTTCCTGAGTCATGTTTCTTCAGAACTTTGCAGGGGCCAAATTTCTTCATTTTCAGCTTGTTGTAAGTACCAACTAGAAATCTTTCTTTTTGTAAGTGCACCATGACTAGATCCCCTACTTGGAATTCCTTATGTCTTCTCCTTTGATCAGCCCTAGCTTTATACTCTTGATTCATCTTGATAATGTGTGCTTGAACCTCCTCATGTAGATGCTTGATGTGTTCAGCAAATTCCTCAGCTTCAGCACTTGTCCTCTCCCCTTGTTCTATCTTCCTCAATTCTAGTGTAGTCCTTGGGCTATTCCCATATACAATTTGAAATGGTGATTTTCCAGTACTCCTATTTACAGAGTTATTATAAGAAAACTCTTCCTGTGGTAGAATCAAATCCCATCCCTTGGGCTTATCCCCAACTAAACATCTCAGCAAATTACCCAGACTTCTATTTACCACTTCTGTTTGGCCGTCAGTTTGTGGGTGATGCGTGGAACTGAATTTTAAGTCTGTTCTCAACTTTTTCCATAATGTCCTCTAGAAATACCCCACAAATTTAGTGTCTCTATCAGAAACTATACTCCTTGGAAGACCACGTAGTCTTACCACCTCTTTGAAAAACAAGTCTGCAATATGGACAACATCATGAGTTTTGTGGCATGGAATGAAATGTGCCATTTTGGAGAACCTATCAACCACCATGAATACTGAGTCATTACCCCTTTGTGTCCTTGGCAATCCAAGAACAAAATCCATACTTATGTCCTCCCATGGCCTTGATGGAATAGGCAACGACTGATATAGGCCAGTATTGTGAATAAACCCATGGGCAACTTGGCAAACCTGGCAACTTTGTACAAACTTCTTCACATCCTATGAAATTTAAGGCCAAAAATAATGTTCTCTAAGAATGGCAATGGTCTTATCTCAACCAAAATGTCCTGACATCCCTCCACTGTGTTTCTCCTTAATTAGATTTTCCCTCATGGAACTCCTTGGAATGCACAATTGACTACCTTTGAAAAACATGCCATCCTGAATCAAATAGTCTAACCACTTGGTTCTATCTACAGCAATAGGTTCTTTACAAGCTTTCCATGCTTCAGCAAAATCAGGATCCTCAGGGTACAAATTCTTGAGTTCATCAAACCCAACTACTTCAACCTGCATTGTTGTAAGCAACAACTGTCTCCTACTTAGTGCATCTGCAACCCTATTAGATTTTCCACTTCTATGCTTCAACACAAATGTATAACTCTATAAGAATTCTACCCACTTCATATGCCTCTAATTCAATTTACTTTGGCTATTTAGGTATTGTAATGCCCGATGATCAGTATACAAAACAAATTCCTTTGGCAATAAATAATGCCTCCATTTCTTTAAGGCCTGAACTATTGCATAGAACTCTTGATCATAAACAGAATACTTCTTCTTTGCATCATTCAATTTTTCACTAAAATATGCAATAGGCTTACCTTCTTGGCTTAATACAGCCCCAATAGCACTACCACTAGCATCACAATCCACCTAGAACACTTTTCTAAAATCTGGAAGTGCCAACACAGGTTGTTCTGTCACCTTCTTCTTCAAAAATTCAAAACTTCTCGCAGCTATTGCAGTCCATTTGAACTCTTTTCTATCCCCTCTTATTGTATCAGTTAGGGGTGCACATATGCCACTGAAATTCTTAATAAACTTCCTGTAAAAACTAACCAGACCACGAAATGATCTTACCTCAGTAGCAGTCCTTGGAGTAGGCCATTCCAAGATGGCTTTTACCTTCTCTAGATCCATTTTGAGACCTTCAGGTGATATAAAAAATCCCAAATAGACTAACTCCCTTTTTGCAAAGATACACTTCTTTAGATTAATTAATGATTTCTCTTCCCTTAGCCTTTCAAGGACACTACGAATATGCAGTAAATGTTCTTCCAAAGTCTTGCTGAAAATTAAAATATCATCCAAATAGACAATAACAAATTTTCCCAAGAACTTCTTAAGTACCTCATTCATGAGCCGCATGAAGGTGCTTGGGGCATTTGTCAATCCAAAGGGCATGACTAACCACTCATAAAGACCCTCCTTGGTCTTGATGGCTATTTTCCACTCATCTCCTTCTCGAATCCGTATTTGATGATAGCCACTCTTGAGATCTATCTTTGTGAAGTACTGAGCTCCACTCAAACAGTCCATAAGATCATCCATCCTTGGCAAAGGAAACTGGTACTTGATGGTTATCCTATTTATAGCTCGAGAATCTATACACATCCTCCACTCTCCATCCTTCTTTGGTGCAAGTACTATAGGTACTGCACATGGACTCAAGCTCTCTCGAATCAAGCCCTTCCTGAACAGCTCCTAAACCTATCTATTTAGCTCCTCTGTTTCAGTAGGAGTCATCCTGTGAGAAGCCTTGTTCAGAAAAATAGCTCCTGGAATCAGATCTATCTGATGACTAATTTGCCTTACTATTGGCAATCCATCTAGAACATTATCAGAGATAATATCTCCAAATTCCCCTAGTAAATCTAAAACTTCAAATGGTATTTCACTACTACCTTCTTTATCTTTCCTAGGAATCAAAGCATAGCACATATGCTGATGTTTCATGCCATCTAAAAACTTCCTTCCATCAACAAGACAAATCCTAGCACTACTACATACCTTTTCACCTTCCTTTTTCATGGGCTTCAATTTGTGGTGAAATCCATCCTTTGTTAGAGAGTATGTGTTTGCATGTCCATCATGCACTGCATGTCTATCAAACTGCCATGGTCTACCCAACAATAGATGGCAAAAATCCATCGAAATAACATCACAGAGAACTTCATCATAGTAACTCCCAATTTTGAATTTTACTAAACACTGTTCACTTACCAGGACCTTATGATCATCTTTTACCCAAGCAATCCGATAGGACTGTGGATGTTTCTCCCTCTTGAGCTTCAGCTTAGAGACCATCTCTTTTGATACCAAGTTATCAGTGCTACCACCATCAATGATCACATCACAACATTTATCCTCACACTTGCATCTGGTACGAAACAAACTCCTTCGTTGTCCTGGTTCATTCTCACCACTTAGTAGGACTCTTTCATTTACCAAGGTCTCTCCTCTTTCTGTATCCTCTAAATGTGATGATTGTGCATCCTCATCCACATGAACAACCCTAGCTTGGCCCTCAGCTCTCCTATCTATCCTTCCTTCTCGTTGAGGGAATTTAAAGGCACGATGACCTTCTCCATTTCAATGGAAACAGGTTCCACGGAAGCCTCCTCTTCCTTTTCCACATCCTCTACCTCTTCCTCTTTGATTTCCAAAGTCTTGATCATGGGAGCGGTTGAAACCCTCATTCCTCTGGTTTTTGCTAGTACCCACATCTTCATTTTTCTTTTGGGTTTCATTGCAACCTCCAGATGATCTACCGCTTCCCCTTCCTCCTTGACCGCACCCTCTTTGTCTTTCTTCAAACCTTTTATTCAACTTACTTCAACTCATAGGGAAAACTGGTATGCGTCTTCAACGCTGGTCATTCTTACCAGACTTAATTCCTCCTGGATGCTAGGTCGCAACCCATTGATATAACGAGCAACCTTCTCCTTATTTGCTTCTGCATGCCCCACTCTAATCAAGAGTCAATAAAACTCCTCTATATATTCTTGGACTGATCTTCTTGCTTCCTTTAACCCATGCATCTTCTTAAACAGATCAAGCTCGTAGTCCATAGGAATGAACTGCTTCTTCAATTTGTCCACCATGCGATCCCATCTTGTGATCTTCTCCTTTCCTCTTCTAAGTCTTTCCAGTTGAACCTCTTGCCACCAAATTTTGGCATGGCCTTTGCAAACTTAACCCTATCTAGGTCCCTTATTTCCTCATACTCAAAGTATTCTTCCAGTTCATTGATCCAATCGATCAACTCATCTGGTTTCAGATTTCCTAAAAATATACCCACTTCAATTGTAGGTCTTTTCCCAAACTTAGTAATGGCCCTAAAAAGCCTTTCCTCTATAGGATTCAGAACTTCCCCGTCAACTTCCTCTTCTGGTCCCATTACTTCCTCTTCATTGTCATCCTCACTATTGTCACCTGCGGCAACATTTGCTCCTCTATGAAGCTCTTCTTGCAATGCTTGTACCTTCCTCTGGAGGGCTCTAACCTCCTCAGGATTAATAGCTCTGGCCCTTTTTCCATGCTCTCTTCATGGAGGCATCTTGTAACTGGAACCCACAACCACACAGTCCTGGTGCAAACTGCCTCACAGTCGGTGCTCTGTCTACACACTCAAGAAAACCTGCTCTGATACCACTTCATGGAGACATGACCCAAGAATAGAATGGAACCAACAGAAAGGGAAAATTATATTAACTGAGAAAATAAGCTAGTACAAATAGTGCAGAGAAAATAAACTTCAAAACATGCCCTAAGGGCTTACAATAGCATAAATCTGGAGATAATTTCTCCTTTTAGTACCTCCTCTCAAACTCCACTCCGAACTGCCTTTTACAATGCCAAAAATCTCCTTAAATAGACCCCGAAGGGTTAAGGACTAGGAGTACATTCTAGAAAGTGCTAGTAGGCATCCACCGACAAAATAGAAGGTTCCAGAAGCTGCGTTAGAAGTCAGTGCAAATCTAGAAGAATCCAGAAATGGTAACCGAACTTTCGGGAGGCATAACTTTTGAACCGTAGCTCCGATTGACAAACCATTTACATTTTTGGAAAGCTCTCAAAGCGTTCTATAGCCCTATGGAAAAGCTTCGCTAATCCCCCATTTTTTGACCCTTTTTGAGGTCATTTAATGTCCCTAACCTGACTTCAAAGCATTCTTAGGAGGTCTCCAAAACCCGAAAAATTGAAATAACTTTCAAACCGTGGGGCCTTTTGACCTGATTCTTTTTTTGGAATGCTCTAAATCACAATTATATTCATCTGGCCAATTCACACCTTCTAGGTCACCAAAATGATGGCCAAATTGCATGCTCCTTTTTTTTTAGGATTTTCAAACACACTAATAGTGGAACTGTGAGAGTTGGAACCTTTATTTGACCCAAATGGGTATCCAAAAATGTAAAGACATGAAATAGAAACTAAGTCTAAATAAATTTTTTTTTGGGTGACATATGATTTCCCTTATACCTCTGGATGCTCCTGCATCAATGGATGTACATTGCTTTTAGTTATGTGTTAATAAGGGTTTAAAAGGATATAAATTGGTTATTTCTGATTCAACCCCCCACCCCCTCTCATAAGTACTCTTCCCATTTGAAAATTTCAACAATTTCTATCAAAGCTTTGGTTCTCACAGGGAGAAGCTTAAAATCTTGGAGAAAATGGACAAAAGAAGGAAGTCTTAAAACTTGGGAAGATCATTGACAATTAGGTGATTGATGTGCAACTAGCTCTACACAAAGTAGAGGAATCCAAGGAGGAACTAAGAAAATCCTCGAAAAGAAGAAAGGAGATAGGCATAGTTGAAAATGACATACACTACAAGGAGATTGACACCTCACAAGTGTTTTCCAATGGAGATTCCAAGGAATTTAATGTAGCAATAGCATAATTAATGGAGAAAAATAGAGCACAAGTTGAAGAAATCAGATTACTCAAGCTTGAAAAAGAATCACAAGCCATAATGCTTTGTGAAGTGACTAAACAAAAGAAAAGAGCTATTAAAGACAAGGCCATGATAGAATATGACACGAGAAATCTCATCGATAGGTTGGAAGAGAAGACAATTGAATTTGAAAAGATCTCAAACATGCAATTGAACACCTTAAGCTAGATGATGAATGCTCGTCATGAGCTAAACATGAAGGACATTGAGATCTCCACCTTGAAAATGAAAAATGAACAATTGTAGAATGAATTGAAAAGAGAAAAAGAAATAGTAGAAAGTTATAACAAACCCAACGATGCCATCAAGTACTTAGAGCAATTTCTGAAATCACCAAGGGCTAGTAATGATACTTCAAGACTTGGCTACATCAGCACTGAACAAGGAGAATCATCCAAGGCTACAAAAGAAAGAAGAAACAAAAATGAGAACACTAAACATACTTGTCATTTCTATGGTAAAAAGGGACATACCTCTAATGTGTGCAGAAGCAAGAATAGTCATTAGTATGATAAGCCTACAAATGCAAACTTTTGTCACAAATGCAAAAAGAAAGGACATTCAACACAAGATTATAGAACCAAGACCATGAGGACACCAAGATTTGAAGGTCATTGCTACAACTATAAAAAGTATGGACATAGAGCATTTGAATGCAGATCAAAGCTTATGTGGACACCTAATCAGCTTGCAAGAGGAATCAATCATGCACAACACTACACTTCGGATTACAATACCAGGTACAACTATCACTATTGTTAAGAGTATGGACACATTCCTAAAAATTGCATAAGGACACATTTTAAAGGAATTTACAATAGGTGGCTAAACCGAACTACATGTTTTAGTTGCTTGAAGATTGGTCATATTAGCAAAAATTGTCCTACAAAGTCAAAAGCACCAAAAGTTGAAGTAAACAAAGGAAAAGAGAAGATTGATGTTTACAAAATAAGAGGAGAAATGAACAAGACATGGAAGAAGAAAGGTGAATGTAGCACATCAAATGGAGATAACCCTTCACCCAAGAGGTCAAGTGAGCACACCTCATCCAATTAAGCACAAAATGGATACATGGGGCTAATACATATAAAGATGTATCATACATCAACCCAAGAAAACATAGAAGTACTGTAGAAAAGAAAATTGCATGAGAAAGGATGCCTAGTTAAAAGTTACAAGATGATGCCAAGCTATCTTTGGTTGCAAAGTGAAACTCTAGTATATGCTGAATTGAACAATTCAGTGGATGTCAAGTAAGAGAAGTAAGTAGCTACCGAGTAAATGAACTTCAGCAAAAGTCAAGCTGATAAAATCTTTGGAAGCTGAGTGTATAGTTGTAAGCACAAGTGCAATAAATGCTAGGTTTTTGAACTTAATAAAGGTAAAATTTGTTTATTTTTTGAACCATTCAAACCCAAAGCAAAGTCAAGCAGAGTGAAGAAGAGATTCTATAGCAATCAAATAGCGATTTGTAACATTTCAAACAACAATTCAACCCTATTTCATTGATTCATGGGTATTCCATTTAAGTGTTGAGCTATGCAGAGTTTGAAAGTTTATTTAATGTTAAACCCTAGTTTGGTAAACAATGGCATCTGGGTCAAAAACCACTAAGGAGAAGGAAAGTCATGAAATTCAACTAGTTAGTAATGAAGTCAAACAGCCAGAGTTTAGACCCATCCCTAAAGTTTCTTATAGGAATGATCTTGCTGGTGCCCTATCTGTAATTCCTGATATAGTTTTTATGTTTCAAGATGTTTGAAAATGTTATAACTATAAATTTGGATCCATAGGAGATTTGGAGATTTTTAATGCATTTGATAAACTATGTGATAATGGAATACTTAAAGATGAATTATCCATAGTTGAGAAGAAGGGTCTAACCAAAGCCTTAGTTTTTCCTATTGTTTTCAAAATGGAATGGATATGCATAGTGTTGAGTAGAATCCATGATGGAGCCTTTTGGCTAGAGATAGGGCCAGTAAAGTTTACAAAGAAAACTATCCATAGGGTTACTTGTATTCCAACCCTAGATCGGCCAAAGATCCTAAGAAGTGACAAAAGGGAAGCCATAGAGAACAATACTAGTGCAAAAATAGAATAATAGGGGAATGAAAATAGACACCATTACAGAACCCCTACTAGATTTTGCTGTGAGAGTCATATCCCACAAATTCTACCAGTTAAGTAGACTAATAGTGTACCATGTATAGTAGTGGATGTTGCTTATAAATTAGTGAAGAAAGATCATACATATGATCTTATAGAGCTCATATTACAGAAAATCAATGAGAATCTAGGAGCTATAAGGAAGTCTAAGGGAGCTCAATGCAAATTTGGCTCAGTTTTGGTTTTCATGTTTTTCTACATTATGAAAGAATTCCCTTTAGTAGGTAAGGTGAAATGGGATTAGAACAAGACCATTGTTGATCAAATAAATGGATTCATTAATCAATTGGGTGAGAATTTTGATGCCCAAATGACTAGTTATTTTGAGGACTTCAAGATGTCCATGAAACAGAGGATGAGGATACTAGTCTCATTGATTGAATATCATGAAAAGGACATTTTCTTTCTTATAGATATTGATTACACTTACATACAGGCAATTATACCTAGAGTGAGATGGCTTAGGCCACTAGGCTATGAACTTGATGTTGATCAAGCCTCAGTAGCAATAACAACTCTACTTGTAGAGAAAATTGACAAGACTGCAAAACATTTTAGAACCTATGACATTGTTAAATCAAGGGTGGTGACAAAACTTAAGATAGCTACAATAATAAAGAAAAAGGATAAATTGGTCAAGAAGATCAAGAAGAAATTTGGAATTGAAGAGGCGGGCACAACAGAGGAAGAGGAAGTAGATGAAGAAGAGGATGACAATGAAAATGAAGAAGTTGAGCCCTTACAACTAACACAAGGTCTAGGTGAGGACAAGGAAGATGGTGTCAATGAAGACGAAGCTAAGGAAGCACCAATAAAAACTAAAGTCACTAAGAGAAAGGCTAAAACTCCACCTACTCCCCAATCCAAGGAAAAGAAAGTGGCAAAACTTGCACCAAAGAAGCCTACTACTAGAGCTACAACACAAAAGGCCAAAGAAGAGGCAAAAAAGAAGAAGAAAACTACCAAGAAGACTAATAAGGAGCTGAGAAAGAGAAGAAAATATGTGGCTCAACTTGACTCTAATGAAGAAAAGATTGAGACAGGTGATAATAGTTAGTTCAAAGTGGTAAGTCATCCACCAAAGTCTTCAATTGATAAATTATGTACAAAGATTAAAACTAATGACTTGAAAGATTTGATGAATTTGGATTTTAATAAGCTCACAAAGGGAGAGAAAAATAAAATAGAGGAATACGTGTATGCTATGATAGCTGAATAAAAGCACATTCCTCTAGAACTAGATGGCTCAATGCCCAAGGAGTTGTACAAAATCGTTGAAGATAAATGGCATTTCTATCTACAAATGGAAAAGGAAATAAGAGAACCTACTTTAGCTAGATTGTTGCCTGATTTGACTAAGTGTCAAATAGCTAATGCAGTCAAGAGGCACAATAATAGATTTACTTCAAAATATAGGGCATTTAGTATTTTGCAAAATATAATTGAAGATGTAGTCAACAAATCCACAAGATTGTGGAAAATAATATACAAGAAAATTGATGATGTGTTTGATGAAGAATAAAAGGAAGAAGCAAGTGCCAAGGAAAAGGAAATGCAAGAAATAGGGAAGGAAAAAGATAAGAAGGAAGAGGAGAAGAAGACTAAGGAAGAGAAGAAAGTAGAAGAAGAGGAGAAAGAGGAAGAAAAGAGTGCAGATGAGTAGCATGAATAGAGTGTGCAAGACACACAACTACCACCTCCTAGCCCTCCTCATGCCACCATCACACCTATAGCGATTATCAAGATAAAGGATGTTATTGACACTTCTAGTCAAAACATCAATCCAACACAAGCAACTAGATTATGTTCAAGTCCAATACTGGTCAGTGTTGATGAGTTGCAAAAGGTAGTAGTAAAATCAAAGGAATTAAAGGTGCAAACACAAGAACCACCTTCGACCATTCAAACTACTAGAATCCTATTCCTTCCTCCACCATCTCCACCAAAAGAAGTCACTGATGCACTTCAAGTGCCAAGTGAAGTAGCAAGGGAGGATAAAGAGACTATAGAATAGCCAACGAGTGCACCCCTAGCTAGTGATAGTGAAAAGAAGAAACAAGAGATGAGGAGAAATTTTCCATTCAAACTTTGGTTGAACTACCCAAAATAGTTACTCCCACTCAAACTCTTTAGAAGTCAAGCACTGAAATGTTAGCATTGCAAGTTAGAACACTAGGCTCGAGCTCAACAAAAGTAGCCAAAAAACTTCATTATGGAGTTCTTGAGTTTGATGAGGAAATCACAATACCTTACTATGAATCCAACACTTTCACTAAGGAGAAGATTAATGAAATTTAGAATGCACTACATAGAAGAAGAAGGCAAGAGGTATTGAGAAAAGAATATAAATATAGGCAAGCAATAAATGAGATAAAGAACATCCTTTTGGATGCCTTCAGCTTGCAAACACCTGATGAATCAAGGCCAATAGTAGAGCAACTATCTAATATAGTTGATCAGGTGACAAATGAAGACCATGATACAAATGCAAAATTAATGGAATGGTCAGAAAGGAAGTTTCAAGGAAAGGTAAATGAGAAGATATCTAGTGATATAACACTATCACAAGTTGAAATGGCTAAGAAATTAGATAAAGTCAAAATTTTATTTGGGAATATATTATCCCTATACAAAAAGTGTGATTTTTCCAACTTCACACAGAAGACTACCCAGAAAATAATGAGCTTAGAGAGAAATCTAAATCAAAGTGAGAAGCATTTTGCTCAAATACTTCACACACAAAGAGAGTTAGCTATATTAGCAGTAGAGGAGGCAAATACAAAAGCTAAGTTAATGCAAATTTAATCCTCTATAACCCCTCACTTGGAAGTACTCCATAAGGAGGAAATGTATGCAGAAACAGTCCTCAAGAAAGATTTAAAGCTTTCTACCTTAGATAGACTTGTACATCTAGTAGCAAAGGTTGCCATCTAGCATAAGTCATTGGACATTGCACTAGCAAGTTGGGATGCAGCTCTGTAGATACTCTTGGAGGTAAACAACACCTTTTTGGCTAAGCATGGTATTACTCCATAGAACCCTTTGACATCAGTGTTCAAAAGGGGGAGATAAAATAAGGGAAGATAAAGTAAGGAGGAGATATGCCTATAATACCAAATTTTGAACCATTTTTTTATTACATTTTTTCATTTTGAAAATTGAGTGGAAAATTTGTAAATAGCCAAAAAGGGGGAGATTAGTAATGTAATGAGTGCTAAATAATTTAGAATCAACATAAGAGTTTGTACTTGCACAAACTAAGATGTAAACTATTTTTGGAGTTGACTTAGAGAAATTTTGAATGAAAGAAAGGATAAGGACAAATCATTTACATTCCCTATGCAATCTACATGTAACCAATTAGAAAAATGGAGAAGGCATGCAACCAATGAAGAAAATGCAAGGTATGAGCAAGAATCTAAGATTCAATATGGATTGTAGATCCATACCTAACCCTAAGTCTTTACATTCTTTAAAAGGAGGTCAAAAACCCATTGCATGTGTGGATGAGAATATTTTACAGGGAAATTATAGAAAAATTTCAATGGGAAGAGGAAAATATTTAGAGGAATAGAGCAGCAATTACATAACAAGTTGATCAGAATAGTGCAAGAGTCAAGGAACACATATAGAGATCAGATCAAGCAAGGATCAGAATGAGAAGAGTTGATTTAGTACCAGAACCCAACAATTTAAGATTGCATTCAATTAGGTCAAATATTCTAATACTCTCTCACAATTGTATTAGAGGTTGAAATCCTATGATGACAGGTTAGCTTAATAGCTAGGTAGGTGAACCTTTGGAGAAGGTCATCAAAATCCTATGTATTAGGTGGGTTTAACAACCTATTGTAAATCCTTTAATAGGGTGACAATTCATGTAAGTTTTTGTAAATCCTCTAACCAGGTTACTATTGACATAGTGTAAAGCCTTTAACAGGGTAGGCCTTTCATAGGGCAGACCATCAGAAGTGGTTGAACATTGATTGCTGCAATGATTTTTTGTGGGTGTCATCCCCACCCCAATTTTAACTTCTTATTCCTAGAGGGTTTCTGGGTCACTAAATCTTTGTGTTGTGTGTTGATGCATGCTTTCATTTCATGTTTTCTTATATGTTTACATGCATGTAAAATTTTTTTAGTTATGTGTTAATAAGGGTTTAAAAGGATATAAATTGGTTACTTCTAATTCACCCCCCCTCTTAGAAGTACTCTTCCCATTTGAACATTGCAATAGAGGACTAAATTTTTTGTGTTGAATGCCTACACTAATGCAGATTGGGGAGGTAATATAGATGATAGAAAAAGAACCAATGGAGGAGCACTCTTCTTAGGTAAAATATTAGTCACTTGGACTAGCAAAAAGCAAAGTTGTACCTCTCAATCCATAGCTGAAGCTAAATATGTTACTGCTGCCATCAACTACACCAATATTGTATAGCGGATCAAGCACCTATTGAAAGGTATGAAGGAAGAGATAATTGAACTTGTGATACTCTATTGTGATAACACAAGTTCCATCAACATATCAAAGAATCTTTTGATGCATGCCAAAACAAAGCACATTGCAATTAAGTATCACTATGTAAGAGAACTGGTGGAAGACAAACAAGTGAGGATGGAATATGTCAACTCAAAGAAAAAATTAATGACATCTTCACAAAACCATTACCTGAAGATACATTTGAGTATCTTAGAGGTAAGTTATGGGTGATACCCTATCCAAGGCTATTTAAGTGATAAGCAAGACCACCCTGCATCAAATAAGTTGATTACTGAAATGATATAAATTGATGTAGAGGATCCCTACCTTAGGTTTTTCTTGAAGTAACTAAAATACTAAAATTCCAAATAAGTCATAGACAAGGTGATAGAGGGAGAAATTTGAGTGCCTACAAATGCTACACTTGCATGATAAGATGCTGAAATAATGTCTTTGGCATTTTTGTCAAAGAGGGAGAAATAGTAGAAACCAATCAAATCTATAGGATCAAAAGTGTAAAATAAGAAATAGTAGAAAGGAAGGAGAAAAGGAAATAGCAGCTAAGAAGGAGAAAATAGCACAAACAAGAATCAATTAGGATGACAAGATCAGAGAGGGAGTAGAAAAAAAAGGAGAAGACAATGTATCAGCAAAAGAGACATCCCTAATACTTTGAAAGTGAGAGTTACTTACAGAATTCAGAGGGAGTCATAAGAAATTCAAAGTTGCTAATAGAATGAATAATTTTAGATACAAAGTTTTCTTTTTTCCATTTGACCTACTGTTTTAACCTAGTTAGCATTTTGATAACTTGGTTGATCAATTTGGTTTTCCATCAATGCCAAAGAGGGAGATTGTTGAAATATGATTGAAAAGATCATTATTGAAGTGCATGGAGATTGTTGATAAAGAATGTTTTGAATAATCTTTTTTTCACTGATGTCAAACCTGTTATTTCCTAGAATGAAAATTTCTTATAAGATCCAAGTACTATCACTTAGTTCATTGATGAAGAGGATTTAATCAATAAGATGTAACAAAAGCACCTACAGGAAAGGTTGAGTTATGATTTTTTAATGAAGTACAAGGATCAGTTAAGACAATGGTAAAATGATGTATTGATAATACACTTGAAGATATAGAGGTTGGCCACACTTAGAAACTCTAGAAGAATAAGTTATAACAAAACTATCTACAAAGCTTGACTAAATTCATCAGTGGGTGCCAAGAAAGCTAGTTCATGTCGAGTAGATTATCAGTAAGTGTCCAACAAATGTAAAATCTAGTGTGTGCCAAGTGAAATAGAAGGTGCCAAGAAAGTTCAAGTGCCGAACTAGAAAAAATATAATAGGTGTCAAGCATCAGTAAAACTTAGTTGATGCTGAGTGAATCCACAATAGGTGCTGAGTAACATAGTATGTGCTGAGCATCAAAAAGTGAATAGTGTCAAGTTGCTGTATTATTTGAAAAGTAAAAGATTTTCTAGATTTAAGCTGAAAAGTTTGTTACCTTGAATTTTATGAACTAGATGAAACATAAGGATGTTGAGCTAGTGGCACAAAATTCTAGGTTAACCATTTTTAGGCAAATATAGGTGGATTCTCCATGATGTTTCTAGAAGAAATAAGATAAGTGGTAGATACATTGTATCTTACCTAATCCATTTGAACCAAAAATAAGAGCAAGAAGATTAGGGCAGGAAATGTATTCCAAACTTCTATTTAAGGATTTATAGGTTAAGAAGCAAAGAGATAAGAGAGAGTGTGTGGTGCTAAGGAGAAGACATCAAGAGGGAAGAATAGAGTACAGAGACTCTACTTCAATATGTGACCAAAAAGGTGATTGCCTTGGTACAACAAGCATGGAGACTCAAGGAGACAAAGCTTGAAAGGAGGACAAGCTGTCAAAGGTATAGAGACTAAAAGCTAGGCAAAATTTGTGAACTAGATTGAGATCTAAAATCCTCAAATTATCTTGTGAGCTATATCAGATCAAAAGCCCTTATTGTTACTCTCTAGCAATTTTATTAGTTAGGGAAAAATCCTATGGACTTAGGTTGGTTTAACGACCATTTTGTAAATCCTTTAATAGGGTGACATTCCAAGTGAATATTCTAAAGTCCTTTAACCAGGCCCACTTCTAACAAGGTGGTTGAAATATTTTAACCAGGTCACATTTAACAGTGTGTTTTGTAGCATTTAATAGGGTAGGCCTTTCATAGGGCATCACTTTAGAAGAGTGAGAAAGGAGTAGCATGTTACTAGTGGACTTTCCCAAATTGGGTTTCCACATAAATCATTGTGTTATATGTTGATATTTCATGTCTTATTCCTGTATGTTGATTTTTTAGTAACTTGCTATGAAAAATGTTTAGCTTGGATGCATGGTTAGTTTGAATGGGCTCACTACACTTAGTGAAAAAGTTTTATTAGGACATTTGGACCTTGAATAACTGATTCACCCTACTTTTCAGTTATTCTAAAGCATTTCTAACAATATCTTGAATAAAATTCCAACCAAGATTGTAAGAAATGTGATTCCACAAAAAGAATGGAGTGGTAAGCATTAGTGTGTCTCTCATTTAAGAGTATTGTATTGTATATGCACATGCTCCTAAAGAAGTAAGAAGTAAATTAGATAATAAAAGTGAAAAGTACATATTTGTTGGTTATTATGAACATTATAAGGCTTACAAGATGTATAGTCCTATAACCAAGAAACTAATTGTAAGTCAAGAAGTTGTATTCAAAGAAGATGAATCTTGGGATGGAAGTATAGATAAGACAATTGCACATACTCCAATAATATTGTGTGATGAGCAAGAAGGAAAAGATCAAGAAAATCAAGAAGATCAATCAAATGAGCAAAGAGGAATTCTATGAAGAAGCTCGCAAGGAGATAACACACAATTGGGAGATGAGAAAGCAAAATTTTCAAGTCCACAAGTAATTAATGACTCAAATCCTACAATTGCATAGTTGAAATCAAGGTATAAAATAAATAATACTAGAAATTTGAAAGATATATATGATCAATAGGATAGGATAAATTCATGAAATCAAATTTTTCTCTATTTTCTCAAGATCCTATATATTTTGAAGATGCAATTAAGGAAAAACAATGGATTAATGTAATGAATGATGAATTGGAATCTATTGAGAAAAATGATACATGGGAACTAGTTTATCTTCCTAAAGATAGAGACTGTATAGGTGTTAAATGGGTTTATAAAACTAAGTATAAGGAAAATGGAGAAATTGAAAAATATAAGGAAAGAATAGTAGCTAAAGGGTATTCCACAAGAATATGGAAAGGATTATAATGAAACTTTTTCACCCATAGCTAGACTAGATACTGTTAGAATGGTTCTAGCCATTGCATCTCAAAACAAGTAAATGGTTTATCAAATGGATGTAAAATCAACTTTCTTAAATGGATATTTGGAAGAATAATTTTATCCACAAAAACCACCAAGTTGTGAAATAAAAGGATAGGAAGGAAAGGTTTATAGATTGAAGAAGGCACTCTATAGGTTAAAGCAAGCACCAAGGGCTTGGTATAGCAGAATTGACTCATACATGATTGAGAATGTATTCAATAGAAGTACTAGTGAGCCAAATATCTATCCAAAAGTCAATAAGGAAGGTCAACTTTTGATTTTTTGCTTGTATGTTGATGATTTGATCTTTACAGGTAATCTTTCTATTGAAATGTTTAGATTGGCAATGAAAAAGGAATTTGAGATGAGAGATATGGGTTTGATGAAGTATTTTCTTGGCATTGAAGTAACACAAAATAATAAGGGTATTTTCATTTATGAACATAAATATGCAAAAGATGTTTTGACAAGGTTTAGAATGGTAAATTATGGTCCAATTTCTACACCTATGACAATAGGAATAAAACTAAGAAAATAAGATGATGAGATGAATTTTGATGACTACATTTAGAAAACTAGTTGGTAGTTTGATGTATCTCACAACAACTGGGCTAGATATTATGTATGTAGTGAGTGTAATTTCTAGATTTATGGATTCACCTAAAAATTCGCATTGGTAGAAAAGAAAGTGAATATTGAGGTACATTGTAGGGACTATCAATTATGGCATAATGTATTCTTCTTCAAATGATTTTTAGCTAGTTAGATATACTAACATTGACTTTGCAAGAAGTATTAGTGATAGAAAGAGTACATCTATCTATACATTTCATCTTGGAAAATGTGTTGTGGTATGGGCATCAAAGAAACAACCTATTGTGACAATATCATCAATAGAAGTGAAATATGTAGCAAGTAGATCAACATCATGTTAAGAAATATGGATGTGAAGAGTCTTGAAAGATCTAATGCATGTCCAAGAGTAGTCTACTACAATCTATTATGATAACAAGTCTGACATTGCATTGTCAAAGAATCATGTTTTTCACAAAAGGACCAAACACATTGATACCAGATATAACTTTAGTTGAGAATTGTTTAATAATGGAGAAATAAGCTTGGAGCTTTGTAGATCTTAAGATCAATTAGCAAATATATTTAGAAAGGCACCACCAAAAGAAAATTTTGAATGTTTAAAAGATAAAATGAAATTGTGAATTTTGATGTAATTAATCATAAAAATTTGGGGGGTATTAGTAGATTATCAATTTCTACTAATCAACATGTCTGTATTCAAAGGAATGCACTAAAACATGTCTTTTCATTTTTTCAAGGGCTAGTAACCATCCATTGTCGACCACCATCAAATCATAGCTTTTTTTCATTTCAATTTATGGCTATATTATCATAAAGTTGACCATATGAAATCACTTTAAACACATGTTTTGAATGTCATAAAAATGAGAGGTTCTAGATTTATCTATGCCCTCTATAAAAGAGGCATTTGTAATCAAATTCTCACAAGGCAATACAAGTTGAGTTTGTTGTGCATCTATCTAAGTGCGAGTTTTTTTATGTTGTATCTTTATTCCTTTTCTTTTTCCACCAGTAATAGTAGTGTGAATATGTTTTTGCTAGTCAACGTTGTAGGAGAAATTCCTCTTTTTGAAGAAAGGTGAAAATTTTGAATAAATTGCCACCAATTGTTATGAAGGAAGATTGTTGCAATGGTTAAAGAAGATATGCAACTATTTCTCAAGGGTTTTAAAAAGTGAATGAAATATTATAGGGAAGTTGTGTAAGATCATTGTTGAAAATCGAAACATTATCAGATTTAGTAACCAAATAAAATGCAACATTTAAAATTGTTATGAAATGTTTTTGCCATGACCCAAGATTGAAATTTTCATTTGAAGGATAATGAAAAATAGGAAAAAGATGAAAGGGAAATCCTAAAGGAAGAATAGAACATAAAATACAAGAAAATATTTGTAGAAGTTCGAGTAGATATAGAAGAACTAGTTATAGCTAAAGCCAAAGAGAACTTGAAACTAATTTAAAGAATTTGTTACCCTCTCTATAAAGGTTTCCAAAAGGAAGTAGAGTTAATGTTTTCCCACTACTTTTTATAGAGACTTTCATTGTCTATTTGCAAGAATGAAATAGTTAAAAATTAGAATGAAAGAAAGTTGGTGAATTCATTGATGGCACATAAAGCTATTAAATAAGGGATATCTATTCTAGTGACTATTGAAGAGGTTGAAGCAAACAAAAAAGTGAGGTATAAATCATAGTTTATATTTTTAAATTTATGAGAAGAATGATTACTTATTTTTTAAAGGGAAAATATTTGCTAGATTATAATTATAGTTATTGAACATGAAAGGTTTGTCTTTTCATTTTGAATCTTTATGATAAGAAATACTTCTTTGTTGTTTAAGAATTTGAAGTTTATTATTGGCAAAAGAAAGGTCAATGTCTATAATTTCTTTTATCTATCATAAGTTTGAGACAAATGCCACATAGTATTTGCCTAATAGTTAACTAAAAGTATAAATTATAATTATAATATTCATTATTATAATCATATTATTTGATATAATTTTATTTATTAATAATAACATATTTTAGAGCTTAGTGTAATAGTATAGTATAACTATAATTGTTATAGATTATAGTTTTAATTTACTAATAAATAAATTCTTATCATTATTAAAGCACTTGTTATAATGGAGAAGATATAGTCTTTCTAATTTTAGTATGTAAATTATCGGTACTTTGATTCACAAAGGTAATCTAGGCAAAAAAAATGTAAGTTTGTAGCATAGAATTGATTCCATTACTATGATTGGTATAGTTGAAAGTCATTCTAAGCTAAATAGATGCTTTTTTATTAATTTAATATATAGATGTAAAAAAAATTAAAAATAAAAAATCCATCTAATAAAATGTGATTTACTATTTAAATATATGCTTGGGTCAATTTTTTTGAAAATGTAGGTATTTTGACAAAGAAAAAATTGAAATTGTTACATTTAAGAAAACTCTTATGAATTGTATAATCATAATCTAAGATATGTACACATGTAATTAAAATTTTATAATACACATTATTAATTTGAAAATACTAAATTTATTTTAATGTAATAATTAACAAAACTATCTCCTAAAAAATAGTTTGAGGGATAGTGCTTCTATCAAATCCATTAATAAGATATCAAACCAATTAACCAATCACCACAAAGAAAAATATTTTTGATTGTTATATAAATTAAATTATTCATATATACATTATAAAAGAAAATAAAAACATTAAGAAAGAAAAATTTGTAATTGGTATTGGTTAAAACAAGAGAATTTAATCACTATTTAACCCAAAACAATTGCAATAGTATTTCTAGCCTATGATAAATACTAAAAATCACATGAACAATTGTTCATTTTTTAAAAATGAAAAATTGTGTGCACAAGAATCCCTTTTTTTTGTCATGATTTGGAAAAAGGAGGGGTAAAAATTTATTAAAACAAAAAGGATTACAACAAGGTGCTCTATCCTAAGCAACAAGATCATCAAATTCTTGTAACAACCCAAGGGGAAGCTGTCCCCTATCCATAATATTCCAGCCTAAAGCATGACTAGAAGCCCATTTGGCCAAACAATCAGCAACTCTATTCCATTCATGAGGAATGTAACTAAAACTAATGAACTCAAGAAAGGTACAAAAGAGAAGAGTCTAATTAACAACAGTAACTAGCTGCCAACTAACATCTTCAAGCTCATGCAAGGAAAGCAAGTTCACCACCACTTGGGAGTCAAACTCACAGATGATCTTGCACCATCCCCACAAACAACACCATTCCATAGAATATAAAATGGCCTGAGCCTCCATGAGATTGTTAGTATGGTAACCTTATGCATTAAGAAAAAAAAATTAACTAAGCTAGAACTATAATGAGCCACTCCCCTAATACCATCAGGGCCTAGATTCCCTCCAGAGGAACCATTAGTGTTAATTTTTAGAACTCCATTTGGAGGACACGTCCAATGCCCCTCCCGATTCACCTGACCTTTCCCTTGTTCTCAAGGTTGTTTGGGCACTCTTTGATGCCATTGAACTACAATCCCATCCTAAAGATGAAAATTGAGACAGTTGCATATAGCAAGATTAGTTGGATTCATACCCCCATCTAGTGCACACTTCACTTGAATAGTTTTCTAAAGGGAATGTGAGATCTTTCACCAAAGATGCATAATACCAAACCAAACATCTTAGAAGATTCAACAATTCCTCTCCAACCAGATATGCCAAAGAATGAACAATGGGCCAACAATCCAAGCAGCATGTAGAGGAGAAGACTTGAACAGAGCACTACCCAAGTGGGCCTAGAACTCAAGCAAAGAGGAAGCATGCCTACAAGAGCAACCCCAAGCACTCCACCAAAGGTGCCATAACTAAGTAGGAAAGGAGCAATGGAAGAATAGATGGGAGACATACTCCTCTCCATTACTACACAAAACACAATAAGAGGGGCCTTGAAATCCATGTTTACAAAGATTATCCCACGTAAGATAATGGTTGTGAGCCACTAGCCACATAAAAAAATTGTACTTAGACCAAGAAAATTTATTCCAAACTTGCTTCCATCAAGGAACCTCAACATCCCCAAATAATTGTCAAGTTATCTCCCAATACCCAATAGAGACATGATATTTACCAAACAAGGTGCCTCCCCAAGCCAAAACATCTATTCCTAGCAAAGAGTAACACTCCCTAGGGGCCAAAATTTGAGAAAGCTCCTGACAATCCACCTCTATGCCTCTAGGAGGCCAATCGGAAGAGTGATTCCATCTATAACCAACAATAGGTCCCAATTGATAAGGAGTCTTGTAATGAGCCACTTTATCCCATCCAACAGCATGAAAAGAATCATAGAGTGTTTGTAGATGATGGTACATGGATAATATGGATGGGAATCCATCCCAAGCATCAGTCCAAAACAAAGTCTCAGAGCCTCCCTTACATATCCAAAAAGACCTCTCTTGACTAATAAAGCACCAATCTTTAGAGTATGCCAAACCATAGAGCCATGACCTTCAAGAGAAAGTATAGAAATAGAGCAAGGATGTGAACCTCTAAAATATTTATGGGTGATAATACAAGCCCAAAGTTGGTGTTGTCTAGAGCATCATCACTAATAAAGCTTAGTAGCCAATGCTTGACTACTCAAGAGAGTTAATCGAAGACCAAGATCACCCTCCTTTCTAGGCTTACAAATAGTCTCCTAGCTAATCAAATTCCATTTAGTGCTATGCAAATTACCACTCAAAAGGAATTGCCAAGAAACAGCATCAAACTCCTTGAGAAAGTAAACAAGAGCAGCCTAAACTATGCTTCTATAAGTAAGAAGAGCTTGAATAACAAATTGAATAAGAGTAACTCGAGCAATAGTAAAAAGGCATCTATGAGTCCAATGATTTACCTTTCTTGAACCTTGATAATTAAATTTTGCTAGAAAAGTCATGGCTGCCTAGAAACAACAATGGGGATGCCAAGACAAGTCAAAGGAAGCAACCCAATCTAAAACTATAGGATATCAACAATCCTTTGTTGAATAGAACTAGGAGTGTTAAAAAGTAAGAAAGACTAGTTGATAAACATCAGAGGAGGGTAGATGATGTCTAAGTTTGTGAAAATATGAGTTATGTTGTCAATAAATATTTTTAAAAAATTGAATGTTATAACTTTCTAAATTCATATAATAAATGTTTAAAGTCAAAGAAGCCCATTAAAAGTAGAGTCCTTAAGTATAGAACTCATGTCTTTGTGGGAAGTATTCCCAAAAAAAGAATGGTTATCACATATGAGTCTATAATGATCTACCAAATAGGTTAGATCTTATGGATAGACCAAAAGAATTATTATTATTTTTTTTTATGTTTGATCTCTATAGTTTAAATGCTAGATGTTGGAACATCATTTAAAGAAATTGTGAAACTAAGATCAAAATTTGTTATTGAGATTAGGGTGAGGGGGTGTCAGACATTGTAATCCCAATTAGTAAATGTGCTTTTACTCAATATGCACTTTTTATTTTTTCCTATCAAATTCTTATCCTCTACATCTACAACATTTTAGAAATAAATGGAAATGGATCTTACTAAATATTTGGATGGATTTCATTTCTATCGATAGACTTCTATACAATAGGTTTCAGTTTGCACACTTTGAAGGAAAATCTAAAATAATAATATTTTATGATTGTCCTCTCACAACCATAGGATTGTGCCTTTCTATATAATGTATCTAGCTATATATATTTCTGTTATTCACCCTCTTGGGACTCTAGCTCCATACAACTTGTTACCCAAAATTTTGAAGATACAAACTTTTGAACTTTTCATGTCCTATTGATGTGGAGCATACTTCAAATATTGACTTCATTCTTTCAACTATTGAGATAGGAGTTATTGTTTTGTACAGAGATCGATGTGGAGCATCCTTCAAATATTGATTTTATTCCATTTCAAAACATAACATCGGGCTCGATAGCAAGTACTAAGAAGCATCTTAAAACTTGGGATCTAGTATGCAAATGGATGATCAAAATTTTCTTAAACTCCAGAACAAATGAGTCAAGTTTCAAAGTCTCTTGGACTCCCTGACTACATATATCAACCAATAATATACCAAAGATTATAGAGGCTCCACACTACATAAATGGTTGAATGGTGCACCGCCCCAAATCCAAATTCAGCATGTCGTGAGGGCTAGTTTCAGAAGAGCCATTTGCTACAAACGCTAAATAATGATAAACAACTATATAACTGAAGATGGTTCATGCACCAATGGGAAGTCACGTACAAAAGTTGCACCTGCGGATATGAAAACCGTGCATTATTGACAACTATCAGTGCTTCCCGACATTCTAATTACTCAAAGTTATAAGAGAAAGTTTACTTTAAAAAAAATGTTGAACTTCCATTAAAAAGATAAGGAAAAGGAGAATAGGAAGAGACAGTGTTCCTACAAAAGTCAGTTATTGATAACTGAAAAGTCAGTTACAGTTGTTTGGTGGGAATAAGAATATGGGAATAGAAATACATATTTTCAAATTGCTGTTCTAGAATATAAAATAAAAATATGTATTCCTATTCTTGTTTGGTTCAATTGGAAGTTGATGGGGAATTCACAGATCCAAAAATTTATGTTTTGTAAAATAAATAAAACTGGAATAGGAATATGTATTCCAATTCCACCTATTTAGGTGAAATTTCAAATGCTCATTTTTGGGCAAAAATTAGAATACATATTCCTATTCAGAATTCTGATTTGGTGCACCCAAGCATAGAATTTGAAATTTTAAGAATTTACATATACTTATTCCACTCATATTCCGGTTGCCAACAGTAAATTTATAAATATGTAATCAAAAGAAGCAAGGAGGACATTTTTCAAACCCCCATAATGCTAAAGTAAAAATCGATAAGGAAAGAGGCTTTAGTTTTTATTTGGTAATAGAGAGTAGGCCAAGATTTTAATCCAAAACATAGTTTCATACAAAGGGGTCTGACATATTTGAATCTTAGTGGAGATTATAACATAAGAAACAATATAAATCTTTGAAGTTGTAATATTCCTTTAAAATATTGCATTAACATTTAATCTTCCTTTTGTCACATTGAGTTGTGGGTATATGTTTATTTTGGAGTCTTTGAGTTTTCATTTGCTTGCACATCTTTAGAAAAAATCCTTTCTCTTTTTTTTTTCCTATTATAATTATTTTTGGGTTTTAGAGTGAATGGATTCCATTCATAGTATGGTAATGGGTGCATGTTAGTCGACCTTTCTTTCTTTCTAGTAAAAAGTATATCTCAAAAAGACAAGACATATCTTAATAGGGAGCTGATACTCTCAAACACAAATGAATATCACTAACTCCATAGTGGTCTATCTGACTATTGGTTACAATTGATCTTATTCTTTTATAGAAGTGATCCATTTGATCATATTTTTGAAAGGCCAATTTTTTAACCAACACATCTATAAGTAGAATTATGTAATGATATAAGTGCATGAAGTTGATGTAGGATTTGCGAAAATATGCAAATCAAGTCCACAAAGCCCAATAATAAATGTATGCAGAAAACCTATCACGGAGAAGAAAAAGACAAGAAGAGGCAAGGGTTTGATTTGAAAACACAAAAATTGTATATTTAGAACAAGAATAGATTATTCAATAGATTAATAATTTCAAAGTGATCAATCCTTATAAAAAGAGATCAAAACCCAAAAAGGGTAACCTAATAAGTTACTAAAGGTAACCTAAAGGAGAAATCTATTTAATAATTATAAAATAATTATTAAATAGAGAAAGCTAAAAAATGCATAAAGCAAAATCTTAAGAAGGGAGAAAAGGTAATTTAACAAATGAAATGAAATTATCTTTTTTTCTGTAACAACCCCCCCTTAAGATGAGCAACAATGCAGAAAGAGAAAAGAACTACAATGCAATGCTAAAAGGAAACTTGGGTCTGGCATCAAAGCCTGATGAGGTACCCAATCACAAAAAAATCTCTATGAAATGGAGAAATATAGAAAACCTAGTGAGAAAAACTCTAATTCAAAAAGAGATAGCAGAAAATCTAGTAAAGGATAATAGAAGCCTCCAACTAGAGGAATGTCCCAAAAGATAGGAACAAAAAGAAGATCATGAGGAACGTCACTGAAGCATGATGAAACTGCAAACTCTATAAAAAAGAAACTACTGATCTAAAGAACCTCCTTTGAAAATGAAAAAAAGAGTGTCTATATGGTAGATGATCCATCTCACTAAAATGCATAGGTATCTAGCCATTACAATTTCCTAGTACATAGGATCAAATAATGAATACATAGCTCACTCCAATGAACTAAGGAAGCATTAGGAACAATAGAATAACCCCCCCCCCCCGTCGCTTAATGTAGAAAAGGGTGAGGTGATAGGCAACTGAGAAAGTGGGCCAAAAATCTCCTACAAAACATAAAGAACTAGGCACATCAAGAGTGAGGAAGGGGTATAGACACCTATAAAGGCATATGTCACTAACACATCATGGGCCTAATGTAATGGAAGGGACACTCACTTGACAAAGGAAGAGGGCATAAATGGCAACAAGTATCCCACCCCCCCATGACACTTTATAATATAGTGTGAGTATAATAAATCAAAATAATGAAAAGGATCCCGAAAAGTAAGGAGTGACACTTTATCTTAATGTGTTTGTATAAAAATGCTTAAAAATGATATCAACAATGATCAAAAAGGGAAAAGAGATGATACAATAGATAGCATTGTAAGGAAACTTGACAAAAAAGAATATAACCATTTCCACATAACCCATAATAAATCTGAAATAAACATGAAATTAAAATCCACATGCAAGAGAATAGACAACATACCCACAAAATGTGACACAAGATATACCCTAAGAAACCTTCATTGAGGGAAAAAACCCAACCTCCAAAAGCATCCATCACCATGTATTATTTAGCAAAAATACCATTGCCATACAACCATGGAAGCCTTCATGGCCATAGCCACAACTGAGCAAACTATGTGAACAAGCATGAATCCACACATCCCATGCCATGCTTCCAACCTTCACTAATGCTCCCTTGGCTAACCTGTCAAGCCTTGTCCCGCTCGACTCTTGTCTTTCTCACTCTCACTCTACAACAACTACCCTTGTGGTTTCTTATATAGTAGCAAGTCCCACAAAACCACCAAGTGGTATTACATAAACCATGTGCTAAAACCATGTGCTACCTAACCCATTGACCCTACATTTAATATTGAGCATTTAATTATTTTTTCCAATATTAAATAATTGCAAAAAATATTATCACAATGTTACAATTCAACTTATCAAGAATATTTCATGGGAATCTTTACATGTTGCACGTCTATTTAGGCACAACATTACATAATAAAATAAAATTTAAACAACATTATGCAATGTCTGCAACACCCATTATCTCAACAATTACAACCCAAAAAAAGAGATCCTATGCCAAGAAAATGATCCCTGGACCTAAAACAACCAAGATATCCACCATAGAGAAAAAAAGCCAAAAACATAATAGAAAGAGCATGGAGTAGAATTTAGAAGAAATTATAGTATTTCTAAAAAAGTAGATAGTATAGTACCTAGAAAACGGGTTAAATGCATAACATACTATGAGAAATCACAAACTTAATCAACATACATTAGCACCCACTAGTCTACCATGAAAGCCAAACTAATCAAGAGAAGCAAACATAAGGTTAGAAACCCCCTCTTTTCTTCTCCAAATGATGTAGCTCCAACTTGCCTATAGTGCACATAATATTGAAGCAAAGTCTATGGTAGGGATAATGCCATGAGAATACTAGAAGTGTGATTTTAGTGTAAGAGCAAGAATGCAAAGAAGCTAGGGACTCCAAGACTCAAGAATTAGGACCTAGGGACCAAAAATAAGAGGAAGAATGCTCATTTTATAATGGGCATGGAGGGTGAGAGCATTGGATTTTTCACCCTTAGATATGATAGGTGGCAAGAGATTCCTTTCAGAATCCATGACGCATATGACAAAGGATGCCAAATGTAGGATTCTATGACACATGGAAGTCAACCTTGACTAAATGTGAAAGAGAATCTATGACACATCATAAGACACCTCAATCCACTTAAAGTCAAGAATCTATGAAAAATAAGCCAAATATGGACATGCGTAAGGGAATAAAAATATTTGATTATGACAAATCTTAGCCAAGTGTCAAAGGAGGATCTGTGAGGTGTCATATCAAAGTGTCACTATGATGCAATATTTTATAGAATATTTGAATTAAAAGCCTCAACAATGTCAAATATTGAATGACATGAATGATACTTTGACCTAGCACTGAGAACCATGATAGTACTAAGGATAGATTGATAAGATTGATAGGTTGATAGGTTTTCAAGGCACTAAAAGCCACAAAAATGCCTAGGATCAGATAAATGATGACTGATTTGGGATTTTTGATATGTTCTAGGTTGATTAGTACTAATTTTGAGTTGATTTGGGGTGATTTTTAGTTGATATGAAATGGTTTCAATTTGATTTGATATGATTTTGAAATGACATTAAATTGATGTGAGAGAGGATACAAATGATGAAAAATGATCAGTTTGGCTAAAAGATCAAAATTAATGGATAAAAAAATGGTACAAATTAGTATGAAGAAGTGATGAAACTGTAGATGCAAACCATTTTGGAGCATCTACAAATAGAACTAGCTTTCAAAAAATATAACATTTTCAAAAAATGGAGATGAGATGCTCAAGATATGCCCACCGGAGTGAGAAATTGACATCCAGCTTTGACTGCCAAAATAGTCAACCAAACTATATCAAATGAAAACAAACCTACACTAATGTCTTTGTCTTAGAACCAGCTTTCTCGTGCATTTTTTAAATTGAAAAAATACATCTGTATGCTCAAGTTACAAAGAAAAAAGCAACAGGGCCCCTGAAAAAGAACAAAAAAATATTTTTTAAAAAATAAAAAAATAATTAAAAAAATAAAACCACACTACCCTCGCACCACCGGTAGAGTGGTGGTAGGGTAGAGAGGTCAGTGGAGGGCCACTCGTTGAGTGATGCTCTGGCGAAACCACTATGAGGCCACTGCGGAGCCACTGGTGAGCCTCTAAGTGGTAACCATCAGTGGTGACCCCAGTGGTAACCACCAATGATTCTGTTGTGGTTAGTTAACTACCACGGGTTAAATACCACAATTTTATTTTGCAATTTTTAAATTTTTTCTACCTTGGAGTGTGTGCAGAGGCCATACGGCCCTGCCAAGAATTTTTTTTACCTCTTGGATCAACATTGTCCAAAATGGACAAACTTTATATGGAAATGACAGTTTTGATGCCTTTTGAATCCATCCGTGATGTTTGTTTGGCCTCAAATTGCTCCAAAAATTGGTGAACCCCTATTTTCTCAAGAAAATTTTGAAAAATACTAGATCAATTTTGCCAAACCCTTGTTCTCCCTTTTTCTCCAAATACTGAACAAGCTATAACAGATCTGGCTCTGATACCATGTAGGATTTGAGCAAATATCCAAATCAAATCCACGAAGCCCAAGAATAATTGCATGCAGAAAACTTGTCATGGAGAAGAAAAAGACAAGAAGAGGTAAGGGTTTGATCTAAAAACACAAAAATTGTATATTTAGAAGAAGAATAGATTATTCAACAAATTAATAATTACAAAGAGATCAATCCTTATAAAAGGAGATCAAAACCTAAAAAGGGTAACCTAATAAGTTACTAAAGGTAATCTAAAAGAGAAAGCTATTTAATAGTTATTAAATAATTATTAAATAGAGAAAGCTAAAAAATGCATTAAGTGAAATCTTAAGAAGGGAGAAAAGGTAATTTAATAAATGAAATTAAATTAGCCTTTTTCTCTAACAATTGAAAGGTAGTAGGAGAAAAATGTAAATGGAAGAAGTTTGATTAGAAAGTTTTATGACTGTTTGAATCAAAACATGATATTGAGTGTAATTGATTTGCAATATAATATATAAGTCTAATTTTCTATGTTCTTCTCCCTATTAAACCTACTCTTGGAATTAGAGTTGGTAGATTAGGTGAGAGTTAGATGTTTGGTGATTAAGAAAAATGGTGCTAGGCCAAGAGGTAATTTTTTTACTGAAGAAACCAAGTTTAGAGAAATGTTCTAGTTCAACATAAATATTATCATTGTCACAAGAGACCCAAAATGTGTCAAAGGATAGGCTATAGTCTAGAGTGGAGTTGGATACAAAAGAAAAAAAGATCCCATAGAAAAGTCTAGAAGTTGTACGCTAGTTAAGGCCAAGTAGAAGAAGATCAAGGGTTTTTTCAAATTGGGAATACTATTAATTTTTGTAAAGGGCCACTTGATGAAGAATTAGTAATACTTGAAAGTTTATGTTGGGTATTTCCATAGGAGAAGTTCCTTTTGATGACAAGTTGAAATGATTTTGAAGAAATTACCAAATATTTGTTCCAAGGAAAACTATTTCCATCATTAAAGATAGTAAACAAGTATTGGTGAAGGGTTTTTAGGAATAAATAAATCTTTGCAAGAAATTTGTGTAAGAGAAGAATTGCTAGAGTAATTATATATTTTTTAATTAACTCTAGTTTGCTTAAGCTAAACTTTAGGCATCTAATAATTATTTATTTTATTGATTATTATGATGCAACCTAGGTTAGACCTTTTTAGGTTTTCAATCTCCTTTATAAGGACAATCTCTCTTTGTAATAAACTTATCCATTTTTGATAATAGCATTTTTTCATTTTTCTCATCAAGAATGTCTCATCTATGGTCTAACAATTTCAACCTTCATAACCTTTTGCTTCTCTCTTCTGTGATAGGTGTTTGCATGCAAGTGATTCTTGGGAGCTATGGGGTTGATCTTTAATCAACTTCAACATGGTATCAGAGCTTGAAGGGAAAATAGTTTGATGATGTCAAAAGGATTGCATTTTTGGAGGGAGTACCTTGTAAGTGGATTTCCTTCATGGCATTTGACATTTGTGAGTTTTTTGGAAACATTTTTGTATCCACTCTATCTCCCATTGTCACCAATGCATGTGTTAGAAGAAGCATTGTTTCTTCACCCAGGGGAGTCATCTATTCTTACCGCTACATGAAGTGCAACAAAATTCATCCATCCATGTTCCATGTGGCCAAGTGGTCCTACCTAAGGGGTTCAAAACTAGTACTTGAGATTGCATTTTATACTAGCCACTAAGGGTCAACTTGTGGGATAGGTCTAGGAAAGATGCTGAAAAAATTCTCAATGGGTTTGGAGCTTGGAGGGTGTCTAGAGAAGGTGACAGTGACTGGGTTTCTATTAGCAAGGGCATAGATTCAAAATAAGGAACTCATTTTCATTTGAATGTTAGGGAAGAGTTTGATCCAAGGTTTGTTTTTCATTTTGATGGCAAGTCTAAGTGCAGCCCACAAGTTTTCTAGATTCAAGATAGTATTCACCAACCTATCTTCAACTACACGTTTAGCTATGAGAGGAATTCTAGATCATGACACTCTTGTTTTGCTAGATGTCTTTATTTTTGCAGTTTCCTACTCCCAACAATGGCTTGGTATGCATAATGGGAGTGAGATTTTTTGATAGCTCTATCAGTGGCTCCCCCTTGGCATCCATGCTTCATGCAACCCTCATCCACTTAGCCCCTACCTTTTCTAGTCATCTGTGCACCTCATTAGTGGCTCCCACTTCAACCAATTTCTAACCCTTCATGCATGCCATGTCTAGTGGCCTCTACTATCCTCTATGCCCTATTGTCATTTATGGGTCTTTATGCCACATCAATGCATGCCTTGGAGATTGGTCTGAATACTTAGGTCAAAAGGACTACATTTTTTGGAGGGAGTGCCTTGTAAGTGGATTTCTTTCATGCCATTTGACATTTTGTGAGTTTTTAGGAAACATTTTTGTACCCACTCTATCTACCATTTTCATCAATGCATGTGGTGGATGAAGCATTGTTTCTTCACCTAGGGGAGTCATCTATACTTACCATTGCATGAAAAGTAAAAGAAATCATCCATCCATGTTCCATGTGGCCTTAGAGGTATGAGCTCTACATTTTTTTCAAAAGAAAAGAAATTGATTTTTGGGGCACCATAATATTTGGAGCACCCACACTCTATTTCTTTATCTGTCACATGTTCAGCTCTTGTTTGTTGCCTTACCATTGTGTTGTGTTCTTGTCCATACAAGAAATTTGATGTCACTTGGAGATTGAGATGTATGATTTTCTAGTGCCTATGCATGTACTTTTTAGCATGTGATTTTTAAATTTGTTGAGACACTTTCATCTTAGTTTTGATTGTGCATGTGCTTGGAATGCACAATTTTTCATCCATGTGCTCATGTAGTTTTGGTGTGGATTTTGATTTGGTGGTTTCAATCTTCATATGGTGGTCTCATTTTTTTAAGGCTATTTTGACTACAATTTTGATCAAGGTTTTCCATGCACACTTGGCCACCAAATTTCTCATTTGACAACAACTCTTTTACCAGTGACATTCCTTTTCATACATTGTTTTGTTTCTAGTAGCTAGATTTTTTTTGGCAAGGGTCATTTTCTAGCATTTTTGCCTTGACAACCATTTGACCATCAAATTTGGGCTCATCACTTGCTAACATCAGCATAGTGTTAGCATTGCATCAGCATTTCTATCATTTTTTTAGGCTCTTTTTGGACCTACCTTCACATTTTTGCTTATATCTTTGGCATACAAACAACTTTGTCTAAAAATGAGATATTGTCGGAAAGCCAGTTCTAAGCCTGTCATTGTGGTATAGTTTATTTTCAATTTTGATGTGTTTCTAAAAACTTTTTCTGCTATCAAAGTTAAGGGTACAATTTTTATATATGAGAATTCTTTATATCATTATTATTTCAGGTTTGAGGATCAATTTCACTACTTTAGATGATTCCTCATGACTTGTACTATCTATTGTATTAGTCTTGTACCTATTCTAGTCTATTTTGACATTATTTGTATGCATTCTTGGAAACACACTGAGATAAAGTGTCATATTGCATCTATATTTTCATTTTAGTTATTTTCCTTGTTTTTCCTTTTGATTCAAGTAGTGTCATTTGAGGACACTCATACAAATTATTGTATTCTTGGGATTCATTATTTCTTATGCCTTATTGTACATGCACTATTCTTGATTAAAGTGCCATGGGTAAGTGCACCAAGTTGTGGTGCCAAAAAGATGACACCCATTTTCTTTTTCTAACTTTCAATAGCGCATAGATGTGCGCTATAGTGCATATGCTCTATAGTGCGTACACACTTTTTAAAACCCCAAATTATTATAAATGGGTTGCAAACCTGCAACCCTTTCATTTTTTCCTCATTTTCCAACTTCCTCTCCTCACAGTGTGTATGCAAATTCAATAATTTGAAGATTTTTAGAACCCACCTCGTTAGTATGCCTCCTTTTCATTGAAGTTCAAGATCACAATCATGCTGTATGTTGTCTTGCCTTCTTTTTTGCATTGTTTTATATGTTTTTTGTATTGTTTTATAGGTTTTTCTTCAATTTTTCTTTAAATTTGTTTATTTATTTAGAGTGCAATGGATTTCTTATTAGGAAATGTGAATAATCAACCATTAAATCCCCAACAAGATCAAAACCAAAACCCCCAACAAGATCCAAACCAAAACCCTCAACAAGATGAGAATCAAAACCCTCCACAATAAGAAATTCTACAACCTACACCAATTGGAAGACCTCCTCCTGACACACAAGAAAACATAATAGATGAAATAGAAAGAGGCAAAAATGAATTAGAAGCACTCATTGGTGGGTTGAAAGCTTGTGGACAAACCAATCCAATGAGAGCTCAATTGGCATCCTCCCTCGAGTCCATTATGACCCACGTAGGTTCTATTAGTGGCCAGTTAGATATTTGGCAAGGTAAGAGGGATGAGCAAAAAAGATATTATGTAGATAAATTATCATATCAAGATGTAAAAAAAAAGGATATAAAAAGGTAGAATTTGTGCATTATTTAGAAATCCTGGTGAACAAAATATTGTTAGAGAGACAACTAAACGGTTCCCCATCCATGGGTGCATACATGATGGTATTAGAAATATTTTTTAGGATAGATGGTGGATGGTTTTTGATGCCCCTCCCTAAAATAATCATGAGGTCCCAATGTATTTCTTAAAGAAATTTCATTGTGAGTTTGTCCTTGGGGAGATCCCTAATTATTTTGATATTTTAGAATCTAAGGGTAGAGGTGGGGGGTCATCATTTGAGAGGCCAAGGGCATGTTGTGAACCTAACATAGTTAGGGCACCCGTGGTCAAGCCACAAGGTGAGCATGTGACTATTCCTTCAGTTGTGAAGGAACATGTAGAGGCTAGCACTCTAGGGACTATTAATGCTTTGACACAGACCCTCATTCATTGCATGAGTCCATTAGTTGAGGAGGAGCCTTCTATGCATCATGGTCACATGTGCACATCATGTGGATCCTTATGCACATTTGGTAATCTTGGTGGAGATGGTGTGGATGATGGGCTAGTCATTGATCAATTCCTAAATGAGACATTTGGCATTGACACATAGGTAAATTACAATTATAATAAACTAATTTGATCACATTTCATATGTATAGTGAATGACTAATTAATTAGCATGTATTGACATTGTTCAAAATTTAGGGTCAGAGTGTTGATGGCCCTAGTAGCGATCCCCTAGCCCATTTTATGTCCCATAGACAAGTCTAGAGCTATGTATCAATTTAATAATTTAAAATAATGCATATATTTGTTAAGTAATCATATGGACTCTAAGCCTAGACATGATATGAGCTTCGTAGAGGTACATTTGTTTCATGTTAATTTAATTCATTTGATTATATGTGTTTCATGTTTCATGTTACATGTAACATGTATTGTATGACATGCAACTCTTGACATCTGAGACTCCTCCTCATCTTTGGTAGTCCTTCAATCATGGAGTGGCTATAGCTATGGCTAGTTCATAGCCATTGACTGAGGTATGAAAGAATTTTCTTGGGTTTAGTTGTTTATAATAGTTAGTATCAAAATTTCTAATGTTATTTATAAGTGATTATCTTGATTGAATTGTTGTAGGATCTTGTTACACCCAATTGTCCACGAGCCTTCAAGGTGGACTTGCAGTGACTATATGATGGCAGTAAGAAAATAATTAATTTTGTCTATACATATATTTAATTTAAATGTATAATAATTATTGATTCATATCTAGTTTTTTTGTATCACCTCGAGTTAGAGAAGAGCCTCAACAAGAGGATGAGTGAGTGTGTCAGGATGACCCCATCATCGCCATCATCTCCCTCCACACAATGATCAAAGACCTCTAGAGATTTGTTTCCTTCCCTTCATGATAAGGAGAAGATATAGTTGATAGACATACATGTATAGGCATCAGAAGACTTATATGTTGGATTTTATATTAGTGGACATATTCAATATACATTTGATGTATGACATTATTGGCTAACATAATATATTATATGTGTGTTCATGAATGACATTATTGGTTATCACAATATATTATATGTTCGTTCATGTATGACATTATTGGTTATCATAATATATTATGAGGTTGCATGGGTACTTGTACCCACACCCCTGGTACTCGTACCCACATACCCAAGTACCGGGTACTTGGTGGAGATCATCATAGCTAAGGACCTTGATTGAGATTTTGGAAATTTTTTTTTTCAGTTTTTTGTTTGTCTATCAGCTCATTGTTTATCAAGCTTAATTCAATACCTAATCAGTTCAAAACTTTGATAGAATATTGATTAACAATAAAATTTATCACTATTTAAGCATAAGTTTATCATTTCTAATATGTCATCATCATATGATTTATGATCTTGTTCATGTTTAAAGTTCTCCTTCTCTATTAATTATTTGTCGAGCTTAATTCAATACCTAATCAGTGTGAAACTTTGATACAATATTGATCAACAATAAACTTTATCAATGTTAAAGCTAGAAATTTATCATTTGAAATATGTCATTGTCATATGATTTATGATCTTCTTGTTCATGTTTAAACTTGCCTTCTATGTTATACATCTAAAGATTTATCATAAATTATTATTACAAACATATAACAAATTTGAAACTGAAAACAATACATTACATTTGCAAACTTTATCACTGTTCTTGATTTAAAAAATCATTTTCATAACTCATAAATTTAGGTTTTCTATAAATATTAAAGTATAATTAAAAATAAAGTTTGATATACCCAAGTACCCTGGTTCCCTATTTTTAAAAATAGTTGTACTCATACCCTAAGTACCCCAAGTACCCTTGTCCCCATGCAACATTGTATATTATATGTGGATCTTGGTATTTTCTATACATCTATGTAGTCTATAGGATCTCTTGCTACTTAGAACATCCCCTAACCTAGCCCAACCTCCTCACCAGGTTAACTAATCCAAACTTGCAACATCACTCCTATACTCTTCTAGGAATAGTATCCCTCCAAAGGTTTTATAGGTCTACTAGGGTATCATAGCACTCCCTATTCCAACCAAGGTTTCCATGATTTCCTAAGGTGTTATTGGAACACTTGTACTATGCTTGAATGGATAACAACAATGGGTTTGTACACAATTTCAAGATTTCTTCACAAAAGGGCTATAAGGAGAGCCCTTAATTAGGTCTCCACCTAGATTTCTAGGACCAATAGCTCCTTTTTCTTAGAGTTTCAATGCATCTAGCCTTAAGAAAAATTGATACATAGGACCCATTCTCAAGGATTTTTAGGGTCTTAGGGTGCATATAGGCCATACAAAAAAAATAGCAAAATTGAGGGGTTGGTAGAGTTTTCTTGGCTGCCTATTGTCCCCACTTTTAAGACACCTTCCACATGTCATCAAGTCTCCTACTCCACAATTTAAAACCTCCTTATACCCCTCTTCAATCCTTTATAAGGGCAAGTCTTCATTCTTCAAGCTTTGTTCTCGAGAGCTCTTTCTTTGCTGACAGTCCCTAGTCTGGCATTGCCTAGCTCACTTAGGGGTTGGTCAAAGAATTCTTTGCACTCACTTTCAAGTCCCTTTCTTGCATAATATAATACATTAGGGTCTATAGCCTTGAAATCTAGAAGACCATGGAGTTTTCATGGTGGACACAAGACTTACATCCCTTTAATGATAAACAACTCCAGAACTAGCAACAGACAAGTATCTTTGAAGAAATTTACAAAACCTTACTAATGCATAGTGAATATAAATATTGTAAGTATCTAATGTTTTTTAGCTATTATAGAGAACTTTCATATATCAATTTCTTGACCTCATTCAATCCATGTCTCTTGGCTTAAGGCTCTACTTTCATGGCATTAATATCCTTAAAAGTGTATTATGCCAGTGCTTTAAGATAATGGGATGCATGTCCCATGTTCATCTGTGACAAACTACTTTCCTAAACCTTTCTGTTCTTTAACTTCTTGAATTTTATGCTTTATCTACTATAGAAATCATCTTTCACATCACCAACAAGACAATCTTGAACTTCATTGTTTTGACATCTTTTGGAATCCCTTTGCTCATTTAGGTCATGAATTATGGAGCACCTATTGTCATATTCTTTAACACTACTATTGCCATAATGCTATAACTATCACATTCTCCAAAGGGAAAACATCACTATTTCAATTTATTATCCTTAATTTTATGACAATTGCACATCTTTGGACCTCTAGATTTGTTAGGTTCTTATTCATTAGATCACCATTCATCATAACAATATAATAATATATTGATATAGTGTAGCCTCAAAATCACCATATATCACTAGTGCACTGACATGTATGCAAAAATATTTGAAAGCCTTTGTTGAATTCTCAGTTCATGTTAGGTGAAACTTGTAAATTTATTCTAATAGAGTTCAACAATGAAAAAATAGGAGTAGATAATAAGTTTTATCAAACTACCAACCTACCACCACCTAAATGGCATTTGGAGCTCCTCTTCATAGCTTTAGAATTGTGATTTTTCCTTCATGGTTACCCCTTTATGAACTAACTGTCTCCTATTCTATTACACATAATTACTAGATTTATTAAGATTGTTGTCTCACTATGTCTTATTTTTTATTAAATTCTCTATCATATGATTCATTAAATTAGTTCTTATATACATCTACCATAAAGGTTCTCCATGCCTTTTACCATATGACTATAATCTATGTGATATAGTAGTAAACTAGCTTTTAAGAGGTTTTTCATAATACTTTAATCAATCATTGATCTCAATTGGACACCTCTATTCCATTTTCACATAACTACTACATAGGCTTCTCACATGTACTTTTTCACTTGTTTGGGCCAAGCAATATTTCTATGCTTAGTTGAAAGAAAAGTCAGAATGATTTTAAAGATTTTCATGATCATACTTTTACTTATTCCATCTACGTAGGAAATGATTCCACTTTCTTTAACCCTACCACAAGGCCCTAGAAATGAACACAAATATTAAGTTTAATACCATCTCATTGTTTTCACGAAAATTAGCATTTTGATAAAGATTTAAGAGTTTTTCTAGAGATGTTGATAGTTAGACTACTAAATTTTTTTTAAAATTTGTTCATCACACTCACTATTGTTGCTAATATTCTAATGACATGTCGAGAAAGGGTTTTTGTAGGGACCTAGGAGGAAAAGTTAAATTGGATTGGTCTCAAGATACTATACTAGTGGTGTTCGTGTTTGAAAAAACTAGAGGGTTTTCAATTTTCCCAATGAGAATATGACATATCTAGGGGCAGCTAACTCCCATTTTCAACATGCCATTTTTAGACACTGGGACAACTATAAGGCTAGAACCTTCTTCTACTTCAGGCTCTACAAGACCTAGGCTAGTGGACCTCAGAATCAATTGATATTGTACTAGTGCAAAAACATATCCCTGAATCTATTAAGCAGATGAAAACCCCTTATATCTCCTAAAGCTTTCTGTAGTAACAAAGAAGTGTAGTAGCTAATTATAACTCTACAAAATGCACAAGTTGAGTGAGGATTAAACTTTGATAGCTCTTCAACAAAAAAGGGTAAAACACATTTGATTAATAATGTTGATTTTAACATACCCCTTTTATGCAGCAATAAGACCTAATGATCCTATAACTGATTAATGCCTTAACCATTGGGAAAATCCATGAATCACAAACATACATATGAATATCTGAGACATATGTGTATCTTCAGATATCTGATCTATCTATTCAACTTGTAAATATACATCAATGTTCAATTTGAACCTCATTCTTACATGATATCCCCATCAGTAGCCTCACAACCCTATTGATTTCCCTAAAGCATTTATGTAACCCTTTGAGTCACAGGCAATGATGAAATAACATACAGCCTTAACAGGCTGCAACTACAACCTAAGCTCTATGTCAAAAATTATAAAACATTGAAGATCACTGATGAAGGAGACAAGATTCAAGATGAAACTCAACCATCTGTTGTTCTTTGTATTAATTTCCTTGAAATTATACATTCATATGCATGAAATGAAAACACAAAAAACACCTAACATATCTGAACTATCTATATTATCCTTCCTAATGTTATTCATACAAGAGAGAAAGTGTTGAAAGAAATAATGTCTCAGTATTGGGAATGCATCAAGAATTGAATCCAAAACCTTGGTATCACAGCAATAAGAAATTTTTTTTCCTACAAACTAGAACCATGAATGGTCTAATAGTGAAAAACTAGAACCCTACTGGTATTACCCATAGAAAACTATCAACCCCCACAAAGAGTGAAAGCTAGAAAGATATAAGAGAAGATGAATTCTCAGATCTAATCTATGCCTGACATGTGTCCACTTGGAATTTAATCTTTTGTAACTGAATAACCTCTCTCTTCCTTCTCCCATTCTGATCTAATTTGGTTTCATCATTACTTGCAACTGATTTGAAAATATCCTCTGCTGAATGATGAAAACCTTTTGAGTCACCAAAATCTGAAAACCCACTAAAAATGCTAGTGAAATTTGAGTTTTTACTGACCTAAAAGTGATTAAAATCAACCCAAACTAAATTTGCATTGCCTTTTAACCACATTCAGGCCATTTCCTTGTGAAAAAATTAGTTCCTCACTTGAATATAGTTACAAATTGGAAACTTGAGAGAAATTCTCCTATAACTCAAACAAACTACATCCTATGCAGAAACTAACTACATAATCAAAAAAACTAGATTCTCCCAATTCTAGCAATAAATAACATCACTATGTTAGCCTCTCTAAAACCTCCTAAATCTTAGTTCAAAAATTGTCCCCCTCTGCTAAAACTTAAGTCTGCAACTTCAAATTTTGAAAAAAATTTAAAAATTCCCTAAGTTTTAACTTTAGAATTAATGCCTTTTTGATTAAACAAATCTTTCATGTACAGACCCTTTTGAAAAATATTTTAAGAAGACAATTTAATTTAATTTTTTTTTAAACCCCCTTCAATTTTGGGGTCAACTCAAGTTTGACTAGTGCCACATGGCACTTCGTGATTGGCCAACTTGCACAGTCATCACTTAGAGAGCCCTGCCTCATCATCACCATGTCAGCATCTGAGCGGGACCCACTAACATGTGTCAACCATCTGCAAGCCCACATTTTTTAACTGGTGAGCACTTTCCCTTTGTGGGCATGCACCCACCATCAAATCGTGACACATGTCACGATCTGGTGCATCCTCTCAAATTACTCTTTATTTCTGCCAACTGGGACCTGTCACCACGTGTCGACATCCCACAATCTCACATTTCTTATCTCTTGAGCATGTTTACCTTGTGGAATTGCATTCACCACACAATCTTTCCATGTGTTGTCATCTCGCGTGATCTTCATTCTTGGCACCACATCAGCTTGTTTTCTTTTTCATTTAAAATATTGGATTGACATTCGGCTGACATCATTAGGCCCCACTTACAACATAGGCTTCCAAAAGCCTTCTTTAGTTAAGACACAAGAATTGTAGTGTTGTTTTCTATTTAAACTGAAAGGTCACCTACCCATAAGGAATGTGGGATAAATTTGATTCATGCCCTTTTTCTTTGTTCTTCTTTTAACCTGGACATGGGCACCTTTCTTGACTACCTTTCAACATTGGAAGCTCCTGCAACTTCTTCAAACTACTGTGACTTTATCTTTGACAGTTTCCAAGGTTACTGGCTACTCTTTAATCATGAGTCCTATATGGACTTCTTTTCTCTGCTTTAGCACATGACTCAAACCAACTCCACAATGTCTTCAATTCTGAAACATAGAACAGATACAGAGAACCAACCAATTTGATATATGGAGAATCTTCATGTTTCAATAGTCCCTACATTTGTTTCACCATCAACTTCATTGCATATTTCCCCTTGTGTGGATGTTGTTCTACTGCTCTTAGTCATGAGTCTTCCCCCATTGCTACCATTGACTCCCTACTCTAGACTGCAAGCTACTCTGATCTTTGTGTGGAGTATTTTTTATCATGTGGGAGAATGCTATATGTTTATGTGAGCTGTCCATGCCCCTGTTCAATGCCTTATTTGTTGCCACGACTTTTTTTTTATTTTAAAGACATAATCCTCTGCTTGCATGTCATCCTCAAAGAAGATGCTTCCCCTCTGTTGGTAATGCTTCCACTTTTTACATGCGTGGGGCTTCCTTCAATACATGGTAGGAGCTCCCCTATAGTTAATTTGCTTGTGTAGACTTTTCCATTTCATGAGTTTATCTACTGTTACATGATGCCTTTGACCTGTGACTTCCCTTTTAAACTGGGTTCTTGCTTTGTTTGCATGGTCTCTGTCTTTGGCAGCTCCCAAGATAGCTTCCTTTTTGCACTGAATATCCTATGGCTACTCCTTTAAACTAGCATCTTCAATCTTGCTTTGACTTGCATCTCTCCTTTGCGTTGACTATTTTTTAGGTTTTAATATGCCTATTCTCTTTTAATGCATGGATGACTCTTCATACTATTGGAAATCTTCAATCAATTTCCTTATCTTTTAACATCTCACTTGCAATACACCTCCTCTTTGTTGAGTAAGTCACCCAACATTAAAAGGTGGGAATTTACCACCTGCTCCTTCATACATGGGCAAAATATGAATCATTAATAAAGTGTGACTTCAAGTCTTCTTCAAGCTATTTTCTAGTAGTGTTGAATAGATGGCAAAGGGCCTCCACACTCTCCTCCTTCTATTTCTTGGAGGTTTCCCTTTAGAATCCCAATAATCATACAATTATTGAGCGTCAATGGCAATAGTAGTGGCACCTAAGTTGAGAAAAGTGTGGATTTATAGTCTACCAAAATTAAAATATTTCAGCCAAGATATATGCATGGTCTTCTTTCGAGTAGGGTCAGCAGGAGTAGGCTTCTCCTTTTTAGATTCATTTAAATTTTTACCTTCAGTATGTATTTTTCTAATACATTAATGTATCACCCTTTCATGCCCCACCAATTAAAATTTGTAGGATTATAGATATGTCCCAATCCATACATTAGGTGATACCCAAAGATATTCAATTGATGACAAATGAAAATGATAAATGTGTGTTACAATATCATCCCTTTGATCAAGAAAATTTCATCCCCTTCTATGGTCTGGTGAATTTAGTTGGGCCCCAAAGTGGGTCCAGCTAAAAAAAAATTGTTTCTAAACACTTGAATCTACAAATTGATCCCTTGACCTTTTCAAACTGATTAGATTCAAGTTTGATCACTGAACCATCAATTAAAACTCACTTTATCAATTATTTTCAAACTATCAATTTAATGCTAGAGGGTCCTTTGACCGGCCTCAAAAATGGATCCAAACTCCTGACCAAGCTCTGAAAACTGGGGCATTGATTCTCTATTCTGCACTCTTGCACCTTGTCTAATCTCATCTCATGAATAACTTGAGGTCGAAAGATATTCGCTATCAAAGTTGCCTTCTCAGAACTACCTACAAGAAAATATTGTCAGAAAGCAATAAATTGGGTTTGGAATCGGCTTCAAAAATTGGGCAAACTGACACTTGGGAAAATGAAACTTGGGGCATTGGTTCTCTGTCATTACAACAATATGAACCTATGATTTGGGTTCATGATGAATAACACGATGCAAATGGCGAGCGGTCAAAATGGGCTACTCAGAATTTGTAGATTGGAAACAATGATAGAAAAGCCATTTTTGCAAATGGAATTGACCTAGAAAAGTGTGCAAATGGATTTCTCAAAGCTTGAAAATTGGCATGCTTAAAGTATTTTCAAAGGACAAAACAATGGTACAATCCATTTGATCTTACCAATCATAGATCTCAAGATATAACATCACAAACATGGGTCCTGACAAATCTGCAAATGTTGACACCAATAAAAAGATAGAAATTGCATTTGGAATTGCGTTTGAAAATTGATCAAACGGATTCATCATAATTTGAAACTCAAAACATAACAATTGTTTGATGTCTAAAATGCAACACAAAAGGAATTTCAACATTTGGATCAACTGGGTCAAAATTATAGCTCATCAAATAGGGCCTTCCAGAATTGTGTGCAATGTGTATCAGCAAGTTAATAGTAAACTACCAACTTTGAGGGATTCAAAATCTAGTCAAACGGACTTGAAATGACTCAAAATCTAAAACATAGGTCGTTAGGTATGGACACTAAAAAATCCCAAAGTGGCAAGTCATGAAACGTTTTTGGGTGCGAGATATTCAATGACAAACATAGCCTCTTGTCACTATTTGACACTTAGGGTAAAATGTAGATTTGACAAATGCTCAAAAAGGGACTTCACAAAATGGCTCAAAATGTCAATTTAGCTTCATGAAAAAAGTGGATAGGGTGAATGGAAGGTGCTAGAAGCATCAAACACCTCTTAGGCCTCAAAGGTACAACTGAGTACAATCTCATTAAAAAGAATTTATGAGGCTTGATTTTCTTAATGGCACTCAAAATCGAAAAGACAATTTTGAGTCCCAACAGTGGCTCTGTCTGGGGTTGCGTGTCCCTTGTGGGCATGGCAAGGATTCAGATCTTTGGAAGAATCAGACCACACACCTAACAACAAAAACTCCTCTCTTGAACAACTTTATTGAAAACAAAAACAACTATCACTACTATGTACACATGATGACCCTGAGCCATCGAACTTCAAAAAAACTTTTTCCTCTATCAAAAACCTAATTTTCATTCCTTTCATCATGAGGTAAGCTAGAAAAATTACTTGTATCCATCTTGCCAATCAGATTAAGATCTTGAAACACAACACTTAGCAAAACTAAATCTACACTTTGACTTTCACAATGCATATAAAAAATTACTTCATTTCCAACCATTTTCTCATTATGAAAGTTTTGATCAGCATGCCCAAACATATTAGATTGAAACTAAAACTCTTCTTTATCAAATGAATCATGTATGCTATCAATCTCGAATATAAAGGCATCATACTCAACATGGGGAAAGGGATCACAGATACCTTGAAAATGTATATCCTTATGCATAGCCGAATTGTACTGAAATGGACACTCTGATTTGTACTCACATTTATCAACAATGTTAGAATCTAAAACTAATCCATAATCTTCAAATGTTTCTTCACAATCAGCAAACATATTATTCTTTGCATTAGAAAGTTCATCATAAAATTTAGTACAAGGTGCATGCTGATTTTCACTAGTAACTTCATCAAACACCTTGTCATCCATCTCATCAGATGCAAGATCATCATCATTTTCACTGTCAAACTCAAAATAAGAAAAGTTTGATCCCTCACAGCAATAGGATAAAGTATCATCATTAAACTCATTCTCCACTAAATCTAAACCTTCCATGTCTTCTTCAAATAGCCGATTGATAACTCCATGTAGTGATCCTTTTTGAACATTTTGACAAAAAATGGGCTAATCATCATCAGGATTTTCATCATACAAATCATTATTATACACTCTAAAACCATTACCCATTTTGTCTTCATGGAGACTTTTAGCATGTGAAGAAAAAATAGGACTACATGCAGACTCACTTTCTACTTCATCAATGAAGCATGTGGAATATAAATCAAGGTTACTTTCATTGTCTTCATGTAGCTGATTCAAATGTCTTGCAAGAAAATCATTATTTATCTTACCAATAGGTGTTGATGCATTAATCTTACGATCACTCATATACTGATCATCACTATACACATCCTCAAGAAACTCATCTACACAATTAGCTAATCCATCCTTATTAACAATTTCTTTATCCTCATATTGTGTAGAAAACTCTTCACAACTTTCAATATCTAGCTGACTTGTATAACTATGAAATGAAACTTCACTTTCAGATTTAGAAATGGAACTCATACCTTTAGTGACATAAGAATACTCACTCCTATCATGGCTTTCTTCTTCCCAATTTGCATCTGATTCATGTGAAGATGAATATGCACTATCACTTTCCTCTTCTTGACTGGAGCCAAAACTCTCACCATTGTCTTCACATGAGGCTTCTTCACAATACATTGAATCAACAACTTCATTATCATCACTTGAAAGATGACTTTCAACTTCTTTGTACTCATATTGAGATGCATATCTTTCAACTTCAACCTTTATAATATTCTCAACATAATGCAATCTCTCAATAAGATAATTCATTTCTTGCATATTTGATTGGTCAAGTGAATCCATCTTATCATCTATTGTTGAAACATTACAAACATGTGAACTCTGTTCTTCTAACTATAAATGAGATACATGTGATTCACACTCTTCATCTTGTGTTATCTTTTCAAGGTATGTCGGATATGAAACATAAAATTCATGATCACAGAGACAACTCTCAGGCTCCTCACTTGCACAAGACTGAGATCTAGGTACAACAACCTCAAACTTCAAAGCATTAGTTACATCATCATACATATAATCATTTTGAGAAGAATTTAATGTTGTAACTAAACCTTGATTCATAAAATCACCATAATGCTGAACCCTATCAAATTCTGAGATACATCCTGTTGCTGTAACATCATGAACATGTGTGTCATCATTTGTAACCAAACTAACCTTACTTATACACATATTCTAATTTAAAATTTCAATCTAATCATACATTACAGTAGGGGTGTTGATATGCTTATTTGAAACTGAAGCATCAACACTACATTCATCCTTTCTTTCAAACACATTATTTCGGCATTCATTCATAGAAAAATGACCTCTAATCAATCCATACTTCAAATTATTCTCAATATCCCTTAGTAGATAATTCATTTTATTGTCAAATGCATCAAAATAAACTACTAAACACATTTGATCATCAAGTTTATAACTCTCAAGGATTTCATTCATAAACTTTACAAATTTGATATTAAATTGAGGAATAAGTTCATCATTCTCAGCGTGAATCTTCAAGAACTTATCATAAGAATTAGATATCCTTACCCTTTCTCCAAATTGCTCCGTGAAAGCAGAGTGCAACTGACCCCAAGATGAAACAAAACGTGCTGGTAGAAAAGAAAACTAGTCTCTAGCATCACCTTCCAAAGTTTGAACAAATAACTTCATGTGCATATCCTCATGAGCAATCTCATAGTCACCCATCAAATCAGTAAACAACTCAACATGATGACTAGCTGAAATAAGATGGTTCCAATTAAACTTAGGCAAATATTTTCTAATATCATTAGGATTGATATTCAGGAAATCATGAATACCATCGAAATTTAATGGCATATACTGCTTGGTAGAAATAGATCTAGGAATTTCACTAACTGGATACATAGTTGATGAGATGAAACTTGACATTCTTCAAAGCTTTGAAACTCATTCACACTAATTCTTATTTGTAATTTGCAGTAGATCTATAACCTTCTACCAATCTCAACTTCATAAACACTTCACAAACTTAAATACCACTAGCTAAAACTGATCCAGGGAAATGCATAAAACTTATCAAATCATTCTCCTCCTCTTTTGGGTAAATTTCACTTGATGGAGAATACACTTTTCACAATCAATTTTCATGAAAAGAAAATACATGAAAATGAGAATACCTCAAGATTCAAATGGCTGAAATTTCTCTGTCTCCTTTTACAATAGTCAATCCAAAGTATTATCAAATCCTTACTGAACCTTTTGAATCAACACACCACAAATCTTGCAACCATTTAGATGTTTCAACATCTTTAGATCTGTTCTTCTCCTATAGCAACTAATCACAATTCATGCATAGAACTACACTGGTATAGAGATTAACTTTGAGTCACCACTCACATTAAGTGAGACATGAATTGCATTAGATTGAATAGAACTACAAACTGATTTGAAACAACAAGAGGTAGAAGAAACCCTCTTCAAATTTATCTTGAAATTGAAACCTCTATATAGAGCTGAAACACAACTTTCTCAACATCATCAGATCAGGACTACACTTCTCTTTTCAAACAAGAATTTCAACAACAAATTCAGATCTACCCCACAATGTACTGAAATCCCTCAATAGAATACACTTACAATTAAATATCACTGGTTGTAGAGATAGAGGCGCCACTCACCATTGTGAGAAAAGATTTTGAAACACAAATTATTACTAATCTAATTCTGAACTAGACTTCCAACATGAAACAAACTTGCAGATCCTCAAATATTTTGAAAAGAGAACAAGATACTGATCAATCCTTTGACTTTGAAACTTTATAACAGCACTTGTAGAGACTGAACTGATTGAATACAAACTTATGACATTCATAAAACAAAATTTAAATCCAAGTCTCACAAAATACTACCATAAAGGGATAAAACTTACTGGGATGCATGAAACCTTGCATACAAAATTGAATATGCACAATGTATCAGAGATTTCCAACTTCTTATCAATGATTCTTTCATAGATCCCCTGTAGTGTTGCCATTTTTTTGGTGTTTGAAAATGCTGGAGGGTTTTTAATTATCCCAATGAGAATATGACATATCTAGGGATAGCTAAATCCCATTTTCAACATGTCATTTTTAGATACTAGGCCAACTATAAGGCTAGACTCTTCTTCTACTTTAGGCTCTGCAAGACCTAGGTGGGTGAGCCTCAGATTCAATTGATACCATACCAGTGCAAAAACATATACCTGAATCTATTAAGTAGATGAAAACCCCTTATATCTCCTAAAGCCTTATGTAGTAACCAAGAAGTGCAGTAGCTAATTAAAACTCTACGAAATGCACAAGCTAAGTGAGGGTTAAACTTTGATAGCTTTTCAACATAAAAGGGTAAAATGTTTGATTAATAATGTTGATTTCAGCAGACCTCTCATATGCAACAATAAGACCTAATGATCCTGTAACTGGTCAATGCCTTAACCATTGGGCAAATCAATGAATCACTAATATACATATGAATATCTAAGACATATGTGTATCTTTAGATATTTGATCTATCTATTCAACTTGTAAATAGACATCAATGTTCAATCTAAACCTCATTCTTACCTGATATCCCCATCAGTAACCTCACAACCCTGTTGATTTCCCTGAAGCATTTACATAACCCTTTAAGTTACATGCAACAATGAAATAACATACAACCTTAAGGGACTGCAACTACAACATAAGCTCTATGTCAAAGATTATAAAGCATTGAAGATCACTGATGAAGGAGACAAGATTCAAGATGAAACTCAACCATCTGTCGTTCTTTGTATTAATTTCCTTGAAATTATACATTCATATGCATGACATGAAAACACAAAAAACACCTAATAGATCTGAACTATCTGTATTATCCTTCCTAATGTCATTCATACAAGAGAGAAAGTACTAAAAGAAATGGTGTCTCAGTATTGGGAATGCATCAAGAACTAGATCCAAAACCTTGGTATCACAGCAATGAAAAAAAAATCTCCAACAAACTGGAACCATGAATGGTCTAATAGTGAAAAATTGGAACCCTATTGGTATTATCCAAAGAAAACTGCCAACACCACAAAGAATGAAAGATAGAAAGATATAGGAGAAGATGAATTCCCAGATTTGATCTATGCCTAACATATGTCCACTTGGAATTCAATCTTCTATAATTGAATAACCTCTCTCTTCCTTCTGCCATTCTGACCTGATTTGGTTTCATCGTTACTTGCAACTGATTTGAAAATATCCTCTACTAAATGATGAAAACCTTTTGAGTCACCAAAATCTAAAAAACCCACTAAAAATGCTGGTGAAATGTGAGTTTTTATTGACTTAAAAGTGATTAAAATTGACCAAAACTGCATTTTCACTACCTTTTAACCACATTCAAGTCATTTCCTTGTTAAAAAAATTAGTTTTGAACTTCCTCACCTAAATACAGTTGCAAATTGGAAACTTGAGAGAAATCCTCCTATAACTCGAACAAACTACATCCTATGCAGAAACTAACTACATAATCAAAAAATTCAGATTCTCTTGATTCTGGCAATATATAACATCACTATGTTAGCCTCTCAAAAAAACCTCCTAAATCTTAGTTCAAAAATTGTCCCCCTCTGCTAAAACTTAGGTCTGCAACTTCAAATTTTACAAAAATTTTAAAAGTTCCCTAAGTTTGAACTTTAGAATTAATGTCTTTTTGATTAAAAAAATCTTGCATGTATAGACCCTTTTGAAAAATATTTTATGAAGACAATTTTTATTTTTACTTTTATTTTAACCCCCTTCAATTTTAGGGTCAACTCAAGTTTGACTGGTCCCACGTGGAGCTTCATGATTGGCTAACCTACATAGTCATTACTTAGAGAGCCCTTCTTCATCATCGCCACATCAGCATCTGACCAGGACCCAATGAAATGTGTCAACCACCTACAAGCCCACATTTTTTAACTAGTGAGCACTTTCCTTTTGAGAGCATGTGCCCACCATTGAATCGTGACACGTGTCATGATCTATCACATCCTCTCAAATTACACTTTATTTCTTCCAACTGGGACCCATCACCACATGGCAGCATCCTGCAATCCCGCATTTCTTATCTCTTGAGCATGTTCAACTTGTGAAATTTCGTGCACTGCATGATCTTACCACGTGTCATCATCTCACACAATCTTCATTCTTTGTACCATGTCAGCTTGTTTTCTTTTTCATTTAAAATATTGGATTGGCATTTGGCTGACATCATGGGGCCCCATGTACAACACATGCTTCAAAAAGCCTTCTTTAGTTAAGACACAAGACTTGTAATGTTGTTTTCTATTTAAACTCAAAGGTCACCTACCCACAAGGAATGTGGGGTAAATGTGATTCATGGCTTTTTTCTCTATTCTTCTTTTGATCTGGACGTGGGTGCCTTTCTTGACTGCCTTTCAGCATTGGAAGCTCCTATGGCTTCTTCAAATTGTTGTGACTTTATGTTTGATGGCTTCAAAGGTGACTGGCTAGTCTTTAATCATGAGTCCTCTATGGCCTTCTTTTCTCTACTTTAGCACATGACTCAAACCAATTACTCAATGTCTTCAAATCAGCAACATAGTGTAGATACAGAGAGCCAATCGGTCTGATATATGGAGAATCTTCATGTTTCAATAGTCCCTACATTTGTTTCACTATCAATTTCATTGCAGATTTCCCCTTGCGTGGATGTTGTTCTGCTACTCTCAATCGTGAGTCTTCCCCCATTGCTACCATTGACTCCCTACTCTAAATTGTAGGCTGCTCTGATTTTTGTGTGGAGTGTTTTTTATCATGTGGGAGAGTGCTATATATTTATATGAGCCATCCATGCCCCCATTCAATGTCTTATCTACTTCCAAGGCTTGTTTTAGAAAACAAAAATATATAATCCTCTTCTTGCATGTCATCCTCAAAGAAAATGTCTCCCCTCCATTGGCAATGCTTCCACTTTTTAGATGTGTGAGGCTTCCTTCAATACATGGCGGGAGCTCCCCTATAGTTAATTTTCTTGCGTAGACTTTGCCATTTCATGAGTTTATTTGTCATTACATGATGCCTTTGACCTACGACTTCCCTTTTAAACTGGGTTCTTTCTTTTTTTGCATGGTCTCTATCTTTGGTGGCTCCCAAGATAGATTCCTTTTTGTGCTAAATATCCTGTGGGTGCTCCTTTAAATTGGCATCTTCAATCTTGCTTTGATTCGCATCTCTCCTTTGTGTTGACTATTTTTTAGTTTTTAATATGCCTATTCTCTTTTAATGCATGGATGACTCTTCATACTATTGGACATCTTCAATCAATTTCCTTATCTTTTAACATCACACTTGCAATACACCTCCTCTTTGTTGAGTAAGCCACCCAACATTAAAACGTGGGAATTTACCGCCTGCTCCTTCATACATGGGCAAAACATGAATCATTAATAAAGTGTGACTACAGGTCTTCTTCAAGCTATTTTCTAGTAGTGTTGAAGAGATAGCAAAGGGCCTCCACACTCTCCTCCTTCTATTTCTTGGATGTTTCCCTTTAGAATCCCAATAATCATACCATTACTAAGTGTCAATGGTAGTAGCAGTGGCACCTAAGTTGAGAAAATTGTGGATTTCTAGTTTGCCAGAATTAAAATATTTCAGCGAAGATATATGCATCGTCTTCTTTCGAGTAGGGTAAGTGGGAGTAGGCTTCTTGTTTTTAGATTCATTATTTTTTTTACCTTCAATTTGTATTTATCTAATACATTAATGTCTCAACCCTTCATGCCCCACTAATTAAAATTTGCAGGATTACAGATACGTGCCAATCTATACATTAGGTGATACCCAATGATATTCAATTGATGATTAATGGAAATGATAAATGTGTGTTAGAATATCATCCCTTTGATCGAGAAAATGTCATCCCCTTCAATAGCCTAGTGAATTTAGTCAGGCTCCAAAGTGGGTCTGGCTAAAAAAAAATTGTTTCTAAACATCTGAATCAACAAATTGATCCCTCAACCTTTTCAAACTAATTAGAATCAAGTTTGATAACTGAACAATCAATTAAAACTCACTTTATCAATCATTTGCAAACTGCCAAATTTAATGCCAGAGGGTCCTTTGACCAGCCTCAAAAACTGATCCAAACTCCTGACCAAGCTCTGAAAACTAGGGCACTGATTATCTGTTCTACACTCTTGCACCCTGTTGAATCTCATCTCATGTAGAATTTGAGGTCGAAAGATATTCACTATCAAAGTTTCCTTCTCAGAATTGCGTGCAAGAAAACATTGTCAAAAAGCAATAAATTAGGTTTGGAATTGACTTCAAAAGTTGGGCAAACTGACACTTGGGAAAATGAAACTTGGGGCATTGGTTCTCTATCATGATGATAATATGAATCTATGATTTGGGTTCATGATGAATAATATGATGCAAATGGAGAGTGGTCAAAATGGGCTACTCAGAATTTGCAGACTGGAAACAATGATAGAAAAGCAATTTTTGCAAATGGAATTGACCTGGAAAAGTGTGCAAATGGATTTGTCAAAGCTTGCAAATTGGCACACTTAAAGTATTTTTAGAGGAAAACACAATGGTACAATCCATTCAATATTACCAATCACAAATCTCAAGATATAACATCACAAATAGGGGTCCCAACAAATCTGCAAATGCTGACACCAGTAAAAAGATAGATATTATGTTTGGAATCACGTTTGAAAACTGATCAAATAGATTTGTCATAAGTTGAAACTTGAAACACAACAATTCTTTGATGTCTAAAATGCAATTCAAAAGGAATTTTAAAATTTGGGTAAACTAGGTCAAAATTATAGCTCATCAAATAGGGCCTTCCAGAATTGTGTGCAATGTGCATCAGCATGAAAATAATAAACTGGCAACTTTGGGGGATTCAAAACCTAGTCAAACAGACTCAAAACAACTCAAAATCTAAAACATCGGCTCTTGGGTATGGACACTAAATACTCCCAAAGTGGTGAGTCATGAAACATTTTTTTGTGTGAGATATTCAATGACAAACATAGCCTCCTATCACTATTTGACACAGGGTAAAATGTAGATTTGACAAATGCTCAAAACAAGAGTTCACGAAATGGCTCTTAATGTCAATTTAGCTTCATAAAACAAGTGGATAGGTTGAATGGAAGGTGCTAGAAGCATCAAACACCTCTTAGGTCTCAAAGGTACAGATGGGTACAATCTCATTAAAAAGCATTTATGGGACTTGATTTTCTCAATGGTACTCAAAATCGAGAAGGCAATTTTGAGTCCCAAAAAGTGGGTAAGGAAATTGTGACACTCCAACCAAATGGAAAGTCTATGTACATTCCTTTCATCAAAATATCCTCGAGCCCAAATTCTATGCACTAAGTGTTAAATTTCTAACTACACTATTTTAGGAGGGGAATAGGTTGTTGAATATAAACTTAATAAAAAGGATTTCCTATAGGATATCATGAGTCTCCATCATTGGATGAGATCACATATCCAATTGTCACAGTCAAAAATCACTTCCCTATGGCATTTAGTGACCCTTATGGATGTTTTAGTTTGGAATGCCCAAGAATGTTCAAGCACTCAATGGGATGGGACAAGCTTGGGGCTAGTGTCTACCTAGCCACCTAGAGCCAACAAAATATACAGTTTAATACCACAATGAAAGGTGAGATAGATTTGGCAGTTGGCAAATTTATACTGGCCAACACTACAAGTTTCAGTATCATCCGAGATGGCATCACAAAATCAAAATAGAGTAAGATCTCCAAAAAGTGAGAGAGATTATTATAGGTCTCTATAACATGGTCCTATAGGACCTAGAATCACATCCATATCTTGCACGAGCTCTAAGATATGCCTTGACAAAGATCACTACCCTATGGCATTTAGTGACCCTTAGGGACATTTTAGTTCGGTGTACTTGTGAATGTTCGAGCACTCAATAGGATGGGACAAGCTTGGTGATAGGATTTATCTAGCCACCCAGAGCTAATAGAATAGATAGTTTGATCCCACAATGAAAGGTGAGAGAGATTTGGCAATTGGCAATTTTGTACTGACCAACACTATAAGTTTCAGCATCACCCAAGATGGCATTGCAAAATCAAAATGGAGTAAGATCTCTAAAAAGTGAGAGAGTTAATTGTAGGTCTCCAAAACATAGTCCTATAGGACCTAGAATTGCATCCATACCTCATATGAGCTTTGAGATATGCCCTATAAAAGATTGCTGGTCTATGGCATTTAGTGATCCTTAGGGACAATTTGGTTTGGCATGCGTAAGAACGGTCGACCACTCAATAAAATGGGACAAGTTTGGGGATAGGTTTTACCAGGCCACCCAGAGCTAATGGAATAGATAGTTTGATCCCATGACAAATGGTGAGGGATATTTGGCAGTTGGCCACTTTGTATTGGCCAACACTACAAGTTTTAGCATCATCTAAGATGGCATCACAAAATCAAAATGGAGTAAGATGTCCAAAAAGTGAGAGACATTATTGTAGGTCTCCATAATACAATCCTATAGGACCTAGAATCACATCCATACCTTGTACGAGCTCTGAGATATGCCTTGTCAAAGATCATTGATATATGGCATTTAGTGACCCTTAAGGACGTTTTAGTTCAGCGTGTCCAAAAATGTTTTAGTTCTCAACAAGATGGGATGAGCTTGGGGATAGGGTTTAACTAGCCACCTAGAGCTAATAAAAAAAATAGTTCGATCCCACAACAAATAGTGAGGGAGATTGGGTAGTTGGCAACTTTGTACTAGCCAACACTACAAGTTTCAGCATCACCCGAGATGGCATCGCAAAATAAAAATGGAGTAAGATCTCTAAAAAGTGAGAGAGGTTATTGTAGGTCTCTAAAACATGGTCATATAGGACTTATAATTGCATCTATACCTCACACGAGCTCTAAGATATGCCCCATCAAAGATCACTGCCTTATGGCATTTAGTAACCCTTAGGGACATTTCAGTTTGGTGTGCCCGAGAAGATTCAAGTGCTCAACAAAATGGAAAGAGCTTGTGGATAGGGTTTATCTAGCCACCTGGAGCTAACAAAATAGATAGTTTGATCTCACGATGAATAGTGAGGGAGATTTGGTAGTTGGCAACTTTGTACTGGCTAATACTACAAGTTTTAGCATCACCCGAGATGGTTTCATAAAATCAAAATGGACTAAGATCTCCAAAAAGTGAGAGAGGTTATTTTATATATCTACAACATGGTCCTATAGGACTTGGAATTGTATCCATACCTCACTCGAACTTTAAGATATGCCCTATCAAAGATTGATGCCCTATGGCATTTAGTAAACCTTAGGGACATATTGGTTCAGCATGCCTAAGAATGTTCAATCACTTAATGGGATAGGATGAGCTTGGAGATAGGGTTTACCTAGCCACATGGAGCTAATGGAGTAGATAGTTCAATCCCATGACAAACATTGAGGGAGATTTGACAGTTGGCAACTTTGTACTGGCCAACACTACAAGTTTCAGCATCAACCAAGATGGCATCGTAAAATCAAAATGGAGTAAGATCTCCAAAAAATGAGAGAGGTTATTGTAGGTCTCTACAACATGGTCCTATAGGACCTAGAATTACATCCATACCTCATACAAGCTCTAAGATATTCCGTGTCAAAGATCACTGCCCTATGGTATTTAGTGACTATTAGGGACGTTTTGGTTCAGCATGCTTGAGAATGTTCAAACACTCAATGAGATGGGATGAGCTTGGCGATAAGGTTTACCCAACCACCTAGAGCTAAAGAAATATAAATTTTGATCCCACAAAAAATGGTGAGGAAGATTTGGTAGTTGGAAACTTTGTATTGGCTAACACTACAAGTTTCAACATCACCCGAGATGGCATCACAAAATCAAAATTGAGCAAGATCTCCAAAAAAGAAAGAGAGGTTATTTAAGGTCTCCACAACATGGTCCCATAGGACCTATAATTTCATCCATACCTTGCACAAGCTTTGAGATATGACCCATCAAAGATTGTTGCCCTATGGCATTTAGTGACCCTTAAGGAAATTTTGGTTCAGCATGCTTGAGAAAGTTTGAGCACTCAATGGGATAGGATGAGCTTGGGATAGGGTTTACCCAGCCACACGAAGCTAATAGAATAGATTTTTTGATCCAAAAATGAATGATAAGAGAGATTTGGCAGTTGAAAACTTTGTACTGGCCAACACTACAAGTTTTAGCATCAGCTAAGATGGCATCGCAAAATAAAAATGGAGTAAGATCTCCAAAAAGTGAGAGAGTTTATTATAGGTCTCCACAACATGGTCCTATAGGACCTAGAATCACATCCATATCTCACACAAGATCCAAGATATGCCTCATCAAAGATCATTTCCCTATGGCATTTAGTGACCCTTAGGAACGTTTCGATTCGGCGTGCCCAAGAATGTTTGAGCACACAATGGGAAGTGACAAGGTTGGGGCTAGGGTTTACCAAGCCACCTAGAGCTAACAACATAGATATTTCAATCCCACAATGAATGGTGAGGGAGATTTGGCAGTTGGAAACTTTGTACTAGCCAACACTACAAGTTTTAGCATCACCTGAGATGGTTTTGCAAAGTCAAAATAGATTAAGATCTCCAAAAATTGAGAGAAATTATTGCAGGTCTCTACAATATTGTCCTACAAGACCTAGAATTGCATCTATATCTCACACCAGCTCCAAGATATACCCCATCAAAGATTGCTACCGTATGGCATTTAGTGACCCTTAGGAACATTTTTGTTCAGCATTCTTGAGAATGTTTGATCACTCAATGAGATAGGATAAGCTTGGGGATAGGGTTTACCTAGCCACTCAGAGCTAACAGAAAAGACAATTTGATCCCATGATGAATGGTGAGGGAGATTTAGCAATTGACAACTTTGTACTAGCCAACACTGCAAGTTTTAGCATCACCCAAGATGACATCGAAAAATCAAAATAGTGTAAGATCTCCAAAAAGTGAGAAGGTTATTGTAGGTCTCCGCAACACAATCTTATAGGACCTAGAATTCCATCCATATCTCGCATGAGCTCTAAGATATGACCCGTCAAAGATTGTTGCCCTATGGCATTTAGTGACCCTTAGGGACATTTCAGTTTAGTGTTTCCAAGAACATTTGAGTGTTCAACATGATAGGATTAGCTTGGGGCTAGGGTTTACCCAACCACCTAGAGCTAACAGAACAAATAGTTTGATCGCATGACCCTTTTTCCTCTAAGTTGCAAATTTGAGCAACTTTGCACAAAAAGTGCAATTTTACATTTTTCACTTGATTCCACTTCTATGGCTCGAAAAAAATTTGGCAACACTAAAATAACTTATTTTCAAATTCTCATCCCTTCACCAATTACCAAACTCCTATGATTCACAAATCAACGTGCTACAAGAGGTCAAATCTTTCATGGTACTTGACCTAGGGCTTGATTGAAAAAATTAAAAAACACATCCTCTAGTCTTGAAACCTTGGAATCTTAAAATTAATGCTACTAACTACCATTTCCCAAGTGGGCATGAAATTTCAACCAAGGAAATTGTATTTAGAGGCTCAATTTTGCTATGTGCACCAAAATGTTGTCTTGAAATCCTAGTTTAACCAAAAATGCAATAACTTGAGTTATAAAACACATAGAAAGATGAGACTAGAAGAAAAAGAAAGCTGAATCAAAGCTCTATCTTCAAAATCTATCACATCTTCTAAAATTTCATACATTTTGTACAACATGCAAACAACAATGTAAATGACTCAAAAACTAAATTTCTTTCTTTACAACTTCTTCCAATCCATATATTAATGCCCTCTAGAATCAGAACAAACACTTGGGACTCTTTCTCACCATTCCAAAATTCATTACACCCTTCACCTAGGTCATTACAATAGGTTTGAAATTTTTACACCAATTTCTCTTTAAAATTGAGTTGAACACATGATGATGTTCAACCTAGGGCTTGCAAGGAAAAATAGTGAACCAATTTTTCTACACTTAAAACTCTACCATATGTAAGAATACATCCCTAAATTTATTCCCACCAAATGGAATCAAGATCCCACATTTGGATTGCAAGTTAGAGGGCCATAAGTACAATCTAGTCAATTTATAGGCTTACCCAGGTAGCCCTCAGTAAAATGGCATTTGCTTACACAAATGAATAGATCAAAACCTCAAACTAAATGAAAATTAATTATACTTTAAATACCTATCCAACCATATCAAATTTTCATATGTTTTAATCCATACACAACTGTACAACAGTAAAACACAGGAAAAATGATAGAAATTTAGGTTTTCATTGCTTCAAAGACATCAAATCCATACAACCATCACCCACTGAGGCTTGTAAAGTCATATCATTCATATATGTTTCCATTCCAATGGTTATAAAAACATTTAAAATGGTGGTTGTAATGTACATCTAGTTTTTCAATCAAATTGCAAAGTTATTAGCATTTTTGCAATTTTGCTTTGACAACTTTTGCAATTTTTTGCAATTTTTGACATCTTAACTTCTAGATGCCTAAAACATAACCCCATGACCCTAAAGACCTTTATAACCTTCTAAGAAATATATAAATCATTTTTTCTTTGAAAATCACCTATATTGCTCATTTTTGACCCCTTGGTTCAATTTGGCACTCTAACTTATAATGACACCTAGAGTCCAATTGACCTTACATCTTGGGTCTTATTACATCATTTTGTTCCTTGATCCTAATTCACAACTAGGATGACACCTATCTATTTTCCTTGGTGCTCTGCACCAATGATCATCCAATTGGACAAGTTTGGAGTGCTTGGGTACATGAAAATGTATTATATTTGATGCCATAGGTATAGCAATGGGACATCTGCCTAAAGGAGGTAATGGTTTTATGTAAAATAGTCAAATTAATCATCATAAAAATGGTGTAGGGTCAACTAATAGGTCTTAGAAGTGATTTCTTGGTCAGATTTGAAGAGGCCCTAGTTTTTTGCCTTGTTTGTTGAGGGTTTCATAAAAAAACACATATAGAGAGTTGATGGGTTCAATAAAATTGAAGAATCCTCACTTTATGATTATATTAGGATAATTTACCAAGTTTTATGGTTGGGGGATAATTATTTCATATAGTTCCTTTGTAAATAGAGGGGTTTTTATGCCTAAAAAGTGGCCCATAGTGTAACATTAGAGACTTAGTCCAAAATAACCATACCTCATCTTTTGATATGTTATAGAGAAGAAAAATGGATATCCTAATCCTCAATTTATTTTCTTGATGTTATAGAAAAATGTGGAGAAAAATGAAAGAGGACAACATTTTATGCCTAAAAGGTGGCCCATAGTGTAACTGTCATCAAATGACAGTTGTTCCAAGCCTCTAAAACTTCAAACTTCTTCTTGGTTGGTTAATGCAACCTATACTTGGTGTTTCTAATTTTTTTTTCTATACTAGTAAGTCTCTTTACCTAGATTTGAAAATAGTGTCTCATTGACATTATCTAGGGAGGAGCATGAAAAGAGGATCGACAAACTCCTATCTAGGATGGTAGACAAATAGTTATAGTGTATAGAATGAGTAAAAAAAGCCTATATGGAAGAAGCATCACAATTTTATCAAGGATTTACCAATTAAATTTGTAGACATTGTTCACTTTCACCCCAAAGGTCAAAACATACTATACATAGTTCATAAGATAATGATCTAGATCAAGAGATTACTAAGGAAGAGATCTCACAATTTTAACAAGATAAATATTAACAAAAGCTAATGAAATTGAACTTGGATCAAGAAAAAAGATAAATGTTTCATGCACTTATTCTCTCAATGAGTAAAATTTTCACACAACCTCAATGTTGACAACTTGATTCAAAAGGAGGAACCTTTACCTTTAGAAGTTGTTATGAAACAAATGGAAGAAATGAGAAAGGATATGTTACACATAAAAAATGAGCAAGAGAAATCTAAGCCATATTTTTCACTTGAGTATATATGTCTATTTCTTTTTGACAAATACTTATAAATGTATCCTTTTACTTATAAGGTTGAATTTTTGAAGTATGAAAAATATGATGGTAGTGGAAATCCTCATGATTACATTATGGATTTTTGTGCACTAAGTATGAAATTCTTACATGAACTCATTTATCTTATAAGCCTTTTTTTCTAGAAGTCTTAGTGGGCAAGGTATGAAATGGTTCAAAAAATTATGTCCTCTACTTATGTCATTGTATAAAATGGAAAAAGGTATTTCCAATATTATTCCTATAGTATTCAACATGTAATCACTATGCTAGACTTATGAAACATCAAACAACACCAAGGAAAATATTCTATTTCCTTTCTTCAGTGATGGAGGAAGCTTTATTCATGATATCCAAGGAAAATCCTTGAAGCTAAAAAGATTGATATATTTATCAAAAACCTTATGCCTTAATTGCGGCATGGACTTAGGAAACAACTATTTTCCAATTCCTTACAACTATATTCCAATCCCTAAGGAGCCTAATGTGATCACCTTGACCAATGACATTCAAACTAAAAAATACTATGCTTCTCCAAGAATATTGACTCAAACAAATCTAATCACTGTAGTAGAGGTAAACCATCATGGGTTTCCAAATCTAAGCACACCTGTACACCTCTAGGAGACTCACTTGAACTAGTGTTGAATACTTTGATATCAAATAAGATCATTACACTACCATATAACTATAAACCTTATGAACCCAAGTTTAAGCCTAAATTTTTGAATGAAAATCGATCATAAGAATAAAAATTATGGTGCAAAGCACCTAACTTTCATTGATCAATATGTTTGTAATAAGGTCAGGGGATATATATTATGATCTCCCTATGACCCATCCATTTTGTTAAGGACACAAGACCCCTTGGTGTGTTTATAAACCTTGGGCATCATTTGGTCCTAATGTATGATATGTTTTCCATTTAATATTTTAATAGGTGTGTCTTAGGGTTTTGGAATCTTAACATGGTTTCTAAGTGTTAATCAAGTTTAAATGCAAGATTTATTGCTATAGCAACAACAGTTGCTTAAAAGTTGTCAGCAACTTTTACAATTTGTTAAGCAACTTTTTGGTTTAAGAGTCCCAATGGCTCAAACAATTTTATGGTTGAGTGGAATGGTTGGAAATAACCTATTTAGGCTTGAGACATTAAAAAATGCATAAAGAGGGAAGATCCAATTGTAAGCTTGCTTTCAAATCAATAAAATATACTTGTTTTAGTGCAATTTCTTGACATTTTGCAAGTATATTATAGAAGAATAAGGGGTGAATGATGACCTTCATGATTTGAAAGTTGATACTAAGTGTCTAAAGGATTTTGGTAGTGGTTCAAAGTTTTTATCTATTTTCTTTCAAAAGTAATCAAATTTATAAGCTTGCTAGTCTGAGAAACTCAAGTTTTGGCATTCAAATGGCCCTAACTTGCTGATCCGCCAGTGGAATTTCTTCTCCACTTGTATGAAGCAAGTTAGGGATGTGTACTATAAGATTTTTTCAATTTTGGAATAGAAACTGAAGGAATTGGATTTTGGGAGCAAGCCCTAGGTCAAATATCACCATGTATTTGACCAATTTTAAGGAGACTGGATTGGATAAAGAGATGGAGAGAATTTGAGGACTTCATTGTCAAAAAAATTGTCCATTTTTAAGTTAGTAGAACACCCTAAAACTATATGTTTGGTTCTATGCACACATTCCTAACCTCTTGCTTTGAAACCCAAGCCTAACCTAACTAATTAGGTTTGTGGACTTAGTTAGGGTTATGATATGCTAAGGTGGAGTCAATATTTGCAACTTTGAGGTTTGAGAGGAGTTGAAAAAGGGTGTCTAAAAGTGTGGTTTATTCGTTAAGTCTTTTGGGAAGTTTTGAATTTAGTGGAAAAAATTAGGGATTGGAGAGCTAATAAGATTCTAGATCCTTCATTGCAATTTGTGTTGTGAGTTGTCGGGAGTGAAACCAGTGGTGGATTTGGATTAGTTGGGTTTTGAATAAGTAGTTTCTAGCCTTTTTGGAAGTTCTGAGGCCTAGAACCATAAAATCCCTATTTTACCTAAATTAAGGGAACTTGTCCTTAAAGGTTTGAGTTGGGTCAAATTGCTTTGTGTCATACTTGTGTATGGTGAGTCTTAAAACCATCATAGTGGTTCCTTGTAGAGGTATACACTTTTTGAAGTGAAAAAACCAATTGTTCAGTCCTTTGAACATCTTGAGTTTTGGTGTTGGGTTGGGTCTTAACGTTGTGCTTCCATTGTTGCACTCTACATCAAATTATATGAAACTTGAATACCTCATTCAAGATCTCATTGATGATAAGAAAGTTGGGGTGTATGGATTCATGACTAATACTGATCATAAGGTTTTCAATGAACCTAGGTACCCAAGCATAAACAAGAAGAAAGTTCTAGGAAGAAAAATAGGATGCAAAGATCAACTACATATGATTGAGCCAACTTGTGAGAACATAAACATATTCAATCTAATGAACCAACTAGATCTACTCTACATTTTAATGTCTCAAGTATTGCCTCATGGTCTAACTCATGAAATTTTTAAAGAATCTTATTATGTGATTTTCTACCATATTTTATCAAGTGGACATTTGATGTGACAACAAGTTTTGAATAATGAAGAATCTTCCTCTCTATTTTCCAATTCTTGAATAACCACAAGTTAGGGTTCTTCATAGAATATCATCTAAGGCATGTGCCAGTTACAACTACTACATTGATATGGTACTCTAAACCTTCACCATCTATAACCGAGTGATCCAATTTTTCTTTGGCGTGGACACAATGACACAAATAGTAATCTATCCCTTCTTCACTGTCTTCAGGTGCAATAATAGAAAAAACATGGCCTACAGTGACAAATGTACAAAATGCGATCATTAATTTAGAAAATACTTAAATAAAAGTTATAAAGTTACATATTGAAATTACAAATATATATATATATATATAACTAGCTTGCACTAGATCAGACAAGCAATCAAAGTCAATAGATGAATCCATCTCTAACATTTCCAATGCTTGTGGGGGATGATAGGTGTCAATTGGGTCTAAAACCCATATATCCCATTCATCCACTCATTCAATTGACTCACAATCATCCCAATTTTCCTTTGCACATGATGGACAATAGCATGCCATTTTTTGTGTGTGGATACTCTATGAACTTGCATCAGAGCTTGTAAAAAAGTGCAACACATTGGATCTTGTTAGTGTGCAACAATCCTTAGATGGTGCAATGTTAGTATTATCTATCAACCAAAAAAATGTATGAACCATAGATTCACCTTCCTTACCTGGACCCATTATAGTGTTACACCACTAGACAATGGATTTTTCATCTATCAATATTGCTCCATATTTGTACTTTAGTTCTTCACGAGCTAAGGCTCTTTTGATGCATGTGCCTACACCATTGTGTTCTCCCTTTCCATGACTAGCCTCTGTGAAATTCAACATATATTGAATTCTACTCAACCTGTGCATCCTACTCAACCAATAGAACATTCATGCATTCTTGAATTGAGATGCACAATTTTCTAGCAAAATAATGTGTTGACGATATGTTATGCCCCTGTTAGCCAAATTTCCATAAAATAGTTAAAAAAAACCATGTAAAAATTCTATAGAATGTGATCGATTATTGCTGATGTAAAAATGGTACTCCCTCAAAAATTTTCTGTCATCCTTTGTACTTGTAGGTGAATGCATGAATGTTAAGTGAACAAATATGGAAACCTATTGAGAAGTATAATACTTTGCTTGCACCTCATTTTTTGGTTGTAGTATGTAGTTCTCCACAAATTCCACAACTGAAACAATGATATCCAGTGGAAACATATCTTTGCACAATTTGAATTAAAAATCTAGCCATCAAGCTCTATGTGTATGCCTTGCATACTCATAAATAATCTTTTCGCAAAAAATCTTCATGAACTCATACACTGGAATCTTTTTAATGAATAAATCACATCTTTTACCCTATTTCCCATATTTTAGAGCATATGTCACTATCTTAAATTTTTTGTAATCTACTATTTCATTTTTAATTGCATGTGTACTATTCATATGTTCACAAGTTGATAAAAGTTGCAAAGAACCAAAAAATAAGCATGTACCATCTAAGCATGATGTCTTGTAAAATTGTTAGCCATCCTCTATTTCACATAAAATGTTTGATATGAATTATGTTGAATATCTTGGTGTTTCATTCATGTCACAATCTTGCAAAACAAACTTAGAATTCAAAAACACACATATATGCCTAAAAACATCAAAACGGTTAGAAAATTCAATATTTATCCTACAATAATAAGTTGTGCATGCGTGATTTATCTTCACATAAAAACGTTTACCCATCTTAAAAAATCTTTGACTTATTCAAATTTGAGGATACATACCAATAAATTTTGTAAAAAATTATGTTTGAGTTGAGTCCAAAAAATGTTTCAGATGTGGGTTGTGATTTTGGGTACCAATCCTCCTTCTTACAACATCTCTTTGATTAGGGGAAACATGCATATTATTTTTCTAAAAATATTCGATCAATGATTTCAAAGCTTAACTAATTTCTTTATCCTTTTGTGGTAGTCTATTGCTAAAGATCCATAACTCATTTTTTGTTGGATCTTCCAATCTCTCATGCCTTAGCATGGCTCTCCTTAGAGTACCTCTACCAATTTTCAATGTTTTGCTTGTCTTTCTCATAAGTCAAGCTTTATTCATTTGGGTACTTACTATTATCGATGTAAGTACTCATCTTATGATATTACTATCTTTGGTGCATAATTTAGGACCCACTTTGGCATAAGCACTCATTAGATTTTTTACAATACTTTTTTTATTTGAATTGTCCATCGTTCTTAGCCCAAGAATCTTCATGATAGACCTAAATTTCAAATTCCTTACCATTTCAAAAAGTAATTGGCATTGACCTATAATATTTAATTCTTCAAAGAATAATCTCCACATACAATTAACTTTTCTTTGACAAGTACGCTTGCTAATCTTTTTAGGCATTGATTTCAAAATGTTAGTATCAATATCAATCAAATATTTTAGTCTTCTAAAATGAATTCTAGAAGGTGTTATAATCTCTTCCATTCCTTCAATATTTTGAACATCAATATAAGATTGAGTGTTTTGCGTACCTTGAACTGAAGATGATGTGCCTTGGCAATAAGATGCAAAAGATGGAATATCACCTACTTGATATGTTGATGTTGTTCCTTCAATATGACATTATGGAGTGTGTACATTGTCCGATCTACAAATTAGTGTCTCTTCAACATGAGAGGATGATATAACTCCAACATTGGAAGATGGTCTAGCTTCGCAATTTAATTGTCTTCTTAACCATAATAGTCTCATTCGTTCTCTTTCTCTTTCCAATTCTTCCTCTTTATTTCTTTGTATTGGTGGTTCTTGATCCTCTTCAAAAGTCAATTCTTCATTATTGCTTTGAAATTTTCTTTATTCACATAGTAGTTTCATTTTATCTCTTTTAATTGCCAAATCTCTCTCCCTATCTTCATTTGTTTGAGTTTTTGATTTCTTCGTTGGCATGATGATGATTTCTACATGTCAAATTATTCAAACATCTAAATTACTTACAATTTGTAAACTACAAATCATTCAAATACATATAAAAATTACAATTACTTCAATGAATACACAATATATATCAAACAACTTGCCAAATTTCTAACCATTTCCAAATAACAATTCATTCAAACATATAAATTTTAATGAATTCACTATATATTAAATAACATGTCAAATTATAATCAAATTTTTCTTTATATATCAACAAGCAATATTTAAAAACAACTGCACTAACCTTTTCTATAGAAAGAATATTCAAAAATCTAGTTCAATGATTGAATTTTTTGTTTGCTAGCTTCAAAAAGTCTTCAAATAGTATTTTCTAACTTCCAATAGTTTGAAACCTATGTTTTCTATTGGAAGAATAGAATGCACAATAGACAAAAAGAAGAATATGGATCAAAAGGGACCTAAACTTGCTTTGTGATCATTTTTTGGTGATTTCACATAGTGTGTCAAAACACATCTCTCCCTATCCCACCATCCCCCATCCCCTACTCTCTCTCTCACTCTCCCTCTCCCATCGCCTACTCTATCACTCTCTCTCTCCCATCCCCTACTCTCTCACTCTCTATCCTCTCCCATCCCCTACTCTCTCTCTCTCGCTCTCTCTCTCCTCTCCCATCCCCTAGTCCTTCTCTAACTCACTCTCCTCTTCCATCCCTTACTCTCTCTTGCTCTCCCTCTCCCACTACCTACTCTCTCTCACCCTCTCTCCTCTCCCATCCCCTACTCTCTATCTCACACACTCCCATCCCCCCTCTCTCTCTCTCTCTCGGGCTACTCTCTCTCTTCCCTCTCCCATCCCCTACTCTCTTTCTCTCCCTACTCTCTCTTCCCTCTCCCATCCCTTACTCTCTCTCTCCCTACTCTCTCCCCTCTCCCATCCCTTTCTATCTCTCTCGCTCTCCATCTCCCACTACCTACTCTCTCTCTCCCATCCCCTACTCTCTCTCACCCTCTTTCCTCTCCCATCCCCTACTCTCTCTCTCTCTCACACTCCCATCCCCCTCTCTCTCCCTCTACCATCGCCTACTCTCTCTCTCTCCCCCATCCCCTACTCTCTCTTGCTCTCCCTCTCCTACTCCCTCTCCCACCGCCTACTCTCTCTCACTCTCTCTCTCATCCCTTACTCTCTCTTAGGTCTCCCATCCCCTACTCTCTCTCACACTCTCTCCCATCCCCTACTCTCTCTCTCTTACACACATTCCCATTCACCCTCTCTCGCTCCCTCTCCCACTCCCTCTTCCACCACCTACTCTCTCTCCCCCATCCCCTACTCTCTCTCCCCTCTCCCCTCTCCCATCCCCTACTCTCTCTTTTCACACACCCACACACTCCCATCCCCCCCTCTCTCTCCTCTCCCATCCCCTACTCTCTAGATATTTCACACGCACTCCCATCCCCCCTCTCTCTCCCTCTCCCACTCCCTCTCCCACAGCTTATTGCCTCTCTCTCACTCTCTCCCTCTATACTCTCTCTTGTATCCCCTGCTCTCACTCTCTCTCTCCCATCTCCTACTCTCTCTCTTACACACAATCCCATCCCCCTCTCTCCCTTTTCCACTCCCTCTCCCACCATGTAATCTCTCTCTCCCATCCCCTACTCTCTCTATCTCTCTCCACTCTTTAATCCCCTACTCTCTCTATTTCACACACACACACCCATCTACCCTCTCTCTCCTCTCTCATCCCCTACTCTATCTCTCACTTTCTCTCCCTCTCCCACTCCCTCTCCCACCACCTACTCTCTCTCTCTCTCTCTCTCTCTCTCTCTCTCTCTCTCTCTCACTCACTTTCACTCTCTTCCTCTCTGCGCTCTCTCTCTTTGCCACCCCCTACTCTCTCTCACATTTTCACAATCTCTCCCATCCCCTACTCTATCTCTCTTACACACATTTCCATCCCACCTCTCTCCCTCTCCCACTCCCTCTCCCACTACCTACTCTCTCTCTCTCTCTCCCATCCTCTACTCTCTCTCCCTCCTCTCCCATTCCCTATTCTCTCTCTTTCACACACATACACTCGCATCCTCCTCTCTCTCTCTCTTGTTCTCCCTCTCCCACTCTATCTCCCACCACTTAGTCTCTCTCTCCCCCATCCCTTACTCTCAATCTCTCTCTCCCATCTTGTACTCTCTGTCTCTCCCCCATCCCCTACTCTTAATCTCTATCTCTCATCCTATACTCTCTCTCTGCCACCCCTACTCTCTCTCACACTTCCTCTCTCTCCCTCTCCCACTACCTCTCCCACTATCTACTCACTTCATCCCATCCCCTACTCTCTCTCTCTTTCAAACACCCACACACTCCCATCCCCCTCTCTCTCTTCTCTCCCATCCCCTACTCTCTATATCTCTCACACACACTCCCATCCCCCCCTCTCCCTCTCCTATTACCTACTATCTCTCTCTCTCACTCTCTCCCTCTCTACTCTCTCTCTTCCCTCTTCCATCCCCTATTTTCTCTCTCTACCACCCCTACTCTCTATCACACTCTCACACTATCTCCCATGCCCTACCCTCTCTCACATAAACTCCTATCCTCCTCTCTCTCTCTCTCTCCCTCAACCACTCCCTCTCCCATTGCCTACTCTCTCTGCTATCCCCTACTCCTAATCTCTCTCTCTCTCTCTCTCTCTCTCTCTCTCTCTCTCTCTCTCGTCCCATACTCTCTATTCCACCCCTACTCACTCTCTCACACTTCCTCTCTCTCACATCCCCTACTCTCAATATCTATCTCCCATCTCATACTCTCTCTTTGTCACCCCTACTCTCTCTCACACTTCCTCTCTCTCCCATCCTATACTCTCTATACCACCCCTACTCTCTCTCACTTACTCTCTCTCCCATCCCTTACTCTCTCTTTCCCCTCTCTTGTCCCCTACTCTCTCTCTCTCTCTCAGACACACACACACACACATTCTACCCTACCTCTCTCTTTCTTGCTCTTGCTTTGCCTCTCTTCTTCCCTCTCTATGCACTATTTAGGTCTCAATAGCGCATGTGCACTATACTGTACATGCACTATTTAGGTCTCAACAGTGCATGTGCACTATAATGCACATACACTATTTAGGTCCCAATAGTGCATGTGCACTATAGTGCACACGCACTATTGAGACCTAACTTTATAAATATTTAAATAGCATGTGTGCACTATAGTGCATACGTGCTATTCAAACCTTTAGATTCTAACAAGCCTAAGGCTTGGTTTTTCCTTGGGGATCCAACCCAAAGGTTTGGAGTCTATAAACTAGTCTAAGATGTGTTTTGTTGCAAACATACAAAAAATGATTGATTTTTCTTGTGTGCTCTCCTTCAAAATTCCTTTTGGTGAGCATCGATAAGATCAGGTTACATAACATTGTAGGTCTTTGTGTTAGCTATATAACCATACAATTAATTTTTTATTTAAACTATTTCAAGCCTTTCATCTATAATTTCTTTTGAATGTATGTCCAGTTTTTGTCAAAAACCAACATGTACTAATTGGGTTGTAGATTTTAGCTCATTCATCAAATTTTGTAACAATTTAGTTTTTTAGAAACTAGACTCCATTCTACACACTTTGAAAAAAAAGAAGTTTTTATTTTAGATTAGTTTTCAAAAATTTCTAGGGGGAGCACATAGATATTTCATGTTTTTGGGATGTATCTAGTTAAAAAATTCATTAAAAAAAAAACACATTATAAAATTACCCAAAAAATCTAAGATAAACTACATAATTTTAAGTAACTTTTGACCAAAGCGATTAAAGAATTTCAAAAAAAAAGTTAAAATTTTAGGGGGCCACACTTTCTAGTATGTTATTTTTTTTGGAATAAACAAAACCACTTTCTATGGCCCCCTTTTTTGAGGACCTAAAACTAAACCATTTTGAAAAAAAATAGTAGTTTAGAAACTAGATTCAAAGGACTACTACTTTTGTTTTTGGAATATCTTAAAATTTTGAGTGTAATTATCTTCAAATTCTTGTTGAAGTTCAGAAATTGCTGATTTCAAAAAAAAGGTGTCCACTTATACCCCCCTTTTGGCACCACAACTTGGTGCACTTACCCCCATGGGGGGTTAATTTTTTTCCTTTATATTCCATCTTCATTTGTCTAGTGATTCTCCCTTCCATGACATTAGCCTCATGATGTGTCTAAGATTGATCACCTCAATACACACATATATACTCCTTTTTGTATCTTTATTGTGGTTCCTCGACATGCAGTTATTTTGGCCCACTTTTCTAGTTTCCTGCCACCTCACCCTTGTCTGCATTAGGGGGGGGTTCTTCTATTGTTTCTAATGCTTCCTTGATTCCTTGGTTCAATTGTTCAACTCTATAGGCTTTGGTATTTCAAGCCATCTATATCTTTAAGTTCAATTATTTTTCTTTATGTGCCTCCTAACTCAATGTAGATTATAGTCTTCTCTACCTAGTCAGGTTCTATTTCAATGGAGCTTCTTCACATCAATAATTACTTTGAAAAAGCTTTGCAACTTCTACATGCTTTAGTGGTATTCTTCATGATCATCTTTTGTTCTTATCTTCTAGAACATTCCCTAGTTTGGAGACTTCTTTAGTCCTTCACTAGTTTCTTTTCAGCATGTTTTCCATCTCCTTTTGGAGTAGAATTTTTTAGAATTTGGTTTTCTCTATTTCTTCTCTTTTTAGAGATTTGGTTGTTCTTGGGTACCTCATAAGGCTTTGTTACTAGGACCCAATTCTACTTTTAGTAGTATTTTCTAGGTTTTTAGCTACTCCCTAAGTTTATCTTAAGGGGGGTGTTAGAGTAATTAGACATTTTCTAATTAACTCTAGTTCTCTTAAGATAAAATTTAGGCATCTAATGATTAATTTTTTTACTGATTATTATGATGCAACCTAGGCCAAACCTTTTTATGGTTTCAATCTCCTTTATAAGGATGATCTGTTAGGATAAACCACAGACATAAATAAAAATTGCATGCAAATATAACCAATAACAAAAAATAATAGATCACATAGAAATGAACACAAGGCACCAAGATTTAACATGGTTCACCCAATCCCTAGGCTACGTCCACCAAATAGCAAGTTTGATCTTATTACAATCCAATGATTACAACCTGATTACAATCCGTAATCCCTTACAGCTCAATACCGCTGCAAGAACCAATATTGCATCACAACATAATGAAAAATACCCAACCCTAAACCCTTTTATACAAGTATTAAACTGCTTTAAGGTTATAATATGTTGGCCATAATTAGCCATAACTTTAGTGGCGAATCTATGAATGGAAAATAGTACTAATTATGAAGTATGTACAGTACTTTCCTAATCAGTCACCACAATCTAACAATCTCCCACTTGGGGACTAATCAGGCTCCACACTAAACAACAATCTCCCACTTGGAGACTGATCATGTAGCAAGGCCACTACCACATGGGGCTCCCACTGGATCAAACCATCCTAGACTCTGTTGTTCTTTTATTCATGTTCAGTGTAAAAGACCAATTGAAGCTGAAGAGGAGTTTAGCTTCTCCCTTGTTACAACCTTTGTCAACATATCTATCGGATTGTCATTGGTATGTATCTTCTCCAGCTTTAACTGTCCATCCTCCAAAACTGACCGAATAAAATGATACCACAACTGTATGTGTTTGGTCTTAGAATGCAGAGCTGAATTCTTAGCAAGATGAATGGAATCTGACTATCTATGAACAAATAATTATCCTTCTAAGGATGTCCCAATTCTTCCAAGAAGAACTAAAGCCATATCATCTCCTTGGCTGCCTTTGTAGTAGCAACATACTCTGCCTCTATAGTGGATAGAGCATTAATCTTTTGTAACCTAAAAACCTAGCTCACAGCAACCCCACCAATAGTAAAGACATAACCTGTAGTACTCCACCTAGTATCAATATCCCCTACCAAATTTGAGTCAACGTAGCCCTATAAATTAGTAGTAGAGCCCCCAAAGTGTAAACACTTATTGGATGTTCCTCTTAAATATCAGAGAATCCACTTGATAACATTCCAATGCTCAAATCCTGGATGACTCATATACCTGCTAATGACTCCCACTGCATGTGCAATATCTGTCCTAGTGCATACCATAGCATACATCAAGCTTCCTATAGCTGAAGCATAGGGCACCTTGGACATCTTATCCTCCTCTTCCTATGTCTTGGGACACATCTCCTTAGTCAATTTCAAATGACCAGGTAAAGGTGTACTGATAGCTTTAGCATTCTCCATAGAGAAATGTTACAACACCTTCTCAACATAATCAGCTTGAGATAGCATCAATGTTTTGTTCTTCCTATCTCTGCAAATATCCATACCAAGGATTTGTTTTTCTACCCCCAAATCCTTCATAGCAAATGCATGTGCTAACTGGCATTTTAGCCCCTTAATATGATCCATGTTAGACCCAACTACAAGCATATCATCAACATATAGACATAAAATAATGTAGCTATCATCATCCAACCTCTTAAAATAAACACAATAATTTGAATGACACTTCTTATAGCCATGCTCATGCATAAACCTATCAAATTTCAGATACCATTGCTGAGGTTCTTGCTTCAAGCCATATAAACTTTTCTTCAATTTGCACACTAAGTTCTCCTTACCTTTGACCTCAAATCCCCTTGGCTGGGCCATATATATTTCTTCATCCAAATCACCATGAAGAAAGGTTGTTTTAACATCCAACTACTCTAAATGCAAATCTTTAGTAGCCACAAGACTTAAAACAGTACGGATAGAAGTCATTTTAACAACAGGAGAAAATATCTCATCAAAATCAATTCCCTTTTTCTGGGCAAATCCTTTTACAACTAGCCTAGCCTTAAATCTTTTCTTACCTCCTTCCTCTTCTTTCAACCTATAAACCCACTTATTCTGTAAAGCCTTTTTACCTGCAGGCAACTTGCATAGATTCCATGTCTTATTCTATAGCAAAGAGTCCATTTCATCTTTCATTGCAGACTCCCACTGAATCTTAGTATCCACTTGCATAGCTTCATCATAACTTTTAGGTTCACTAGCATCAGTAAGTAAAATAGAATACAAAGAGGGAGAAAATCTTTGTGGAGGTTTAATTTGCCTCGTTGACTTTCTAACATTCACTGGTGTGTGTGGTATTTATTTTTTCAGTTGTTGCACATCATGAGTGATGGCTGGAATATTAGCTTTTGGAGTATCATCCAGCACTACATAATCATCTTCTTTCTTCTCATGTTGCTGCAACAGATCTTTGTACAACACTTTCTTATTGAATATGACATCTTGGCTTCTAACCATTTTAAGATTTTCAAAATTCAAAAGCCTATAACCAAATTCATTAATGCCATATCCAACAAAGACACATTTCTTTGATTTAGCTTCTAGCTTGGTTCTATTTTTAGAGTCTATATGAGCAAAAGCTTCACAACCGAAGCTCTTGAGAAAAGAATAACTCACCTTCTTACCAGTCCATGCCTCCTCTGGAATACCATAGCCCAAAGGAGTAGAGGGACCTCTATTAATTAAATATACTATAGTATTGATAGCCTCTGCCCACATGTGTAAGGGCAATCTAGCATGCAACCTCATGCTCCTTGTGCGCTCCATTATAGTTTTGTTCATGCGTTCAGCCATGCCATTTTCTTGTGGAGTCCTTGGAACAATTTTTTGTCTATGAATACTATTAGTGGAGCAATAATCTTCAAATTCATGACTACAATATTCACCACCATTATCAGATCTGAGACATTTTAATTTCTTACCAGTCTCATTTTCAACCAAGCATTTCCATTTCTTAAGAGTTTGAAATACATCAGATTTCTGTCTAAGAAAATAAACCCATACTTTTCTAGTTGCATCATCAATAAATGTAACATAATAATGAGAGCCACCAAGGGAAGATACCTGAACTGGTCCCCATACATCTGTATGGACAAGCTCTAATTTCTCCTTTTTGTTTTCCTTCCCAATCTTTACAAAACTCACTCTCTTTTGTTTTCCATACACACAAATTTCATAGAAATCCATATTAACACATTTTAGACTTGGTAAAACTTTCTTTCAATGAAGTAATTTTATACCTTTCTCACTCATGTGCCCAAGTCTATTGTGCCACAGTGCTATATCAGAATCTACAACAGCTATTTTTTCTCCCTGCTCAACTACAACAATTGTTCCTAAACATTCATTTTTCTCTGAAACAATCAAAGTATTAGGAACAATATGACTGTACAAAGATATAAGGTGCCTACTTTCACACTTTTTTCTACTACAAGGGAACCTTTTGAAACCTTCCAATTTTTATCATTAAAAGTAACTACACAACCCTCATCACCGAGTTGCCCAACTGAAATTAAATTTCTACTCAGCCTTGGAACATGTCTTACCTCATGTAGTAGCCAATGATTCTCATTCTGTAACTTAATCTTAATTTTTCCCTTTCCAACAATCTAACAGGGTTCATTATCCCCCAAATAAACAAGCCCAAAATCCCCTTGGACATAATCAATGAAATAACCTCTATGAGCTGTAGCATGAAATGAAGCACCATAATCTAAAACCAATGAATCATCAACACTCTCTAAAGACAAAAGCAAAGCATCCTCTTTGGATTTGTTACTTACCACATTTGCCTCCTTGTCTCCATCTGAGTTATCTCCTTCATTTTTCTTTCAATTCCAGTAATCTTTCTTTTTGTGCCCTGGTTTCCCACAGTACCAGAAATCATTTGGTCCTCTCGATTAAGACCCCCTTTGACTTTCCTCTTGATTTCCCATGATTTCTAGAGTTACTTCCTCTTTCAGTCATCCTGCCCTTGCTTTGTGCATTCAAAGCACTTCCTGATGTAGATCCACCTAAGGATTTCCTACGAGTTTCCTCACTCAAAAAAACACAGATCACATCATCATATTTTAGGGTACTAGATCCAAGAATAGAATTACTCACCGCCATTACCAAGCCATTCCAGCTTTTAGGAAAGGAACACAAAATCAAGAGAGCTCTAATTTCTTCATCAAAATTGATACCCACAAAAGATAACTGACTAGTAATAGTATTAAACTCATTTAAATGATCTGCAACAGATCCATCTTCTGCCATTTTCATATTAAATAAGTGCTTCATGAGAAATACCTTGTTTGAAGTAGAGGGATTTTCATACAGTGTTGCTAGGGTTTTCATCAAATCTTCTATCATCTTTGCTTTTGTAATATTAAATGCCACCAATGGTGCCAAGCATAACCGAATGCTTTCGAGTGCCTTTCTGTCCAAAAGATCCCATTTAAGCTCTGACATAGTTCCCTGATTCTTGGCTTTTCCTTCCAACGGCTTCCATAAATCCTAATGATATAGATAGTCTTCCATTTGCATCTTCCATAACTAGAAGTTTTGCCCATTAAACCTGTCAACCCTCAACTTACCCTCATCTGCCATTGCTCCCACTCAATTGTGAGACTTTCCTGTAGAGGATAACTGAAAGACAACCTCACTCTGATACCACTTGTTAGGATAAACCACAGACAAAAATAAAAACTACATGCAAATATAACCAATAATAGAAAATAATAGATCACATAGAAATGAACACAAGGCACCAAGATTTAACATGGTTCACCCAATCCCTATGCTACGTCCACCAAACAACAAGTTCGATCTTATTACAATCTAGTGATTACAACCTGATTACAATTCGTAATCCCTTACAACTCAATACTGCCGCAAGAACCAATATCGCATCACAACATAATGAAAAATACCCAACCCTAAACCCTTTTATACAAGTATTAAACCGATTTAGGGTTATAACATGTCAACCATAATTAGCCATAACTTTAGTGGAAAATCTATGAATGGCGAATAGTACCAAAACAATTGGAAAATAGTACCAATTTTTTTTTAAAAATGTATAGGACTTTCCTAATCAGTCACCACAATCTAACATGATCTCTCTTTGTAATAAATCAATTCACTCTTGATAATAGAATTTCTCTTTTCTCTCATCAAGAATGTCTCATCTATGGACCTGATAATTTCAGCCTCCATAGCCTTTTGCTTCTCTTCTATGATAGGTGTTTTCATGCAAGTAATTCTTGGGAGCTACGAGGTTTATCTTTCATCAAATTCAACAAGAATCACACAAGAAATTAAATAATTTCTAGAATTAGTAGTCAAGGAAAATACATTATTTACACTTGTGATTAAATGTGGCCATAGTGACTGGAGGTTGAAATTGTCATTCAGAGTGAAGAGAAACGTAGGTCAAAGTTTAAAGAAAGAATAGAACATCAATCAAAGAAAATTATTTGTATAAGTTTGAATGGTTATGAAGACCCAATTACAACTAAATCCAAAGATATTGTGAAAATAATTAAAAGTGTTTATTCCATTCCTATAGATGTCACACAAAGAAGTGGAGATGTTGTTTTTCCTCTACTTTCTATAGACATTAGTCAAATGAAATTATTTATAGAAGTTTGAGAGGATATGAAGATGTAGCTACCATTGATGACAAAGATTTTGAAAATAAATAAAATATGTGTTTTCCCTTTCTATATATTTTATTGCATAGAGGTTGATTTTTTCTTTTCCCACTTCTTTTTGCAAAGACTTTCCTTGTCTATTTAGAAGGATGAAATGATTGAAAACATGAATAAAGGGAAGATTTTGAAGTTACTAAGGGAACTTGAATTTATCAAAGAAGGGAGCTCTATTAGTGATAAATGAAGATGTTGAAGCCCCCAAAAAAGTGAGAGGTATATATTATAGTTTTCATCATTAAATTTATGACAAGGGCGTCTGCAAGAAGTTGAGTCCCACTTTGGAGAAAATTATGGAAGTGTTTTCCCTTTTTTGAATTTTCTATCAATTGATGTAAAAGATTGAGACACCTAAACATTGAATCTCAAAAAATTTCAATATTAGAAAATTTATTAGTTGAAGTCTAGTTTTAAAGTATTTAATTTATTTCAATAACCACACCATAGAAAAACCTTTTTTAATGGACATTTTTAAAATTCACTTTTTAAAAATGTCTATTTGATGACCATACCATGCATGTGTACTACCACCATATTTGGATCTAAATAAAAGAAGTTTTATTAATCCTTTTCAGGAAAGATACCTAAGACACCAAATATTAATCTCATTTTATTTCCTTTGTTTTATTGAATTTACTTTATTAATTTTTAAATGACTATAGAACATAAATTTAAACCTCTAGTGTATGGTCACCATAAATTGATGAAACTTACATTTAAAATATATATATATATATATATATATATATATATATATATATATATATATATATATATATATATATATATATATATATATGTAACAAAGGAAATTCTAAGTATATTAATGTTATATAATTTATTTTCTAAAAATGTAAAAATAAAAAGTTTATTGAAATTTTAGCGAACCTTTAATTTAAGTTTATGTATCAATTTTGATTACTAAATAAAGCACAAATAGTAAGCTTAATCAAATCAATATGAAATTTATATTTTCAAATGTTGTACAATAAGAAGTCTAATGGGTTTTTTGATTGAAAAATCCAATCAAGGAGGCCTTAAAAAAATTATGGCAAGGTGAAAATTTGTGATTCCAATGACTTAGTCATTATTTTGTAGGCCCAAATCATAGGCTTAGCGTAGTGTTCCTATGTTTGCATTTAGACCCATGGTTATTTTGACCCAAGAGATACTGTAATTTTTGTTATTTGATTATCTTCATGATAATATGCATTGATGACTATGTAACATTATGTTTGACTATGTTGCTATGGAGGATGTTTATTGGACTTGTGATTATTGTGAATTTATATGTTGTAGATATTTTCTTTTACTTCTAGTTGATATATTCTCAATATAGCCTTAAAGTGATTATCTAAACACTTTAATTTAATGCAATGTTATACAATTATATGTTGTGTATGATGTCTTGTACCACTACTAGGAATTTTTTCCATTGGTACTTGTAGAAAGAAAGATAGAGATGTAGTCACTTTCTTGCAAGATCTACATGATGTCATGTTCTCCTTCATTGTGACTATATATGATATATGTGATTTGGCTATTTATATATTGAATGTATACACTTGATTTTTCATGTTTATTGAGTAGGTTTTGTTTATCTCCAAGTCATGTTTCTAATTAGTGTCAAACACATAGTCATTTCTAAGGCAGAGTTGGTCAGTCACCACTATGACCGAGCCATTCTACTAAGGTCGAGTAATGAATTTGATATGTGTAAATATCATGTATGTACTAAGAATTAGTCACTATTGAGAAAATTAGTTGTTGTTGAGTACTCCATTGTGTACAAGCTAAGAAAGTATACTAAGTAATAGTTTATACCAAGTAGTGTGAATGTCAAGTGTCAATATATGGATAACAGTTATGGCCAAGCACTAGAATGTTTATGTTAAATAAGCCAATTTTGGTATATGCGTTTGGAATGGAATAAAAACTTAGGTAAACCTCTTTTGCCAACTTATATAAATGTTTTAATGATTAAGGAGTAATTCAAGGAGTGATTATGCACTTTGTTTGATCGTCAATCTCTATGCAAGACATGTAACCAATCAAAAAAAGGGAATGCATAAATGGAATAAATTATTGAATATAGATCATCGATGTTGACCTAGAAGCCACACCAATTTCCAATTTAAGGAGGATCCAAACCCTAAATCAAGATGAGAGAAAAGAGAGAAGTGTGTGTGTGTGCAAAAGAGGCTATGTTTGGATGTTAGAAGTAAAAACTAGGTAGAGCGACCAAGTAGTGAAGTAAAAAACATTGTCTATTAGATTAGAGAAAGTTCAAGAACTAGAAAGAGGAGATCCATAATCAGGCACCAGAGTGCTAACCAAAAGATCGGGTACCAATACATTCTAGCAAGTGAATTATGGAAAATTTATTAACAGAGTGGTCCTAATAGGCTTATGTAGATCTCCTAGTAGAGTGCTTACTTTTTTGTAAGTTTTAAATCCTTTAATCAAGGTAAATTGAATAAGTCTTATAAGATATTAGTAGGAAAGACCCCTCACAGGGTATATCAATAGAAGTGATAAAAAATTGTATCCTTAATAGGAATAATTTATTTCCACAATAATGAAGATTTATGGGTGTCATCCCCACCCTGGTTTTACCTTCACCTTGGAGGGTTTCTTGGTAAGAAAATATTTTGTGTTATGTGTTTATCATTTACTTTCAAGCTTATCATTATGATCAATGGATTAGCTCAGGCATATCTTTGCAGTACTTTTTATGTGATCTATGATATTGTTGAGATAAGGGTTAGTGGTGATAGTTTGATATTTTTTCAAAGGATTAAAGTTTTATAGATCCTAATTCACACCCCCTCCCTTCTCAGTATCTTACTTTCCTAATAGACTTCCAAAAATTGGTATTAGATCTTTTTTCTCATAGAGGAAGTCTAACCACTTGAGAGTTAATATCTTGGATATGGGAGCCTATAAGTTGGGAAATATCATTGAGAATCAGAAGCTCAACATAGATATTATACTATAGTAGCTTGAGGTAGTAAAAGAGGAATTGAATAATCCTTAAAGAGAAGGAAAGAGTGGGATATTTAGTAGAATGGTACCCAATATCAAGAAGAATAGACTAAAGGACTACTTGATAATTCCATTGAAAGTGATGGAGTAATAGAAAACCTATTGGAGAGGAACAACATACTAGATGAAGAGATCAAAGGATTAAAAAGAGAGCATAAAATCCAACTTGTAAGACTATGTGAAGTGACTTAATAGAAAAAGAAATCTGAGGAAGAAAAGATAATGGAAAAAGAAGGTAAGTGACAAATGAACACTAGACTTTATGAAAGGACATCTAATGTGCATAAGCTCACAAAAAATTAGTTGGACATGGTAAATAAACCATTACTTACAAATGAAGAGTTGAATAGGAAAAACATGGAAATTGCAAATATGAGGTTGTGGAATGACCAACTGAGGAATTAATTAAAATTTGAGAATGAACTCATCGAGAGGATGAACAAGCATAATGAAGTTGTGAGTGACTTTGAGAAACTAATCAAAAAACAAAGAAGATCTAGTGACACCTCTAGACTAGGCTATACTGAGAACATATCATCTACTAAAGAAGGAGAATCATTAGAGAGTGAAAAAAAAAGTAATTCAAAGCTAAAGAAAAAAAAATCTACATGTTATCATTGTGAGAAGCTAGGACATTTAACAAATATTTGTAGGAGAAAGACAAGTAAGTCCAATCCTAAGCCTAAATCCAATTAGTATTTCTTTAATTGTAACAGGGATGGACATCAAGCACATGAATGCATGTCAAAGGCTAGTAATACACATATTGCACTTAGAAATTTGGAAGATATTGCTATAGTTATCATAAATATGGTCTTAGAGCTCAATCATACAAATTTAGGGAAAAACCTAATTAGACAACCAAAAAGAAAGGAAATGCATCCAAAAAAGCTAACTCCTACAATTGGGATTACAACACATGGTATAGTTGTAATTATTGTGATGAATATGGTAATGAAGCAAAAAATTGTATTAGGACACATTTTAGATGCAAACCCAAGAGTTGGATGAATGGAAGTTTGGTTTTCTATAGTTACCTTATGGTTGGCAACTTGAGCAAAGATTGTAAAACCAGATCACTAGTAGGGTATGTGCAGGATCATGGTGTGCCAAATAGTGGTGATGTGAAAAAAATAAGTTTGAAAATGTCTAAAAGCATTTCAAAATCTGCTCTAACTTTTTTCCACCCATCCTAATACCAAAACTAAAAAGTTAGGACCAAGCCTTATTGGGTATCCAATTTCATATCGAATACTTGATATTATCAAGTATCTACTATGAAATTGGATACTTGAAACTCGTTGCATTGATTTTATAAAAAAAACCTGATGACTCTTTTCACATTGTGTTTGCTTTGTGTTTGAGAGTTCCCTCTATTCTGGTATCAGATCTCAAAATGGGTATATGATATTAGTGGGTTTTATTTTGTTTTTTAATGTTATGAATGAATCTTATTGTAAATTAGTTATTTATAATTAAATTTGTTAAAAATTAGGATTTGTTAATAGAAATTGTTGAAATTTAGGTTGTTTCTAATAAAAATTATGTTTTTCAAATTAAAAGGTATAGCTAACCAAAATGATGATATTGAGGCAAGAGATAATGTTCCTCGTAACCCTCCACCAAATGATCTAGTTCCCTCTCAAAAACATCCACCAAATGATCTCCTACCCCCTCAAAACCCTCATCAAACTGAAGATTTGATATTTGAAAATCTTGCCAAACTGAGGGTTTTGTGAACCACATATAATACTATACCCACATTCACTCCCATGTTATCTATGTTAGAATAACAGGGGGGGGGGGTGAATTAGTTATTTAAGGTCTAGATGTACAAAATAAATTTTTTCACAATTTAGTGAACCCTTAAAACTTTTTCAACCATGCATGCATTCATTGTGTGTTAATCTAAACTGATATGTTACTATAACATTAACATGCAAAAATGTAAAGCATAAAACACAACATATCCATCAGCACATTTGACACAATGATTTAATGTGGAAATCCAATTTGAGAAAAACCACCAGTAACATGCTACTCATTTTTCACTCTTCTAAAGTGATGCCCTATTAAAGGTTACAATACACACTGTTAAATGTGACCCAGTTAAGTGATTTCAATCACCCTGTTAAAAGTGAGCCTTGTTAGAGGACTTTAGGCCATTCACTTGGAATGCCACCCTATTAAAGGATTTTCCAATGACTATTAAGTCAACCTTTCCCCAAAGGATTTACCCTAATCTAATATAATTTTTAGAAAGTAATAGTAGAGCTTTGATCTAATACAACTTACAACCTTACTTGTAGATCATAGATCACTATTCAATCCTCAACTCTTCTTGGCTTCCAATCTTTGCAAGTATGACAACTTGTTCACCCTTCAAGCATTTATCATCCTTAAGCCTTCTTTCTTAGCTTGCCATTGCAGACTTCTTCTCTTTGGTCACTTGATGAAGCAAACCCTCTTCCTTCTCCTTGTTATATTTTCGCTTCCAAAAATCTCTAACCTCAATTCAACATTGCTTCATGACTAGAAATCCCTACATATAGTAAACTATAACTCTTTTCCCGCTTAATATCCATCACCAAAATTAGGGTTTTCAATGAATTAGGTAGGATACAATGTATCGTCCCCATATCTTTTTTTCTCTAGAAACCTCTACTAGAATCCACTTGAATTCACCATCGAAATATTTTACATAACATTCTATGCCTCGATTTCATCAATCTTATCTTCCTCTTGATTCACAAGTTCCAAGAAAACAAACTCGTTAGCTTTTAATTGGAAAATCTTTGATCTTTTTCATAAAGCAACAACTCAACATTATCAATTTATTGATGCTTGGCACATACTATGTTACTCGACATCTACTATAAAATCACTCGGCATCAACTAGATTTTACTAGTGCTTGGCATCAACTAAAATTCACTTGGCTCCAACTAACTTTTCGCTTAGCTTGCACTAACCTTGCTCAACACCTTCTATCAACTTGGTTAGGCTTGGCAAATGAACTTTGTCCAATCTTTTTCTTCTAAACTTTCTTAGTGTAGCCAATCATTTTGCAACCTCAAAGTAGATCATCAATATATTATGTTATCGCTATCTTAACTATTTCTTGCACTTCAATACATAATCATAACTCAACCTTTCTCTAGGTACTTTTGTTACATCTTGTTGATCAATTCCTCCTCATCAATTAACTAACTAATAGTGCTTGAAAAATATAAGCAATTGTCTTACTAGCATATAGTAAGTTTGACACCATTGACAAAATAATTATTGAAACACATAGTCTTCTTTCAACAATCTTTCTAATCAAATGATCTTTTCAATCATATATCAACAATCTCCCTATTTGACATTGATGACAAACCAAATGGATCAACCAGTCAAACAAATGATGAACATCTTGTTCTATCAAACTAACTAGGTCAAAATAGTAAGGCAATACCAAAAAGAAATCTTGTGAATAACACTTCTCCCTCTATCAACAACTCCTTCTTAGGTTACAAAATATCCTTCTTATCTAATTTTTTTATGTCTTGGATTAGTAGAATATCTGAATACCTCCCTTTTTTTTTCTGCTTTCAGTCTTTTGATCTTTTGATGATGTACTCTCACTTTCACTCCCTCTTGATCAGTATGCACTTGATCAATTTACTGTGCATTCTCCCTCTTTGACAACAATTCAAAAGATAAATACTCAAAACTTGACATCTTTATATATGCAAATGTAAGCTTTTACATGCTCTTCAATTTTCTCCCTCTGTCACCTTACTTGTGACTGATTTGAGATTCCAACTCTTGTGATTACTTTAGGCAATTTACTAAAGTAAGATCCATTGCATCAATTTGTATGAAATTAATATCAGCTTGTTTGATGTAGCCTTTGATAGGGGTATCACCCCAAATTTACCTCTCAAATACTCATAAGCATCCTTAGGTAATGCTTTGGTGAAGATATCAACAATTTGGTCCTTTGTGTTAATATATTCCATCTTCACCTCTTTGTCTTGAACCAACTCCCTTACATAATGATACTTTATTGCAATGTGCTTTGTCTTTGTATGCATTACATGATTCTTTGATATGTTTATAACACTTGTATTATCACAATAAAGTGTCACTGGTTCAATGATTTCTTCCTTCATTCTCTTTAGTAGCTATTTGATCCATACAATGTTTGTGCAATTAAGAGCAACAACAACAACATACTCTTCTTCAGCAGTAGATTGGGAAGTACAACTCTGCTTCTTTCTTGTCCATGTAACAAGTTTTCTACCTAAGAAAAATTCTTCTCCACTAGCATTTTTTATGTCATCAATATTTCTAGCCCAATCAGCATCAATGTAGGCTTTCAATTCAAACATTTCATTCTTCTTATAGTATAAACCATACTCTCCTGTTCCTTTCAAGTATCTCATTATTCTTTTCATGGCCACCAAATGATTCTCTCTAAGGTTAGTAGAGGATCTAGCAACTATCCCCATGATTAATGCAATATTTGGTCTACTGTGGTCTACATATTGTAATTTTCCAATCATGGATCTATATAATGTTTGATTGACCTCAACTGAATCATCATTCTTTGATAGCTTAAGTGTTGTTACCATAGGTGTACTTACTGGTTTGAATTCTCAAGTCTAAATTTTTTCAATATCTCCTTGGCATATTTTGATTGAGTGATATATACACCATATTTCATTTGATAGACTTGTAATTCCACAAAGAATTTGATCTCACCAAACATTGACATTTCAAACTCCTATTTCATCTGATTTGCAAAATCTTTACATAGAGCATCTTGTCCTCCAAATATAATGTTATCAAAAAATATTTTAGATAATAGTATACCTTTTTATTTTTCCATCTTCATGTACAAATTTCTATTATCATCTATCCTTTCAAGTCTAATCTTAACAAAATAAGTATGAAGTCTCTCATACCATGCTCTTGGTTATTGTTTCAATCCATATAGGGGTTTTTGCAATTTACATACCATGTTCTTATTGTTTTTATCCACAAATCCTTCTAGTTATTCTATATAGACCTCTTCTTCTAATATGCCATTTAGAAATTTAGACTTAACATCCATCTGATAAACTTTGAAACCTTTGTATGTAGCATAAGCAAGTAGAATTCTTACTCCTTCCATTCTTGCAACAGGGGCAAATATTTCACCATAATTAATTCCTTCTTCTTGTGGATACCCTTTACAAACTAGTCTTTCTTTGTTTCTTGTCACTTTACCATTCTCATCTAGCTTGTTCCTAAATACCCATTTTGTGCCAATCACATTCTTGTCTTCTGGTCTAGGAACTAGGCTCCAACTCTTGTTCTTTTCTATCTGTTGAATTTTCTCTTGCATAGTCTTGTACCAATCATCATGTTCCAATGCATCTATTACTATTTTAGGTTCCTTCATGCTTAACAAGAATGCTTCACCTCTCAACCTATTTCTTTTCATTGGCCTTGCATCTTTGTCTCCAATAATTTTTTCTATAGGATGGTGTCTTTTGACATATTTGGACAATCTTGGCTCAGTTCTTGTGGTTGCATTATGTCTCTCAGCTTCAATATCACTATGTGCATCTCTATTAGGTTTTTCAACATCTCTTTTATGTGTGCTAATCTTAGAGTTGTTGGAAATTTGATTGAAAAGCTCATTGTTGAAGATCAAAGAGGGAGCTTGTTGGAAAGAAGGAAGATTGTTGTTAAACAAATGTTTTCAATCATTATTTTGTCATTAACATCAAATCTGCTATTTTTAGGGATGATATTTCCTTATAAGATCCAAGTACTATCACTTAGTTGATTGATGAAGAGGATTTGATCAACCAAATGTAACAAGAGCACCTAAGGGAAAGGTTGAGTTATGATGTTTTATTGAATAGAAAGGATTAGTTAAGACAATGGTGAAATGATGTATTGATAGAATACTCAAAGATACAGAGGTTGGTCACATTTAGAAACATTGGAGCAAGAAGTTGTAACAAGGTTGACTGCAAAGCTTAAACTAAGAACATTAGTGGGTGCCGAGCAAGTTAGTTGAAGCCAAGAAAATTCTCAGTAGGAGCCTAGTAACAATAAATTCTAGTGTGTGCCAAGTGATCTTCAGGTGCTGAGCATAAGGAAAAACATAGTTGATGCCGAGTAACATATTATGTGTCGAGCATTGATATTTCAATAGTTCCAAGCTGTTGCATTATTTCAAATGACAAATATTTTCCAAATCTAAACTAACAAAGTGATTACATTGAATTTTTTGAACAAGTTGGAAGATAAGGATGATGAGCTAGTGGCACAGAATCCTATGTAAACTATTTTAAAGTGAATTCTAAAGAATTGTTCAAGAAGTTTCTAGAAGAAATAGAATATGAGTTAGATGCAATGAATCCTACCTAATACATATGAATTTAAATTAAAGAATAGAAGAATCAAGTGGGAAAAAGAACTCTAATACTTTTATGTAAAGGAGTCATAGAGTAAGAAGAATAGAGTTGTTGATATTGTTGCTGCTCTAGAGCCAAAATCTACAAAGTAGTTAGAAGGGTGTCAAGGAGGAGACATCTAGAGAAGAAAGAACACAAAGGCTCTGCTTCTATGAGTGGTCATGAAGAGATTATTTCATTAGTACATCAATCATGGAGACTCAAGGAGACTAAGCTTGAAAGGAGGGCAATCTGTCAGAGTTGCAAAGATTGAAGGCCAGGCAAGGGTATGAGCTGAGAAGTGATCTGAGATCTGCAAGATAAGTTGATGTTGTAGTCAAGTCAAGATTATTCTAATACTCTCCAGCAATTGTATTAGATCTAAAAATCTTATGGACTTAGGTTGGCCTAATAGCCATTTATAAATCCTTTAACAAGGTGACATTCCAAGTGAATGTTCTAATGTCCTCTAACTAGGCCTACTTCTAATAGGGTGGATAAATCCTCTAACAAGGTCACATCTAATAGTGTGTTGTAAGCCTTTAACAAGTTAGGCCTTTTATAGGGTATCACTTCAAAAAAATGAAAGTTAGGCCTAATAGGTGGTTTTTTCCAAAATTGGGTTTCCACATAAATCACTATGTTATATGTTGATTTCTTATGTGTTATGCTTGCATGTTGATTTACAGTAACTTGCTGATTAGAAAAGTTAAAGCTTGGATGAATGAATGGTTGAATGGGCTCACTACACTTAGTGAAAAGTTTTAATAGGACATTTGGACCTTGAATAATTGATTCACCCCCCATTCTCATTTATTCTAAAGCAATTCTAACAAGAGTCATATTGTGCATTCTCCTTATTCTGCAACTCGGTATCTAAATGCAAATCGACATTCATAGGATGTGACTCAGTAGTTGTTGAAACTTGTTGTTGACTTGTTGCATGATTTGTAGTATCTTCTTCAGTAGGAATTCCTTCATAATAGTATGCAAATTTCTTGTAATCTTCTAGTTCTTTTGTAGGTTCAACCTCATGTGCTACTATATACTCATCAAAATTCACATTTGCATTTTTCACAATTTTTTTAGTGTTAGTAATTAAACACTTGTAAGCTTTACTTCTTGTGGAGTAACCAAGGAATATACCTTCTTCACTCTTTGCATCAAACTTTCCAATCCTAAAATTTTTAAGAATATAGCATTTTCTTTGAAATACCTTAAAATATTTCGCATTAGGTGGGTGACAATACCATAGTTCAAAAGGTGTTGAATGTGTACCTTTCTTTACTTGCACATAGTTCAAAGTGTATATTGCAGTACTTATAGCTTCTCTCCAATATTTTAGAGAAACATTTTTCTCCATCATGAGTGTTCTCACACAGTCCATTATTGACCTATTTCTTCTTTTAGCAATTCCATTTTTTTGAGGGGTCCTAGGAGCTAATGTTTGTCTCTTGATTCCTTTGTCATTGCAGAACATCTCAAATTCATGTGAAGTGAATTCACCTTATTTGTCTGATCTCAAACATTTCAAGCTCTTACTTATTTCTTTCTCAACTCTTGCCAAGTACCATTTAAACCTTTAAAAAGCATCTGATTTTTGTTTTAGAAACATGACTATCATCATCCTAGAGTAATCATCGACAAGAAGCATTATATACCTATCTCCTTTATAGCTTTGTACTTCAATAGGTTTACACAAGTTAGTATGAATGATTTCAAGTATTTTCTTAGAGGTATAGGCTTTACTTTTAAAGCTTGACTTTGTCATTTTTCCTAACTAACATTCTTTGCACATTACATTTTCTGATTTCTTCAACTTAGGAAAACCTCTAACTCTTTTCATGTTGCTGATACTAATCAAATTATCAAAGTTAACATGACATAATCTCTTGTGCCAAAACCATACATCATCAAATTTTGCAATAAGACAAGTAGCATCTTCTATGTCCAAATAAAATAGATTACTCCTAGTTTGATCACCTTTTCCAATCAAGATTTTGTTTGCATCATATATCTTGGCTGATTTGTTTTTAAACTCAACTTTGCACCCCAAATTATTCAATTGTGACACACTTAACAAGTTATAATTCAATCCTTCAACATAGTAAGCCTTGTCACATGAAATCTTGTCTATGAATTTGATAGAACCTTTTCCTTTTATTAAACATGGTGCATTATTACCAAATCTCACACTATTTCCATCATAACAAGTTAAGGTAGTGAACATACTCTTGTCTCCAGTCATGTGATGTGAGCATCCACTATCAATGATCTATTTGTCATTCTTGTTCACACAAATCACAAGTGTAGTAGCTTCATCCTCATCTAATTCATCCTTGATTGCAACATATATCACTTCATCATCATTTTTGTTAGAGTCATGTTCATCAAAAATGTAGCATGAATTTTTTCCTTTATCATTGTAGTCTCTTCCATCATCTTCTCTTCTACTTTTGTGCTTGTTGCCTTCTCTAAATTTTTTCCTCTATGTACATCTTGCTGCAATACAACCAACTTCATTGCAATTGAAACAAATGATATGCAACTTACCTTTGAATTTACCTTTGCCTCTATGAAATCTTCTTACCAGCAATGCTTCCAACTATTGAATTTCTTCTTCATCTATACTACTATCACTAGATGTATTCTTTATCTTTCTTTTCTTCTTCTTTAGGTTTACCTCCTTAGAATCCTTCAATACAAATTTTTCTTTGAAATATGACTCAATGCTTTTTTGGTCTATAGTTGTCAAAATTAGATAACTCAAAAGTAGTGAGTCTTCCTACTAGTCCTTCAAGGATTAGATCATTTCCTAGCATACATCTTAACTCTTGGATTGCAGACACTCTAATGGCATACACATGCAACAATATTCTCAATACTTTACTTACCATAGTATCATCATCTATTTTATTAGTAGCACCTCTATTGTACTTACAACTTCTTTTATTCTAGAAACATATTGAGCAATATTTTCACCTTCTTCCATTCTCATGTCATCAAACCTTCCTCTTAGGCTCTCTAACTTGAATCTTTGAATATTTTTGTCTCTACCGTAGCTGGTGTCTAGGGCATCCCACATCTTCTTTGCACTTATAAGGTCTTTGATATCATCAAACTTAGCATAGCTTAGGGCAAAGGTAATCTCCAACATTGCCTAATTGTGTTCCTTCTTTTTCTTCAGATCTTTAGTAGATAGGGCTCCTGATATATCAACATGTTCTACTAAAATACAAGATTGTGCATAATCTCCAAGTCCTCCAAGGTGTAGCTTTATCAAGCTTTACCTTACCAAAAAGTTATCTCTGTTTAGCTTGGGTACCTCTCTTTTTGACATCTTAATCTTTATGCTTTTAATACCTTAAAACTAATCCTCATAAGAAACTGTGCTTTGATACCAATTGTTGGAATTCTTTTAGAATAACTAAGAGGGGGGTGAATCAATTATTCAAGGTCTAGATGTACAAAATAAAACTTTTCATAATTCAGTGAACCCTTAAAACTTTTTCAACCATGCATGCATTCATTGTGTGCTAATCTAAACTAATATGTTGCTGTAACATTAAAATGTCAAAATGTAAAGCATAAAACACAACATATCCATCAGCACACTTGACATAATGATTTAATGTGGAAACCCAATTTGGAAAAAACCACTAGTAACATGCTACTCCTTTTTCACTCTTCTAAAGTGATGCCCTATTAAATGCCAACCCTATTAAATGTTACAACACACACTATTAAATGTGACCTAGTTAAGAGATTTCAATCACCCTATTGAAAGTGAGCCTTGTTAGAGGACTTTAGGCATTCACTTGGAATTCCACTTTGTTAAAGGATTTTCCAATGACTATTAATTCAACCTTTCTCCAAAGGATTTACCCTAATCTAATACAATTCTTAGAAAGTAATACTAAATTTTTGATCTAATACTACTTACAACCTTACTTATAGATCATAGATCACTATTTAGTCCTCAACTCTACTTGGCCTCCAATCTTTGTATCCCTGATAGTTTGTTCACCCTTCAAGTATTCATCCTTCTTAACCTTTCTTTCTTTTCTTTCCATTGTAGACTTCTTCTCTTTGGTCACTTGATGAAGGAAACCCTCTTCCTTCTCCTTGTCAAATTTTTGCTTCCAAAACTCTCTGACCTCAATCCAACATTTCTTCATGACTAGCCATCCCTACATATAGGAAATTAAAACTCTTTTCCCACTCAATATCTATCACCAAAATTAGGGATTTCGATGAATTAGGTAGGATATAATGTATCTACCCCATATCTTTTCTTCTTTAGAAACTTCTCCTAGAATCCACTTGAATTTTCCTTCACAATGATTTACATAAGATTCTATGCCTCCAATTCATCAATTTATCTTCTTCTTGATTCAAAAGTTCCAAGAAATTAAACTTATTGGCTTTTAATTAGCGAATCTTCAATCTTTTACATAATGCAGTAGCTAAACATTATCAATTTATTGATGGTCAACACATACTATATTAGTTAACATCTATTATAAAATCACTCACCATCTACTAGCTTGCTCAACATCCATTAGCTTGCTCGGCATCCACTAGAAATTTCTTTCACTCAACTCCAACTGAATTTTTGCTTAGCCTACACTAACTTTTCTTGGTACCTTCTATCAACTTAGTCAGGCTTAGCAAATGAACTTTGTCCAATCTTTTTCTTCTAAAATTTCTTAGTGTAGCCAATCATTTTGCAACCTCAAAGTAGATCATCAATACATTATGTTATCACTATCTTAACTGATTCTTGCACTTCAATACATAATCATAACTCAACCTTTCTCTAGGTACTTTTGTTACATCTTATTAATCAATTCTTCCTCATCAATCAACTAAGTGATATCATTTGAAACATATAAGCAATTTTCTTACCGACATATAGAAGGTTTTACATTAGTGACAAAATAATGATTAAAACACACTATCTTCTTTGAATAATCTTTCTACTCAAATGACATTTTCAATCATATATCAACAATCCATGTTAAACACCATAGTAGATGATATTGAAATACTTACCAATGAACAAAATGTTGTTCTTTGTTGGCATCACCAAATGTATCAGCTTGATGATGGGTTGGACTATGATAAGGTTGCAGCCCTAAATATAAGTAAAGATGATTTGGTTAGCCTTTTTGTAGACCCAAAAACTAGTAAACAAGTTGAACATACAAATCCAAAACTATCAATTAAATGGTGCACAAATGAGGTTATGTGTGTAGACTTTTGGGATTGTTGGTGGATGGTTTTTGGCATCCCTCTACACAAAAATTTAGAGATGCCATTTTATTTTCTTAGAAAATTGTATGCATAATTTGTGTTGGGCCTCAAGGTGAACTATTTGATCATGAAGCCCATCAAGGGTGTAGGAGGAGGAGCTCCTCAGGATAGACCCTTTTCCTAATGAAACAAAGTTGGCACTTTTGTCCCCCCTACTGATGTCTCCCCCACTCCTTGAGAGCATCATCCTAATATCATTATAGAGGCTAGCTCTCAAACTATTAGAGCCATCCATAGATTGAGTAGCCTATTAATATCCCAGCCTAGGTCAGTGTTGCCTGCCCATGTTGATGATGTTGGTGTGAGTTCATCATCGGCGAGCTCATCACATGTTTGTGTGCCCCATACTTGCATAATGTGCAAGAATATTTGTCTAGGTCCCATAGGTGTGCTTTTTGAGTATCATTTTCTATTTGAGGAGGATACACTAGATGCATTTACAAAGGCTACACACCCTGACATGAGAGAGGAGGGGCATGTAGAGCCATGGACTCTTTCTATTTCACTACATGTATACATTTTTTTGTTATGACATATGTGATTTAAAGGTAATCTTTATAATAGAGTAATTTTAATTTTCAACCCATATTGACTTATTCATATATGTGATCTTCATTCATGTTTAGTTGATGACTTAGGAGGAGCTTAGATAAGTTAATAATGTCATGCTTTCAGCTATTTCATTTGCCTTGAAACATCTATGGTACATTATGTTGTGTTCTCATTGTTTTATCTATTTGATATTGTAGCATATATGGTTTCTAATATTTCTTTTCTCTTGCAGGTATCATCTATAAATGGGAGGTAGAGTGCAGGGGATGAGGCATGACCAATTGACAAGGGAAAGGTAATTAGGTTCTTTGCATTTCATTAAATATCAATGCATTCTTGTAAAATGTTTGTGGTAATGAAATTTAATTACATTCTTTATTGTATAGGGCATGGCTACTAGTGATGAATCCAAGTAGATTCCACATCACCGACACTCTGGCATTTCCATTCACACTGAGGGCCCCATCATATGTATAAGTATCATTTATTCTTTATTTTCCTTATTTTCATAAATAAATTCAAAACTAATTTTCATGATATTAACAACTAGTATTTTGTATCTCATAGGAACCATCTAGTGCATAGGAGGTAGGATGCTAGAGTTTTGTATCTTTGCTGATGCAGCCATTATATCTAGAGGATGAGTCAACACAGGTAAGTTGTAGTTTGAATTCTTTATTATATGGTATAAATTTAGTATTCTATGAATTATAATGTTATATTTTATGTTGTAGATTCATCTGACAAACATTCTTGAACATACATAGGCCACAATCAACAAGGTTCAAGCATTGCCAAGGAGATATGAGAGGACTCCTGACCAGCATAGGAGGTCAAGGAGAGAGGTATTTATGATGAAAGTTTAATACTATAAATATTTATTAAAAAAAAGGTCATTATGCATTTGAGTAATTCAATGTTAGATACATAGAATCATATAAATTTAGTAGTCTAACTTTGGGTTTTCCCTTTTTGTTTATATAGGAGGCATCTAATCCACCTAGTGCAACCAAGAGGCTATATTTTGATCATCCACTAATGACCCAGGATATTATAGTCATCATAGGATGCATCATGAGACATTTTGAGATGGAATATGCCACATTTTTTATAGAAACATTGATATTACACACATTTTGATGGCATGATCAGCACATTTTGCATATGGATCAATGTATTTTGATATATATTTGTGTAATTTGTCTATGGATACATGAGCTTTGATATATATTTGTGTAATTTGTCTATATATACATGTATTTTGATATATATTTTTGTCATTTATGTGCACAATGATATACATATTAGTTTAGTATAACTAGTATTGTTCAATCTATTGTGGATCATGTGTATTGTTCATGTTTATGGAATATCATTCATTTTGATCATGTTTTTAATATTCAATTAAAATGCAATAATTTTTTAATAATATTTTAACAACCTTTATTATCAAATTTTGATGCAATTTTTAATTTGAAATGCTATCATATATATGTTTAATTTGAAATAATCTGTGAAATCCCTTAAGATGTCACTATGGTTCACATACCAAAATGCACTTAGAGCACCTTGGAAATGAGATAGGTTATTGTAGGCCTTGAAATTACCATCTTGTAGAATTCAACATTTCATCAATAGCCCCCATGAGCTTCGAGTTACAAATCTCAAAAGATTGACCTCGAGATGCACTTAGAGCACCTTGAAGACACTTTATTATGGGGTGTGATGTACTACAAGGCTTGCTCACACTAACTATTCCTTCTTAGGACTTCTAAAGGTCAAATTCAAGACCTTTCTATTTTCTTCTTGCTTCTTCCACTTTGGATCCAACTAAAATCCACCTTCTTCACCCTTGTACATCAAATTTACAAAGAAAAATGAGAACAAGTGCTATTATGAGACTTTACTACACATTCAGCTTACCAAGCCCACATGACATTTTGGCAATGTGAGAAAGATTCAAGGCTTCCATCAGTATCATGACATGGATTTGTATGAGTTTGGATCAACCAATAGCTCTACAATAACTAAAAATCAATATCTCAAACAAATTTCAACTAGATGTTGTTAGCAAATTAAAATCACAGTCATAGCAAGGTCATTACACACCTTATATAGGTGTTTCCAACTTTTTATGGTCATGCTCAAACCCATAACTACCTCTTTGCACTCATTTTCAAATTTGCAAATTGCAATTTTGAGCAATTTTTGCTATAACTTAAAATTCTTAATTAGACAAGTTCACCAAACCTAGTAAGGGGTCCTATTAGGTTGATTTAGAAATTCTAAGATGGTTTTTGACTATTGGTCAACTCTTCTACCACTTTGGTCAACCTAACCCCTATTGAGAAACTTATAGGCATAGATACAATTTAGAAGCAAAAACCCACTTAGCAACTAAGTTAACCTTACCTAAGGACGTAATACATCTTATTAAACCACTAGTGATGTGGCTAGTATAACTACAAGCCAAAATGACAAGAAAGAAGCACTAGGTAAAAACTAGACTACTTAGGTGCTCCTGCACCAAGGTGGCTATGGATGATGGAGGCTCTCTACAACCAAAACAAGGGTGTCAGTAGGGTTCACTTATCCATCGAGAGCTAATGGTGTTGATGATTTGATGTCAAGATCAACAGTTTCAAAGTTACGTTGTGATGCACGTATGAATTAAGGCACACTTTGAGATTTGGCATCGAGCGAGATCCCTATGCCAAATTCAAATAGAATGTGATCTCTTAAAAATGAGAGAGGTTATTTTAGGCCTCAGTATGACTATCATATAGAATTTTACCTTTCATTGATAGCACCCATGAGCTCTAAGTTATGACCCTTAAAAGATTGACCTTGACACATACTTAGAGCACCTTGGAGACTCTTTGGTATGGGGTGGCCGCAGATGATGGAGGCTCTTCGTGGTTGGAAAAAGGGTGTTATTAGGGTTCACCTACCCATCTAGAGCTAATGGCACTGATGATTCAATGCCAAGATCAATGGTTTCAAAGTTATACTATGATGCACCTATGAACTTAGGCACACTATGAGTTTTGGCATCAAGCAAGATCGTTGTGCTGAATCCAAAAAAAATGTGATCTCTCAAAATTGAGATAGGTTATTTTAGGCCCCATCATGACCATCCTATATCATTTGATGTTTCATTGATAGCCCCCATGAGCTCTTATTTATGACCCTTAGAACATCAACCTCAAGATGCACTTAGAGCACCTTAGAGACTCTTTGGTACAAGGTGGTCATGGATGATGGAGGCTCTTTGTGGTTGGAACAAGAGTGTTAGTAGGGTTGACCTAACCAGAGCTAATGGCACTGATGATTCCATGCCAATATTAGTGGTTTCAAAGTTACATTGTGATGTGCCTATGAATTGAGGCACACTACAAGTTTTGGCATCAAGAAAGATCATTGTGCTAAATCCAAATGAAATGTGATCTCTCAAAAATGAAATAGATTATTTTAGGCCTCAAAAAAAACATCATGTAGCATTCAATGTTTCATCAATAGCCCTCACAAGATCCAAGTTACAACCCTTAAAAGATCAACCTCGACATGTACTTAGAGCACCTTGGAGACTCTTCAGTACAAGGTGGTTGTGGATCATGGAGGCTCTCTATGGATATAAAAATGGTATTAATAAGGTTCACCCACCCATATAGAGCTAATGGCACTAACGATTCCATGCCAAGATCAGTGATTTCAAAGTTATGTTGTGATACACCTATGAACTGAGGCACACTACAAGTTTTGGCATTGAGTGAGATTGTTGTGCTGAATTGAAATGGAATGTGATCACTCAAAAATGATAGAGGTTATTTTAGGCCTTGTCATGAACATCCTATAGAATTCAATGTTTCATCAATAGCCCCCACGAGCTATGAGTTATGACCCTCAGAAGATCGACCTTGACATGTACTTAGAGCACCTTGGAGACTCTTTAGTATGTGGTGGCCATGGATGATGGAGGCTCTCTACGGATAGAAAAAGGGTGTCACTAGGATTCACCATCCCATCTAGAGCCAATAGCATAGATGATTCCATGCCAAGATCAGTAGTTTCAAAGTTACACTATGATGCACCTATGAACTAAGGCACACTACGAGTTTTGGCATCAAGTGAGATCACTATGTTGAATCCAAAAAAAATGTGATCTCTTGAAAATAAGAAAGGTTATTTTAGGCCTCAACATGAATTTCTTGTAGCATTTCACATTTCATCGATAGCCCCCATGAGCTCTGAGTTACAACCCTCAAAAGATCGACCTAGACACGTACTTAGAGCACCTTGGAGACTCTTCAGTATGGGGTGGCCGGAGATGATGGAGGTTCTACATGGCTTGAACAAGGGTGTTAGTAGGGTTCACCCACCCATCTAGAGCTAATGGTGCTGAAAATTCCATGCCAAGATCAATGGTTTCAAAGTTACACTGTGATGCACCTATGAATTGAGGCACACTGCAAATTTTGGCATCACGCGAGATCGTTGTGCCAAATCCAAATGGAATGTGACCTCTCAAATATGAGATAGTTATTTTAGGCCTTGGCATGATCATTTTGTAGCATTCAATGTTTCATCAATATCCCCCACTAGCTCTAAGTTACGACCCTCAGAAGATGAACCTCGACATGCAATTAGGGCACCTTGGAGACTCTTCAATATGAGGTGGCCATAGATGATGAAGACTCTTTGAAACTAGAACAAGGGCATCAGTAGGTTCCACCCACCCATTTAGAGAAAATGGAACTAACAATTTGATGCCAAGATCAATAGTTTCAAAGTTATGTTGTGATGCACCTATGAACTGATGCACACTAAGTTTTGGCATAGAGTGAGATCAATGTGTGGAATGAATGTGATCTCTCAAAATGAGAGAGTTTATCGTAGGCATCAGTATGAATATCTTTTAGAATTTAATGTTTCATTAATAGCCCTGATAAGCTCCGAGTTACAACCCTCAGAAGATTGACCTCGACATGCACATAGAACACCTTGGAGACTCTTTGGTATAGGGTGGCCATGGATGATGGAGGTTCTTTGTGGCTAGAACAAGGTTGTCACTAGGGTTAACCTACCCATTCAAAGCTAATGGTGCTGATTATTCCTTGCCAAGATCAGTGGTTTCAAAGTTACGCTATGATGCACCTATGAATTGAGGCACACTACAAGTTTTGGCATTGAGCGAGATTGTTGTGCCGAATCCAAATGGAATGTTATATCTTGAAAATGAGAGAGGTTATTTTATGCCTTGGCATGACCGTCCTATAGCATTCAACATTTCATCAATAGCCCCCACGAGTTCTAAGTTACGACCCCTAGAAGATCAACCTCGACATGCACTTAGAGAATCTTGGAGACTCTTTAGTAGGGTGGTTGTAGACAATGGAGGCTCTTTGTAGTTAGAACAAGGGTGTCATTAGGGTTCAACTACCCATTCAGAGCTAATGGCATTGATGATTTCATGCCAAGATTAGTGGTTTCAAAGTTACAATGTGATGCACCTATGAATTGAGGCACACTATGAGTTTTGGCATCGAGCGATATCGTTATGCTGAATCCAAACAAAATGTGATCTCTCAAAAATGAAACATATTATTTTAAGCCTCAACATTACTATCATTTAGCATTCAATGTTTCATCAATAGCCTTCATGAGCTCCAAGTTACGACACTCGAAAGATTGACCTCAATACACACATAAAGAACCTTGGAGACTCTTTGGTATGGGCTGGCCATGAATGATGGAAGATCTCCACAACTAGAAAAAGGGTGTCACTAGTGTTAGTATTAAGTAAAAATATTATTTTTTACCTCTCTCAAGTTTTTGGTACTAGGCATAGTGCAAGTTTGGTGTTAGTGTGTATTAAAATCATCATTTTTAAGGTCCCTCCACATAAATTGCATTAAGTAAAATCATCTTTATTTCTTACATTAAATCATTAAGTTTATGTTTACAATATCTCAAGTGTTTCATCATTATTACATCAATACACAAGTACCAAAAATTGTAGTGTCAAAAATAGAATAGATTTTTCCTCATTATACTCCTTATTTAGTTTTGTATCTTCATGCATGGCTACTCTCCATGATGTACCTACATTCCAATATCATAAAAAATATTAGTAACTTATTTTATTAAAAAAGATAGTTATCGGTTCACTGACTCATTATGAACAAAATAGCATAAGAAGTAAATATACCTAGTCAAGTGTTCTAGTAGGGTCCTCTCTCTATTTTAGGGTCTCCAATAGGGCTTCATGATTAGCATTAGTAATACTAAAAATTTCTTTCTCTTTTGGTCTTCCTTGATGGTTCAACAACTTTACATCTATTTCTATAATAAGATGTGAATATATAAGAATTGTTTTGTGCTTTTGATAGTCTTCAAATGCAAGAATTACATTCCTTCTAAGCATGTATGTCTACAACCATGTTACAAAAAAAACCATTGAACCAATAGGATATGTGAATCCATCATCATCTATGATCAATTACGCAAGCTTTTGTTTACCTCTTATATAATGTGCTAACCAATAATTTGATTTATCATCATCCCCCTATGGTGCAACTAGTGTAAAGACATGTCTTGGCTGAAGAAGATCTAATAGATGGTTATTCTCAAGTGAACTTTCCATGTCATCATTTCTAATAGAGGGTATGATAGACAATGGAGTAAGATAATGTGGAGCCCATGTGTCCACCCACTCACTGAACTCACAGTGATCCCAATCACACTGAAAAAAACTAGGACAAAAGCAAGCTAGTTGTCATGTCCAAATGGTCCATGTACTAGAATTAGAGCTCCAAAATGAATGCATTTTTTTGAGTCTCTCACTATAGCACAATCTAATCTATCACCTATGGACCCTTCCTTAGCCAACCAAAAGAACCTATGTACTACTAGATCAAGAGTCCCCCCCTATGATAATGTTTAACTACACGAATTAACAATGCTACAAGTATCAAAAAAATCTTCTCCCAAAATCTTCAATTGCTCCTTAACTAGAGCTCTCTTCACACATGCCCCTGCTCCATCATGTTCCCCTTTCCCATGGCCAGACTCAAAAATTCTCCAAATATGAGGCACCCCCCTTTAATATGTGCATCATACATAACCAATAAAACATGCAAGAATTCTTAAATTGACCTATAAGAAATCAAAATAATTCTTGAAACAATGTTGCACAAACGTGTCAGAGTGATAATCTTTTGCACTCTCTGATAATCTTCTGATTATCTTCTACACTATCAGGGGCATGTCTATATGTTATGTGGACAAAAATAGCAATCTGAATAGACTTGTAATACTAAGATTGTGTCTCATTTTGAGGCTACAATGTGTAGTTCTTAGCAGAGTCAACAACTGATATAATAGTGCCAATGGGAAAAATTTCCTTACACATTCTAAATTGTTGATCCAACTAGTGAGACCTGTGACTATGTCTTTCATACTTGTAGAAAAGATTTGTCTTCAAATCTAAAATAAAACTAGCCACACTAATTTCTTTTGCAACCAATTCACATCTAGATCCCTCACCCCAACTCTTCAATGTGTATTTCATTATTTCATATACCATTTTTTTTACTATTGTCTTCCCAAGATATTTTTCACAACCCTCATGGAAACATGTGTCAAACTTGGGTAAGCCACCACATTCTGAACACTACTCATTTAAGCAAGCATTTCTATAAAAGAAACAACCATCAACTCTATGATATAAAAATTGATCTAGCAAGTCTCTTCATGCTTTTAGAAGACCACTAGCACCACAATTCTCCAACATTTCCTTACTATGCAAAGTAGAACGGATGGAGCATCATAGTTCATGGTGCATAGAAAACTTGACATGATATTTGCAACATGTATTTCAAATTTTAAGTGGCACACAATAAAATGGCTTCTAAGATTCAAAATCCCTTTGTGATATATGAAATCTTCGATGACTCTCTCTAAATTTTTTGAACAACATAGTTTGACTTACCTCCAAGTAATGTTTAGGATGTGGCATGTGATCTTTGATGCCAATTCTCAAACTTAACACATCTTTAGCATTGGGTGATACTCTTGAGCTAGAGTGCCAAAATTGTGTAATTTCTTCCTTCACATCATCAAATAGCTTCCTATCAAAACATGAAACTCTCCTACCAAAAGCTCATGTTTTATTTTGAAGAGGATCATCAATTCTCTCTCATCTACTAAGTGCTCTTCTCAAAGTAGTATGATTTAGGTTCAAGTCAATAAAATTTCATCTCATATATCTACCCTTTCTCAAATGATGACTTACTAAAGAGGTTGTAATAACCCTTCAAGAAGCTCTCTTATCCTTCTCCCTACTATTTTTTCCAATGCTATTGAGAGCACTAAAAAGATTCTTCACAATAATGGCATTTATTTTAAATTTTTTATTGAAATGAATCTTCAATTTGAAAAGCATAGGTCTCATCTTTTGCATCTTTAATAAGTGCGTAAAAAGTTGACGTTGCTCCACCACAATCTTGTTGTTGAAAAACATCTTATATAGTCTTGAAGCCCATAACCAAATGGTTCTTTCTAATATTTTCCCTTCCAAATTCATAATAATCATTTCATCAATTTCAATTATCCATTTTGGTGTTCTAGAAGCTTCATGTTGATTATAATTAGGATATATGTAATGTTCCTATCCATTGTCATTTTTTACATGGTTAATCATGCAATTTACATTATAACCTAGTAGTATTCCATTCTCTAAATTTTCAATCCTGGCATTATCATTATCAATTGGTATATTTTCATTCCCCAATTGCACATATTCATTATCTGACTCTGTGATTTCATCTTCAATCAATACATCGTCAACTTGACTCACATTCAACATACCTTGTCTCTTCCTTTGGTGATTTAGCTTGTTCATTTCCCTATATGCTGCAATGTCTACATTTGATATCTTCCTTTTGCATTTAGCCTTTCAACGACTATTGCTCCCCATTTAGAAAACAATATCAAACACATAATCATATATTGTAGAACCTTTTCAATCATATGGGCCCCAAAAACTCAATTTTCTCCAAATCCATGAAAATGGCCTACAAAAAACATGATTGTTGGGTCTATAGTGATAGGGAATATGTTGTACCTGATCTCATATTGGGTATCCAATTTTAACTTGGATACTAGATATGAGATCAGGTACCCAAAATGGATGCCAAAATTTTGGAGGGAAGTGAACAAATATGATTATTATTATATATGATTATGACTATATATGATTATTATTTTATATGATTATTATATTATATTATTATGATTATTATAAATTATATTATTATGATTTTGCCTATTATTATTAAATATAATATAATAATATATTATTATTGTTATTATTATTTTTATGACCTATAAATATTATATATATATATGATTATTATATAATATTATTATGATTTTTACTAGTATTATTAAATATAATAGAGTAATATATGTTATTATTGTTATTATAATTATTATTATGATTTTTACTATTATTATTAAATATAATAGAGTAATTTCATGACAACATATGTCCCTAGGGGCCCTAGGGCCCCTAAGGATTGATTTGGTTGGTTCCAATGTGTCGAATCTAAGACCCCTTTCAATGCATTTCATGGCAACATGTCCCTAGGGGCCCTAGGACCCCTAGGGATTGATTTGGTCAGTTCCAATGCATTGAAAGGGGTCATAGGTTAACCTATCACCTCTTTCAACATATTTCCTGACAACATATGTCTCTAGGGAACCTAGGGCCCCTAGGGACCGATTTGGTTGGTTTCAATGCGTCAAAGGGGATCATAGGTTAACCTATGATCCCTTTTGATGCATTTCATGACAACATATGTCCCTAGGGGCCCCAAGACCCCTAGGGACCAATTTGGTTGGTTCCAATGTGTCAAAAAGGGTCACAAGTTAACCTATGACCTCTTTTGATACATTTCCTAACAACATATGTCCCCAAGGGCGCTAAGGCCATGAGGGACCAATTTGGTTGGTTTCAATGCGTTGAAAGGGGTAATAGGTTAAACAACAACCACTTTCAATGCATTTCATGACAACATATGTCCCTAGGGACCGATTTGGTTGGTTCCAATGTATCGAAAGGGATCATAGGTTAACCTATGACCACTTTTGACACATTTCATGACAACATATATCCCTAGGGGACCTAGGGCCCCTAGGGACCAATTTGGCTAGTTCCAATAACTTGGAAGGGCTCATAAGTTAACCTATGACCCCTTTCAATGCATTTTATTACAACATATCTCCCTAGGGGTCCTAGGACACCTAGGGACCCATTTGGTTGGTTCAAATTACTCAAAAGGGCTCATAGGTTAACCTATGACCCCTTTTGATGCATTTCATGACAACATATGTCCCTAGGGGCCCTACGACCCCTATTGACTAATTTGGTTGGTTCCAATGCATCAAAAGGGGTTATAGGTTAACTTGATGATATGAAGAAATAGATGTCTTTTTGACCCTTTTTGTCAACAGTTGTTTATAACATGCTAAACTTTTTTGTCCTTTAAGTATAGTATTTTTTACTTTTTGATGTATAAGAGATGAACATATGGCATAGAAATGATAATTGCAATTATATCTTAAAAGGGTTCATTTTGTTAATAAAAATCTTCCTTCATGAATGTTTGGCATGGGTAGATCTTCCTACAACTGAAGAGATTGAACAGACTATTAATTTAATATTAATGCTTTTTCTTTATAAATAAATAAATATAAATAAATGCTTGTAGGAAGTCTTGTGTCCATCAAATGATGATCATAGGTATCCAAGCCAAGATAAAATTGGTCAAAACAACTCAAGCAAAGGACTAGCATTGTGGAATCGCAAGTATTAAAGGAGGAGTGTCATGGCACTATTGTAGTGGAAAACTTAGCAACAAAAATACAAGGGACCTATTTAATGAAATAATAAGGGACCTATTCAGTGGCATAGAAAAGGGACTTGTTCCAACTGAATAAGAGGGACCTGATGAAGCAGATGAGCAGGAAAGCAAGCATCTAGGTGATCAGTTAAACATGCAAGGAATTGTTACATAGTACCTAGATTCCTGGAAGTTACTAAAGTCAGATAGCAGAGAAAATCTAGCATCTGTTATGCTCTAAATTTATGGGAATTTAAGAAAATAACTAATGTTTTTATGTTGCATGCTTGCATGAATCTTGAGCTGTAACAAACTATCCTTTATGAGGAAGTCATGATTGTAGGAATCTATTATTCCCTTCCTTTTACATAAGACCTTGCCTGTATCTATAAAGTCAAGTAGTAAGTAGATTGAAGAGTTATCAGCCATTCTATTTTTCAAGAAAGTGTAACATTTCCTATTGAATGAATACATGAGTTTACTGAGTTTCTACACTTCCATTTGAGTTAATATTTTCTTCATTCTTCCATGGGGGCCCATGTAGAAGGTGGAGTTTACTTTAGTTGTTAGAAGTTAGGCTCAATTTTCTAAGTTAAGTTTATAACTGTCATTCCTATAGCCACTAGAAATAGAACTAGTCACTATTATTGTAGCAATAGGTGCATAGATGTATGGTTAGGTAATTAGAGTTTCCTTCCAAGAATTTGATAGTTTTCTTTCCTTTTGATAAACTAGATTTCCTTAATGGTTATTTTATTCAAGGTAGTAGTGACTTTTAGTAGATACTAGAGCATATGATGTGCAGGCATCATCTCAAGTTCATGCTCTTGGATTGATATGTAATGAAGATCAACATAGTACTTTGGTAGTAAAGGATATCTAATCCTTCAGCTAAAAAGATGTTATATTGGTTAGACATTTTTGGTGTCATTTATGGGGATGGTATCAGTCTAGTGTTCACTATCAAGTCACCTAGTTAGTTTCATTCTTTAGTATTTTGCATGCATAGGAGAAGAGACCACCTTGGAAGATTTCTTCCCAAATTCAATCAGGAAGATCCCTTTCATCCTAGTCATGAAGAAGAAGAAAGAGAAGAAGAAGAACTATTTGAGTACATGTTTGCAGAAGCATCTAATCAAGTACAATCACTAACCACATCTAAAGAATCCTTTCATTTAAATGATCTTTTTGCTGAGCTAGAATATCAAGATAATCCATTAGCTCTAGTCATTTACCAACCACCACTAGGAAATCCACAAATGGCAGTTGCTCAGCGTACCTTTCCCTTTCCAATCTCCACTCAGCAAGGTAACCAAAATCTAAAAAATATACCCTCAGTTTCCCTACCAAAGTTCTATGGCCTTATTATTGAAGACCCAGAAACCTTTCTTTTTTAAGTTTGAAATTCTTTGTTTAAGTTATGATTACACTATAGATGCTCATAAACTAAAATTTTCAACTCTCAAAAAAGCTACCTTAAGATGGTCTATGAGTCTAGGTGCCAATGTTGTGATAGATTGGCCAACTATGATTAACTTGTTCCTTACTAAATATAAGGAATATTGCAGGGGCTATGACTTAAAAGGAGACAACATTTTCAAAATATCACAAAAGGAGGATGAAACTTTGGAGGACTATATTGCACTATTCATGTTCAACTTGCAGCGCAATGCGCAAGATCAGCTAAACAAGGAGTCTCAAAAGCATCTCTTTTTGAAAGGAGTGCATGATAGGAGTATGGAGGCTTTAGAATTAATGGCTAGAGGTGACATTATATAGAAGACATGGACTAATATTTTCTTGAACTATTCTAGGGAAATAATAAAAAAAGGGCAGGGCTTGAGGGACTTACTCCAAAAATCACCTAGTGTAGGAGTATCTAAGACAGAACTATCAAATCTCTTATTTGATTTCAAGCAAGACATCATTAATGATGTCACTACACAACTGGATACCATGCAATCATGGAGGAAGAAGCAGGATGCTGACATTATGTTAGCAAAATATTGGCCCCAATATAGAGAAAAGAAACATAACTACCGATGCAAGCCTATTGCTAGTCTAGAGTCATAGCACATGCCTACTAAATTTAAGGCAATAGATGAAGATGGATAAGTCCTCTATATTTCTCAATGAAGGCCTTGGGCTCCAAAATCAGGTATTCCTCAAGACCCACTTCATAATTATAGTGGTAATTGTCAATGGAAATAGCAGTAACATGATGGTTATAATAATTATAGTAATTGGCAGCAACCTCAACAAGGCTAGCAGTAGCATAACCAAGGTAAGTAGCAGCCTAACCAGGATTGGAAACAACCTCAACAAGGTTGGAAGCAACCTAACCAGGGTGGGCAACAACCTCAACAATCTTGGCAGTAGCCTAACCAAGGTTGGTAGCAACCTCAGCAAGGTTGGCACCAACCCAAAATTGGTAGCACCAAAAACCTTGACAAGCTTTGATGCAACCTCCTCAAGAACAAGCCTTAATGCCTCCTATACCCAATACAACCCCTCCAAAATAACCATATTTGTCTGCACAGCCTACACATAATCCCAATAATGCAAAGCCTTCAACCCATCAACAAAGCTATTTCATCACCCTAAATGACAATCATTTATGGTTCGAGACGACACTTGCATCACCTCAACAACCCATTATAATAGAAGTTTATGACACTACTGCTGAGTTAGTTCACAAGCTTGTGACCACTATCTCCCCTGCAACAAAGAAACCACCATTTCCTAGTAGGTTAATGGAGCAAACTCTGTCGATTGAAACTCAAGCCATGCTGGATTTGCTTGAACAACTCAAGCAAATGATAGTAAAAATTCTCTTGCTCAATGCAATAAAGGAAGTACCCATATATACCAAAGCTATCAAAGAAGCCTATACAAAAAATTTAGGAAATAAAAAGAAGGACCCAAAGACTATCCATGTCCTTGACTAGCTTTCTAACCTTATGCTTGATAACCTTAAGATACTCAAGTATGCAGACCTTGGAAGTCTAGTAGTAATACTTGTTAGTCAAGGAATACAAGTGTAGAATGCCCTAGTAGACTTAAGAGCATCCATCAATGTAATGACTAGGGAAGTCATGTCCAAATTACATATCATTGGTCTCAAAGAAACACCAACAATTTTGCAATTAGTAGATTGTTCAATCATCATCCCTGATGGTATGTTAGTAGATGTCACTGTTACACTATATTCATGGGATTACCTAGTTGATTTTGTGGTACTCTCTCCAAAAACAAGTACTGGAGAATATCCTATCATTCTAGGGTGACCATGGTTAGCCACAACAAATGCTTATATTGCATGCCAATCAGGGAAAATGACCATCTTAGATGGTATGAACACTAAAAAATTAACCTTGTATTCTCTTTCTTAGCCTTTGTTGTAGGATGATCAAGTTGTCTAGCTTAATTTAGGTGATTCTGATATGGACATGAATTCTATTAAACAATTGATGATGATCTCAAGAGACTCATTTGTAAGCACTAAAGAGGAGGATGAAGTCATTTCTTCCATCATATTGAATGAGTATGGTATACAACCTAAGACATGTTCTGAAGAAGCTTGTGTTTTAAAAAATATTCTGCCATTACCCTGTGAACTCCACTATTATGAGTCTACATAGCTTCTACACTCACTCCTACCAAATGAAATAAACTCACCACTAATTGCTCAGATTTCAATGGCTAAAAAAGTAGATAAAATAGCAATTGCCCCAGTGAGAGAACTAAATGTGAGTAAATCCTTGTCTCAAGCACAACAAAATGACATTATGTAGCTATTACAAAAACACCAAGATGCTTTTTCTTAGGAATATACAAATATGAAAGGTTTGGACCCTACACTCTATACTTATATGATCTATATAAGTCCTAATTGCAAACCTGTAAGACAACCTTAGTGTAGGATGAACCCAACATTACGAGATATTGTCAAAATTGAACTACAATAGTTACTCAATGCTAGCTTTATATATCCTATTTCAGACACTCAATGGGTTTCACCATTGGTTATCATTCCAAAGAAGGGGGGAAAATGGTCAGTCTGCATAGATTATAGAGAACTCAATTTAGCTACCAAGAAGGATGATTTTCCACTTCCATTTATAGATTAGGTTCTTCACAATCTTGTAAGAAAGAAGTACTTTTCCTTCCTAGATGGGTTCAGTGGCTACAATCAAATCCATGGGGAACGTTTGCTTATTTTGTCCTACCATTTTGTTTGTGCAATGCACCTACAACTTTCTAAAGAGCTATTATTAGTATTTTTCTGATATATCTACAGACTGATCGAAGGTATATATGGACAAGTTCACCACATATGGGAAAACCTTTGAAGAAGTGAAAGAAAACATGGAAAAGGTTTTGCAAAGATGTAAAGACTACAACCTATCTTTAAATAGTGAAAAGTGTTTCATGGTGATGTAGGAAGGTATGGTGTTGGGACACTTTATTTCCCTCAAAGGAATTGAAGTAGATCTAGCAAAGATAAAGGTTATACACACATTGGCCATACCAGCTAAGTTGAAAGATATTAGGATTTTTCTAGGACATGTAGGGTACTATCAAAAAATTTTCAAGGACTTTAGTCAAATTGTAGCACCTTTGTATAACTTGCTTCGGAAAGATGCAAAGTTCAAGTTCATCTAGAATTTTAATTGCACAAAAACCTTCTTGCAACTTAAGGAAGTCCTCTCAATAGCACTAGTTCTCCAAGAACCAAATTTGTAGCTACCTTTTCACATACATACTGATGCCTCAAATCATGCAATTGGAGTAGTGCTTGCCAAAAAATGGATGTAGTGGAACATGCAATTTACTATATCAGTAAAAATCTTCAAGGAGCCAAGTATAATTACACTGTGACTAAGAAAGAATTGCTCACTGTAATTTATGCTCTAAATAAATTCAAACACTATGTTATAGGTTACTAGATATTTGTACATATAGATCACTCTACCATCAAATATCTGATGAATAAATTGGTAATCTTTGTACATTTGGCTTGATGGTTACTGCTAATGCAAGAATTTGACATTACCATTGTTGACAAACCAAGTAAGGAAAATGTTGTAGCTGATTTCTTATCTCCTCCTCAAACACCTGATGATCCTATAACCATAGAAGATAGCTTTCCCAATGAGTATCTCTTTCTTTTGTCAGCAAAAAACCCTTGGTATGCTAACATTGCCAACTACCTAATAACTGGTAAAACACCTCCACATTTCTCTGCAAAGGAAAGATGGTTGTTGGCCAAGAAGAGTTTCAACTTTTTATGGATCTTTGGGTTCATGTTTTATACTAGACTAGATCACATGACACAAAGATGTCTCAAAGAGGATGAAACTTATGATGTTTTTCACACTTGTCATGATGAACCCTATGGTGGCCACTTTTCTTCCAAGAAGACCGCATTGAAGATTTTAAATATAGGCTATTACTAGCCTACACTTCACAAGGATGTAGCTAAATATACCAAAAGATGTGACAAATTCTAGGGAATGGGTCGACCAACAAAAATAGATGAAATGCCCCTACAACCACAAATAGTGGTAGCACCATTTGACAAATGAGGGATCAAATTTGTTAGCCCTATTGAGCCACCTTCAAAAGGGAAGAGTTACATCCTTGTGTGCATTGATAATGTCACCAAATGGGTAGAAGCGAAACCAATGAAGCACCCTCATGATAATAATGTTGCAAAGTTCCTATATGAATGTATCTTTACAAGGTTTGGCATCCCAAGCGAATTACAATCAGATCAAGGCCCTCAATTTACATCTAATTTGATAGCTGTTCTCATGGAGGAATATAAAATTAGGCATGGAAAATCTTCCCTGTATCATCCATAGGCCAATGGATAGGTTGAAGTGACAAATAGAGAGATGGAAAACATACTCACTAAAATAGTGTCCTTGCATAGGAAATATTGGGCAGCTCAACTTCCTGAAGCCTTATGGGCATATAGAACATCATGGAAATCTACTACTAGGTTTACACCTTTTGAGCTCCTATATGGGGAGACAACTATCATGCCCATTGAGTTTGAACATAAGACTCTACAGAAAACTTTGGAATTTGGTATTACTCATCTTCTAACATAATAGGATAGGATTTTATATCTCAATGGGTTGGACAAATGGTGGAAGTCAACGCTTCACAACATAGAGCTAATTCAGAGTTAGAGGAAGCAGTGGCATGACAAATTCATCAAAGATTGAAAGTTCTCTATTGGTGATTGGGCATTCCTATATGACTCTAGATATCAGATCCACCAAGGGAAATTTTAAACTAGATAGCTTGGTCCATATGAAATTATCACAATTTTTAACAATGGGATAGTCCAACTATCAACAATTGATCTAGTCAAATTCAAACTCCTAGTTAATGGATATTGCTTAAAGATATATCACAAACTAGCAACCCGGGAGGAATTTCCTCAATAGTTCAACACAATAGAAACATCCCTTCCTATAGCCACTTTGTCTGAGTCTTCCACTCAGACGCCTATAGCCCCTTGAATTTATTTCAAGGCCTTCATAATAAAATTTCGCATTTTATGAGATATCCAATACTTTTTTCCATCTCATTCCATCTCATCTTCTTGTGTTTCCATTACCACTCCACTTCATTAATTTCTATAGTATAGTACTACTTGGAGCACCCTTCCTATCACATATCAGGTTGGTTACACTTGACCCCTCTGAATTTATTTAATTAATTATTTGTTTAGAAAAGTGTGTTATCTCAATCTTTACAATTTGCAATCTCTAAGGTCTAGTGGGACCCAGTCTCTAATAAGTTGGGGGTGTAGACACCTAAAAATCCTTTAGAAAATAAAGTATTTTTATTTTCTGAAAAAGTCCTGATGACATCATGATTTATTAATTAATTAATTATTTAATTAATTTATTTATTTTTATGCCATTAAATCCCTTTATCTTAATTAAAAATATTTAATTAAAGAATCCCTCCCAAAAATGTTTAAATCTTATTTAAACATTATTTCCTTATTTATTAATTATTTAATTAATAAATTGACCAAAAATCCTAAAATAAATAAAAAATTTATTTTTTTCCCAAAACTTGGCCAATTTCCTTATGACCAATAACCTCTTCCAAAATCTTCTAATCCTTCTTTAATTTTGATTAAAGGCTAATCTCATCATTTCCTACCCCTAATCCCAACTCAAAATATTTAATTAAGATTAAATATTAATCCTCATGTTTATTAAAAAAGTTTTAATAAATATCTCCTCAACCCAAACCCTTGAAATAAATAAAACTTTATTTATTTCTTAAAAATCTAATTTATCCTCATCCTAAGAAGTTCTAGACTCTTCTAGAAAGTCTTTATCCTCATCCTAGGAAATTCTAGACTATTCTAGAAAGTCTTTATCCTCATCCAAAATCTAGACTCTTCTAGAAGATGTCTTTAAACCTAATCCTAATCCCCTCCTAACTTTGTCACATTCCCTAAACATGGGTTAAAACTTACTAACCCAAGCCAAAGTTAACAAATATCTCCTCCTTCACCCACCCTCATTAAATGCCATCCACTTGCCTATCCCTAAGCTAATCCTAAACCATCCTAATCCATCCTCTAATAATTTGCACAAGCCTAAACAAGCTTAAAACCCTCCTAATCATGCCCAAGTCAAAATTGCTCTCATCACCCTCAAAATATCTCAACCATAAAACTTTATGAAGTCCACTAGGTCATAAATGACTCTTACAAGCCCTTTTATTGCTCTTACAAGTCATTATGAGGGTCTTTATGAAGATTTTATCCCTTGAGCCTCCTTTGTTGACTCATCCTTCTCCTTTCCTCCATCCTCTCACCATGTGACATGTGTCACTCCTTGATTGGCTATAAGGAAGCACAATCCATGTGCTCTCCTCTCATGCAATCTGAGCCCTCCATAAGCTTTTTCCCATCCTTGCATCTTAGCCCTCAAACCCTCAAGCCTCTTGCCTATAAATTGGATCCTTCCCCTTTGCAAAATAACACAATCCATGAAGTAAAGTCATAATGTCATTTTGAGAAGCCATTTTGCATCAAAACCATACACTCACACCCAAATTCCAACTCCATTTGAAACCCTTTTTGAAGCATAAAGCTTGAGCATACATCCTATCTATTTAGACAAAGCTACTCAACATGAGAGCTTCTCATTGAGAGAGCCCATTAATGGCTCATATTCTCAATTGAGAGCTCATCTTAGTCTATCTTGAAGTTTATGAATTTTGTTTAGTTTGTAGAAGCTTTATTTAAATTTGGTTTCTATTAGCATACTAACATTTGCTCATATACATTTTGGCACACCCGGTGGGACCCCGCATGGGTCATCTTCATTAGCTTTTTTTGTCAAGTTTTGTATGTTATTTGCTGATTTTGGCTAATTTTTCTTGTTTTTGTGATTGGTAGGATTGTATAAATTGGTTTTGTAGGTCCACATGAGCATGAAGAAGACAAAGGAACTCATAATCTATCTCATAGTGTTTGCAGATTTTTCAAGCTTATAGGTGGACAAAGAACTTGAAATTCTTCTTCCTCTTCTTGTCTATATTCTTCTTATTCCATCTACTTCTTCTTCTTCTTATTGTGGGAGATCTTGGCCATTTTTTTTTAAGGAAGCAAAATCATACACACTTCTTTTTAGTGCTTAAAATGAACCCCCAAATCATGCTTAAATCCATTGAAAAATTAAAAATTTGCAAGAAAGAAAAAATCTTTTAACAAGTGAAACTAAACCAATCTAATCATTTGCATCCTTGCAACATCAAGGTTTTAGATGCATTCATGCAAAATTAGGAACACTTCATTTTTGGGAATTTAAAAAGAACTTCAAGTTTCCATTTCAAAAGGTTCAAAATCAACACTAAGTGCACACTAAAGTTCTTTTAAAAAATCTCATGAAAACTAAGAGTCCTAAATGGTTGCCAAAAATTTTCCTAAAAGCTTTGTTGTTTGTTCCAAACAAATGTCTTATTGCAAAATCTCGAATGTTTCTTAGGATTTTCATGCATCAAAACAATCTAGGAATATCATTTTTGGGCTTAAAATATGCAAATTAGAACACAAAATCTTGAATGAAAACCAAAGTCCAAAGAGTTATTTTCACTTTTGAGTCCAAAAAAATCTTGAATGATCTAAGGTTAAAACAAAGCACTTCAAAGTTCTTAAAACAACACACAAAATTTCAATCTTGAATCCTCAAAAGAAAACACTTGAATGTTTAACCACTTTTCTTTGAATGCATGTTGCTAAAATCACTCTTGAATGCCATAGATTAAAATCAAATTTTCCTTGAATGCATGATTAAAACAACAAATCCAATCTTGAATTCTAAGGATCAATTAACCATTGCAATATCAAACACTTCATTTGGAGCTTCTAAAAATTGAACAAAACAAATCTCTTTTCCACATGCAATCTAGGTAACGTTTGATTTTTGGACATTTAAGAAACCTTGTTAAGTTAAAATACAAATTTGCAAAAATAAATTTGAGTATTTTCTTGGACTCACCTCTTTTCTAATCACCCATCAAATATTAACCATTGGTTGCAATCTCAGCACCATTTATGGGGATGGGTCTACTTGAAAAAGGTGTTAAATGTTCCACAATCTAACTCACTCACTTGGTCTTTGAATGTTTGCTTTAACTTTATCAAAATTCTTAAATGATCAAAACTCTAGATTAAATCGATCACACTTCAAGTTTGGGCACTAAAATTGAACAACAACTGACGTGGAGAGCCTTCGGGCGTGCGCTTGAAATCGAATCTCAACAACACTTTTGTTTTGGGCTTAAAACAAACTCACACTCAATCTTGAATGCCTTAAAGAAAATTAATCGATACTTGACGTGGAGGGCCTCTGGGCGCGCGAGTTTACTTTTGTTGATCCTAACTCTTCTTATTGTTTGCATTCTTCGATCGATTTACTTTTGTTGGCGCTTCAAGTTGGAATTGAACATTGTCTCTTAAACATGAGTGCTTGCAAAGTCTAGATTAGCACACATAAGAGTCAGTTGGTAAAAGAACAAGCGTGCTTTTTAGCCCAAGGTCATCCAAGTCTTCTCTCCCCTTGTCATCTTTCAAGGCCATCTTGGGTGCATAAGATTAGGATCCAAAACCTTGTTTCTTTTTAGGAGGCCTACTTGGGGATTTCATCACCCCTTGGATGACCTCAACTCCAGCATTCTGGTGGAGTATAAGAATTGGGAGGTGAATCGAAAGACACCTCTCTTGGGATCAAGATTTTGTCACTCGGGCTAAGCCTCAAGGAACTTTATACCCTTGAGAAGTGAACGAGGAGAAGTGGGTTACCGCTCCTCTCGGCTGTGTGACATCTTTTTGGTCTCATCTACGGATTTGGGCCTCACGTACCTTGGGTATATCGAGGACTCCTTAGCTAAACCAATTGTCAACCTTGTAGACAACCATCTAGGATGTTAATGTGTTTGAGGTGACTAATCAAAACATTTGTAGAACATACACACTCCTTGGCACAAGTATCACTTTCTGAGAATCAAAAACTTCTATCTGGTTGTTTCTATCTATTGCTTGATCTTTTATTTGTTGAATAAATGTTTGCCAAACTTGGTCAATCCTAGCTTAGGGCATACTTAGCATAGTCACTGCCTATTCCAGAACTTGAACGAGTTGAAGCAAAACAACCAAGATCTCTCAAAGCCAAGCAGATTCAGAAATTGATGTCAGAGCAACCCAAACCCAAACAGAAGTTCCACAAAGTTAAACTCAAACCATCTCTAGCATACCAAGAACTTTCAGCCAAGAGAAAATAAATAACACCAAGCCCACGAATTGCCAAACTCCACAAAGTAGAGGACGAAGCTACCAACGAAGCACTTCAAGAGGCCTGGTTAGAGCGCACCATCAAATTTAGCCAACATCCAGGAGTTAATCCTGCTTATGCCTTACCAACTAGGCATGATTTCTATGATTAGACACCCTTGTTTCTCCACATCTTCTTGGATTAGCTTCACTTTAGAGTCATCTTTGTAGAAAAGCCAGCCATCTTAGGTTATCCCCTTAAGCATTATTAGCTCATCCATCTCATTTAAAATCAAACCATCTAGCCAACAATCAAAACCTCACATCCAAGCCTTCAAAATTGTTGTCACTTTTGCCAAAAGTTTGCCACTCCTAAAATCTTCCAAATCCATCAATCTCACCAAGGTTATCCCTTTGGCAGAGCTTTGTCTAGGGTAATCCAGCTTTGTCACTTGTTATCCCTCATCACCTTGAGCTAAAGGTTGGGATCCACAAGTGGTCAATCTCATGTTCTTCCTAAAGGATCATCAGTCTATCCTTAAGTTGACACAATCACCACCAAGCTTGCACATAGGAAAGTAGACCTTTTGTGCTTTGGCAACATATCTTTGAAGTTAGAATCTCCAAGCCAATCCTCCTTAGGTTTTTTCATATAGCTTTGCCTTAACCTAGGAAATCATTTGCATAGAGAAGCCCTCCCCCTTTTGCATCCATCAGCATTATTGCATCTCATCCCTAGGAGCATTTTTCATGCCACCCGTCACTCACTTAGCCAAGAAGAAAGAAACAATGGAGCCCTATCATTTGGATCAAACAACCTCACCCCCCTTGAGCACTTAGCCATCCTTCAGCCTAGAGAAAGCTATGCCATCATGTACTGACATTGAAGCTTTCATGAACCAACCAGGAAATGCAGTATTGGTAAATGCCATTATAGACAAAAAAAAAGAGACAATCATGGCTAATTTTCAAAAAGAAAATGTAGGAACCTTTGACTTTGGAAGACCCCCTCCATTATCAGATCCATCTCACCCATTGTTTGGGCAGCTACCACCACCCATAGGCTCTTATGATCCAAATTATCCTCAATATATGCCAAAAGAAGAGCCTCCAGCCAATCCATATGATCCAACAGACCCAAACATACCATCATCCACCCAAGTTGAAATCTCCATACCACAAGCCAACCCATCCACCACCACTCCATCCTTGGTTCATACCTCTCCGCTCCAAACCCCCTTTATCCAAAACAGCTCACCGTTCACCCCCTTCACTATTGCTGCTGCTGCTCCCCAACCTAGCCTTCCAAATCCACCCATCTCCCAAATCAGTGCTAGCATCTTTGGCCAACCTCAGCAATATACAACAGGGATGCCACCCATGGGGCCAAGTAATCAACCTTTCATCACCCCCAGCTTGTTCACTACAGCCCAAAGCACAATCCCATCATTTCCATTAGGTCTTGGGAGCTCAATACCATTAGCCACAAATCTACAAGCTACTACCCTCACTCCACAAAGCTATCAAATCCCACAAGCTACTACCAATTTTCTACCAAACTCCCAAGTGACCCCAGCCCCTGCCACCATTCTACCAAGCTTCCAAATCCAACCACAAAGCTATCAAACCCCATCAGTTCCATTCCCAAACTTTCAATTCCCACCACCTCCACCACTAACTAATCCATTACCTCCAATTACCAACTACTTTTCAATGCCACTTCTAGGAGGTAATCCACCACCCCAGCCAACCACCAATTATTTGCAGATACCATCCCAAATGGGGGCACAACCCACATATATTGGTCAAACCCCACAAGCCCCCCGATCCTTTCCCCAAGCCTCTCAACCATCTTATACCTTACCTCCACAAAGCAATCCATTTATCCCACAGCCAGCTTATGTTCCTCAATCCCAACCTCAAATCCCATATCAACAGCAAGCCTTGTAGCACATGCAACAATATGTGCCACCTCCCCCTCAACAACCTGTCATCCACCATGCAGCTGTCCAAACAATGTACAATCCCTATCAGCAAATCCCTCATAGCCATCCATATTCAGTGGCCCCATCCAGCACATACCTACCTCAAGGCACTCCTACATTGGGGGCACCCCAGCCATCACCTATCAATTCAGAATGGGAGCAAATGAAGATAGCTCTGAAAGCCATCCAAGAAGGGAATGATCTGAAGACATTCAAGTTTAAGAATGTGTGTCCTTACCCATTTGACAGAGCCATTACCATGACACCATTTCCCAAACACTTTGAGGTACCCAAATTTGACAAATTCAGAGGAAAAGGAGACCCTGTCACACATATCAAAGAATTTTACATGCACTGCCAGGACGTAGCATACAATGATGTCTTCCTCTTGTGCCTTTTTCCCAAAAGCTTAGCTGGACCAGCTCTTGAATGGTTTTATAGAATCCCCTATGGCACAATTAAAAACTTTGCTGAATTATCTGAGGCATTTGTAGCCCAATATGCCCATCTTGTTGAAACAGAGCTATCAATAGTTGATCTTGTCCACACCAAGCAAAAAGGTGGAGAAAGCCTTGCTGAATACCTGCAAAGATGGAAAACCCTTACCACCTACATATCATGCACCTTGCCAGAACGCCATGTGGTGAAAATGTTTATTGATAATGCCCATCCTAGCTTGGCTCACCACATGACCATGAACTGTTTGCAAACCTACAAAGATATCAAAGAGAAAGGAATGATCCTTGAGCAAGGACTCATTAAAGATGGTGTGGTCAAGCTTTACAAGGAAGCCAACCAAAATCAATCACATTCCAATGACAAGTCTAGGTATTAGAACAAAAACAAGCACGTTGCAACAGATGGCGTCACTGACACCAGACATGTGAATATTGTTGGTCCTTCTCACAACCAGTCCAACCCACCATATCAACCAAAAAATCAACAAGCTATCAACTACCAACAACAAAATAACCAAAGCTATCAAAACCACAATCCAAGACCCAACTTCCAAGGGTCTAGCAATCAAGCTAATGCCATCAATGTAGCTACAGGACAAAAGCCTAGATTCCAACCTACACCTAGAAACTATACACCCCTTGGTGAGCCATTGGATGTCATTTTAGAGAAATTAGTCAAAGAAAACCTCATCAAATTTCCTCCTACCCAGCAAATTGACCCAAGCCAATCCAAAGCTGCATGGTACAAAGATAATGAGTACTGCAAATTTTATAGGGTAAAAGGTCACACTACCCTCAGATGCATGAAACTGAAAGACTATGTGCAGGACCTCATTGATCGGAAGGAAATCACTGTTGGTGCCCAAACCTCTCCCAATGCAGGCTTACAGATCTATCAAAATGCTTTTCCTCCACACCACAACCAAAATCCTGGAAAAGCACCTATCCAAACCAACAACAACAACACCAACAACTGTCAGCCAAACCAACAGCATGGGAAGAACAATGACCACACTTCATCCTATATAGACTATGGTAGTCTTATAGGTTGTATATCTGAGAAAGAGCCTTTCGTCAATGTTATCAATATCCAAGGACCAAACAATGAGTGTGCAGTCACCACTCGAAGAGCGCAATTTAACATCGCAAGCCCACCTATTACACCAACACCATCAGCTCCATCAAAAAGCCAGTACAATATCTTGGAACACCTTGGGAACATGCCAGCCCAAATTTCCATTTTAGACCTTCTTCGCACTAGTCATGTGTACAAGAACATCCTTGATAGTGCTCTCATAGAATCTCATGTCCCTTCTGATATCAATGCTACTGATTTTTGTAATCTTGTTGGACACCTCTCATCCTCATGTGCCCTATTGTTCAAACCCACCGACATACCCGTGGTCGAGCCAGATCACACCCTTCCACTTCGCATAGCCATCATGGTATCCAACTTTGCTGTAAAAAGAGTAATGATAGATAATGGATCAGCCTTGAATATTTGCACCCTAAAATTCATAAAACAAGCTGGGTATATTGAGGCAAATATCATTAGTGAGGTTATCACCATCAAAGCTTATGAAAACTTAGAAAGAACCACAGAAGGAACTATTTTGCTGCCAATCAAGGTTGGGCCAATCATCCAAGAGACACTCTGCCATGTTATTGATCTAAACCTACCATTTAACATCCTCCTCGGTCGCCCATGGATTCATGCCGTGAAAGCCGTTCCATCCACTTACCATTAGTGCATCAAATTTTTGCATCAAGGCACTGAGGTAACCATCCATGCCGATCCAGAACCCTTTGCTTACTGCAATGCGGTCGAAGCTTCATATACAAACCATTGCCCTGGAATTGATATCGGCACATCCATCACCAGCTCATCCCACACTTATAATGACCCAGAAACCATCCTCGCCTCTACCCTGTCTACCATGAAGATCAATAACAAAGGTTGTGGAGAGTATAGTCTGTCAGATGCATTTGTTTTTGGGGCACTCCCACTTGATCTACATGCCCATGGATGACTGACATATCACAAAGCTAAGGAGGTTCCACCTCCTCGATACAAACAGTTTGGCCCAACAACCTTTGTATCCTCAAAAATCCCTCTTCATGAGGAGCTCACTCCAGATATCAACAAATGGTTACATAAGGATGCACCTCAAAGAAATCAAGCACGCCTTGATCACTTCAGCCAAAATTATCCTCAAGAACATAAGCTCATCACTGACAAATGGAACTATCAAGGTGGTGGTCTAGGACCAAAAGAAAGAGGCATGCAGTGCCCCATCGATGCACACAAGTGGGAATCGAAGTCAGGTCTTGGCTTTGGCATACCCACAATTGGGGGCACCAATGAGAACGGTCACGCTTTTTTAAACATTCACCGCAACCTTGTCGAAATCGAAGACATTCCTGAGGAAGTTGAAAAGAGAGCCTACGACGATATCCTAGACCAAATCTCCCTTGGAGACTCTATTCTCCAAGAACTATCCATCCACCTCATTGACCTAACACTCACCCATCCACAACTCATAGATTGGGACCAACCAAGTGTCATACACATCGATGAGTTCACATCAGAGGAGGCACTTCTAAGATTCATGGGAGCTGAAACTCCTTACAAGAAAACAAAGCCAGATTCTGCCTATATCTACAAGCTAGACCCCAAGGGGTATTTTGGAGAAAATCCCCAACCTAGTTCCGATACACCCAAAACTGGAACTAAGGTGAATCTAAGACTAGCTAAGGCAACGAAGAGAACCCCTCAGCAAGAAAATCCAAAAGAACATAAGGATTTAGCATTGCCTCCTCAAGATAATCGACCAGAGGTGTCTTTTATTCTAATTTAGGATACTCAAGAAGTCAACATTGGTTCTTCAGAGACCCCCAGACTTGTTCACATTGCTGCATCCCTATCACAAGACCAAGCTGACCTTCTCTTTGAGGTCTTAAGAGAGAACATTGGCCAATTTGCATGGTCATATTAGGACATGCCAGGACTTGATCCAAAGCTTGTAGTTCATCATCTTGTAGTTGATCCAAAGATCAAGCCCATCAGACAAAAGCTTAGAAAAATGCACCCCAAGGTGGCATTATTGGTCAAAGCTGAATTAGAAAGAATGTTAGCTGCTAAGGTTATCCGACCTATCGACTACTCAGAGTGGATCTCCAACATGGTCCCTATCACTAAACCTTCTGGTGACATCAAAATCTGCACTGATTTTAGAGATCTTACCAAAGCTTGTCCAAAAGATGATTTTCCCTTGCCCAACATAGATATGATTGTAGATCTTACAGCTGGACATGAAATTTTGTCCCTCATGGATGGATTTTCTGGGTATAATCAAATCAAGATTGCAGAAGAGGATCGGCATAAGACAACATTCACTACCCCTTGGGGAACCTTTTGCTACAACATGATGCCTTTTGGCCTAAAGAATGCTGGGGCTACCTATCAAAGAGCTATGACAGCCATTTTTCATGATCTCATCCATAGCATTTTGGAGGATTATGTGGATGATATCTTGGTGAAGTCTCATACCTTCATGGATCATCTTGCTGACCTGGAGAAAGTCTTTGATAGGTTAGCCAAATATCATCTCATGCTAAATCCCAAGAAATGTGTCTTTGGGGTCACATCTGGCAACCTTCTAGGTTTCATAGTTTCTAAACGAGGTATAGAGATCGACCCCAAGAAGGTCAAGGCTATCTTAGACATGCCTCCTCCCCAGACACTGCGACAGCTTCGCTCTCTTCAAGGAAAGCTCCAATTTGTTCGGCGCTTCATCTCTCAACTTGCAGATAAGTGTACACCATTTTCACATTTACTGAAGAAGGATGAGAACTTCAAGTGGGATACTTTATGTCAGCGCAGCTTCGACCATCTCAAGCAGTATCTCATCAATCCTCCTATCTTGGTTCCACCAGTTCTTGGTCGTCCCCTAATTTTGTACATATCAGCAACACCTACTACTCTAGGGGCACTTCTAGCACAGCTTGATGACTACAACAAAGAAAGAGCCATCTACTACATCAGTAGAACCCTAGTTGGTTATGAAATCAATTACACTCCTATGGAAAAAGCTTGTTTGGCAGTTGTTTTCTCAACTCAAAAACTTCGCCATTACATGCTAAGTCATACCATCCAACTAGTCTCCAAGATTGACCCTCTCAAGTATATGCTCTCTAGAACAGCACTTACAGGCCGTTTGGCCAAATGGATTATGCTCCTTAGTGAATTTGACATCCAGTATGTGGATAGAAAGGCAATCAAAGGGAAAGCTATAGCAGATCACCTAGCTGATGCACCTCTAATAGATGCTTATCCATTGATCACAAAATTTCCAGATGAGCATATCTATCTAATTGAAGAACAACCCCCATGGAAACTTTATTTTGATGGCTCATACACATCTCATGGATCAGGGGCAGGAATATTGTTGGTCACACCTCAAGGAGATTACATTCCAAAAGCCTTCAAGCTACAATTCCCTAGCACCAACAATATAGCTGAATATGAGGCCCTCATAGCAGGATTAAAGATAGCTGCAGAATGGAACATTGTTGAGCTACAAATCTTTGGCGATTCTCAGCTCATCATCAAGCAAACCCTAAATTAATATCAAACCAAAGATGAAAAGCTATTACCCTACAAAGAGCTGGTTGATCAGCTAACCCAACATTTTACAAAGCTTCAGTTTACACAAGTGCCTCGAATACAAAACAAAGCAGCAGATGCTATGGCTACTATAGGCTCGCTCTTGGAAATTCCCCAAGCAGCTACACAGTATGAGTTTTTAGTGGAGCAGCTCCTCACACCTGCCTATGCGAATGAGGATTCAAACCGTGTTTGTATCTTGGTTGGTCCCCAATCCCCTTGGTACCATGAGATTCATGCTTACCTTAACGATGGTATCATATCCCCTCACCTCACACGTACCCAACACCAGAACCTCATTCAAAAATCATCCCGCTATGTTATCATAGCCAATACCCTATATCGTCGGGGTTATCATGATACTCTCTCTCGATGTTTAGACCAAAATGAGGCCGCGATGGTGTTAAAGGAAGCACACTCTGGACTTTGCGGTGCCCACACGAGTGGTATTGTCCTAGCGGGAAAAATCCTTAGAGAAGGCTACTATTGGCCTACCATTGAAGAAGACTCCTGTGACTTTGTCAGAAAGTGTCTCCCATGTCAGCAGCATGCAAATCTTGTGCACGCTCCAGCACAGGATCTACAGCCTATTGCACCACCTTGGCCTTTCGCTTGTTGGGGCCTTGATCTAGTTGGAACTATCACACCCCTCTCATCTGATGGACATAAATGGATAATAATAGCTACAGACTATTTCACTAAATGGGTGGAAGCAGTCCCCCTAGTCTCAGCTATAGGAGTTCAGGTCTCCAAGTTCATCTTGTACCACATTGTTTTCCGCTTCGGCATCCCATCCACCATCTTCACCGACCACGGAGGTAACTTTAAAAATCTCAACATGGAAGAATTATGCACTTCCCTCTGCATCCATCACCGCTTTTCTAGCCCATATTTCCCACAAGGTAACGGCCAGGCAGAGGCAACTAACAAAACCCTCCTCAAAATTCTAAAGAAAGATGTCAATGATTTCGGCCGTGATTGGAACCTACAAATAAATCCAGCCCTATGGGCCTATCAAACTTCCTTTCGTACATCCACAGGCACAACTCCATACTCCCTAGTCTATGGTGCCGAAGCGGTACTACCTATAGAGGTTGAACTTCCCTCCTTGCGCATATCTTTACAAGGGCAAATATCAGATGAAGAATATAGAGTAGCTCGACTCACCCAGCTAGATCTCTTAGACGAGAAGCGACAACAAGCCTATGATCATCTCACAGTCTATCAAACTCGTCTCAAAAGAAATTTCAACAAGAAGGTGCTTCCACGACACTTTCAGCCAGGTGACATGGTCCTCAAAGAAAACATGAAAGTCCAAGTAGATCGAGAAAAGAAAGGTAAGTTTGAACCTACATGGCTTGGTCCTTATGTTGTCACTGCTTCCTTTGGCTCTGGAGCTTATCAGCTATCTACACTAGAAGGAGAACTCTTGAATGATCCTACTAACATCATTCATCTCAAGAAGTTCTATGCTTGAAGATCTTTGGTATACCAAGCTTTTGAAAAATACAAAAGAAAAAAATAGTAAAGAGAAATAAGCATCCAATGGTGAAAACTTGGCAATTCAAGCACCCTGGATAGGTACCTTGGTGAAAACTTGGTAATTCAGGCACCTTGTGTACTAAAGACTAATCCATTATCTATCACTATCCTATCCCTCATCCATTTACCCACCATCCCATAAGACACACTTGCTTGTTCCCTTGGTGTTCCAACCAAATATCCAAAATCTAATGAAGCTTATAAATACCTCCTGTACAGCTTGTAAATCTTGTACCAAAGCTTGTATTATACCTTGTAAATCTTGTACCATACCTTGTCTATCTGAATCTTGTCCAAGGTTTGTACCATATTCCAACCTATAAATAATCTTGTATCCTAGCTTGTATACTATCACATGCACACACAAAACCCCATTTTCACTTAAGCTTTTCGCAAACCATCTACCTATCCACCTATCACCTATTATAGACATCCCATCCTTCACAAACATTTCCATCTCAGAAAAAGCAAAACATGAACAAACTTGTACATTTGTAACATATCTTGGTCCATCAGCTTGTACATCCTCTTTAGCTTAGTACCATTGTATCTATCCAGCATTCATGTCAGTTCGTCCTTGGTCAACATCTTGCACACATCGCACACTTTGGTTAGATATTCCAATGCATCCTTTAGCTAGATTTCCTGTCACCGAAGTGTTATCTTTCTTAGTTCAGCTTGCCAGATGCACCACTCATCCAAATCCACCAGCTTCGGTGCTCTCCGATAGGTCCTTGCAGGATATAGCTTTTCTCATGTTTGATCTTGGTCCGTTAGTACCTTGTCCTACCCATCTCGTTGGCAAACAGTTCTCTTTTGAATTTTTGCTTTCTTTTGATTTGGGATCTTCCCTTTTGGGTCTTGAAATATCTTTTCCAAGCAATCTCCTTGTTCCCTCCTCAAGGTTGCCATGATCTTCCATATCATGGTATGCTACGAATGGGGCAATTAGAGCGTAAGGTCTTGATCAGGTCTTTTTCTTGTTTTCTTTTTCTGCTTGTGGGTTACCTAGTGTCGTTTCCATGCTGCTTCCTCTGGGATTCATGTGTGATATTGGGGCAATCCTTGTGTGTTTTTTTTGAGTCAGTTCGTCAGTCCTCTGGACGGTTGGTAAAAAGGCCTTGATGTTCTTGGTAACCCTGAAAATTAACCAACAGTCCTTTAGCAAATCTAGTGCTCAACTACATGGTGGTACTTCTCTTTGAAGTATCCCCCCGCTCAAAAAGCTTCAATGGATTCCCTTCATCTCCATTATCCCCCATCCATATCCAGCATCTGACTCTCCTACCCCAGCTTATGCATCAGTATCTCTTTGAATCACTCCTCACCTTTAGCTTTAGGGATCCACAATCCTAGTCTTAGGGATCCACCAATCCAAATCAATCCACCAAGCCTCATCTTTCGAGATCCACAATCCTAGTCCTAGGGATCTCCGAAACCCATCTTCCGCCAATCTGACTCTTTGAAATCCTGTTGCATCAACTTTTTTAATCCCCTCATCCATCTCCCCATCTTGGATTCCTTTTATAGCGCTCCGCTCCTTCATCCTCTGCAATCCCTGAGATCTTAAGCTTGCTTCGTCTTGTGCCTCTGATTCTCCCTTTATCATTCTCCCGTAGTGAGAGTTTAAGCTAACCAAACCTCTTCTCTTAAGCAAATCTGAGTCTTTTTTTCTCATCTCAAATTCTTGTACTTTTCAAGAAGTCGTCGAGCCTCGCTTTCTCTCCCCACCGCCTTCTTGAGGGGGCATCTCATAGTCCATTCTCTCCTCTTCTGCTCTAGCCTTGGGCATCTTATTTTCTTATCTTTGATGTCATGCCACTTGCGGCATCACATCAAAGAGGGGAAAAATGCAGACACCTAAAAATCCTTTAGAAAATAAAGTATTTTTATTTTCTGAAAAAGTCCTGATGACATCACCATTAATTAATTAATTAATTATTTAATTAATTAATTTATTTTTATGCCATTAAATCCCTTTATCTTAATTAAAAATATTTAATTAAGGAATCCCTCCCAAAAATGTTTAAATCTTATTTAAACATTATTTCTTTATTTATTAATTATTTAATTAATAAATTGACCAAAAATCCTAAAATAAATTAAAAAAAATTTTTTTGCCCAAAACTTGGCCAATTTCCTTATGACCAATAACCTCTTCCAAAATCTTCTAATCCTTCTTTAATTTCGATTAAAGGCTAATCTCATCATTTCCTACCCCTAATCCCAACTCAAAATATTTAATTAAGATTAAATATTAATCCTCATGTTTATTAAAAAAGTTTTAATAAATATCTCCTCAACCCAAACCCTTGAAATAAATAAAACTTTATTTATTTCCTAAAAATCTAATTTATCCTCATCCTAAGAAGTTCTAGACTCTTCGAGAAAGTCTTTATCCTCATCCTAGGAAATTCTAGACTATTCTAGAAAGTCTTTATCCTCATCCAAAATCTAGACTCTTCTAGAAGATGTCTTTAAACCTAATCCTAATCCCCTCCTAACCTTGTCACATTCCCTAAACATGGGTTAAAACTTACTAACCCAAGCCAAAGTTAACAAATATCTCCTCCTTCACCCACCCTCATTAAATGCCATCCACTTGCCTATCCCTAAGCTAATCCTAAACCATCCTAATCCATCCTCTAATCATTTGCACAAGCCTAAACAAGATTAAAACCCTCCTAATCATGCCCAAGTCAAAATTTCTCTCATCACCCTCAAAATATCTCAACCATAAAACTTTATGAAGTCCACTAGGTCATAAATGACTCTTACAAGCCCTTTTATTGCTCTTACAAGTCATTATGAGGGTCTTTATGAAGATTTTATCCCTTGAGCCTCCTTTGTTGACTCATCCTTCCCCTTTCCTCCATCCTCTCACCATGTGACATGTGTCACTCCTTGATTGGCTATAAGGAAGCACAATCCATGTGCTCTCCTCTCATGCAATCTGAGCCCTCCATAAGCTTTTTCCCATCCTTGCATCTTAGCCCTCAAACCCTCAAGCCTCTTGCCTATAAATTGGATCATTCCCCTTTGCAAAATAACACAATCCATGAAGTAAAGTCATAATGTCATTTTGAGAATCCATTTTACATCAAAACCATACACTCACACCCAAATTCCAACTCCATTTGAAACCCTTTTTGAAGCATAAAGCTTGAGCATACATCCTATCTATTTAGACAAAGCTACTCAACAAGAGAGCTTCTCATTGAGAGAGCCCATTAATGGCTCATATTCTCAATTGAGAGCTCATCTTAGTCTATCTTGAAGTTTATGAATTTTGTTTAGTTTGTAGAAGCTTTATTTAAATTTGGTTTCTATTAGCATACTAACATTTGCTCATATACAGGGGGGAGGGAAAATTAAAATCATAAAGTGAAATCATAAATTGATCTTAATTTTTCATGTATGATGTATGGGGGAAAGGTCACCTAAATGATGAGCTAGTGGCCCTTTGTACCTCCATGGTGTGCAAAAAATAATTAAAAAACAACCAGTCATTAGATAATGATTTCACAAAGTTCATAACCCCTCATTAATATGGTGTATGTTTTGAGCATGATATTTATCCTCATTATGTTTTGTTGATTAAAATGTTGTCATGAAGTACTCAAGAATATGATGTTCAAAGTGCTCAAAAGCACTTAAAATTTGTTTTTTCCCGTATGCCATTATTACACTGAAAACCCTTGTAGCTATTTTTGCTCAAATTTTCAATCACCCACAGTGAATTCATCACCTACAACATTCTTCAAAGGATAATATGGGTGGAGAACCTTAGCAGTATAAACCAACAGATCACAAAGTCCCACTGGCAAACCCAACAACGTGTAGTTTGTTTCAATAGCAGGGTTGGTTAGCTTACTACCTCAGCCTCAAGAAATTTGATCAAGAAATTGCATTGCAATTTCATAACATGCTACAAGATGGATATGCAACCAGCAAGGGTGTCCAGATAGAATTTATAGATTCGATGGTGGCATGAGACCCTTGGCTAGAGAAAAACAAGAAGCAAGGTACAATACTCAACCTGCTGAGTTTATCATAAGGTATTTTACCTATGAAGTGTAGTATACCTATTTAAATACTATTCATTTCAAGATTTTGAGTGGTTTGCAGCATGGTGACTATCCTGTAAATCTCCCTACTTTCCTTTATAATATTGTCAAAAGGCAAGCTACCTATATGCAACAAGGTAAAACCTAGTCAATGTCCCACCATTGTTTAATAAGAGTCATAATTGAAAGGGAATTGACTAGGTAGCATCTAGGGACATGGGATGATTTTGTAAAACTCAAAATAGTGGGACCCCAAAGGGGTGGACCTAATGAGCAAGGAATGGGGACAAGAGAGAAAATTGTCATAGGAGTTAGAAAGGTAGTATATAAAATAGTTCAAGAAGCTTTAGCTTCTGTGTCCACACCCAAGACTATGAAAAAGAGAACTCCACCTTCAGAGGCTTCAACCTCTAAAAGGAGAAAATCACACATAGATACCACAAGGAAAGGTTCGGAGGAAGCACCTCCAGTGCCACAAGAAATTGTACCTAACCTTAACAAAGGAAAATCTATTGATAATAAGGATAAACAAACAATCTCTACCTACAGTGAGTTACTAGACAATCTAGAGTAAGCCTAAATACTAAATCTAAATGTTTCTGAGAAAGCTTCTCCAAATCGAAATAGCCCTAATATCAGCTTTTTTAATATTGATAGTAACTCAGACTCTTCAAAGAAAATGATTTCTGATTTTGAACAATAGGCACAAGAAACCAAAATTTTCCACCAGAAGAATACCCATCATTTGTACAAGAAATAGTTTAAGAAATTGTTGAGACATTTCCAATCAATATGGTTGTGGTGCCCTATCCTACAGTTGTTGTGCCTTCAGAAAAAATTGACAGCCCTATTGTTCATAACCCCTTTGAAGATGACAACCTTATTGCTTGTTAGAATGACAAACCTATTGTTCATCACCATTCTGAAGACAACAAACCTATTGTTCATTGCAACACACCACCAAAAATTTCTACTCCAATAATAGTTAGTCTTAGTTTATACCAATAGTTTTAATGGGAAAAGTCAAACTAGTACCTAGATAGGAAATAATTGCTTAGAACTATAAAGGAATAGGCATAGAAAATTGAAGAAAAAGATAGTGAAATCATGATCCTGTAGCAATGTGTCACAAAGGTAATAGAGCTCATTCCAAAGCTTATGAACTATAGGTCACCATCCCTAGTTTATACACTATTCTTAAAGGAACAAATGATTAATTTTTAATTGTCTCAAATTACCTAGGGGTTAACTCCTTTGCACACTCCCCATGATTTTTATGCAGCCTTTAAATCAATCCCAATGGTTCTGCAGAATCTCCTTTGTGAGTTATATGTCCATAACCTTGTTGTTCCAGATGATAGGGATTGGAATTCACTGTTATATGTCAAGGATGTATAGTTTAGAGCGATCATGTCATGGATGTAGAATGAGATTAGTCGAGAGAATTAGGCCACCCTTTATAGGGAAAAAGAAATGTTGGAACCACTGTACATTCGGCCTAAGGTACAAAATACTCATAGGGTGTTGTTTGATTAGCTCTTTGTTACTAATAATAAAAGTGGTGTTTCTAAAATTTACCTTGTTCGATAATAGGCATTTCTAGATTGGGAACATCATTTTTCCACAATTGCTCCATATGCCATAAGAGCTTCTACTCAAAGGTGGGTTTGATTGTCAGAAGATCTGAAAACAAGGGAATTGCACTCTTCTCAAAATTTGGAGTTAGCTATTAGCAGGATGCCTGGGTATATGATGCTAGGTAGAAATCAAAAGAATTAGTGGGTTCCTCTTCATTTCCAACCACCACTACTCCTGCATCCTATGCTTAGAAAGCATGATTCTTTTTTTGGTTATAATATGGCCATTGAAGATAAAAAAAATGGGAAAGGTTAAAATAGAATCATGGATACTTTAACTATAGGGCTAATAAATCAAGTGAAAAGATCACCAATGATCTTAGGCTATCAATAAGGATCAAAAATTTGTAAATGATGAAGGGACCAGCATCAAGTTGGTTGGTGGGGGGGGGGGAATGATGACATGAAGAAATAGATGTCTTTTTGACCCTTTTTGTGAACATTTGTTTATAACATGCTAAAAAAATTTATCCTTTAAGTATAGAATTTTGTACTTTTTGATGTATAAGATATGAACATATGGCATAGAAATGATAATTAGAATTATGTCTAAAAAGGGTTCATTTTGTTGATAAAAATCTTCCTTCATGAATATTTGGCATGGGTAGATCTTCCTATAGCCGAAGAGATTGCAAAGATTTTTAATTGAATATTAATGCTTTTTCTTTATAAATCAATAAATATAAATAAATGCTTTTAGGAAGTCTTGTATGCATTGAATGATGATCACAGGTATCCAAGCCAAGATGGAATCAGTCAAAATAGCTCAAGTGAAGGACTAGCACTATGGAATCACAAATATTAAAGGCAGAGTGTCATGGCACCATTGCAGCCAAAAACTTAGCAGCAAAACTACAAGGGACCTATTTAATGAAATAATAAGGGACATGTTCAATGGCATACAATAGGGACCTAATGAAGTGGTTGAGTGGGAGAGCAAGTATCTAGGTGATTAGTTAAACATGCAAGGAATTGTTACACGGTGCCTTGATTCCTAGAAGTTACTAAAGTTAGATAGTAGAGCAGATCTAACATCTACTATGCTCTGTATTTACAAGAATTTAAGAAGATAATTGATGATTTTATGTTGCATTCTTGCATGAATCTTGAGATGTAATGAACTATCCTTTATAAGGAAGTCATGGTTGTAGGAATTTGTTATTCCCTTCCTTTTAAATAAGACCTTGTCTATATCTATAAGGTCATGTAGTAAGTAGATTGATAGAGTTATCAAACATTCTACTTTTCAAGAAAGGGTAACATTGCCTATTGAATGAATACATGAGTTTACTGAGTTTCTATACTTTTGTTTGAGTTAATCTTTTCTTCATTCTTCTATTATGGCCCACGCAAAAGGTGGAGTTTACTTTAGCAATCAGGAGTTAGACTTAGTTTTCTAAGTTAAGTTTAGAACTATTGTTCATGCAGCCATTGGTAATAGAACCAACCATTATTCCTACAACAATAGGTGCATAGATGTATGGTTAAGTAATTAGAGTTTCCTTCCAACCATCTGATAGTCATCTTTCCTTTTGATAAACTAGATTTCCTTAATGCTTATTTTATTCAAGGTAGTAGTGACTTTTAGTAGATATTAGAGCATATACTTTATAGACATCATCGCAAGTTCACACTCCCAGATTGATATTTAATGAAGATTAGCATAGTACTTTGGTAGTAAAGGATGTTCAATCCTTAACTAAAAAGATGTTATATTGGTTAGACATAACCCATGACCCATTTCGACACATTTCATGACAACATATGTCCCTAGGGACCCTACAACCCCTAGGGACCAATTTGGTTGGTTCCAATGCATTGAAAGGGGTCATAGATTAACCTATGACACCTTTTAATGCATTTCATAAAAACATATTTCTCTAGGGGCCCTAGGACTCCCAAGGAGCGATTTGGTTGGTTCAAATGCATCGAAAGGGGTCATAGGTTAACCTATGACCTCTTTCAATGCATTTCATGACAACATATGTCCCTAGGGGCCCTAACGCCATTAGGGATCGATTTGATTTGTTCCAATGACTCAAAATGGATCATAGGTTAACCTATGACCCCTTTCAATGCATTCTATGACAACATATGTCCCTAGGGGCCAGTTCAAATGCATCAAAAGGGGTCATAGGTTAACCTATGACCCCTTTCAATGTATTCTATTTATTGGTTTCAATGCGTCAAAAGGGGTCAAAGGTTAACCTATGACCACTTTCAATGCATTTCATGACAACATGTGTCCCTAGGGGCCCTAGGGACCAATTTGGTTGATTCTAATGCATCAAAAGGGGTCATAAGATAACCTATGACCCCTTTCAATGCATTTTATGACAACATATGTCCCTAGGGGCCCTAAGACCCCTAAGGACCAATTTGGTTGGTTCCAATGCATCAAAAGGGGTCATAGGTTAACCTATGATCCCTTTCAATGCATTTTATGACAACATATGTCCCTAGGAGCCCTAGGTCTCCTAGGGACCGATTTGGTTGGTTCAAATTCATTGAAAGGGGTCATAGGTTAACCTATGACCCCTTTTGATGCATTCCATGACAACATATGTCCCTAGGGGCCCTAGGGACCATAGGGACCAATATCATTCATTCCAATGCATCGAAAGGGGTCATAGGTTAACCTACCACTACTTTCAACTCATAGGGACATATGTTGTAATGAAATGTGTTGAAAGGGGTTATAGGTTAACCTATGATCCCTATGACCCCTATGGACATATGTTGTCAAGAAATCCATCGAGAGGGGTCATCGGTTAACCTATGACCCCTTTCAATGCATTTCATGACAATATATGTCCCTAGGGGCCCTAGGACCCCTAGGGACCAATTTGGTTTGTTCCAAAGAGTTCAACACGTTTCATGACAACATATATCCCTAGGGGCCCTAGGATCCCTTTGGACTGATTTGGTTGGTTCCAAAGAGTCCAAAGGGGTCATAGATTAACCTATGACCCCTTTCGATGCATTTCATGACATCATATGTCCCTAGGGGCCCTAGGGTCCCTAGGGACTGATTTGGTTGATTCTAATGCATCGGAAGGGGTCATAGATTAACCTATGACCCCTTTTGATGCATTTCATAACATATGTCCCTAGGGGCCCTAGTACCCCTAGCAACCCATTTGAATGGTTATAATGTGTTGAAAGGGGTCATAGGTTAAGGGCCCCTAGGGACATATGTTTTCATGAAATGTGTTACATATGACCCCTTTCAACACATTTCATGACAACATATTTCCCTAGGGACCCTAAGATTTGTATGGACAGATATGGTTGGTTCCAATGTAGCCAAAGGGGTCATAGGTTAACCTATGACCCCTTTCAACCCATTTCATGACAACATATGTCGTTAGGGGCCCTTGGACCCCTAGGGACCAATCAAATGCATTGAAAGGGGTCATAGGCTAACCTATGACCCCTTTCGATGCATTTCATGATAATATATGTCCCTAGCATCCCTAGGACTCCTAAGGACCCACTTGGTTGGTTTTGATGTGTCTAAAGGGGTCATAAATTAACCTATGACCCCTTTAAATGCATTTCATAACAACATATGTCCCTAGGGGACCTAAGGCCCCTAGGGACCCATTTGGTTGTTTCAAATGACTTAAAAGGGGTCATAGGTTTCAATGCATTTCATGACAACATATGTCCCTAGGGGCCCTAGGGACTGATTTGGTTGGTTTCAATGTGTCGAAAGGGGTCATAGTTTAACCTATGACCCCTTTCAATGCATTTCATGACAAGATATGTCCCTATGGGCCCTAGGGTCCCTAAGGACCTATTTGGTTGGTTCAAATTAGTTGAAAGGGGTCACAGGTCAACCTATGACCCCTTTCAATGCATTCCATGACAACATATGTCCCTAGGGGCCCTAGGGCCCCTAGGGAAAATTTTGGTTAGTTCCAATGCATTAAAACCTATGACCCCTTTCAATGCATTTCATGATGGCATATGTCCCGAGGGACCCTAGGGCCCCTAGGGACCGATTCGGTTGGTTCCAATGCTGAAAGGGGTCATAGGTTAACCTATGACTCCTTTTGATGCATTTCATGACAACATATGTCCCTAGGGATGCTAGGGCCCCTAGGGACTTATTTGATTGGTTCTAGTGCATCGAAAGGGGTCATATGTTCAATGCATTTCATGAGAACATATGTCCCTAGGGGCCCTAGGACCCCTAGGGACCGATTTGGTTGGTTCCAATGCGTCAAAAGGGGTCATAGGTTAGCCTATGACCCGTTTTAACGCATTTCATGATAATATTATGTTTAATAATAATACAGTACTGTATATTTAATATAATAATAATAATATAATATGACTATATAACAATAATAATAATCATAATCATAATCATATATAATAATAATAGTTAGTAATAATAATCATTATCATATGTAATAATAATGTCCACACTTCCCAAATTTTTATAACCCTCTAATATGTGTTATTTCTCTCCAAAATTTCATAAATTTGAAGTTTTTAGGTATCTAACTTCAAATCGGGTATCCAATTTGAAATCAAATACCTAATTAGGCTTGTTATTTACCAAACCTCTTTATTCAACTCAAAAAACATGTTTGAGAAAGGTTTCACTGACATTGAAACTTCGAGTAGCCATTTAACAATATTATTTTCATCAAAATAGACCAAGCTCCTATATTGACTGAGAAAAACTTGTGGGAGTGTTAATGGTGACCAAGTTGTGGTTTTGATTGAGAAGGAAGAAATTGTGTTAACTAAGTTCTCATGTGAAGATCGAGATAATTGTATTATGCCCACCAGTGTCTATAGAATTTATTGAAGACTTAAATCAACCATTTGAACCTATATAGGAAATTTTATCATTTATTTTTCACTCACCAATAGATTAGAGAACTTGTAAAGAAATTCAAGGTGATTAAAAGAGTGATTTGTATAAATTTATGAAGATTTAATAATGTACCATTTGTAAGTATAGTGAAGTATTGAAAGGCTTGTTGTTACCAAGTTACTCAAAACTTTTATTTTCAAACCCTAATCTGAAGAAATGGTGACAAGCATAACTATGGAAGTGAAGAAGAAAGAAAAGGAATGAGTTTTCAATTGGTTAGAAATGATGTCTTTCCATCTCCAAATTTCTAAGTTGTGCTAGAGATTACGATGAAGGGAGATCCCTTGAGTGCCTTGTCATTGATTCCACCCAAACTTATAATAAATCATGGTGTAAGATAATAATTTAAGTAAAAAATTAGTGAGATTGGGGACTATGAGCTAAGGGATCCATACAACAAGTTGTGCAAAAGTGGAGAGCTGAAGGATGAGCAAAAAAATGTTTCCAACAAAGGGTTAGTGTATGTTAGACTGTAGACTTCCCTTATGACTTCAAAATTGAATGGATCAAGATAGTTTTAAGTTGAGTTAATGACATGCAATTATGGTTGAAGGATGGCCCAATAAAGATTATTAAAGAGATCATCCACCAAGTTAATGGGTACCCTAATCTTGATGAGAAATGAACTATGTGATTCCAAACTAAGGAGGTAATTGTACTTAAATTCTATGAATTGAGTAGATTGTATAGTGTATCATGTATTATGGTTGACTAGGCATGGAAGATAGTAAAGAAGGTTCATACATACGATTTGGGCAAGTTGTAATTGACTCAATTGGAAGAAAACTTGTCATTAATGAAGAATGCCAAAAACACAATGTGTAATTTTAGTTCCCTAATTGTTTGCATATTCTTTTATGTTCAAAATATGTTTCCTACTTTTGTAAATGTTGTTAGGAGTCAACACTGACTAGTGATAGAGAAGGTAAGTGATTTTGTTCAGCAACTTGGAGAAAAATTTGATAATGTGATGGATAGTTATTTTTATGAATTCAAGTAGAGAGAGGAGAAGAATTCTTGTGTCCCTACTTGAATAGTTTTATGGTGATGTTTTTTCCTTGTGGATATTGATTATACTTATGTGCAAGCTATTATATAGAGGGTAGCATGGTTGCGGCCATTACCCTATGAGGTAAATATTGATAAGACATCTACAACTATAACAACATTATTGGCAAAGGACGTTGACAAGAATGCAAAAATATTTGGAAAGTATGAGGAAGCCAAAACAATGATAACTATTAGCTTGAAAACTACAACCTTGGAAAGGAAGAGAAAGAAAATGGTGAAAAATCTTGACAAGACATTGTGCCAAGATGAAGAGTAGAATGTACCCTTATATATCACATAAGGTCATGGGGAGGACTAGTCTAGTGATGAGAGAGAAACTGAAGAGGAAGAAGAGGATGCAAAAAAGAAAGATAAAGAGATAGTGGTAGCCAAGAAAAAGGCTCAGAAAGAAAAGAAAATCATTATTGCCGAGCACTTTCTAAAGGAGATTTTGAAGAAGCCTACACCTCCTAGCACAAATAGATCAAGAACAAGGGCTACTACCACTATAGCATTGGTTGGGCCACAAAAGAAGGCCATTGAGAAGAAATTAGAACAAGGCCAAGGCGTGAGCTCTAGAAAGAGAAAGAAAATGCAAGCCAAGATAGAACCAAGCCATCTAGGTAAGAAGTTGAGGAGAACATTAATTTTGGAAAAAGAAGAAGTTGATGAAGAGAAGACTGACTCATATGATGTCATTCAATTTAAGTTAGCTATGTGTTGGTACCCATAAAGACTCGATAATGAAAAGTTTTAAATTATGTTCTTGAACTCCTTTGAACAATGGTACAAAGTGGTTTGAAGTGGCTCAATTTCCTCCTTTAGGTTCAATGATTTGGAAGTTTAGTATTAAAGGCTAAATTTAGTAATTGGACTAGTACTAACTAGTCTAGAAGGGATTCACAAGTTTGATGTGTATAGTTCAAGCACATGCATTCAGGTTCAACATTTTAGGTAGTCCAATGGATCTGCTCCAAAACCTCAAAGGATCAAAATCTCATTCTACTCAAATTTGAAGGCTCAATGATGCAAAGTTCATATTAAGGCCAATTTTAGAGGTTCTTCCTAATACCATTAATTCAATCAATTGTAGGAGAAAAGATTAGAACTTTCCAACTTTTTGTGAGTCAATTTAGTTCGATGTAAAGGTATCAAAATGTCATAGTTTGTAGATGCAAAGCCTAATTTCAAAGATCAAATTTGATTCAATGGACACATTGTAGTTCACCTAGTTCATGTATGATTCACAAATTCATAGATTAAAGGAAAAATCCAGTGAACCCTCATGTATTGACACATACAGGCCCAACTAGCACAACATAACAATTTTAGAATTTTTTCAATGATTTATATTTATATAATATCAAATATGAAATATTTGATTTCTCTGTCCCAATGAGATTTGTTGCTGTCTAAGTGTTCTACCATAAGTAAAAGATTTGACTTAATTCTAAGAATTATTTGCAGAATGGTCGATTCAAGCATCATTAGCTTCGTGGTGCATCATCAAGTTCCTATATTCCTCCACTAAGGCGTTATGCAAGGTTAGATTTCAAATGGGATATTTCAAAATGTCACTTGTCCTAGACAAAGGCAATGTTAAAAGCCATGAAGAGTAGACAACACCTAGCAGATGCAAAGCCCGATCTCGGCATGAAGGTTTCTCAAGTCAAAGTTAATATTGACTACCCCATTGTATAGAATATATATGTATCATAACCAATGAATGGAGGCCCCAATCCATGTCTTATTAAGAATCATTGTTTCCCCATCTTGATACAGAAGGAAAGAGCTCGAACGTGGTAATGATAGGGAACTAGTTATGGTGGAGACGTGAACTGAAATTCAGAATGGGGGTTAGTTATGGTGACAATGGTTTAAAACCATGCCTCAATCATTATAGAAGAGAAGACACACAGGTCCAAATTGTCAATTCCTCACAAAATAGTGAAGTCGGGCATGATGGTGGTACCTTTTGCATTTCATTAGCACATTTTTGGTTGTTGTTAAGAATAAACTTTGTATATATTTGGTTCATTAAAGAATAACCGATTCATGCAAAGTGGATGCAACCCGATAAAATATGTAGACATGCCTCAACATGACCTAATAAATCCTTGATTCAATAAATGCCAACTTGATCATGGGAGAAGAACGATGCTGACAAGTTGAGGATGGCAGCCTCATAGGTTAAAGTTTCTAGATATAGTAGTCGATGGTCTTCAACCCGCATACAATAGATGCACACAAACTGTTTGACAGAGCGCTCAAGTGTGGTTTGCATATGAAGGTGACAGAGCATAGAAATGCACATAATGTGTTTGGTTGGATGCAGGATCTATGAAATGGAATTTCTATGTCAAGAGAGCATCATTCAAATGATGACATGTGTATAGATCTAAGAACGTGCAACATCTTACACTCATCATCAAATACTTCAAGCATGGGATTCTATTCCAGAAATGTATTTGAGGCAGTGTGCCAATAATGCGTGATCCGTGTACATTGTAACATTATGAGTTTACCGTGTCCACACTCAGAAATAGAAGAAGTAGCCCATGCATTAAATCATCAAAGGCCATGAGAGAAAGATACTCTCACACTTGTAGGAATATTGGCATGAGATGACATAGTGGACAAAGTTCTTCATCAGGCAGATGGTCATCATTCGAATGCTCAGTTTTAAGAATAATACTTTTCACATGTTGGATGAGGATGTGCAGATTGAATCTTAGGAAGACATTGGGGAATTTCATACCTAATCCATTGGATCAAATTACTTACTAGTTGACACCTTCCAATTGATTTTAAGTCTATCAAAAATGCATGTGGCCAAGTGCAAGGATTAAAAAATCAGAGAAGGAAGTCATAGAATTATTGGGATAATCTAATGTTTTATCCTAAAGAAGTGGTATGCAAAGAAGACAAAGAAAGAATAGGGAATAAATATGATTTTCAAGCATCACTTAATGGATATGTATCATTGGGGAGAGCTTCTTATTTCTCACTAATCTTTTTGAAGATTCAATTACCAAACTAAATGGGACCTCTCCATGATTATTTATTGGAACAGTCTAGATAGAAATGGGGTTCCAGTTTTTGGGGGTAGGGAGACTATTCTTTTCTAGAGACTTTGTGCTATGAGAGGGGGATTTTTTCTTCTTTCTTTTTCTGAATGTAATGCAAGGGAAGGGGATTCTTATTTCCAAATAGTGGTTATTGTCAAAAAAAAAACATAATCTTGATTGTTTTGCTATGTTTAGAGGGGATGAAAATCAATATATTAAAACTTTGAGTTTAAATGCTTGTTTCCTAATCAATATTCAACTTGGAGTGATATTAATTTTTTCTCAAGGTGTATCTGTTACATTTGATCGTCATCACAATTGTCCTTTGGACTTGGTGCTTTGGCTTTTTGTGTATTTGAAAGGAATAGTTTGTCTTTTCTCTATGTTATTTCCATAATGTAATGATTGGATAAATGGACTTTGTGTCATTTATTTTCTATCTCCTTTTAGTTAGTTTTTTTGCATCTATATCATGTTTATAGATAGATGTTTGTAAACCTATCTTGCTTTTAGGTTAAAAGAATTATCAATCACAATTTAGCTGATTTGTTGTAAATCATATATGGGGAGTTGTAACTAGATAAATTCAAAGGGTGCTTACACTTTTAAATAGTGAAGTGACCCAACCATTAGCATATTTTTAGTCCTCCTATTTGGGCTTTTTGGAGTTTATCTATATGTATTTCTTTGTAGGATAATCTGTTCACTAATATATTTTTGGCAACTCTACTGGGGAATGGAAATGAAGATTAGTGTTAATAATTGTTTCCTTAGTTTTATGATTATCTTTGTGTGTAGGAGAATGGTGACTCTGTGAAAAGACCATTCTAAATATTAAAGTCATGAGAAGGCCAAATCCCACTCTCATGGAACTTTATTCGATGGAGGATAAAGTGTTGCATGAATTAGCTATAATGAGAGCATTTCCTGAGTAGTCAAGAATAATATAACCTTAGAAGACGATGTCATGTCTTGGCTATTGTGGAGAAGCCTTTGTGTCAAATTTCATAAGTTGAAAGAGTTAGAAGAAAAGAGAAAAGTGTTGCAAATGTATCAGAAAGGGCATCACGGTTAAGGGAGTTGAAGATTGATGAAGAAGAAGCATCAATTATCTCAGTTTCATCCTATTATTTCAATCACCTTATCATGAATGACCAAGAAATCCAGCCAAATTTACTTCAACCTCATGTCGTTCTAGTTTTAATAGATGAGAATATCTGTGACAACACTATAGAAATGGAAAGCAATAATGATGAAATCTTGCCTCAAGTTCCTTTTTCATCTCATTTAGAAATTTTCACATTTGAGGGTTGTGATGATTGTCTTTTTCTTAAAGATTCTATCAAAATGCATTCCAATAATGCCCTACCAAAATATGAATATTTTAATGTCATGGAAGATAGTGAGAATAGTGACTCTTTGTATGTGAATGTCAAAGAAGTCCCCATTCTAGAATCCTTTTATTTTTAAAATAATGTAGCAATAGATTTTATTGGTAATACTAAAGTAAAAAATGGAGCACTAATAAATGAAATTATTTTTCATTCCTCTATATGTGGTTTTGCTAACTTGGATTGTGGAAGTAATGTCAAAAAATGTGATGGCACCTTGGGAAAGATAAAGGATAGAATGCATTGCATGCTTAATGGCAGTTTGATTCTTGAAAGAGGTAAAGAGAACACATACTTGGGAATTGATCCTATGTTGGATGAAGCATCTCTCTATCTACAAATTGACCATGATATTAAAATCCATATGCAAAAGGTGATTCTTGATGAGAAAATTTCTAAATATCATGCACCCTTTATTGAAGAGATTTCTACATCTCATTTTTTTCAATTTGAAGTGAAACCTAGCCTAATGAATGTTGAAGATCAATTCTTAGGGGAAAAAGAGTGCTATGATGAGTTATGGTTGTTCAAGAAGAAGTGTTTGATCAACACATTTATATGTTCCTTTAGCTTGAGGTTTTCCATTGAAGAAGTAGTTAGTAAGAAATGGTTTAAAGTTGTTCCATTAAGGCATGGTTTGTTGTTGTGGAAAGGCTCCTACTTCTCTCAGCCAATAAATGGATTCATTTGAGTTCTTTTTTCTTCTTATTCTTGTGGTAGGATCTCCTCCTACCTTTGCATGTATTTTAAATATTCTTTTGGTGTGTGTAGTGTAAGTTTGAATAATGTGCAAGCTTCATGCTTGCTGGTATTATAAGTGTTTTTCTAGTTATCTTTTCCCTACTCCCCTCTGCCCTTTTGCAAGAAACTCCTAGTTTTCCTTTTCTTGATAACCCTATTCACCAAGTGGATAAGGCACTTGTCTTTTGCAAAATATTGGTAGAGTTCTCTATTTTTGAGTCAAAAATAGTCCCATAGCTAGAGCCCCTATTGGTACTCGTATAGATTCAGTAATTAAATTTTTTAAATTATGGTCTTGATCTCCTTTGAGAAATGGTGCAAAGTGGTTTGAAATGGTTTGAAGTGGTTTGATTTCCTCCTTCAGATTTAATGATTTGGAAGTTCAAGATTAAAGGCTAAATTTAGTAATTTACTAGTACTAAAAAGTTTAGAAGGGATTCACAAGCTTGTTGTGTATAGTTCAAGCATACAAATTCAGGTTTAGCATTTCAAGTATTCCAATGGATCTGCTCCAAAACCTTAACGTATCAAAATCCCATTCTACTCAAATTTGAAGGGTTAGTGATGAAAATTTTATATTAAGGCCAAGTTCAAAGGTTCTTCCTAATACCATTAATGTAATCAAATGTAGAAGAAAAGATTAGAACTTCCCACACTTTTTGTGACTCAATTCAGTTTGGTGTAAAGGTGTTAGAATGTCATAGTTTGGAGATCTAGAGAATGATTTTGAAGATCAAATTTGATTCAATGGGCGCATTCTAGTTCACCTAGTTCATTTATGATTCATAGGTTCATAAATTAAAGGAAAAAGCCACTAAACCCTCATGTATTCGGACATACAAGCCCAACCACCACAACATAATAGTTTTATAAGTTTTTCAATGATTTATATTTATAGAATATCAAATATGAAATATTTGATTTCTCAGTCTAAATGAGGTCTATTTTAGTTTAAGTGCTATACCATGAGCAAAAGGTTTGACTTAATTTAGATGATTATTTGTAGAATGGTTGATTCAGGCATCACTAGCTTCATGGTGCATCATCAACTTCCTATATCATCCACTAAGGCATTATGAAAGGTTATATTTTAAATGGGCTATTTCAAAATGCCACTTGTCTTAGACAAAGGAGATGTTAAAAGCCATGACAAATAAACAACACCTGGTAGATGTAAACCCTGAGCTCAGTACAAAGGTTTCTCAAGTCAAAGTTAATGTCGATGACCCCATTGTATAGAATATATATGTATCATAACTAAGGAGGGGAGGCCCCAACCCATATCTTATTAAGAATCATTGTTTCCCCATCCTAATACAGAATGAAAGAGCTCAAACATGGTAATGATAGGTAAACAATTATGGTGGAGATTGGAAATGAAATTCAGAAGGGGGATTAATTATGGTGACAATGGTTTGAAACAATGCCTCAAGCATTATAGAAGAGAAGACACACAAAAGTCCATATTGTTGATTCCTCATAAGACAGTGAAGTTGGGCATCATGGTGGCACCTTTTGCATTTCCTTGGCACATTTGTGGTTTTTATTAAGAATAAACTTTGCATATATTTGTTTCAATAAAGAAGAACTGATTCATGCAAAGTGGATGCAACTTGATCAAATACGTAGGCATGCCTCAACATGACCTAATAGATCCTTGATTCAATGAATGCCAATTCGATCATGGGAGAGGAACAATCCTCATGAGTCAAGGATGGTATCCTCATAGGTTTAAGTTTCCTAATATAGTACCAATAGTCTTCAACCTGCATACAATAGATGCACACAAACTTTTTCACCGAGTTCTCAAGTGTGGTTTTCATATGGAGGAAACAAAGCATGGAAATGCATGTAAAGTGTTCAGAAGGATGTAGGCTCTATGAACTAGGATTTCTATGTCAAGAGATCATCATTCGAATGATGACATGTGTACAAATTTGAGAACATGCAACATCTTATGCTCATCATGAAATACTTTGAGCACGGGATTCTATTCCAAAAATGTATTTGAGGTAGTGTTCCAATAATGCATGATCTGTGTACATTCAACATTATGAGCTCATTTTTTCCACAATTAGAAATAATAGAAGTAGCTCATGCACTAAATCATTAAAGGCCATGAGAGAAATATACTCTCACACTTGTAGAAATATTTGCATAAGATGACACAGTGGACAAAATTCTTCATCAGGAAAATGGTCATCATTCAAATGCTTAGTTTTAAGAAAAATACTTTTCACATATTGGATGAAGATGTGCAGATTGAATCTTAGGAAGATGTTGGGGAATTTCATACCTAATCCATTGGATCAAACAACAAAACTATGTAATACTTACCAATTGACACCTTCTAATTGATTTTAAGTCTATCAAAAATGCATGTGGCCAAGTGCAAAGATTAAAACATTAGAGAAGGATGTCATAATATTATTGGGATAATCTAATGTTTTATCCTAAAGAAGTGGTATGTAAAGGAGATGAAGAAAGGATAGGGAAAAAATATGATTTTTTAAGAATCACTTAATGGATATGTATCATCAGGGAGAGCTTCTTATTTCCCAACTAATCTTTCTCAAGATTCAATTACAAAACTAAATGTGACCTCTCTGTGATTATTTATTGGAATAGTCTAGATAGAAATGGGGTTCCAATTCTAGAGACTTTATGCTACAATAGGGGGAGTTTTGTTGCTTCTTTCTAGATAGAGATTGGTTTATAGAAATGATAGAATCTTGATTATTTTGTTGTGTTTAGAGGGGATAAACATTAGTATATTAAAACTTCGAGTTTAAATTTTTGTTTTCTACTAAATATTCAGCTTGGAGTGATATTGATTTTCTATGAACATGTATCTATTACATTTGATCATCATCATGATTTTCCATTGGACTTGGTGCTTAGGTTTTTCGTGTATTTGAAAGGAATAGTTTATCTTTTCTTTGCATTATTTTTTTAATGTAATGATTGGATAAATAGAATTTGTGTCATTTATTTTCTATTTCCTTTTAGTTACTTAGTTTTTTTTGCATCTATATTGTGTTTATGGATATCTGTAAACCTTTCTTTCTTTCAAGTCAAAAGAATTATCAATCATAGTGTTGTTGACTCATTATAAATCATATATAGGGAGTTGTATCTAGATAAATTCAAAGGGCTCTTACACTTTTCAATGGTGAAGTGGCCCAAATGTTAGTGCATATTTAGTTTCCTATTTGGGCTTTTTGAGGTTAACATGTGTGTATTTCTTTGGAGGACAATCTGTTCACTAACACTATGCATAAGCATCTGACCAATATGGATGAAATCCACTAGAACATCAAAAGTAGTGCAGGTTTTTTAGGTTTTAAATTCATTAAATTTGAAAGATTGAATAAAATGATAAGGTAAAGTGAAGATTCCATAATAGAAATGATGGGAACCATTAAGATGACACTATTGGAGATTGGAAATCTCATTGTTGAACAACTATGTACTAAAATTGATGAGAGATGGAAATTTTCCATAATGACTAAGAGGCAAATTAGAGAGGCTACATTAGAACAAATAATGCCTAATTTGGATAAAAAATAGATTGCTAAATTCATGGAGAAATATAGGAATAGATTTGTTCCCAAATACAAAGAAATCTCTAATATAAAGAATAAAGTTCATAATGTAGTTCAACAAAGAAAATTGATTTGGAAAATGATTTTTTGCATGAACCCTGATAAAGAGAAGAATGATGAAGGGATATTAGGCCAAGTTGAACTTGGTAACAAAGAATATTTTGATGAGCTTGAAAACTTGGAAGAGACAATAAGGAAGAAGGTAGAGGAGAGTGAGAAACAAGATGATGCCACTATTGAGGATGTATCTAAGGATACAAAGCTGAATGTCAATGCCTTGACCAAGGAAGAGCTTAAAATTGAAGCATGTTATAAATAGGGAATACTGAGAAGGGGGGTGAATTAGTACTTTACAAAGTTTATCCGAAAACTTGATATTATTAATTTACTTATAACTTACTTATGAAAGAAACCTAATTATGTTGAACAATAAACATAACCATGCATTAAGAGAACTTATAACACCATATTTTGTTAAGTAGGTAAACCATGGTCAAGGAAAAACCCTAGTGGGAATGGCACCCACAAAATGATCCACTAATAAAAAGTATCTAGTTAAAGATATTGACCTTGTTAGGAGTCTATTGCATCTATATAGTGTCTTGGTCCTTGTTATAGGATTTAGGCTTTGTTAAAAGCCTCAACCCTATTAGGAGTTGCTTCAACCCTATCAAGAGTTGGTACATATACATATACAAAATGATGTACAAGGCGAGCCCACTATCCAAACATGTAACTTACAATGCAAATCTTTGATACAAAAAGATCGATATAATAACCTCTTTCTTGTTTTTGATATCTTCAATATCTAATATGTAACTTAATTTTTCTTCATAAAAAATTTCTATCATCTAATAAAACATCAAATTTCACATCACTTAAAGTTCAGATAGTCTTCATAAGAAGCACACTTTACTTCACATATTGTCATCTACCTTTATACCTTTGTAATTCATAAAGTATTGTCTAGTCGGCCTTTAAGCTTCCACATGCTTGGAAAACTACAAAAATAAGTCTTTCTCTCTTAGGGGTAACATCTAGGATGTCATCCTTAATTAGTCAAGTAATTATTTTGTAAAAAAAAAATTCCTTATCTCATAATTAACCTTTTTCTCTCTTACTTTATCCTGTCTTTATACTATTGCAACCGGTAAAAGCTTTATATCTTCTTCCATATTGTTCATATTAACTCATGGTCTATCATACATCATCATAACTCTTTGATATTTTTGTACCCAACTATGCATTTTCTAATAATGCTTCCATCATCCATAAATATGAAAACTATCTTTGTTCTACTAGATAAACTATCTTATACTTAGACAATTTTCTAGTCTAACTGTAGAATCTTATTTTGCACATTCTTCCTTCTTCATACAAGGTATATGTTTCCATAAATGAAAAATCTAACTCTTTTAAACTTATCCTACTTAGACAAATTTATAACAAATCTACCACAAAGGAAACTTTAGGCATACCTCTACCATGCATAAATCTAGTTTTGATCCACGTTTATGATTATCCAAGGATAGAGAGCACACCAACTATGGATTCTACAATTGATAGTTTGACAATAACTATAATCATAGTTGAAGAGAAAAGTATACAAGGTGAGAGTGTCAAGGAATTAGGAAAGATGATTACAATTTTACATCTACCTCCTAAGGCTAACCTTGTAATTGATAAAGAGAAAGAAAATGATAGCATCCAAGCTCAAGTAGATATGTCTATTATAGATGCCTTAGTACCTCATATTTAGGGGAAAAAGGAGGTTGTACCATAAAGGATCAACAAGACACAAGATCCAAAAGAATAGGAGGCTATTTAGGTACTAGTTCAACTACCTAGTGTAGAGCCCCCTACACTAACTAAAACAAAGAAAACTACCACACCTAATCAACAAGTGATCTCTACTTAGTTGAGACAATTGCAGTTAGTGTTGACACTAAATGTCAAGAGATGTTTAATTCAAGTGCTAAAGTATCATTATTATAGATAACCTTACTGAGTAGTAGCACACCCAAGCCAAAAAATTTGAAGAAGAAGATCAATTCACATGGAAAGCTAGTGACACTTGATGAAGTCATAGTAATTCCAAAGTTTGATCCTAACAACATGACCCTTGATCAAATGAAAATTTTACAAGATTTTTTGGCAAGGAAGACCAAGCAAGAAGAATTGAAAAGATAACACAAACATAGGGAGGCATTACACAAGATCAAAGATATTTTTGTTGATGCATTTGATATTCAAGGTATTGATGAGAAGATGCCTCTTATAGATTAGTTAGTTCACATTGTTGAAAAGGTCAAAAATGATATATAGAAGCTAATTAAAATTTGATGAGGTGGTCTAAAAAGAGGTTTGAGACCAAAGTTTTGGAGAAATTTTCAATAGAGATTGCAATCAAACAGGTTGAACTTTCGAACCTTACAAATATTTTAGAGGGAGTTATATAAACCATCCATTCTTTGTATAAAATGATTTGAGATGTAGAATTATTTACAAAGGAAAACCAACAACTTATTTAGAAGCTTTTGTCAAATTTAAGGTCAATAGGACATTCTTTGAGCATGGATGCAAGTTCAAGCTCCATTCATTTTAACAGGTTGACTTATGCTCAAGAGAGATCAATTCAATTGATGGCTAAAGATGTAACATAAGGGATAAATTGATCTTCATTCACACAATATTAATACCTCATTTGGAGGTCATGTAAAGGAAACTTATAGCTACAAAGGATTTAGTGTAGAGAGATCCTCATCTCTCCATTGCAACCAACTTGGTTGATCTATTTGCTTGGCGAGAAATAAAAATTCAAGTTTTGGAATCTATTAGATGTAGTTGGGATAATGATTTAGCCATAATTCTAAATATTCACAAACCATTTTTTGAAAATTACAATTTGACTCCAACACCCCACTAGCCATAAGTGACAAAAACAATGGGGGCTAGATGAATATCACAAGGGGGAAATAAGCTGAAGATTAAAGAGGGAACTAATAATTAGGAAGGTATGACATAATGTTTGACCAATTTTGAATATAATGCATACTCATTTTGAACTTAGAGTAAGCTAAAAGTCAAGTATATATGATGTATATTGTGAAGTCTTTATGGAGACTGAGTCACAGTCTAAGGGGGAGTACTATTTTGTAATTTTGGATTTAATGTTAAATATTGACAAAGTGTTCTTGCCACTAATGTCAAAGGGGGAGAGTTTTGATCTCCAAGTCATGTTTCCAATTCGTGTCAAGCACTTAGTCATTTCTAAGGCAGAGTTGGTCGGTCATCATTGTGACTGAGCCATTCTACTAAGGCCAAGTAATAAATGTTACTTGTGTAAATCTCATGTATGGACTAAGAAGTAGTTAATGCCAAGACAATTAGTGGTTTCCAAGTACTCTAGTCTGTAGTGAGCTAAGTAAATATACCAAGTGATAGTTTATACCAAGAAGTGTGAATGTCGAGTGGCAGCATATGGATAACAGTTATGGCCAAGCACCAAAGTGTTTATGCTAAGCAAGATAGTTTGGGTATATGTGTTTGGAATGGCACAAACACTTAGGTAAAATATTTTAGCTAACTTCTATATATGTTTTAATGATTGAGGAGTAATTCAAGGAGTTGATTACACTTTTTTTTTTATCATTAATCCATATGCAAGACATGCAACCAATTTAAAAAGGGGAATGCATAAATGGAAAAAAATCTTAAATATAGATCATTGATCTTGATCTAGAAGCCTTGTCAGTTTCCTATTTAAGGAGGATCCAAACCCTAAATCAAGATGAGAAGGATGAGAGAAGTCTATGTGTGAAAGAGGCTATGTTTGGATGTTAGAAGAAAAAACTAGGTAGAGAGACCAAGTAGTGAAGTACACAACAAGGTTTATTATATTAGAGAGAGGACCAAGAATTGGAAAGACAAGATTTTTAATCAAGCATCAGAGTGATAATTGAAGGATTAGGTACTGATACATTCTAGAAAGTAAATCAAGGTAAATCTCTTAAGAGAGTGGTCCTAATAGGCCTATGTAGATATCCTAATAAAGTTCTTACTTTTTTGTAAGTTTTAAACCCTTTCATCAAGGTAAAAACTGAATAAGAGTTGTAAGCTCTTATTAGGAAAAAACCCTCATAGGGTAGATAACCAGAAGTGACCAAACATTGTAGCCTTAACAAGCGCACTTTATTGTTGCAGTAGTGAAGATTTGTGGGTGTCATCCCCACCCCATTTTCACCTTGAGCTTGGAGGGTTTTTGGGTAACCAAATCTTTTGTGTTATGTGTTTATCATTTACTTGTCAGCTTATCATTGTGATCAGTAGATTAGATTTGACATATCATTGCAATACTTGTTTATGTGATCTATGATATTATTGAGATAAGGGTTAGTGGTAATAGTTTGACATTTGTTTCAAGATCTGAGAACACATAAAAAATATTCATCAAATTATGAGGTGTTAGAATCTTCAGTGTTTTGATTGTTAGCCTCATTTTACATACCACCCAATTATTTCTATGATTTTTTTGAGATGTATTTGATGTTGGAATGTTTTATCCTCCATGAATCCAACCATTCTATATCTTTATCTTTTATTTTTTTAGATTTGAAGATGAATCACATTGCTCCTAACAAAGTGTTTAGTTGAGTTTGTCATGTTCTTGTTTTTTATGTTTTTTTCTTTTGTGATATTTTCCCCAATGCTTGATTGGGTTGCATTTGGGATGTGTAGTGAGGGTGTTGAGATCAAACCATGAGCCTATTGAGAGTGCTAGATTGGGATTATGTGGGACCTACACTCTTGTCCTTGGACCACTCGAGTAATTGATGCATTTTGGGAGAATTGGGGATTTTGAGTCTTTTGGCTATTTGGGGCCTTTACTTGTGTGAGTAATGGGATAAATTATCTCTTCAACATGCACCCAAGCACAAAGAGGCTCTAGGGTAATTTTTCTTGAGTTCATAATAAGGAACTAATAACCATAAAATTATATTAGGTAGAACTTAATGCAAGATTAATTATATGTCTTAAGAGTACCTTTGTAGTGTTTGAGGACAAAGATTTGGTATGTCATTCCACTTGTTGGCTCCTAATTTAATAGTGTTTAAATAACCAAGTATGCAAGGCAAGGATGCATCTATGGGCAACTATCTCCAATAATGGACACACTTAACCAAGAACCTAGGCCAACTATAAGGCTATACTCCTTTTGTACTTCACGCTCTACAAAACCTAGGCAGGTGAACTTATAGATTCTTTATATGGTACCAATTATCAAAGCATACACTGAATCTAATGTAAAGCAGATAAAACCCTTATTTCTCCTAATAATTCATAAAATAACATCAATCTACAGTAGCTAAATGCAAATCTATGAATCTCAAAAGCCGAGTGAGGGCATCATATTTAAGTTCTTCAACATGAAAGGGAAATACAATTGATTAATGATGTTGATTCAACACAACCTCAAATATGCAACAATATAACAAGTAATCCTATAACTTATCAGTGCCTAATCCATTGGGCAATTCCATGAATTCAAAACACACATCTATGACATCAGGATATATTTCATATACCCAAACATCAGATCTATCTAATCACCTTATGATTCAGACATTAGTGTTCATTTAGATCTCATTCTCACAAGATATCCTTCTCAAGTAACCAGTAACCTTGTTAAACATATCAAGCATTTACTTGGCCCTTTGGTCCAATAACAAATACATCAAGCATACAACCTGAAGGGGATGCAAATCTTAGATCTTTGTTCCAAGACCACATAAGATTTACAGATTGCTAAGACAGGAGAGAAGAACTAGAATGAAACTAGTGAAATTATTGTTCATATGTATTCATTTCTTTGAAACTATACATTCAGATGCACAAAATAAAAACATGAAAACACCTAACACATCATAACTTGTTGTATTATTTGCACCACTACTATTCACATGAAAGAATTATGCTAAAGTATGGTATCACAGTCAAGAAAAAAATCAAAACTGGAACTAGAATATGGTCTCACAGTAATGTGCAAATTCTCTCCCCAGAACTGGAACCTACTGATTTCTCAGTCACAAAAAATTGGAACCCCTCAAATGACAGAAAGAAAGAATGATATAGACAAAATGAATTCCCAGATCTGATATGCAACTGCCACCTATCCACATAGAATTCAATCTTTCTCAGCTAAAAAACATCTCTCTTCTTTCTTCCCATTTTGATCTGATCTTGTTTCATCATTTTTTGTAACAAACTTGCAAAATATCCTTTTCTAAATGATGAAAACTATGTGAGTCAACAAAATATCTTAACCGCCTTATGAGAATGATAGTGAAATTTGGTTTTTACTGAGTGAATATGATCAAAATTTGACCCAAACTATAATTTCACAGCCCTTTAACTATATTCAGGTCATCACCATGCTAGGAAACAATTATGAACTTTCATACCTGAATACAATTGCAATTTTGGTACCTAAGAGAAAACCTCATGTAATTCAAATAGATAGCTTCTTGTGTCAAAACTGACTTTGGAATCAAAAAATTTAGATTCCAATGATTCTAACAGTATATAATAAGACATGCTTTGCTTTCCAGAAACCCACTAAAAGCCAATTTGAAAACTACTCCTCTAGCAGGGAACTCAGTCTGTAGCTTTGATATTTTGAATTTTCAAAAATTTAAAAACCTTCTAAAGTTTTAACTTTAGATTTAAGCCCTTTTAAATTTAAAATGACGTGACCCTTATTTGATTTGAAATAAAACTGAACGTGCATTCCTTTTAGAAAATGATAAAAATTATTATTTTTTATCATTTTCAATTTTTTCATTGCCTTTTGAATCTAAGGTCAAACCTAGTTTGACCAGGTGCCACTTGGCATCTTTTGATTGGCTCGAACCCATGTAGTGCCACATGTCATATTCTAACTGGACATCCTTATCAGCATTGCCATGTCAGTGTCTCTATCTTGCCATGTTAACTCTTGTGCAACTTTACTGTCGCAAGATAGCGACTACCATTAGATTTTCCACGTGTCGCGATCTCCTCGTTCATGCTATGATCTTGCCACATCACTTGTGCTGAGACCCCTACCACGTGTCTTCACCACCTCCATACTCGCTATGTCACCATGGTTAACTAGCGAGCATTTCTGGTTGGTGAGTTAGTGACGACCCTCCAATCAGGACATGTGTCATCATCTAAGCACATCTAGGCTTTTTGGTGCCATGTCATCACTGTTGCGGTTTCATTTTAAAAAAAAATTTGACGGAGGTGATGTTACCTACGGCCCCATCATGCAGAGTGCTACCTTCATTAAAGGCACGTTTCATTAGCCAGCATGTAATTTGTTCAAAGTTTAATTTAAAGACTTAGAAGTCTTTACCCACGGAGCATGTGGGACAAAAGTTCCATTGCTGCAGCTATTTAAAATGCCTATTCTTTTATTCTGTGGATGACTCCAAACTTTGGCTTGCGAGTGATCGGCTCCTTTTTGTTTTGGCGGGTTCTCCACATATGCCTGTGTTTTACTTCATGTGGCTTTTCTCCAAAGAGATTCTTCTAAGCCACCTGCTCCTTTCGTGACAAAGGCACTATTCCTTGAATGCATAATTATCTTTACTTTGATTGTGGATTTTTCTTTGTTTAATGCCTAACTCCACCTTAGCGTGAGTAATTTCCATTCTTGGAAATCTTTGCCAACTCCTCTATATTTTGTGTGACTACAGCTCTATTTGGTGCTGCCCCTACTATAAGATGCCTCAAGTTCCTTGTCTTTGGCAGTGTAGGCTTCTCTCAAGTTCCTTGTCTTTGGCAGTGTAGGCTTCTTCTTACCTTTCATGGTGTAGACTCCTTTTTGAAGCGTTGGCTCCTGCTAAACTGGTGGCTTCATTCTTGTGTGTTTGGCGCTGCTTTTTATGGCGAGTGTGGTTACTGTAAGGACTGCCAATCTTTTGTCTTTGATGCTGGGTGCTTCATTTTACATACTGCCCCTTTATTTTGGCATCCCCTGCCTCTCGCCTTGCGGCCTTTGCTTGGTGAGGTTGAAATTGAGATATAGCACAATACCCAAATATTACCATACATCTCGCAAATATCTTCCATCAGTCTTTAATTCCAAACCTTTTCCTAGTGGCCTTCTTGCCTCCAAACATGGCATGAATGGTTTTCTTTTTGTTTTGACAATTTTCTTTTTTCAATGGCTTGTGTGAGGAGCTTTTGATGTTGGCGTGATGTTCTTGTTTAGTGTGGAGTTTCATGTTTTAAACCATGATCTTCTAACATTACCTGCGTGGGAGCTCTTTGGTCTTTCTTCAAACGCTGGGCACTTTTTCATGCATAATCTTCTTCATGTTCGCATTGGGCTACTCTCATTGCGTGAGCCTCTGGTTTTATTTTCATTATCTTTGGCTTCAGCAATTGTTTTCTCCTCATGTGTTGGAACCTCCCCATTTAACTGCCTACAACTTCATTTCTAGTTGTGGTTTCTTTTATTGGCTACATGGGCTGTGATCTCTTTACATGGAAGTTTCCTTATTCTTTAAAATGTTGCATCTGCTCCTTTTAAAAAAATCTACCCCCACCTTGTTGCATGTGAGATTTCACCTTATTAACAGTAGCTTCTTCCTTTATTAGCTATGTCCTCAAAAGAACGACAACAGAATCCGCATTATGTGGTATTGTAGTCATTGAATGACTTGGCTGGCTTGGGTCATCCTCTTTCTCCTTCTCTATAATCCCTAGTAGCATAGATTTTTCTTCCATTTTTGGCTCATTATCATTTTCCAAAACTCTTGCAAAACCACTTTACTAATGATAATGGAGGGACATGACTATTATCAAAATGGAAAAACTTGCACACAACCATGAAGGTGAACTAGATCACATGATTCCTCCATACAGAGACTGTACACCTATTTACTTTGCCTGTATTATAGTTCGACACAAAAATGTCCCACATATCCATTTGACTCCATACAAATATTTCAACTCTGAATGCAACTTTCAATGCCCAAACATTTAATAATCTGGTAGGAGTCTGTTGAGCCTAGAATGGGTCCGGGTAAAAAAAATTTTACTTCCAAACAACTAATACTCCATACTGATCCAATGAACATCTGATAGAAGTCTAAATCAAAATCCATCACTGAACTGCTAATTAAGACTCATTTTTTCACTTTTTGCAAACTGTCAATTTGGTGCCAGGCGGTCTCTTGACTGGCCTTAAAAACTAACCCGAACCTCTAACCAGGCTCTGAAAACTGGCACAGTCACTCTTTGTTCCACATAATTTCACCCTGTCGAATTTCATCTTATGTTGAATTACCAGTCAAAAGATATTCATCATTAAAGTTTCCTTCTCAAAATTACCTACAAGAAAATATGTCAGAAAGCAATAAACTGGGTTTGGAATTAGCTTCAAAAACTAGGCAAACGGACACTTGGGAAGACAAAAACTAGGACACTCATTCTCTGTCATGAAGAAAATATGGATCTATGATTTGGGCTCATGACGAATAACAGGGCATAAATGGCAATCAGTCAAAGTGGGCTACTTGAATTTGCAAGACAAGAAATAACAAGAAGATAACAATTTTTACAAATGGAATGACCTTGGAAAAGTGTGCAAAAAGATTTGTCAAGATTTGAAAATTGGCACACTTGTAGTATTTTCAGTATAAAACATGAAAACAAACCATTCAATCTCACCTATCACGGATAAGGAGATATGACATCACAAATAGGGGTTCCAATCAATCTACAAATACTGACACCAGAAAAACTTTTAGAAATTCCATTTGGAATTGCATTTAAAAACTAATCAAATGGATTCTTCAAGAGCTAAAACTTGAAACATGACAAGTCTCTGACATCTATAATGCAATGCAAAAGGAATTTCAGCATTTTGATCAACTGGTCAAAAGTTATTACAAGTCAAACAGGGCTTCCGAGAAATGTGTGGAATTTGCAAATTGTGAAAACAGTAAACTACCAACTTTGATAGATTCAAAACCTAGTCAAACGGATTCAAAACGACTTGAAATCTAAAACATAGGTTTTTGGGTATGGACACTAGATACTCTCAAAGTGAAAAGTCACAAAACCTTTTTGGGTGCGAGATATTCAGGTGCAAACATAGCCTTCTATCACTTTTTGACACAGGTGAAAAAGCAGATTTGGAATTTGCTTCAAAACAAGACTTCGCCAAATGACTCAAAATGTCAATTTAACTTCATGGAATAGGTAGACGCACTAAATGAAAGGTGTTAGAAACATTAAACACCTTGGGGGCCTCACAGGTATAGCCAGGTACATATGCAATTATGGGGCTTTCATAGGCTTGACTTGATTATAAATTTTAAATGGACGCTCAAAATGAGAAAGCAATTTTGAGCTCCAACACCACTATCTATAGAAATTTATTTTTCTATCATGTTTCTATCATTTGAGGATGTAGATATGGTACCAATTAGCCTTACCATATGTGGATGATGATACGGCTTAGTAGAGCTTTCTTTATGAGAGAATTATAGCTCAAAGCCACATTAACCCCCATGGTTCATGTGATGATAGTCAATTCATGAGTCTCCACTTTATTGATTGAGTAGTGACCTCCCCTTGCTTCTTTAATGCTTGTATATTGATCTTGTTAGCTTATGAATTTTTGTTTACCTTGAGTCTTACATATTGTATAGCATGTATGTAGCCCTTTCTTGAGTGTTATATTGTACTATGGTTGGATAACTATTTCCACAAGCATGGTGAGCTAGACCCATGGGTACCATATATTAGGAAGGCATTGATAAATTGTACTACTATTGGGGACTGATGTATATGGATGGTCTTATACCTATCATTTTTGCCTTCATTATAGATTTTATTGTTAAATTCTACTAGTCCCTTCTAAGAATATGTTAGCTCTTAGTGCTATTTGGAATGCAATACTTGATATATACAATGATTAATATTATCAGATCATAAGGATTTCTTACTTATGATGATGATATTTCATATGCTCTTGATTAATGATTTAAGTTTTTTTTAATGATGATATTATACTATGTACTTTTAGATGATTTTTACTATTATATTCATGATGTGAGATTCTTACGTTATAATATGATGTTATTTATACTCACAATTTACTAGTTGTACTTACCCCATACTTTCACATGTATGGTTTGCATCTCTGATTTACATTTTTATTTTATTTTATTGATATGGTAAAGGGAGGGAGTTTTAGTGACTTGTGAATTGAGATCTACATAAGGGTATGTGCAGGATCATGGTGTGCCAAAAAGTGGCGATGTGAAAAAAAAAAAGAGTTTGAAGATGTCTAAAAGCGCTTCAAAATCCACTCTGACTTTTTTTCACCTATCTAGGTACCAAACCTAGAAAGTAAGGCCCAAGGCATATCAGATATCCAATATTATCGGATATCTGATAAAAAATGATATATTACTATAACATAATATTATTATAATAATACTATAACATAATATTATTATAATAATACTATAATATAATATTATTATTATATTATAATAGTATAATATAAAAATATTATATTATAATAGTATAAAATATTATGTAATATTATATAATATAATACTATTATAATAATATAATAATAATTATTATACTATAATATAGTATTATTATTCTAATATAATAATAATTATACTATAATATAATATAATAATAATAAAAGTAATATATTATAATATAATATATAATATATCTAGCATTAGCAGTATATTCTGCAATCAAATATCTGATACCTATGACTAATATTTAAAAAAATGACAAACCCGGGGGCTTATATTTGGCTTATTTCGATATAGTATTTGAGGGCACGGATCGGATATCGGATTTTGAATTGGATATTAGATATGAAGGTTCTTTTTTAAAAAAAAATTATTTTTAACATAAATTCAATAGATTTTATCATGGTTTTATTAGTTTTAGTTGAATCTAGGGTTTTTTAGATTTTTTTTTGTTAAAATTAAGGTTTTTCTTTAATATATATTACGTTTTGCAATTCAATAGGAATGGTTGATCAAAATGATGACACTGAGGCAAGAAATACTGTTCCTCGTAACCCCCCACCAAATGATCCAGTGCCCCCACAAAACTGTCCACCAAATGATCCTCTACCCCCTCAAACCCTCCTCAAATCGAGGATTTGATAAATGAAAATCTCACCATATTGAGGGGTTTGCAAAGAACATATAATAATGTATCCGCATTGGCTCTGATGTTATCCATGTTAAACACCACAGTAGATAACATTGAAACCCTTACGAACCAACAAAATGCCGCTCTTCATTAGCCTGATGAAATGCACGAGATGTTTGATGATGGTTTGGACTATGATGAGGTTGTGGCTCTCAAAATAAACAAAGAGGATTTGGCTAGCCTTTTTGTGAACCCAAAAAAAGGTATACCAATCGACCCAAAAAAATCCAAACTATCAATTAAATGGTGCACAAATCATGCCATATGTGTAAACTTTTGGGATCATTGGTGGATAGTTTTTGATATCCCTCTACATAGCAATTTAGATGTGGCATTTTATTTCCTTAGAAAATTATATGCAGAATTTGTGTTGAAACTTAAAGTGAACTATTGGAGCATGAAGCCCAACATGAGTGTAGGACTAGGAGCTCCTCAGGATACACTCTCTTCCCAGCAGAAGAAAGCTGGCACCTTTGTTCCGCCCACTGATATCTCCCCCCCTCCTCGAGGGAACCATCCTGATATTATGGAAGAGGCTAGCTCTCAGACCATCAGAGCCATTCATAGGCTGAGTAGCCTAATGATATCTCAGGCTAGATTAGTCCTACCTCCTCGTGTTGATGATGCTGGGGCCAGTTCATCATCTGCTAGCTCATCACATGTTTTTTTGCCTCACACTTGCATTACATGCAACAATGTTTTCCTGGGTCCTATACATGATCTTCCTGAGTATCATTTTGTATTAGATGAGGATACACTAGATACACGCACAGACGCTATAGACCCTGATGCAAGAGAGCAGGGGAACGCAGAGGCATGGACTCTTTCAGTGTCGGTACGTGCATACATTTTTTTGTTATGACATATGCGATTTAAAGTTAATTTTAATAATAGAGTAATTTTAATTTTTAAGCCATACTGACTTATACATGTATGTGATCTTCATTCATATTATAGTATAATAATATATAGTAATATATTATGTTATTATTATTATAATCTATTAATACAATATATATTATTATATTATATTACTATTATTTTTACTATATTTTTATTAAATATAATAACGTAATATTATATATATATATATGTTATTAAAATATATTATTATTATTATCTATAAATTATAATTTATAATATATTATTATTATTATTATTATGACCTATGTTTTTAATATATAATAATATATTATGTTATTATTATTATAATCTATAAATATATATGTCCCTAGGGGTCTTCGGACCCCTAGGGACATATTAGAATCATTCATATGGGTTGAAGGGGGTCATAGGACCCTATGACCCCTTTCAACCCATTCCATGATGACATATTACTCTAGGGTTCCTAAGGACATATTAGAATCAGTCATATGGGTTGAAGGGGGTCAAAGGGTGACCTATGACCCTGTTCTACCCATTACATTATGACATATGTCCCTAGGAGTCCCAGGACCTCGAGGGACATATTAGAATCATTCATATGAGTCAAAGGGCCCACAGATTACATGACAACATATTTCACATAACAGAATCGTTCATATGGGTTGAAGGAGGTCATAGGGTGACCTATAACCCTTCCACACATTACATATTGACATATGTCGCTAGGGGTCCTGGGACCCCTAAGGACATATTAGAATAGTTCATATGCGTCAATGGGGGTCATAGGGTGACCTATGAACCGCTTCAACCCATTACATGATGGCATATGTCCCTAGGGGTCCTAGGACTCCTAGGGACATATTAGAATCATTCATATGGGTCGATGGGGGTTATAGGGTGACCTATGATCCCCTTCAACCTATTATGTGATGACATATGTCCCAGTAGTCATAGGACCCCTAGAGACATAGTAGAATCATTTATATGGCTCGAAGGGGTTCATAGGGTGACCTATGACCCCCTTCAACACATTCCATGATGACATAGTCCCTAGGGACATATAAGAATCATTCCTATGGTTCGAAGGGGGTCATAAGGTGACCTATGACCCCTTTAGACCCATTACATCGTGACATATGTCCCTAGGGGTCCTAGGACCCCTACAGACATATTAGAATTGTTCATATGGGTGGAAGGGGGTCAAATAATGACTTATGACCCCTTTCGACCCATTCCCTGATCACATATGGCCTTAGGAGTCCTAGGACAACTAGGGACATATTAAAATTATTAATATGGGTCAAAGGTCGACACATTCCATGATGACATATGTCCTTCGAGGTCCTAGGACTCCAAGCAACATATTAGAATCATTCATATGGGTTGAAGGGGGTCATAGGGTGAGATATGACCCCTTTTGATGCATTCCATGATGACATATGTCCCTAGGTGTCCTAGGACCCGTAGGGACATATTAGAATCATTCATATGGGTTGAAGGTCATCTATGACCCTCTTCCACCCATTAAATGATGACATATGTCCCTAGGGGTCTTAGGACAGCTAAGGACATATTAGAATCATTCATATGGGTTGAAGGGGGTCATAAAGTGACCTATGACCCCTTTCAACCCATTCTATGATGACATATGTCCCTTGGAGTCCTAGGACCACTAGGGACATATTAGAATCATTTATATGGGTTGAAGGCGATCATAGGGTGACCCATGACCCCTTTCGACCCATTCCATGATGACATATGTCCCTAGGAGTCCTAGGAACCCTAGAGACATATTAGAATAATTCATATGGGTCAAAGGCTATCATAGTGTGACCTATGACCCCCTTCCACCCATTACATGATAACATATGTCCCTAAGAGTTCTAAGATCCCTGGGGACATATTAGAATCATTCATATTGGTTGATGGGGGTCATAGGGTGACCAATGAAACCCTTCAACCCATTACATGATGACATACATCCCTAGGGATCCTAAGACCCCTAGAGACGTATTAGAATCATTCATATGGATCAAAGGGGGTTATAGGGTGACATATGACCCCCTTCCACCAATTACATGATGGCATATATCACTAGGAGTCATAAGACCCTTAGGGATATTTTATAATTATTCATATGGGTCGATGGGGTTCACAGAGTGACCTCTGACCCCCTTCCACCCATTACATGATCACACACATATTAGAATCATTCATATGGGTCAATTGGTGCCATAGGGTAACTTATGACCCCCTTCAACCTATTACATGATGATATGTGTCCCTAGGGGTCCTAGGAGCCCTGGACACATTTTAGAATTGTTCATATGGGTCGAATGGGGTCGTAGGGTGACCTATGACCCCCTTCAACACATTTTATGATGACATAAGACCCCTAGGGACATATTAGAATCATTCATATGGGTCGAAGTGGGTCATAAGGTGACCTATAACCCCTTGCAACCCATTACATGATGAAATATGTCTTTATAGGTCATAGGACCCCTAGGGACATAGTAGAATCATTCATATGGGTTGAAGGGTGTTATAGGATGATGTATGACCTTATTTGACTCATTCCATGATGACATATGTCCCTAGGGGTCCTAGGACACCTAGGGACATATTAGAATCGTTCATATAGGTTGAAGGGGGTCATAGGATGACCTATGACCCCCTCTGATATATTCGATGATGACATGTCCTTATTCATCCTATGACCCCTAAGTATATATTAGAATCGTTCATAGACCCATTCCATGACTACATATGTCTCAAAGCATCCTAGGACCCCTAAGGACATATTAGAATCGTTCATATGGGTCGAAGGGGGTCATAGGGTGACCTATGAAAAACTTTCACCCATTACATGATGACATATGTCCCTACGACCACTAGGGACATATTAGAATCATTCATATGGGTCGAAGGGGGTCATCTATTAGAATGGTTTGTATGGGTTAAAGGAGGTAATAGAGTTACATATTACCCCCTTCCACCCATTAGATGATAAAATATTTCCCTAGGGGTCCTAGGACCCCTAGGGATATATTAGATTCATTCATATGGGTCAAAGCCCATTACATGAAAACATAAGTCCCTAGGTGTCCTAGAACCCCTAGAGATGAATTAGAATCGTTTACATGGGTCGAAAGGGGCCCTAGGTGACCCTGTTCAACCCCCTTCCATCCATTACATGATGACATATGTCCCTAGGGGTCCTAGGATGCCTAGAGACATATTAGAATCATTCATATGGATTGATAGGGGTCATAGGGTGACCTATGACCCATTTCCACCCATAACATGACAATATAAGTCCCTAGGGGTACTAGAACCCCTAGGGACATATTAGAATCATTCATATGGGTCGAACATGGTCATGGGGTGACCTATGACCCCCTTTCATCTATTACATGATGACATATGTCCCTAGAGGTCCTAAGACTACTTGAGACATATTAGAATAATTCATAAGGGTTGATGGGGGTCATAGGGTGAGCTATGACCCCCTTCAAACCATTACATGATGACCAATGTCCCTAGGGGTCCTAGGACCCCCAGGGACATATTGGAATCATTCATATGGGTCAATGGAGGTCATAGGGTTACCTATAACCCTCTTCTACACATTACATGATGTTATCTATCCCTACGGATCATAAGACACTTAGGAACATATTAGAATCGTTCATATTGGTCGAAGGGGGTCATAGGGTGACATATGACCCCTTTCCACCCATTACATGACAACATATGTCCCTAGGCTTCTTAGGAACCCTAGGGACATATTAGAATTGTTCACATGGGTCAAAGGGGGTCATCGGGTGATCTATGCTCCCCTTCAACCCATTACATGACGACATATATCCCTAGAGTTTCTAGGACCCCTAGGGACACAATACAGATGTTCATATGGGTTGATGGGGGTCATAGGGTCACCAATGACCCCCTTCAACCCATAACATGACAACATAGGGTCATAGGGTGACCTATGATCCCCTTTGACACATTTTATGATGACATATATCCCTAGGGATTATAGGACCCCTAAGGACATACTAGAATCATTCATATGGGTCGAAGGGGGCCAGAGTGTGACATGTGGCCCCCTTCCACCCATTACATGACAACATATGTCCTTAGGGGTCCTAAGACCCCTAGGGACATATTAGAATCGTTCATATGGGTCAAAGGGGGTCATAGGGTGACCTATGAACTCATTCGACCCATTGTATGGCGACATATGTCCATAGTGGTCCTAGGACCCATAGGGACATATTAGAATCATTCATATGGTTCAAAGTGGGTCATAGGTCACCCTATGAACCCCTTCCACACATTACATGATGAAATTTTTTTATGGGTCCTAGGACACCTAGGGACATATTAGAATCATTCATATCGGTCTAAGGGGGTCATAGGGTGACCTATGACCCTATTCAACCCATTACATGATGACATAAGTCCCTATGTGTCCTAGGACACATACAAACATATTAGAATTGTTCATATGGCTTGAAGGGGGTCACAGGGTGACCTCTGACCCCCTTCCACCTATTACATGACGACATCAGTCCCTAGGGGTCCCTAGGGACTTATTAGAATCGTTCATATGGGTCGAAGGGGGTCATAGGTCCCTTTCATCCATTACATGACGAAATAAGTCCCTAGGGGTCCTATGACCCCAAGGGACATATTAGAATCATTCATATTGGTCGATGGGGGTCATAGTGTGACCTATGACCCCTTTCTAGCCATTATATGTTGACATATGTCCCTATGGCTCCTAGGACCCCTAGGGACATATTATAATCATTCATATGGGTTGATCACCCTATGACCCCCTTCAAACCATTACATGATTACATATGTCCCTAGGAGTCCTAGCACCCCTAGGTACATATTAGAATTGTTCATATGGGTTGATGGGAGTCACAAGTTGACCTATGACCCCCTTCGACCCATTACATGATGACATCTATCCTTAGAGGTTGTAGGACCCCTAGGGACATATTAGAATCATTCATATGGGTCGAAGGGGGTCATAGGGTGACCTATGATCCCTTTCGACCCATTATATAACGACATATGTCCTTAGGCATCCTAGGATGTGTAGGGACATATTAGAATCATTCATATCGGTCAAAAGGGGCCATAGGGTGACCTATAACCCCATTCAACCCATTACATGACAACATATGTCCCTAGAGGTCCTAGGATCCTTCAAGACATATTAGAAATGTTCATATGGGTCTATATCAGTCATAGATTGATCGATGGTGACCTATGACACCTTTCAACCAATTACATGATGACATCTATCCCTATGGGTTGCAGGACCACTAGGAACATATTAGAATTGTTCATATGGGTTGATGGGTGTCATAGGGTAACCTATGACCCCCTTTGACCCATTACATGACAACATAGGGTCATAGGGTGATGTATGACCCCCTTCAACCAATTACACGACGACATATGTCCCTAGGGGTCCTAGGACCCCTAGGGACATATTAGAATCATTAGCATGGGTCGATGGGGTTTATATGGTGACTTATGACACCCTTCAACCAATTACATGATGAAATATATCCCTATGGGTTGCAGGACCACTAGGAACATATTAGAATTGTTCATATGGGTCCATATCAGTCATAGATTGATCGATGACACCTTTTGACCCATTACATGACGACATATATCCCTAGAGGTCCTATATTGAAATCGTTCATATGGGTCGATGGAGGTAATACAATGACTTATGATGCCCTTCAACCTATTACATGATGATATATGTCCCTAAGAATCTTAGGACCCCTAGGGACATATTAGAATTGTTCATATGGGTCAAAGAAGGTCATCGGGTGACCTATGACCCCCTTCGACACATTCTTATATTAGAATCATTCATATGGGTCGAAGGGGGTCATAAGGTGACCTATGACCCCTTTTGACCCATTACATGATGACATATGTCCCTTGGGGTCTTAGGACCCCTAGGGACATATTAGAATCATCTATATGGGTTGAAGGGGATCATAGGGTGCCCCATGACACTTTTTGACTCATTACATGACAACATATGTCCCTAGGATTTCTAAGACTCCTAGGGACATATTAGAAGCATTCATATAGGTCGATGGGTGTCATATGGTGTCCTATGACCCTCTTTGACCTATCACATGATGACATATGTCTCTAGAGTTTCTAGGACACTTAGCGACATATTAGAATCGTTCATATGTGTCAATAGTGGTTATAGAGTGACCTATAACCCCCCTTTGACCCATTACATGATGAGATATGTCCCTAGGGGTCCTAGGACCCCTAGGAACATCTTAGATCCATTCATATGAGTCAAAGTTGGTCATAGGGTGACCTATGATGTAGTGCCTGCCCCTAGGTCACATTTTTGTTGTCATTGTCGAACTCTTTTAGGGCTAGTTTTATGTTGATGGTTAGTAGCATTATTTTGAGACTATAAAATATTGTGCTATGGATTCAGCTGATATATGATAAGATTACTTGGTACTTTATAGTCCATGTATATATGATGATTATTCAGTGATTTTAGTTATTGAAGATGATTAGTTAGATGATTTATTATCATATGTGTTTTTTTATGGATACTTACCCCATACTTGCATGTGTATGGTGTGCATGTTTGTTCTTATGTATGGTGTATCTGATGTGGTTAAGGAAGGGATTCTTAGTCACCTGCTAGTCAAGATCTACACGATGCACCACTTTCTGCCATTACCTGTTTAGTTTAGTATATATTGTTCTTGTACATGCATTTTTTTTATGCAAGTTGCAGGTACTGGGTATCGACTTCCTTGAATTGCTAGGATGAGCGTACCCTATCACATTATCTCAATGGTAAGAAAGGGGAGATAAATTCTCAAGTCCAAATCCCAACCCTTTAAGCCATTTGTCCTAATTGAAAATTAGGACAAGTATCTGAGTTGAGTACCCTCCGAATACGTTAGATAACGTAATTCGTGATATTAATCCTTTTGGTTTGATTTTGCATGTGTTTTGCTATGATGGGTTTTCGTATTTTATTTTATGAGTTTTTGGTGTATTTTTTATTAATTAAGCCTAATTAAAAGATTTAATCAATGGTTTAATTTAATAGAAAATTAATATGATATTTTAATATTTATTTTATTTAATTAATTAGAAAATTAATTAAATTAAATAATTAAATTTGAAGATAAAAGTTATAATGTTAAAGTTGGAATGTGATAATATTTATTTAAATTAATAAATATTTTAGCAATTAAGTCTCAAAAATAAATGTAAAAGTGGAAAATATATTAAAATTATTAAAAGATTCTAGATTTCATGTGATTAAAATATAAATATATTAAGATAAGAACAAGTGGAGATATTAAAGTTAGTGCATGAGATTTAAAAATAATAAATTAATTAAATTGGAAAGAGTAAATTAAATATTATATTAATTAAAGTGCATTATTTTTATATTGGTTCACATAGGATTTTGCAAATTCTCAAGAGTTTTTATGTAGACAACATAGGAGTTTGCACTCTAAGAATGCACAAGTTGTCTACACTTAGGAGTTAGCATATTATTTGAGGACATGGTGTCTACAACCTTATGACTCATCTAGAAGGTTGGAGAAGACTCATGCTTAGTTGTCATGCTTATCTTCTAGTTCTTTCTAGACACATTCTAGATTCATCTTAGAGGCCTTTAAATAGAGGCTCTCCTAGTGTGTTTGGACAAGCTTCAAAGATTACATGCATTTGAGAAGCTCATATGCTTCTACATGATCATATGTTTTTACATGCTCTTATGCTTCTTAAAACACTTTTAATCATGTGGGAATTTTGGTTGGCTTGGATCTTGGAGGAATTGCGAATGTTGGAGAATGAAGAGATTTTTTTATGGACTTCTGAGGGATGGAAAATTAGCATCAGTGTCCAGGTGCACTCATGATTTTCGCATATTCTATTTGCACTCTTTCTCTTCCTGTCTTCTTCATGACTATTATATGTGTTTGAATATTCTTTGTGAATGAATCTGCAATTTTGAAATTAGAATCTAGATATTGGTTGAGAAGAAAACAATAGGAAAACTCTAGTTTCAATTTAAGGAAGAAATTAGTTTTAAATCAAGTTTGGGTTCGAATTGTAATAGAATCGAGGATTTGATTAGATAAGGATTTTTAGATGCGTATGAGAAAACCCTTTTATTTAATGGATAAATTAGAGAACAGTTATTTTATGAGAATTCTTAAACTTATAGAATTGGAAAGCCCTTTTTATTTTAAAGTTATGTATTTGTTCTCTTTTAGAATTATGCAAATCTGCATACATATATGTATATATATATATATATATACATATAAATACATATATATATATATATATGTATATATATATATGTATGTATATATATATATGTATGTATATATATACATAGATATATATATATATATATATGTATGTATATATATACATAGATATATATATATATATATATATATATCTATGTATATATATACATACATATATATATATACATATATATATATATATATATATATGTATTTATATATACATATATATGCTATAATTCTGGATAATAATCTGCATTTAATTTTATATATATATATATATATATATATATAATAAGTTGTTCTTAAATCGCAGTTGGGGAAAATTATTATTAAATCTGAATTCGCAATTCATAATACATTTTGAAAGAATGTTTTTGTTTTAAGGAAAAAAAATATAAAGCAAGGGGGGATGAAACCCGCACCCCCATACCCATTGTCATAGCAGTGTACCCGTCATCGCAGGTATTGCGACGAGAGGGGTACTTGGTACCCACTGACGTTGTAGGCCCTACGACCGTAGGGTCCCTGCGTACTGCAGGAGTCATATGTATATATATGATATGTGCATTACGAAAAAATGATTTTTGCATTTCAATTTTGTAATGTTATTAAACGTTTATATATATATATATATATATATATATATGTGTGTGTGTGTGTGTGTGTGTGTGTGTGTGTGTGTGTGTATGTATGTATGTATGTATGTATGTATGTATGTATATATGCTATTCGTAATAAATAATTATTATAATGATTTAAAAATATTTAATTAACATTGTAATGATAAGGGGTCATGGATTGCAAAACTATGTACATTATTAATCAACTTAGTTAATATGATTTAATTAAGATTAGTTAATGAAAAAGTTGTTTAATTCAAGTGTTGAGATTAATGTAAAATTGATTTAATAGAGTCAAGATGAATTTGTTGAAATTCTAGAGCATTATTTTAATGATTTAAATGGTTACTTATCCCTGACTATTTTTGGAGAATTTAAATTAGATATTAAGAGAAGATTCTTTGATTTTAGTAAAATATTAGAAAATTGGATTATGGTTGACTTTTAATATTAATTATTTAATGCATATTAAATATTATTTAATATATTAAATAATTAAGAGGTGGTAATTTATATTATGTAAAGATGTTTAATGATGATTATTTAAATTAAGAGAATTTAATGATATGGGATTAAGATCTAATTGACAAGGAGTCATTGTTACATTATAACATCGCTACAATTTGAATACGTTATGTATTATTAAATAAATTATTGATATACCTTAATGGTGTTAAGAGTTAGTTAAATATTAACTAATGAGGTTTATGGAAGGTTCTCTAACTTGATTATTTATAGTTTTGATGAGTTTATTATTTATTAATGTTTGTTGGGTCTAACAAACTATTAATAAATAATGGTTTAAATAGTTATTAATTAATCAACGTACATAGGGAAAATTTATTTGAGATGATAATATTTGGTATTGGGGATTTATTATAACTTGTTATTAAATATTAGCAAGTCATTATTAATATTAGATTATGGTTGGCCCTTAACTTACAAATTATGACTAGTTATTATTTGGGTCGATGATATGGATAAGTAATTATTAATAAAATTAATTAATTAGAGTTAATTACATTTAATTAATAATTAAGTTATGTATAGAGTTTTAATTGATATGCTAATATCGATTCTTTAGTTAAAGTTGTTAAGTATTTATATCGAAGTTGATAAGTCTTATTCTAATAATAATGACCTTAGATATTTTAATGGTGAAGACTTAGTAATATTTAATTAAGGACTATTAGAATGTTAAAAGGTCATAGATTGTGTAATTATGTTAATTGATTGATTTAATTGATCATTTTAATAAATTTATAATCTTCTTATTCAAAGATTGATAACTGGCTCTTTTATAATATAATGAATAATGATCCTTGATTTATGTTGAAAGTTGAAGTAACATTAAAGAAGAGTTAATCAATTAGAATATGGATCTTAGTTAAATAAAAAGAGCAATTTAATTAAATGTCAATGATGATTAGTTTAATGAGTAAAGTATTTACCCTTAAGTTATTCTTAGAATATTATTTTAAATAATAGAAAGAATAATGCTATTGAGGGAACAAATGGGTTGACTTGTAGGTAAAATGATAAATCCTATACACTTGAAGTATACTTGCAAACAGAAAACTGAAACCTCTATACTTAATTCAACTATGTGATTCTAGTAAACCAAAACATGTGTTTGCATTGTGTTTTTTCTATGCTTCTTGTTTTGGGTTTTTTGGGTTGATTAATGTTGACCAGTCTTAAGTTGTTACCAAAGGCTCGAGGGTTATGAGATGTGATGGCATGTTGATCTTATTTGGTCTCGATCTTTATAAACCCAACCATGGTTATGTGATGGTATGCTCTATGAGATGTTTGTATTTACTGATTGTTATTTCTTTTTAGTCTTCATGTGTGAAGCTGAGATGTATTTGTATGAGACACTTGACTTAACCATTTTTGAGTCATTGATCAATTATTCTTGGATTACTTTCCAATCGCCATGATGGGACTGAAATGTTGATTTATTTCTTGATGATGTCATGTTGTGACATGTTTTGACTTAACCATTTTGGAGTCTTCGATCTGTATGATTTTGTGATATATTTTGGTTATTGAGAACCAATGGATACTTTTGATTATCAGTGATGCCTTCAGTTGCCAATAGAGAACTGTTGTGGTCATGATTTTCTATGGATGTTTTTCAATTGCTCATGGAGATTTGATGCTTTTATTGTGGATATTTAATGCTCTTGTTATGGATTATTCTTTGGTATTTCTTTCCAGTCACTTGTATAGGACTGGGGTGACTTTATGATTCCATGAGCTTAGGGTAGGTTATCTACTTGTAGTGTCAGGAAGTGGCTTGCAATGGGGGCCAAGGCCCTAAGTGGCTGCCAGGGTAACTCATTGTAAGTTTTTTTAATAATTGATAACATTTACACTAAATTGGGATTAAATGACCCTAAAAAGATAATCATTTTGGTTCTCGCCATGCATCGAGTGCTAGTATAGACTAGGATGGGAGTAGAGAGAATACTTGATTGCGACCTTGGATTCCATAGTATGCCTTGTTAGTATGAGAGGATACTAGTGGCTGCATGAGGATCAGTAGGGACCTGTGGAGTTTAGCTAACTGCCAGGGTAACTTCTACATGATATATATGATGACACTTTCCCGCTTGCATAGTAAGTTTCTTACATGTCTTTGTGTGCCTCTAGGAATTGGATGTCGATTTTGTGTTGGAACTGTTGAGTCAGTATACTTTTAGGATTTTTGGACTTAGAGAGTATTTATACTATGTGATTTTGATAACCTATTTGGGACTTGAGATTATCTCCTCAGCACAGTGGGAGTGGACCACTTAGATTCCATGCGGTCGGGTGGTAGTTTTTTTCCACTCTTATCATTTGAGATCCATCTGTAGACATTGTGCTTGAAGCATTCTTGGTTGGTATTTATCTTCATTCTATTCTTGGATCATTATGATAGATGATATATCATATGATGGATGTATTTACTAGTATGTTTCTTATAGTAATGATTTGCATATGTTAGATGATGTTATCTTATGCTTTACTTTGCATGTTCGATTACTTTCTGCATATGATGTAGTATGTTTAGGTGTGACATTCCTACTATGTTAATACCGATGATCTCTTCAGTGATTTGAAATGTTACCCATGGAGGGATGGCTAGGATCCATGATGGTCTAATGATGCTATTTATGATTGGGAGGAACCGTGCACTTAGTTATTCATGTTTGTGATATATGGTTATCTTTTATGATGGATATTATATCTTTTGTGATGATGTATCATGTATGATATGTGGTTTCATTTACTTTAATTGCATCATGGATTAATATTGGATGATGATATACTTTATTTACATGAATGTTTATTCTTTCAAGCCTTTCATACCTTGTGACATGTGCAGTAGATGATTGAGCAATTGAAAATGTAATTTATGAATGTTGGTTGTATCATTGTCATTTCATAAGGATGTGATGTTAGATGAATAGTTATGATTAGATGTGATTCAACGTTAAGGGATCCATAAAGAATGAAACCTGTTATGTAAGTTTATTTTTATTTTCATTTGTATTGTTACTATTGCTTCCGTGAATGTTATGAATAATATTACTTTCATGTTTTTTTTAAAAAAAAAAATTGTTTGGAAAACTTAGTGATATTTTAGGTTAATTCTTTGGATCCCTTGGCGGGGCATTACATATGACCCCCTTCCACCCATTACATGATGACATATGTCACTAAGAGGTCTAGGGTCCCTAGGGGCATATTAGAATTGTTCACCCCATTAAATGACAAAATATGTCCCTACAAGTCTTAGGACCCCTAGGTACATATTAGAAATGTTCATATGGTCAATGGGCATCATAGGGTGACCTATGACCCCCTTTGACCCATTACATGATGACATATGTCCCTACAGTTCCTAAGACCCCTACGGATATATTAGAATCATTCATATGGGTCAATGGGGGTCATAGGTCACTTCAACCCATTACATGATGACATGTATCCCTAGTGGTCGTAGGACCCCTAGAGACATATTAGAATCATTCATATGAGTCGATGTGGGTCATAGGGTGACCTATGACACCCTTCGAACTATTACATTATGACATTTGTCCCTAAGGGTGCTAGGACACTTGAGAACATATTAGAAATGTACATATGGGTCGAAGGGGGTCATAGGGTGACCTATGACCCCTAGAGACATATTAGAATCATTCATATGGGTCGAAGAAGGTCATAGGGTTACCTATGACCCCCTTCGACAAATTCCATGCTTACATATTAGAATCATTCACATGGGTCGAAAGGGCTCATAAGATGACCTATGACCATGTTCAACCCATTACATGAAGACATATCTCCCTTGGGGTCCTAGGACCCCTAGGGACATATTAGAATTGTTCATATGGGTTGAAGGGGATCATAGGGTGACCGATGACCCCTTTTGACTCATTACATGACAACATATGTCCCTAGGAGTCCTAGGACCCTTAGGGACATCTTAGAATCATTCATATGGGTCGATGGGGGCCATAGGGTGTCTTATGACCCCCTTCGACCCATTACATGATGACATATGTCCATAGGGGTCCTAGGATCCCTAGGGATATATTAGAGTCATTCATATGGTTGAATGGGGGTCATAGGGTGACCTATGACCCTCTTCAACTCATTACATGATGACATATGTCTCTAGGGGACCTAGGTCTCCTACGAAAATATTAGAATCATTCATATGGGTTGAAGGGAGTCATAGGGTGACCTATGACCCCTTTCTAGCCATTAGATGACGACAAATGTCACTAGGAGTCCTAGGATACCTAGGGACATATTAGAACCATTCATATGGGTCGATATAGGTCATAGGGTGACCTATGACCCCCTTCGACCTATTACATGATGATATATGTCTTTAGGGGTACTAGGAGCCCTAGGGACATATTAGAATCATTCATATGGGTTAAAGGGGATCCTAGGGTGACCTATAAAGCCCTTCAACACATTCCATGATGACATATGTCCCCTAGGCTAAATGGGGTCATAGGGTGATGTATGACCCCGTTCAATAGGGTTGAAGCGGGTCATAGGGTGACGTATGACCCCATTCAATGCATTCCATGATGACATATGTCCCTAGGGGTCCTAGGACCCCTAGGGACATATTAGAATCATTCATATGGGTCAAAGGGGGTTCATCCTATGACCCCCTTCAACATATTTCAGGAGGACATATGTCATTAGGGGTCCTAGGACCACTTGGAACATATTAGAATTGTTCATATGGGCTCAAGGGGGTGATAGGGTGACCTATGACTACTTTTGACCCATTCCATGATGACATATGTCCCAAGGGGTCTTATGACCCCTAAGGACATATTAGAAATGTTCATATGGGTCGAAGTGGGTCATAGGGTGATCTATGAAAACCTTCCACCCATTACATGATGACATATGTTGCAAGGGGTCCTCCGACCCCTAGGGACATATTAGAATCGTTCATATGGGTCGAATGGGGTCATTTATTATAATAATTCACATGGCTTGAAGGGGGTCATAGGGTGATCTACGACCTCCTTCCACCCATTACATGATGACATTTGTCCCTAGGTGTCCTAGTACCTAACGAAAATATTAAAATTGTTCATATGGGTAGAAGGGGCTCATAGGATGACCTATGATGCCATTGTTAGGATAAACCATAGACAAAAAATAAAAATTACATGAAAATATAACCAATAACAAAAAATAATAGATCACATAGAAATGAACACAAGGCACCAAGATTTAACATGGTTCACCCAATCCCTGGGCTACGTCCACCAAACAGCAAGTCTGATCTTATTACAATCTAGTGATTATAACCTAATTACACTATGTAATCCCTTACACCTCAATATTGTCACAAGAACCAATTTTGCATCACAAAATAATGAAAATACCTAAACCTAAACCCTTTTATACAAATATTTTATCCATTTTAGGGTTACAACATGTCGGCCATAACATGTCAGCTACAAAGTCGGCCACAACCCAAAAATTATGAAGTATGTACGGTACTTTCCTAATCAGTCACTATAATCTAACAATCTCCCACTTGGAGATTGATCAGGCTCCACACTAAACAACAATCTCCCACTTGGAGACTGATCCTATAGCAATACCACTACCACATGGGGCTCCCACTAGATCAAACCACCCTGGACTCTACTATTCTTTTATTCATGTTCAGTCTAGAAGACCAATCGAAGCTGAAGAGGAGTTTAGCTTCTCCCTTGTTACAACCTTTGTCAACATATCTGCTGGATTGTCATTTGTATGGATCTTATCCAGCTTTGATTGTCGATCCTCCAAAACTGACCAAATGAAATGGTATCGCAACTGTATTTGTTTGGTCTTAGAATGCAGAGCTGAATTCTTTGCAAGATGAATGACACTCTGACTAACTATGAACAAATAATTATCCTTTTGAGGATGTCCCAATTATTTCAAGAAGAATTGAAGCCATATCATCTCCTTGGTTGCCTCTGTAGTAGCAACATACTCTGCCTCTATAGTGGATAGAGCATTAATCTTTTGTAACCTAAAAACCTAGCTCACGGCTGCCCCACCAACAGTAAAGACATAACCTATAGTACTCCACCTGTTATAGATATCCCCTACCAAATCTAAGTCAACATAGCCTTTTAAATTAGTAGTAGAGCCCCCAAAGTGTAAACACTTATTGGTTGTTTCTCTCAAATATCTGAGAATCCACTTGACAACATTCCAATGCTCAAATCCTGGATGACTCATATACCTACTAACGACTCCCACTGCATGTGCAATATCTGGCCTAGTACATACCATAGCATACATTAAGCTTCCTAAAACTGAAGCATAGGGTACCTTGGACACATTATCCTCCTCTTCATGTGTCTTAGGACACATCTCCTTAGTCAACTTCAAATGACTAGGTAAAGGTGTGCTGACAGCTTTAGCATTCTCCATAGAGAAACGATGCAACACCTTCTCAACATAATCAGCCTAAGATAGCATCAATGTTTTATTCTTCCTATCTCTACAAATCTTCATACCAAGGATTTTTTTTGCTACCCCCAAATCCTTCATAGCAAATGCATATGTTAATTTGCATTTTAGCCCGTTAATATGATCCATGTTAGACCCAACTACAAGCATATCATCAACATATAAACATAAAATAATGTAGCTATCATCATCCAACCTCTTAAAATAAACACAGTAATCTGAATGACACCTATTATATCCATGCTCATGCATAAAACTATCAAATTTTAGATACCATTGCCGACGTGCTTGCTTCAAGCCATATACAATTTTCTTCAATTTGCACACTAAGTTCTCCTTACCTTTGAACTCAAATCCCTGTGGCTGAGCCATATATATTTCTTCATCCAAATCACCATGAAGAAAGGTTTTTTTAATGTCCAACTGCTCTAAATGAAAATCTTTAGTAGCCGCAAGACTTAAAATAGTACGGATAGAAGTCATTTTAACAACAGGAAAAAATATCTCATCAAAATCAATTCCCTTTTGTTGTGCAAATCCTTTTACAACTAACCTGGCCTTAAATCTTTTCTTACCTCCTTCCTCTTCTTTTAACTTGTAAACCCACTTATTTTGTAAAGCCTTTTTACCTATAGGCAACTTGGATAGATCCCATGTATTATTCTTCAGCAAAGAGTCCATTTCATCTTTCATTGTAGACTCCCACTGAATCTTAGTATCCACCTGCACAGCTTCATCATAACTTTCAAGTTCACCAACATCAGTCAGTAAAATAGAATATAAAGAGGGAGAAAATCTTTGTGGAGGTCTAATTTGCATCTTTGACCGTCTAACATTCACTGGTGTGTGTGGTATTTGTTGTTACAGTTTTTGCACATTATGAGGAATGGCTGGAACATCAACTTTTGGAGTATCATCCAGCACTACATAATCATCTTCTTTCTTCTCATGTTGTTGCAATAGATCTTTGTACAACACTTTCTCATTGAATATGACATCCTGACTTCTAACAATTGTATGATTTGCAAAATTTGAAAGCCTATAACCAAATTAATTAATGCCATATCCAACAAAGACACATTTCTTTGATTTAGCTTCTAGCTTGGTTCTATTTTCAGAGTCTATATGAGCAAAAGCTTCACAATCGAAGGTCTTGAGAAAAGAATAACTCACCTTCTTACTAGTCCATGCTTCCTCTGGAATACCATAGCCCAAAGCAATAGAGGGACCTCTATTAATCAAATATATTATATTATTGACAGCCTCCACCCACATGTGTAAGGACAACCCAACATGCAACCTCATGCTCCTTGCATGCTCCATTATAGTCCTATTCATGCGTTTAGCCACTCCATTTTCTTGTGGAGTCCTTGGAATAGTTTTCTCTCTATGAATACCATTAATGGAGCAATAATCTTCAAATTCATGACCGCAATACACACCACCATTATCAGATCTGAGACATTTTAATTTCTTACCAGTCTCATTTTAACCAAGCATTTCCATTTCTTAAAAGTTTGAAATACATCATATTTTTGTCTAAGGAAATAAACCCATACTTTTCTAGCTGCATCATCAATAAATGTAACATAATAATGAGAGCCACCAAGTAAAGATACCTAAGCTAGTCCCCATACATCTATATGCACAAGCTCTAATTGCTCCTTTTTATTTTCCTTCCCAGTCTTTACAACACTCACTCTCTTTTGTTTTCCATACACAACTTTTACAAAAATCCATATTAACACATTTCAGACCTGGTAAAAATTTCTTTGAATGAAGTACTTTCATACCTTTCTCACTCATGTGCCCAAGTCTATTGTGCTATAGTGCTGTATCAAAATCTACAGCAACTATTTTTTCTCCCTGCTCAACTGTAGTAATTGTTCTTGAACATTCATTTTTCTCTAAAACAATCAAAGTAGAAGGAACAATATGACCTGTACAAAGATATAAGGTTCCTACTTTCACACCTTTTTCTACTACAAGGAACCTTTTGAAACCTTTCAATTTTTATCATTAAAAGTAACTACACAACCATCATCACCAAGTTGCCCCACTAAAATTAAATTCCTACGCAGCCTTGGAACATGTCTTACCTCATGTAGTAGCCAATGATTCCCATTCTACAACTTAATCTTAATTTTTCCCTTTCCAACAATTTGACAAGGTTCATTATCCCCCAAATAAACAAGCCCAAAATTTCCTTGGACATAATCAATGAAATAACCTCTATGAGGTGTAGCATGAGATGAAGCACCAGAATCTAAAATCCATGAATCATCAACACTTTCTAAAGACAGAAGCAAAGCATCCTCTTTGAATTTTTTACTTACCACATTTGCCTCCTTGTCTCCATCTAATTTATCTCCTTCATTTTTCTTTTGATTCCAGCAATCTTTCTTTTTATGACCTAGTTTCCCATAGTACCAGCAATCATTTGGTCCTCTCGATATAGACCTCTTCCCTTTTGACTTTCCTCTTGATTTCTCATGATTTCTAGAGTTACTTCCTCTCTTAGTCGTTATGCCCCTGCTTTGTGCATTCAAAGAACTTCCTGATGTAGATCCACCTGAAGCTTTCCTACAAGTTTCCTCACTCAAAACAACACCGATCACATCATCATATTTTAGGGTACGAGATCCAGGAACAGAATTACTCACTGCCATTACCAAGCCATTCCAACTTTCAGGCAAAGAACACAAAATCAAGAGAGCCCTAATTTCTTCATCAAAATTGATACCCACAGAAGATAACTAACTAGTAATAGTATTAAACTCATTTAAATGATCTGCAATAGATCCACCTTCTATCATTTTTATATTAAATAAATGCTTCATGAGAAATACCTTATTTGAAGCGGAGGGCTTTTCATACAATGTCGCTAGGGTTTTCATCAAATCTTCTATCATGTTTGCTTTTGTAATATTAAATGCCACCGATGGTGCAAAGCATAACCGAATGCTTCTGAGTGCCTTTCCATCCAAAAGATCCCATTCAGCTTTTGACATAGTTCCCTAATTCTTGGCTTTGCCTTCCAATGGCTTCCATAAATCTTTCTGATATAGATAGTCTTCCATTTGCATCTTCCATAACTGGAAGTTCTGCCCATTAAACCTATTAACCCTCAGCTTACCCTCATTTTCTATCGCTCCAACTCAACCATGAGACTCCCACTTAACTATGAGACTTTCTTGCAGAGGATAACTAAAAGACAACCTCGCTTTGATACCACTTGTTAGGATAAACCATGGACAGAAAATAAAACTACATGCAAATATAACCAATAATAGAAAATAATAGATCACACAAAAATGAACACAAGGCACCAAGATTTAATGTGGTTCACCCAATCTCTGGGCTACGTCCACCAAACAACAAGTTCGATCTTATTACAATCTAGTGATTACAACCTGATTATAGTCTGTAATCCCTTATAGCTCAATACCGCCACAAGAACCAATTTTGCATCACAACATAATAAAAATACCTAACCCTAAACCCTTTTATATAAGTATTTTATCTGTTTTAGGGTTACAACATTTCGATCATATGTCAGCCCTAGGGACATATTAGAATTGTTCATATGGGTCGAAGTGGGTCATAAGGTGACCTATGACCCCTTCGACCTATTCCACGATGACATATGTCCCTAGGCATCCCAGGACCCCTATGTACATATTAGAATAATTCATATGGGTTGAAGGAGGTCATATTACCCCTTTCAACACATTCTATGATGACATATGTCACTACAGGTCTTAGGACCCCTAGGGACATATTAGAATCATTGATATGGGTCAAAGGGGGTCATATGGTGACCTATGACCTACTTCCACCCATTACATGACAACATATGTCCTTAGGGGTCCTAGAAACCTTAAGGATATATTAGAATCATTCATATGGCTCTAAGGGGGTCATAGGGTGTCCTAATTCTCCATTCAACCCATTCCATGATGACATATGTCCCTAGGGGTCTTGGGGACATTTTAAAATTGTTCATATGAATTGAAAGGGGTCATATGGTTACCTATGACCCCCTTCCATCCTTTACATGATGACATATGTCCCTAGGTGTCCTAGGAACCCTAGGGACATATTCGAATCATTTATATGGGTTGAAGGGCGTCATATGGTGACCTACGACCCCCTTCACCCTATGACACCCTTCGACCCATTCCACGATGATAGATGTCCCTAGTGATCCTAGTACCCTTGGGTACATATTAAAATCATTCATATGGGTCAAAGAGGGTCATATGACCCCCTTCAACACATTCCATGATGACATATGTCCCTCGGGGTGTTAGGACCACCAGGGACATATAAGAATTGTTCATATGGGTCAACGGGGGTCATAGGTCACTCGACTCATTCCATGATGACATGTGTCCCTAGGTGTCTTAGGACCCGTAGGAATATATTAGAATCATTCATATGGTTCGAAGGGGGTCATAGGGTAATCTATGACCGTCTTCCACCCATTACATGATGATATATTACCCTAGGGGTCCTAGGACCTCTAAGGACATATTAGAATTATTCATATGGGTTGAAGGGGGTCATAGGGTGACCTATGGACTGGTTTGACCCATTATGCGATGACATGTCCCTAGTGGTCCTAGGACCCCTAGAGACATAGTAGAATCATTCATATGGGTTGATCTTTCGACCCATTACATGATGACATATGTCTTTAGGGTTCTTAGGACCCCTATGGTCATTTTAGAATTGTGAATGGGTCGATGGGGGTGATAGGGTGACCTATGACCCCCTTCCATCTTATTCTCCCTTTGACCCATTACATGACAACATATATCCCTAGGGGTCCTAGGACCCCTAGAGTCATATTAAAATCATTCATATGGGTCGATGTGGTTCATAGGGTGACCTATGACCCCCTTCAACACATTTCATGATGACATATGTTCCTAAGGGTCCTAGGACTCCTACGAACATATTAGAATCATTCATATGAGTGGAAGGGGATCATAAGGTGACCTATGACCCCTTACGACTCATTATATGATGACATATGTCCCTTCGGGTCCTAGGACCCCTAAGGACATATTAGAATCATTCATATGGGTCGAAGGGGGTCATAAGGTGACCTATGACCCCCTTCCACCCATTACATGATGACATATGTCCCTTGGGGTCCTAGGACCCCTAGGGACATATTAAAATCATTCATATGTGTTGAAGGGGTTCATAGGGTGACCTATGATACCCTTCGACCCATTCCATGATGACATATGTCCCTAGTAGTCCTTGAACCCCTAGGGACATATTAGAATCATTCATATGGGTCAATTATTTGACCCATTACATGATGACATATGTCCCTATTGGTTCTAGTACCACTACGGACATATTAGAATCATTCATATGGGTTGATGGGTGTCATAGGGTCACCTATGACCCCTTTTCATCCATTCTATGATGACATATGTCCCTAGGGGTCCTAGGACCCCTAGGGACATATTAGAATCATTCATATGGGTTGAAGGGGGTCATAGGGTGATCTATGACCATCTTTCACCCATTACATGATGACATATTACCCTAGGGGTCTTAGGACCCCTAAGGACATATTGGAATCATTCATATGCATTGAAGGGGGTCATAGGGAGACGTATGGACCTCTTCGAACCAATTTACGATGACATATGTCCCTAGTGGTCCTAAGACCCGTAGGGACATATTAGAATCATTCATATGGTTCGATCCTTCAACACATTACATGATGACATATGTCCCTAGGGTTCCTAGGACCCCTAGGGACATATTAGAAATGTGAATGGGTCAATGGGGGTGATAGTGTGACCTATTACCCCCTTCCATCTAATTCTCCCTTCAACCCATTCCATGACAACATATGTCCCTAGGTGTCCTAGGACCTCTGGGGACATATTAGAATCATTCATATGGGTCGATGTGGTTCATTAGGTGACCTATGACCCCCTTCAATACATTCCATGATGACATATGCCCCTAGGGGTCCTAGGACTTGAATGGACATATTAGAAGCTTTCATATAGGTTGAAGGGGATCATAAGGTGACCTATGGCCTCTTTCGACCCATTACATGATGACATATGTCCCTAGGGGTCCTAGAACTCCTAGCAACATATTAGAATCATTCATATGGGTCATAGGGTAATCTATGACCCCCTTCCACCCATTACATCATGACATATGTCCCTAGGGGTCCTAGGACCCCTAAGAACATATTAGAATCACTCATATGTGTCGAAGAGGATCATAAGGTGACCTATGACCCCCTTCGACCCATTTGATGATGACATATGTCCCTAGTGGTCCTAGGGCCCCTAGGTACATATTGGAATCGTCATATGGGTTGATAGTTCAACCCATTAAATGATGACATATGTCCCTACTAGTTCTAAGACCCCTAGGGACATATTAGAATCATTCATATGGGTTGATGGGTGTCATTGGGTGACCTATGACCCCCTTTGATTCATTACATGACAACATATATCTTTAGGGGTCCTAGGACCGCTAGAGATATATTAGAATCATTCATATGGGTCAAATATAGGGTGACCTATGACCTCTTTCGACACATTCCATGATGACATATGTCCTTAGGGGTCTTAGGACCCCTAGGAACATATTAGAATTGTTCATATGGATCAATGTGGATCATAGGGTGAGGTATGACCCCTTTTGACACATTTCATGATGACATATGTCCTTAGGGCTCCTAGGACCCCCTAGGGACATATTAGAATCATTGATATGGGTGGAAGGGGGTCATAATGTGAGCTATAACCCCTTTTGACCCATTATTTGATGACATATGTCCCTAGGGTTCGTAGGACTCCTAGGGACATATTACAATCATTCATATGGGTCGAAGGGGGTCATAGGTTATAGCTTGACCTATGACACCCTTCCACCCATTACATGACATCAGATGCCCCTAGGGATCCTATGACCCCTAAGGACATATTACAATCATTCATATGGATCGAAGCCTTTGACCCATTCCATGATGACATATGTCCCTAGTGGTCATAGGACCCCTAGGGACATATTAGAATTATTCATATGGGTCCATCTTTTGACCCATTACATGATGACATATATCTCTACGAGTCTTAGGACCCTTAGAGACATATTTGAATTGTTCGTATGGATTGATGGGGGTCATAGGGTGACCTATGACTCCCTTTGATCCATTACATGACAACATATGTCCCTAGGGGTCTTGGGACCCCTAGGGACATATTAGAATGGTTCATATGGGTCAAAGGGGGTCATAAGGTGACCTGTGACCCTGTTCGAGTCATTACATGACAACATATGTCCCTAGGGGTCCTAGCACCCTTAGGAACATCTTATAATAATTCATATGGATTGAGCCCCTTTGACCCATATGAACGATTCTAATATATCCCTATGGGTCCTAGGACCCCTAGGGAGATATATAATCATGGACTGGGTCGAAAGGGCTCATAGGTCACCCTATGACCCCCTTCAATCCATATGAATTATTATAAGATGTCCCTAAGGGTGCTAGGACCCCTAGGGACATATGTTGTCATGTAATGGGTAGAATGGGGTCATAGGTCATCTTATGACCCCCTTTGACCCATATGAATGATTCTAAAATGTTCCTAGGGGTCCTATGAGCCCTTTTGACTTAGTCCATGATGACATATGTCCCTAGGGGTCCTAGGACATGTAGGGATATATTAGAATTGTTCATATGGGTTGAAGGGGCTCATAGGGTGACGTATGACCCCCTTTCACCTATTATTCAACAACATATGTCCCTAGGAGTCCTAGGACCCCTAAGGACATATTAGAATAATTCATATGGGTCGATAGGGGTCATAGGGTGACTTATGACCCCCTTTAACCCATTATATGATGACATATGGTCAATGGGGGTCATAGGGTGACCTATGAGCCCCTTCAACCCATTACATGAAGATATATGTCCCTAGGGGTATTAGGACCTTTAATGACATATTAGAATCATTTACATGGGTTGAAGGGGGTCATAGGGTGACTTATGACCCCCTTTCACCAATTACATGATGAAATATGTCCCTAGGAGTCCTACGACCCCTAAGGACATATTAGTATCGTTCATATGTGTCCCCCTTCAACGCATTACATGATGACATATGTCCCTAGGGGTCCCAGGACCCCTAGGGACATATTAGAATCATTCATGTGGGTCGATGGGGTTCATAGTGTGACTTATGACCCCATTCAACTCATTACATGACAACATATGTCCTTAGGGGTCCTGGGAGCCCTAGGGACATATTAGAATTCTTCATATGGGTCGATGTCCCTCCTTCAACACATTCCATGATTACATATGTTCCTAGGGGTCCTAGGACCCCTAGTGACATATTAGGATCATTTATATGGGTTGAAGGGGGTCATAGGGTGACCTAAGACCCCTTTTGACACATTCCATGACAATGTATATCCCTAGGACCCCTAGGGACCCATTTGAAATGCATCAAAATGGGTCACTAGGGGCCCTAGGGACATGTGTTGCTATTAAATGCGTTGAAATGATATATTTTATGAAAATATTATATTTAATAGTTATATTATATTGTATATTTTAATATAACAATAAAATATTATTAGATTATATAACATTAGTAATCATATATGTTACTACATTATAGATTTAATAATAATAATATATATTATATATATCACTATATTATATTTCGTCATAATAATAATAATTATTATATTTATAACTAAATTATATTTAATAATAATAATCATACACATTACTATAATATAATAATATATAATAATAATATTAATGTCCACACTTTTCTGAAATAAATTATCCTCTAAAATAGTCTAATGTTTCCCTCTTAAATTTCTCTCCCTCCAAATTTAAAATTGACCAAAATCCCCCATCTCAAATTTCCCTCCAAATTGGTGTGGAAAATTTCCAGGCTTGATCGGATATCCGATTTCAAATCGGATATCCAATTAGGCCTAGTATTTACCAAGCCTATTTGGTCAACCCATGAAATGTGTTTGAGAAGGGTTTAGGTGACACTCAGACTTCGGGTAGCCATCTAACAATGTTATTTTGATCAAAATTGAATGAAATGAAATGAGTTTTTTTATATCACTCGTGAGATACCATCGATATAATTGCTGTCAAATTCTAAGTTTGATAAGTATTTATTAGTTAATTTTCAATGAAGATTATTGTAAATTGCTGATTGACATACTGATTGAAAAATAGCTATAACTTTCAAACGATATATCATTTTTTAAATCCAAAAGTTGTGTCACATTCTATGCTTCGCCTAGTATAAGAAAAAAATAATAATTAAATTTGGTAAAATTTTCTATTAGTTAAGGTGGTTAGACATGAGATTTTTTTTTTCTCAAAAATGTTTTAGTAGAAATTTTATATTTAATTATTTATTTGGAATAAAATTACTCAAAAATATGCGTCACATCTGGGCATGAGTCTACTTTTTATATCTGTAATTATATTAAAACAATATTATCATTTGAGTTTGATTAAGGTGGTCAAACATACACCTACTTTTTATTTTCACCTGAAATTTTCATAGTGCTGCATTACAATCCAAACTTTTGACCAATCAATTATTTTTTCCTCTAGATAAGGCCTAGTAATTTATAAACTACATTCAATTTCATATAGATTATTTTCTTACAACTTTTTGAAGTCCATAACCACTTTGAAATTATGTGTGTAGTTGACATAACCCTGATTTGTTGATTTTTGACTGCCACTTAAGGCCATAGTTTGATACACCATGATCCTACACATAGCCATGATATACCACTTATCTCCATTTTTAAATTTATCTAGACATATATATTTTACAGGCTCATCTTTTATATAGATTTATGGGTACTGAGGATTGACTTCCCTAAATTTCTAGGATGAGCATGCTTTATCTCAATAATAAGAGAGGGGAGATAATATTCAAGTTAGAATCCTAGCCTAAGCCTAATTATTGTCTAGGGAAGGAGGACATGGACATAATTTACTACCCATTAAAACCCAAGAGCCTATCCTTGTGTGTGTTGGTTGATCTACCTTTCTTATGTTGCATTTATGCAGATTGGGTGATGGATTTTTTAGTAAATGATTTAATTTTGACACTCGAATACTCATATATTCTTTAGATTATTAAATATTAGTATAATTAAAAAGGGAATATTAACATGTGATATTATTTAATTATTGAGAATTAATTAAATATGTATATTTAATTTGAAGACTTAAATTAAAAAGTCCATATATATAGAAATTGAAAAAAGTAATCAATTATTAAAGATAAAGTGATGGGTTATCCATAATTACTTAATTAGTGCTAATAAATTTAGATTTGCACATAAGTAGTGCACAATAAATATTATTATTGATTAAACAATAATTATATTATGTAAAGTGTAGTGTAGAAATAAATAAAATGGAAATAAAAGTAATTTAATTAATAAAGCTTTTTATGTGTGCATCAAAGAATTAAAAAATTAAATTATTTTTAATTTTTTAATTAAATTTTTCCATTGTTGAGTTTGAAGATTAGGTAAGCAAGCTTTGGAGTAGCAGGAATCCAAACTGTGAATTATACCTACATTAAGACCTATGAATCACCCAAAATAAGTAGTGAATTCTTATATTTGGAAGCAATTTTAAACATGAAAAGGGAATTTTTTTTTTTTTTGATAGAAGCTACCTCTAATTGATCATGAATATAGATCAAATTTAGCAATATATTTAGAATCAGAAGGTGGAAAATTTATCCCTTGGTAAGGTAGCAAGTTATCTACATCCTAGGTAGCAATTTTCATTCTTGAGACAGAAAATAAATTCTTTCTATGTGAAAAGATTATGGGAAAAAGGAGAAGATTTGATTTAGAATTCGAGATCCTCATGTTGCATAATCAGTCAACATTCAATGAAATAGCTTTGCCTAAAAAGTGAATGAAGAATATGAATTATAGAAATCATTCAATCAATGTAGAACTAACACTAAATGCATGAAATATAGATAAAAGACAATGGGAATTTAATTTGTCTAATCAATTTCCTCCATTTGACTCAATATTGAATGATGATACATTGGAAGAGCAAGCAAGAACCCCACTCACATTATAGAAGAAATTATTTTAGTTAATCAAATATGAAGAGAAGATCAATCTATCTAATGCCTATCTTCCTTCATGCACCAAAACCTATTTATTTGGCTTGCTTAATCTCAGTAAAACCATAATTCTATTCTTCTAAATAACCTTGATCAAGTTATCAAAATTTACCTTAAAAACCATTTTATGACATAATAATACATCTTCACTTCTTTCAATAATACATTTACTTGCAGTAGAGTTCAAATAAAATAAGTTACCTTTAGATTGATTACCAAAAATAATAAAATATCCAACACCATTATAGATCTCCACCTTTGAGTTCTGAAATTCCATTTAGTGATCTGTGTTATTAAGTTGTGCTATACTCAACAAGTTTTATTTTAGTCCTTAAACTCAATAAGAATTGTCAAACCTAATCTTTTCATTTAGCATAATGGTTTCTTTTTCTTTTATAGAACATGGTGCATCATTTCCAAGTCTAACACAACCTCCATCATATTCTTCTAACCTCTCAAAATTTTCAACATCATGATTCATATGATATGAAAAACTACTATGAATAATCCATGTGTCAAACTTATTAACTTGAGAAATAAGGTTTTTTGTTTTTGTATTCATATATTTATTCTTCTGAACATCATTCATAGAAACATAAACCACTTCCTTACCTTCTTCTAAGTCATCAAATTTGTTATCATTTTAGCCTTGCTTGGCTAGGTAGCATGACTTATTTCCTTCATCCTTATTGTTTCTAAAATTTGGTTATTGATTCTACTTATTGTCCTTGTTATCATTGGTGTCATTTATAGGACACCTAAATGCAATATGACCAATCTTGTTGCAGTTAAAACATTTCAAAGGTAATTTACCTTTATACTTTCATTTTCCTTTCTGTAACCTCTTTATCATTAGTGCTTCCAATTCTTCTTGTTATTTATCCTCATATAGTATTTTTTCATAATCACTTCCTCCTATACTATGGTGATTGTCCATTTCTCTTCTTGAACTTCCAATGGTTAGAGATGTTTTGAAATAATTTTATATCTTTGGTAAACTATTATCAGAGTCACTAAGTTCAAATGCAGTTACCTTGCTGATCAAAGCATCAAATCTAATAGCATTACCAAGTATGGATCTCAAATTTTGAATAGAATAGACTCTTATAGAATATATAGGTAAGAGGTTTTTGAGGATTTTTCTTACTGCATGATATTCAATCACAGTTCCACTAATAGCTTTGATGGTACTAACCATTTCCTTGATCTTGAAACTATATTGTGTAATATTTTCACCTTCCCTTTAAACTCTCAATCTTTGCCTTTTGTACATTATGATCACTTGAATAAATAAGTGAAATATTATCCCACATTTACTTTTTTGTAGTACAATTCTTGATATAATGAAATTCAACATCAATCAAAGAAGAAGACATCTCAATCATTACAATGTTTCATACATGTCTCTTATCTACTTAATTGTCATAGGTCCAAGTCAAAATGGACTATATTCATTATCTAGGCAATAAAATGTAGATTCTTTAATTCCAGATAGGTATGACCTCATCATTCTTTTCTATATAGAATGGTGCTCCTTATTAAACTTAGGTACCTCTCTCTTATACATCTTTGGATCTTTAGCTTAAGTATTTTAAGATTTTAGCTCCAAGAACCACATGCTCTAATAAATAATGTTGAATAAATGAGAGTGGGTCAAATCATTTATCTTAGGTATCTTAACAATTTTTACATTTAAACCTTACAATAATTAATCTTACTAATAAGATCTATGCATTGAGCAATAGCCAACTTTGTGCAAAAGCATCTAGGGTTTTAGACTAAACCTTGAGAAAATTGTGGCTTGAAGTGACCTTAATCAAGAAAATATATAATAATTACTAGAAAAGAGTCCCAAGTATTTGGGAGAGTCCTAGGCGATCAAGTAATGTGTGGGAAAGAAGTTTGACAATGGATGCCAAAGAGTTGCCATAAGTTGTCAAGATAAGTGCACCTTTGGAAAAAGTCAAAAAAAGTAAAAATAACCTCAAAATTGGATGGGTTTGAGTGGAAAGGTATTGAATAAGTATAAATATTCTTATGAATTTAGTCTACACTCATTGTAAGGGTTCTTGACTACAACAAAGGTCAAAATGCAAAAACTACAAAACTTGTCAATAACATTAGCAAGATTGTGCAACAAAGGTGAGAAGTGGTTGTGGGTTGGTTTTGAAAGTTGAGAAGCAAGCCATGTACATATTTAAGACCATATAAAGTCTAAGATCAATGTTAGAGGTATGTAAATACATATTTTCTTAATAAACTTGATAGGTTTTCTTGCAATCACTATTACGGTCATCTTGCAACTCAAGAATCTATATGCTAATGGATTGACTTGAGAATTTTTATTTTATCATTAGATAGAGCATTGAATATATTTACTTTTTCTGAACTTTTAGGGTTAGATCTTTTTTTCGGATAAGTGTAATAAAAAATATTTCATCTGTGACTTGTTAACTAGTCAATACATAGCCGGAAGATATCAAATGGTTCTAGAATGAATATAAATTGTGGGAGTTGTAAGACCTCTTGGAATATACTAGGGAACTATATATACTTTGTACATATGGATTTTGGAGTCATAATTTGCAATTTTTTTATTTTTAAGACCAAGCCCTAGGTGAGACAAGGTGTACCTGACAAGGAGTCTAGGAAGTTGTAGAGAATGGATGAAAGGCTTAATGGATTGACATCAAAAATCTAAGATCATGAAGGTGTAGAGGAATGTGTAAAGAATCAGCATGAAATAGAAGAAGTAACAATGAATTCATATGTGAGGTTCTTGACTCTTTTGAGTTCCATATAGCACGAATAAGTTTGAAACCCTTAAATTTAAGCCTATTTCTAGGAAGGGGTCGTATGGAAAGGTTGGGACGCTAAAACCTTAAAAATATTTGATTCCTCTAAAATGGTTATCAATAATGGTATTTTATTTCAGGTCTTGTTTGGAAATTTTTATAGTTATTGCTCAAAAACTTCATTATGATACCTAAATAGACAAGAAAAGCTACTATCACTATTTCCAAGTGTTGCAAGAGATCAATAGAAAATCCATGAAAGAAGGGGAAAATTTTCCATCAAAATTAGTTGAACATATAGTTTGGGAGACTTTATATCCAAGTTGGTGATAAGCATGTGTTAGAAATTAAAGTCCACCAAGATAATTGAGAGGGGGTGGCAGGGTTGAATTGGTTATCAAATCAATACAACTTTTATCAACCTTATTAAACCTTAAACACATGATCAATATAATCATCAAACATAAGAACATATACATATACAATAACACTAGATATGTTAACTAGGGAAACCCTTGATTAGAGGGAAAACCCTAGTGGTAATGGTACCCACAAAATGATGTACTAATATATAAGTTCCTTGTAAGAGGATGGACTCTATTAGGAGCCAATGAAATAAATTCAATACATATCAGTCCCTATTAGGAGACTTTGAATCCATGTGAGGAGATGTCAACCTTGTTAGGAGTTTTAGAAGGAAGAAGGACCCATTATTCAAATAGCTTCAAGGGAAAGACCATCAAACTCACTATCCAACTGGCCTCTATATTATTCCTTTCAAAACACTAGAAACCACTTCTTAGGTACTATATCTACACATTGTCTTGTATAAATCACAAATAATTCTAGCATGTCTTTGACTTCCTACACGTGCACTTGTCCACATTGTCAGGAAACACTATAGAACATATTCTCAATTACGCTTGACCTCATCATCAATAATCAATCTATACAACCTTGTTCTCTATCTGCTACTCTACCATTCTTCATAGTATGTTGACATCAATGACAAACATAGCTATGAATGCAACACACAGTCATGCTAATCATCTCTCAACAATGATAGAGTACTCCCCATAGGAATATCATCAAAATTCATGCTAACAACATGGCCATGGTGTATTGGAAGGTGGACTTAGTGAGATGAGTCTAAAGAAGGAGAGTGAATAGATTGAAGAATATACTTGGTAGAGAGATCTTTAGGGTAAGAGGAGTTGGAATAAGAGTTCGGGTGATCCCACAATAATGAGTTCCACTTTTTGACCAATTTTAACACTCAAATAAATATTTTTGAAACAAACCTCATGTTCGAGTGACTATATCTTTAAAACTATGAATAATTTCAAGATAACATAAACTAGTGATTTGTAGTACTCTGTTCCTACTTTGTAACCATATTTTTAATTTATTTTTTAAAAATATTTATGTCAATTTTTCTTCTCCAAAAAGTGGTACATGTTACAATTCAATTTTTTTAAAGAGTGATAGTCTGTTTTACACACAACTTTTTTTCTAGAAAAGTTAATGAGGTAATTCTTTTGGCATTGGATTTGTAACATAAATATCTAGAGGATGAATTTGGTTTGATTAAATTTGGTTGAATATTGTATAGTTTATGAAGTTTTGAAGTGACACCAATTGTAATTAAGACATACATTCATTTTGACATAGATAACTTGAACTCAATTTATCATTAATCTTTTTTTTTTTTTTAATAGAAAGCTATCTCAATAACCTATTTCCTAGATATTTTTCAAAATGTTTTGACCTAATTTACTAATTTTCCTGAAGTGTCGAAGTCAATTGATGTTTAATTGGTAATGAACCTATAATGAGTTAAACTCATATTTGAAACATAAATATCTAGAGGATGCATTTGGTTTGATTCAATTTGGTTGAATATTGTATAGTTTATGAAGTTTTGAAGTGACACCAATTGTAATTAAGACATATTTTTGTTTTGACATAGAAAACTTGAATTCAATTTATCATATATATATATATATTTTTAATAGAAAGCTATCTCAATAACCTATTTCCTAGATATTTTTCAAAAAATTTTGACCTAATTTACTAATTTTCCTAAAGTGTCGAAGTCAATTGATGTTTAATCAGTAATGAACCTATAATGAGTTAAACTCATATTTGAAAGTCTTAATGAATATAATATGTATTATAATTATAGTAGTTGGAAAGCTTGCTCCGAGCAACACAAATTTGCATTTTTTATTTTATAGTAGGAGATCATTCAATCTCAATTTTAGGGGTTAAAAGAGCCAATTTCATTTTTTTTCTAGAAAACAACACCAAAAATTTGTAATTTGGCATGTTTGCACAAACATTATGTTCACACGAACATATTAGACATGTTCGCATGAACATATGAGAAAAATAATCTGACAGTCAAAAATTTAAGTTAAAATGTTCATGCAAACATGTAAAATAATTTGTGTTCGTACGAACATACAAAAAAACCAAATTTATCAAGATCTCAAATGGAAAAATTGAATTTTAATCACAAAATTGCCATTAAAAATATATTCATGCAAACATATTAATAAGGTATGTTCACACGAACATACCTTATTTAAACTCAATATGTTCACACAAACATATAATTGTTTTATGTTCATGCGAACATAGTTAGCGCATTCACACGAACATATGTAAAATTCAACATGTGAATTTTTCATCATTTCATGATTTCCTTCATCCGCCAAAAGTGGTATCCAGTATTGTGGGTTCACCCGTTCCTCTAGTGCAGGGTTATAGAAAGAACCTTGTAAAGGTTAGGATAATGATCTTTTAAAAGTCCTCAAGAAGGTAGGGTTCAAGAAGGGAGGTATCCCTAACAAGTTGGTACCAGAGCCTAAATATTTGAGCTAGGTATATGTCAAAGTTTGCTAGTGAGTTAGTGGGTGAGACAACCATGGTAACTAATAAAAAGTTAGCCAAGAAAATGGTAGAGAAAAAGGAGGAGAACATTCTCTTGAAGGAACCACTAGAGGCTATAAAAAATAAACTAGATGAAATGGTAGAGACCACTGATAAGGTCAAAGATAAGTTGAAGGATAGTGAAGATGGCAGTAAGGAAAAGGATAAAGAGGATGAAATACTTGAACCTAACCCATATTTACATGAGGAATCATTCCTTAAGTCCATCAAAGTGCTAGGTGGAAAAGCTCTTGAGGGAATACCTTTATTTAGGGGAAAGATGGATATAGAGTTGGTGATAGAATGGGTAGAAGGCATGGAAAATTACTTTGAGTTTGAAGGGATTAGTGAATCCTAGAAGGTGAAGGTAGCAAGTCTAGATTGAGGGGACCAACCCTAACTTGATGGAGGTTTTTGAAAAAAGAAACTAAAAAGGAAGCAAAGAAACTAATAGCTAATTGGAAGCGTATGGTAGCAAAGATAAAGGAGAATTATCTATGAGAAGATTATTAGATCCAACTTCACAAAAAGAGATAAAATCTCAAAAAAAGAGATATGGATGCTAATTGTTATACATAGGAGTTCCAAAAATTATCCCTTAGGTCTAAAGTTTAAGAGGAGGAAAGCATCAAGGTAGCTAGATATTTGACTAGAGTCAGATGGAGTATCCAAGAGGAAATTATTCTCTTGACCCCTCCTACTATCCAAAAGTACTATCAATTAGCACTTAAGGTAGAAGAGAAGAGTAAAAATAAACTAGACATAAGATAAAGGGGTAGGATAAAGACAAAGAGACTCAAGAGGGAGTCATAGAGGTAGTTTTGATGGTAGGAGTAATGTGGCCATGAACCAAGGTGAAACCAAGATAACTAAACAGAGTAACGATTCAAGTGGAAGATGTCATTCTAACAAGGGTAGAGGATTCAACAGTGATGGAAGAGGTATATTTAGAGGATTTGGAAGGGGGTCTCATTTTACAAGCATGAAGTGCTATAGTTCTATGGTCAATTAGGCCACCCTACATATAGGTTCCCTAATAAGGCATAAATTTCACAAGGGGAAAATAAAGTGGCTTATTCTCAAGAAGAGGTTATTAGTGCAAAGAATACTAAGGAATGTCTTGATTTATAGAGTGGTGAAAACCTCATGTTTATAAGGACATTGATTAATGAGCCTAGTAAGGATGAACCTAAGAAAAGAAGGGAAATGTTCAGAGTAAAGTGTAAGATTCTTCTCAAGGTGTGTAGGGTCATCATAGACTCAAGATCAACAGATACCATCATATTAGAGGAGGTAGTCCAAGCTTGAATCTCACCAAGATAACCTGACCCATACCTATCCACACAAGGTCACTTGGTTGAACAAAGAGTAGAATGTCCTAGTGAATGAGCAAGTGTGGGTTGAGTTTGCTATAAGATAATACCAAGACAAGATGCTTTGTTATGTCTTGTATAGGGATACTTTCCATATGCTATTAGGTAGACCATGGCAATGGTACAAAGATATTATTAACCATGGGAAGAATAATATGTACACTTTCAAGAAGAATGTGGTCACTTCTAAAATCTAGACACTAGTTGAAGGAGGAGGAGATTTCTCAATAGACTAAAATCTACTCCTAATGAGTGGTATAGAGTTCTTGCACAGCCTCAACTAGGAAGAAGGAGTTGGTTTTCAATTGTGATGAAACCCAAGGAAGACAACAAACCAAAGCATACATTGTCTACAAAAGTAATATAGTTATTAAAATAGTTCAATAACATCATCAATCATGGAGCACCTGCTATACTACCTCCATAAAGGGCCATTAACCATCAAATATACTTCATACTGGGGGCATCTTTTCCTCATAAAGTTACATACAAGATGATACCAAACCAAAACAATGAGATAGAAAGACAAGTTCAAGAGTTTCTTGACCAAGGTTGATCAAGAAGAGTATAATTCCATGTGATTTTCTAGTTGTCTTGGCACTCAAGACGGGAGGTAAGTGGAGGTTATGTATAGATTCTAGGAAAATTAATATGATTAATATAAGATATATATTTTCTATTCCTAGAATAGAAGACTTAATCAAATTTCTATGAGGAGCTAATTACTTTAGTAAGATTGACCTTAAGAGTGGATATCACCAAATTAGGATGAAAGAGAGGGCTGAGTGGAAGACAACTTTCAAGACTATAGAGGGTCTTATTGAGTTCTTAGTTATGTCATTTGGTCTCACAAATGCACCTAGCACATTTATGAGGTGTTGAAGGATTACATAGACAATATTGTGGTAGTTTAGTTTAATGATATCCTCATCTTTAGTAAGAAAAAAGAAGAACACAGGAATCACCTATAGATTGTGTTAATAAGATTGCATGAAGAGAAGCTAGTCATTAATCTAGAGAAGTGTCAGTTCTTGAATCAAGAGCTATGTACTTACATTTTTTAATCTCCTAATGTGACTTGAAAATAGACACAAGCAAGGTAGAATCCATCCTTAACTGGAAAAATTCAAAAATAGGGACTGGCATGAGGATTTTCCATGAATTGGCTCAATTTTATAGAAATTTTATTAGAAGATTCAATGAGATATGTGCACCTATATTGAACACTATAAAAGGTTGAATCAAGACCAATTTTAAGTGGACAAAGGAGGATAATGAGGTATTTGAGGAGTTGAAGAAAAAAGTGGCAACATAACCCATCCTAGTATTGCTAAGTTTTGAGAAATTGTTAAATGTAGAATGTGATGCAATAAATGTAGTTGTGGGAGTAGTCTCAATCCAAGAAGGGAGACCTATAGCATTTTAAATGAAAAGTTGAATAAGGTTAAGGTACTCATCTTATGATTAAAAGCTTTATGTATTGCTTCAAGCTCTTATTTGGAGGCACTACATTTTTCCAAAGGAATTTTCTATTTTTATTGATAATCAGGCCTTAAGATACATTAATAAAAATGAAAATCTCATTCATAGACATATTATTTGAATGGAGTTTTTGCAAGCATATACCTTCAATATAAAGAATAAGAAGGGTCAACATAACAAGGTGATATATGCACTCAATAGGAGGCTTCTTGCTATTTAGGAAATCTAGCTACAAAAAGCATTATTATTGAAGGGTTCAAAGACCTATATTATGGATATGAGGACTTCTTAAAAGCCTATAAGATATGTATTGATTTCAATAATCATTTTCATAGTTAGTTTATTGACTATACTTTGTGGAATAGATTGATGCTTAAAGAAACCTAGCAAAGTGTGCCTAAGGAGTTTATGAGGGAAAACCTCATCTAAGGGAAACATAATGGTAGTCTTAATGGCTATTTTGGCCTAAGAAAAAATTAGACTTAGTTTAAATATTCTACTACTGGCCAACGATGTAGAGAGATCTAATAAGGTATGTAGAACAGTGTATAGTTTGTCAAAAACCAAAAGGGACATCTTCCAATGTAGGATTATACCACTCTTTACCTACTCCTAATAGACCATGTGAGTGTCTTAGTATGGATTTTATAGGAGGTTTTGCAAGGAAAATTAATGGTTCTAATAGTGTCTTTGTGGTAATTCACATATTTAGTAAAATCGATCACTTTATACCTTCCAAAACAACTCACGAAGCTAGTTATATTGTTCATCTTTGTTAGAGTAATAAAGTATTTTCTTATTAATTAAATCATATTGATTTAATTATTTAGTCACTTATTATCTCTAGTTTACTTAAGCTAAACATTGGGCATATAATAATTAATTATTTTATTAATTATTATCATATAACCTAGGTTAGTTACATGTTAGTGTTTTGATCTCCTTTCTAAGGATTAATCTCTCTTTGTAATTTATTCATTCAATTTTGATTGTAGAAATCTCTCTTTTTGCTCATCAAGAATGTCTCATCTATGCATCTCATAATTCTAGCCTCCATAGATTTTTGATACTTTCTTTTGTGATAGGTGTTTGCATGCAGGTGATTCTTGGGAGCTATAGGTTTGATCTTTCATCAACCTCAACAATCTATTTTTCAAGTAAATATTAAGGATTCATGGATTAAAAAGAAGAATATTCTCTAATATAGATGTAAAATTCATGGGGTAGTTTTTGGAAAACTTTATGGAAAGTACTAGGCAACAACTTAGCTTTTAGTTCATCATACCATCCATAAAGAAATAGTCAAAAAAGGGTGATAAATTGTGTTCTTAGAAACCTTTTAAGATGTTTTAAAAAGGAGTATTGCCAAGTGTGGAACCAAGTACTTCCTCAAGGTAAGCTTCCTTATAATGATAGTATAAATAGATCTACTAGTAAATACTCATTTGATGTACTATATGGTATCCATCCAAGGGGACTATGTGAACTCAAAGTGTTAAAGAGTCATGAAGAAAGAAGTGGACATGTTGAAGACTTTCCTCATTCTATGAAGGTCTATGAACAAGTGAGAAAGACTTTAATGGAGGAAAATAAAAAAAATTCAAGTCCAAGGTCAATCAAAGGAAAGAGGAGCTAAAATTTGAAGATAGAGATTGGGTAATGGTGCATTTAAATAAAGCTAGGCTTCAAAAAGCCACCCCGAGTAAGTTACAAATGAGAAGAATAGGACCATGAAAAATCCTAGCCAAGTATAGAAAAAAATACCTATAAGATAGACCTTCCCAAGGAACTGTCTATCTATCCTATCTTCAATGTACAAGATATAGTCAAGTATAAAGGTCCTAATGTAGAAAAAAGAGAATATATTATAGAGGTCGATAATGATGTAAGGTAGTTGAAAGTACCTATCCAAGTGGAGCCACAAGTTGAGTGGATCTTAGATTCAAATGTTGAGAATAAAAAAAGACATAACATCTATATGGATCACCTTATTAAATGGGTACATAAACCTAAATTAGAGGCTACTTGGGTAGAAGAGATTAGCTTCAAGAAACTTGGCATTAACATAGAACTCCTATCTCCAGGAGTAGCTTGATCTCTCTATTGCAAGGGGGAGAATGGTGCAAGAGCACCTAGGGTTTTAGGCTTATTCCTAAGAAAATTGTGTCTTGTAGTTACCTTATCCAAGAACCTAGAGAATAAGTACTAGAAAAGAGTCCTAAGTGCACATGAGAGTCCTATAGGATCAAGTTATTTGTGGGAAAAACATTTTCCAAGCTATGCCAAAGAGTTTCCATAAGTTGTCAAGATAAGTGCAAATCTTGAAAAAAATAAAAAAATGTCAAACTAACATCAAAATTGCATCTATTTGAGTGTAAATATATTGAATTTGTATAAATATTCTAGTGAATTAATTCTACACTCATTGGAAGGGTTCATGAGTTCTAGAAATGTCAAAATGCAAAAATTGTAAAAGTTCTCAATGACAACATTAGCAAGATTATGCAAAGAAGGTGAGAAGAAATTGTGGGTTGATTTTGATAGTTGAGAAACAAGTCATGGAGTTTTTTAAGATAATATAATGTCTAAGATCAAGGTTAGAGGTTTGTAAATACAAGTTTCTTAATAAACTTGAATAGTTTTCCTACAATTACTATCACAGTTGTCTTGCAACTCAAGCATTTATAAACTAATAGATTGAAATGAGAATTTTAATTACATGGTTAGATAGATAATTAAATCTACTTACTTTGTGTGCATTTTTATGATTAGATATTTATTTGTATAGGTGTAATAAAAAATATTTCCTTTGTGAGATGTTCATTAGTTAATACAGAGATGGAAGACTTCAAATGGCCATAGAATGAATTCTAATGATGGGAGTTGTACAACCTCTTGGAATATACTAGGACATTACATGCTTTGTACATATGGATTTTGGAATCATAGTTTGTAGGTTTTCTATTCTTAACACCAAGCCTTAGGTGGGACAAGGAGTCTTGGAAGCTAAAAAGTAAGGATGAAAGGCATAATGGATTGACATGAGAAATCCAGGATCATGGAGGTGTAAAGGGATGTGTAAAGAAATATTATGCAAAATGAGAAGGCATAGTGAATTCATCTATGAGGTGTTTTAATCTTTTGAGTTCCATACATCACAAAAAGTTTGAAACCCTTAAATTTGGGCCTATTTCTAGGTTTGGGTAGTATGGATAGGTTGAGACCCTAAAACATCAAAAATCTTTGAGACCTCTCAAAATAGTATTAGGAATGATAGTTTATTTGGGGTCTTTTTTGGTGAATTTCATAGTTATTTCTCAAAAACTTAATTAGGAGACTTAATTAGACAAAAAAGGCTACTAGCCCTATTTCCAAGGGTTTTAAGAGACTAGTAGAATATCCTTGAAAGAAGGGGAAAATTTTCCATCAAAATTAGTTGAACGTATAGTTTGGAAGCCTTTCCATCCAAGTTGGTGATAAGCATGGCCATGGTGTGTTGGAAGGTGGACTTAGTGAGTTGAGTCCAAAGAAGGAGAGTGAATATATTGGAGAATCTACATGGTAGAGAGATCTTTAAGGAAAGAGGAGTTGGAATAAGATTTCCTCTAGTGTAGGGTTATATAAAGAACCCTAGAAAGGTTAGGATAATGATCTTGTAAGAGTCTTATTACTAAATAGATTGTTCTTTCCTTTTACTCTTTTGGATGCCCAATGTTTGTGAACAATAACTAATTGCAATAGTTGGAAAGTTGTTACTAAGTGACTAACTTCCCTCTAAATCATTAGGTACAACTCCCTTATGTGTTTGCAATTTGCAATGAATTATGTTTTATCTTTTAACTCTAAAATGGGGTATGTTCTTAACCCGAGAATAGGAAAGCTGAACCAAGTTGGGCCTAAATAGGAACTAACTTAGGAAAGAGTTTGAATTTTAGGATTATTCAAGTCTATGGATTCACACATCTTAAGAACCCACAAATATTAACAATTCAGTGGTGTATGCTATCTACAACTAAACTAATATCCGCAAGATCTTAGGTCTAAGAATGGGAAAGACTTAACTTGAAAGAAATCATGGAAAGGGATTTGTCTTGAACTTCCAACAGCTATACTATTATCTTTAGTTCATAGTTTTGAAATAGGGGAAAACAATGTTCATTGCTTGATTCAATTCAAACCAAAGGAGAAAACATCAAACTAAAATAGAAATGAATGGAACAAAAAATGATTGGCACAAAATACCCTCAAATTGTCTCTACAACATCATGTATTTCACACCAAAAATTAGTTGATCTTTTATTAATCTTTCCATTCAATACATATAGGATTCTGAGATGACCATTGCAAAATGGAACTCAAATTGGTTCATCTCCTCAATATTGACAAATGGCAAGGAGCCAACTTTTCAGTTACAATCATTACATCAAAATGTGAAAGGGCAGGATATGAATCACTTCACCTTCTTTCATTTTTCTAACTTTGCCTTATAGGCCTTGGTAGTGACAATGATTGGAATCAACTCCTCATGACTATAAATATAGACATTGGTGTATCTCAAGAGTCACTTGGAATGCTCTTTGGCTAAATCCTTAATGACATTCAACCACTCCAATATTTCTTCCATAGCCACATGTACATATGTGCCAAGTTTTTGGAGCTCAAACACTCTATTCTAGTGATAGAAAGATATCTCCATTAAGCCATCTAGATAACTGGAGAAGTTCTTTTGCATGACAACCACTTTGATGATCCCCTTTCCTTGTCCACTAGCCTAGGAATATGTATGTAGACCTCTTAATAGTTCATAGTCTTTGTCTTGATCCTTTTTCACTTTAGCTTATGTTTCTTTTAGTCCTTCCTCTGCCACTAGAATCATTTTAGATTTGAAATGCATGCTCTATAGCCATTCAAAAATAGAGGCTCATCTCCCCTAGGAAGAAACTTTACTTCCATAGCTTCCTTAGCCTTCATATGGATAATCATCTTCAATAAAGAAATGCAATCTTCACTCTTGACTTTCTCTACTACTAGGGTGGCTTGATTGGATAAGATATTATCCTTCGCTATTTCAAGCCTCAGTACTACATTGCCTATTTTCTCTATAATTGCAAGTCCTTCTACCATGAGTTTTCCACTCCACTCTCTACCAATCTATCTGAAATTTTTGTCTTCTTGTAGCTAGGAGATGAGAGCTTGGACATTAGTAGAAGTAGGATCACTGGTGATTGACATTCCTAAGATACTCACCAATAGGGTGACTAACTGCCTAATGAATTCATTAAGCTCATGAATTTCCACCTTTATTTTGACCTTTTCTAACTTAAGACATTTGAGTTATCCCTCTATTGCATGATTTGTTAACTTCCACAAGCCCACCTTAGTATAATGTCTTACTTCTCTAAGATCCACAAGATGCAAGGAGAAATCATCCGCTGACATGTCTTCAATTCTCCCTTCTGTAGTGGGCTTGGCAATCTCCATATTCAGATGCCCTATGTTAGGATCTTGTCCAAGAATTGACAAGGTCTTCTATTTCTTAATGTTACTCAATGCTAATCTAGAGTGGATAACCAAAGACAAAGTCTCTTTATTAGGAACTCCCTCTTCTTTTCTCTTCCTTCTTCTATCCAAGGTTTCCTCAAGCTACAATTCTATGCCAATCACCTTAAACACAGTCATGAGTGTGTCTATACTAAACATCTTTCTTTTGACTAGGGTCAATGTCTTTTTTGCTGAGGAGAAAGGATTCTTCAAGACCTATGAAATGAGCTTTGAAGATTTAGGGCCTTTCTCTACTCTTTTAGTCTTCTTCACTACTTCATTAGACTTAGTAGATTCACTTTCACCACTTCCACCATCTCCAAGATCCACCACTTTTACTTGAGGGCTACTTGGTAGGAGTAGTGCAACACTCACAGATGGGATCAGACTGTTATAGGGTGAGAGAGCCACTATGACTGCACCACCTTTCAATTCCTCATCCTCCTTCTTCTTAGCTTCTATTGCAATTTTGATCATTGATAGAGAACTTTCCTAACAAGTTTTGGCAAGAGGAATGATCTTGTCAAGAGGTTGATCACCTCCATCTGATGGTTGTGTTGGCCCTTGAGTAATAGAAAAGGTCATACCTACCACCCTAGGAAGAGGAAGCTGCTACAACTTTTGGGGAAGCTTGAGCAAATGTGCCTTTTCTCTAACTCCTTTGAGTTGTGGTCCATTCGACCCATTTTTTTATCCTCTTATAGATTTTAGCCATCATTATATCTAGCTCTTCCTTGGTATCTTCATAAGGCTCTAATATTATTGGAGTGCCTCTAAGATTGCTCAGGTAAGTGTTGTTATACAAGTTCTAGCCATCGTCCTCTACTCCTTCTACATCAATGTTGACTTTCTACATCTTCACCTGATCAACTGTTAATCTAGAGAAGGCTTGATTATAGCTCTCAAACTCATCCTTATAGTTGGCCTAGTAATCCTTAATGGTTGTGATATTCTTAATTACACTTCTTATTTGTAGAACATCTCTAGCATACCCATTCAGGTTGAACATGGGCCTCAAGACTTTGTATATGTCTAGCTTGTACTTCATCTCAAATACTTTCAACATGTTCTTAGCATCAAAATGGGTATTTTAGCTAAAAGCCCCCACTTTCATGGGGAATTCATATCCATTCTTCTTCAAGCTCCGACTCAATATGTTCACTTGAATGGCTTGCTACATAATCTTGATCAACATGAGCATGTCATTGGAATACCTTGGTAGCTTCAAGGGTGATCCATCCAAAGCTACAAGATGCAAATAAGGAAAAGATGAGAATTCAATGAAATAACTCCCAAACTAGTTGATGATGGCCATAGATTTAGGACTAAATCTCCTTTCTGGGCATCCCTATAGCTCCTTACGAATCCTCATGGTGAATGCATCATTTACTTTCAAATACTTTGCATAACTATTATGTAACTATAAGCATGGATAAAACTCATAGCATTTCACATCATCAGGAAAATTCTCTACTCTTGGGAGGGTTGGCCATAATTGCAATGAGGCCAACATGTAGATGAGGAAAGAAGAAATATAGAATGTATTGTAAAATTTTGTTACACAGAGAGAATTGGATAAAATTTTGTTTACCTCATGAGCCCAATCAATGTATTCAGTGTTAGAGAAAATGACTTGTACTAAAAAGAAATACTACTCAATGAAATTCAAAGCTTCTACCTCACCTTTCAACCTACATAGGAGAACTAGAATATCAATAATCTCTAGTTTGAGGTTGGTCCCAATCAAGGTTTTAGGGACTTTACTCTTAGCACTTCACAATTTCTAGAACCATGTCTTCATATTTTTTTTCTCTAGATCATCTTCTTGGCAGATAACTCAGAGATGTCTCCCCCAAAAGTCAAGTCAGAGAGTTCTTCCTATTTTAGCACACAGAGGAAATTAACCACAATTTGCCTGTCAATTGAAATCAACACTATGTCATCAAGTAGCACAATCTACCTTGTCTTTGGGTTGTAATGATGTATGCACTTGTAGATTAGTTCTAGGGCTTGAACTGGAATTGAAAAACCAATGCCTTTGACCAACCCACATACTTGGAGTTTCTCAATAATGGGGTGAATTTGTTTAGACTTTACCCTCTTTTGAAAATCCTCCATGTCATAGAAATGAAGAGAGGTATCCATGAAATTCTCTAATTGGGATTTGACACCATTCAATCTATCAAAACTTACAAACCTGGTTGCCATGACTTTGACACAAGATTTGAATTGAGAAAGTGAAAGGAATGGAAAATAGAACAATTAGTGGCTTTTCAAAAAGCTATGCACATTAACACAATAGTAGTTCAAAGAAAGAGTGGTAGTTCATTCAACTATTTATGTTTCCATATATATATGGAAACTTCAATTCATCCATTGATCTTCAAAATACATGCCACACCAATGAATTTAAAAGGATACTCATTGAATAGTAAATATGAGGGTTTAACAGGCATCTAGAGGTCTTTTCATTATTTTTTTGGGCTCAACAGTAACTTTCTATATCTCCATAACTTACTTTCCTATTTTCCTTTCAGTTTCAGGAAGCTACCATTAGGGTACTTAGTGGAACAATGTCCACCAAGTTAGATCTTGATCATTATCTCTTTTCTATAATGTTTAGGTTCACTCTATTAACATTATAAGAAATTCTAAACATGACTTGTGAATCCAAACTGATCATTAACTTGATTTTCATTGGAATTTGGGAAACTCTTCTCATGGGTTGAAAATCTGTCGAGGAGAAGGTAGTTTCCATTTCTCCATTAATGTTTCCTTTCTTAATCAAAATTTTGGATAATAGCTCCTCTTGAAGTTAGAAATTTCTAAATGAGACGTGAAGACCTTTTGAGGACCACTTAACATTCCTTTTCATTCCAAATTACCTTTTTAGAAAAACAACTTTAGGGGTTGAAAACACGATGAGGGGAAGTCAATTTTGAGTTTTCTACTAAGGATGATTATGAGGGCTACAATGAACCTTAACCATTTTTTGAAGTCATAATCATAGATGAAACATTGATTCACTACGAGATGCCTTATTATTTGTATGTTTTTTAATCTATGTACATCATTCAATGTCTTTCATAGGAAATCATCCTCATGGGTAGAAAACTCATTGAGGAGAATATGATTTCCAAATTTTTGCAAGCATCATTTTTTCAAATAGTGATAGGCCATAAATAGATATAACTTGTAGTTAATCATTTAATGAGTAATGTGAATTTTCATCAGACTAGGCACTAACCTACCCATAAGATCACTTGACAAAATGAAAAACCATCAAGCTAGGAATGAGAAGGGGGAGAAAATAGAAAATTTGATGGAGACTCACCTAACCTAAGAGGAGTTAGACCTAGACTCAAACAAAACTAAGAATTATCTCTTTTCATTTAAAAACAAGTATTCACTTTTTCTAATCAATTAGAGAACAAAAAGTGGGGCAACAAGTCCTCAAGAAGGTAGGGCTCAAAAATGAAGATTTCCCTATCGAATTTTACCAATAACAGTTTCATTCTACCAAGTAGAAAAATATAGATATGTAAATGATAAATCACATGAAAAACATTCAATCATAGTTTGACACTACTATTTTTAACATGGAAACCCAATTTGGGTAAAACCCACCATGGGAAATATCACCCACAAAGAAATTCACTTTTTGAAAGTGAGCTCAGCTAAGAGCCAACTTTGTTAATGGTTACAAATGCATTCATTAGAAATGACCTTGTTAGAGTATTTTCACACAAGATCAAATAGATCTTTCACTGTTTGATGAGTGACATTTCTAGAGCACTTAAAGATATTTATTACAGTGTCACCTTACAAAGGATTTAAAAATAAGAGTTTTAAATCCACTTGGCTAAGAGATTTTTTACTACAATGGTTAGGAAGTAATAGTCAAATGAACTAATACAATATGCAACTACCTTTTCCTATTCAATTATTTTTTCTTCCCTTTTCTCTTCTTCAAACACATTATTGTTGGCTAATCAAAATAGACTCTTCATCTCATCACTTTCATTCTCTGGATTTGCACTTCTATCTAACTTTGTTATGCTCAGTTTCCCTTCTATCTCTTCTTGGATATCAACAACATAAAAATTATTGTTCATCCTTTATATAAATAATAATTTTCTACTTAATCTCATTCATTAAGGTTTACTTGAATTAATATCAACCATTTGATCAAATATGAACTCATATACATTGAATCTTTTTCTTAGAAAAACATTTTTTGGATCATGGTAGCTAGATCTGACCTTGGAACTTGAAATTTTCTTGGATCATGAACTTGAAATTTTCTTTTGTGCAATAATAGGCTTTCTAATTCCTTGCTCTTGTGGTCCTAAACCTTGAACTTGATAATGCCATCGATTGAGAATTTGAACAAGCTGAGGAAACCTTTTGCTTGTAGAAAATGGTAGAAGTGCTTTATTAGATGTACTGCAATGGGGAGATATTGTTCTTAATTCTTCTGCTGAGAGGGGGCCACCATGGATGAATGTCAGTGAACCAAGAGGGTAGATTTTAGATGGTGGAATAGCTTGGATAGGTGGTAAGATGGAAGCATGGAGCAAAGGAGATGGTAGGATAGGATCTTGATTTAGCTGATGGGATGAAAAGATATCCTGCAGTAGAGGAGGTATGTCTTGAGGTTTTGGAGATGGAGGGGATGGTGATTACATTATGGATGGAAGAAATGGTAGGATGATATCTTTTTTTATGCTTTGGGGGATGTCAACATTCTTTTGGGTAGGATCTTGATAGGATTGGATTGGAGTGGATGGTGCGATAGGAGGTGAAGGGATGGATTCTTCAAAGGCAGCAGATGGATAGAAGGGAGATTCGGTAGTGGAGATGGGTGAGTAGAAGATGGATGCATAAGGGTCATTATAAGAGATTTGGGAAATGCTTAGAGGTGACATGGATAGGATTTGGAGGGATTTGATAGGTGGTGGGATTTTGATGCTTGCGAGAAGTGGAAGGATTTTAAGCAATTTGATGGATGGTATGGGGATGATAGCTATGGGAGATGGAGGTGATATTATAGATGGGGAAGCTTCATCACTGACTACTTCACATGGTTGGATTAGATGACATGGCTTATCGACTGTTGGACGCAGCTTTTCTTGTATTTCCTCTAGGAAATTCTTGGGAGACTTATCTATCAGAGGTGGAGGTGGTGGATTGACAGGAATAGCTATTGTGATGGGGGTGGAATATTGGAAGCTTGGTTGATTGGGTGATGGAGGAGAAGCTAGGATATGAGATGGCATGACTAGATAGTTTGGAGGAATGCTTGGATTTTGGAGGATGGTTAGTGGAAGGCATCTAAGGTTCTCAAGATACCCGTCATAGTCAATAAGATTTTCATCATCATTAGAATAGGATGTAGCAGGAGAAAGGAAAATGTGACCAAACTCATCATGATAGGGTTGGGATTTCATGTTTTGATGATGAGTTGGATGGGATGGGGTCTTGCATATGGATGAACATGAAAGCTCATGGTTGGATTTGGATTAAGCGCAGATTTTGGATTGGCTAATGAAAGATTTCCTAGGGAGAGTCAAAGCTACATGAAAAACCTAAGGAGGATTAGCTGGAGATTTTTGGATTTCCTATGGATGGAAGACTTCAAGAGTATGCTGTCAAAAAGTGAGAGTTTTGCTTTCCTATGTGCAGGATTGGTGGCTTTTGGTGTCAACTTGAGGATAGAAAAATGATCCTATGGTGATGACATGAGATTAACCACTTGTGGATCCCAACCTTTAGCTTAAGGTGATGAGGGATGACAAGTGACACGGCTAGATTACCCTAGACAAAGCTCTATCAAAGGGATAACCTTGGGGAGATTGAGGGATTTGAATAGATTGATTGGATAGCAAACTCTGGCAGAGTAACACCAATTCCTTAAAGGCTTGGGTGATTTTGGATTGGGTTGCTAGCTGGCTAGGGGGATGATTTGGATGGACTTTGGATTTGGGATTGTTCTAAAGAAAAGAACTAGATAGATTTGATTGTGGCGGGGGAGCTTGGATGATTTTCTGATGAGGCAATGACTACACTAAGTATTCCTTGAGCTGAAAGATTTCTACTTTTTGGAGATTTTGACCAAAGTTGGTAAACATTCAATCAAAAGCTATAAACAAACAAGCAGACAAAATTTTGGAGAAAGAATGTCAAACACACCAAAATTCTAGGAAGCTTTCTACAAGGATGAACTTTGGTTTAGCTGGGGAGTCCTCAATATACGCAGAGTATGTGAGGCCCAAATCCATAGATGAAACCAAAAAGATGTCACACAGTCGAGAGGAGCGGTAACCCACTTCTCCTCTTTCACTTCTCAAGGGTATAAAGTTCCTTGAGGCTTAGCCCGAGTGACAAAATTTTGATCCCAAGAGAGGTGTTTTTGGGTTCACCTCCCGATCTTTATACTCTGCCGAAACGCTAGAGTTGAGGTCGTCCCAAGGGGTGATGAAATCCTCAAGCAGGCCTCCTAAAACTTAAACAAAATTTTGGATCCAAATCTTATGCACCCAAGATGGCCTCAAAAAACGAAAAGGGGAGAGAAGACTTGGATGATCTTGGGCTAAAAGACAGAGTTCTTTTCCAACTGACACTTAAGTTTTCTGATCTAGACTTTTTGAAAACACACGTGATTAAGATGCAAAGGTTCAATTCCAATTTGAAATGCATCAACAAAAGAGAAGTGATCGAAGAATGAATACACAAAGGAGAGTTACGGTCAACAAGAAAGTAAACCCATGCGCCCGGAGGCCCTCCACATCAAGTATCAATTAATTTCCTTTAAGGCATTCAAGAGTTGGTGTTTGTTCATTTTAAGGCCAAAAAAAAGATGTGTGTAAAGCTCAATTTCAAGCGTGCGCCCGAAGGCCCTCCACATCAAGATTTGTTCAATTTTTATGCCCAAATGAAGTGTTAGCTAGACTAATGTGCATTCAAAAATTTTTCTATCTTAGAAAAATCAATAAAAACTCAAGTGAGTGGAATTTGATTTTTGTGGAGCACTTAACACCTTCTTAGGTAGACATATCCCCATATATGGCACTGATATTGCAACCAATGGTTAGAATGATGGGTGATTAAAGAGGGTGAGTTCAACAACAAATTCACTCAAAGTGTCTTTATTTGTTTTTATAACTTAGAAAGTTTCTAAAATGTGGATTCTTTTTATGCCCCAAAAGATGATTATTTGATCTATGGCATTCAAGATTGGATTTGTTGTTTTAATCATGCATTCATAAATAATAAAAATTTGATTTTAATCCATGGCACTCAAGAGTGATTCTAGCAACATGCTTTCAAAGACAAGTGATTAAACATTCAAGTTTTTTCCTTTGAGCATTCAAAATTGAGATTTTGCATGTTGTTTTAAGAACTTTGAAGTGCTTTTTTTTAACCTTAGATCATTCAAGATTGTTTTCGACTCAAAAGTGAAAATGACTCTTTGGACTTTGGTTTTCATTCAAGATTTTGTGTTCTAGTTTGCATGTTTTAAGCCTAAAAAAATGATATTCCTAGATTATTTTGATGCATGAAAAATCTAAAAAACATTCAAGATTTTGCAACAAGACATTTGTGTGGAACAAATAACAAAGCTTTTAGGATAATTTTGGCAACCATTTAGGACTCTTAGTTTTCATGAGATTTTTAAAAGAACTTTAAAATATTTGCAAATGAGGTTCATTTTATCCTTGATTGATGCTTTGAGTTTGATTTAGATTTTAGTGTGCACTTAGTGTTGATTTTGAACCTTTTGAAATGAAAACTTGAAGTTCTTTTTAAATTCTCAAAAATGAATGTTCCTAACTTTGCATGAATGCATCTAAAACCTTGATGTTGCAAGGATGCAAATGATTGGATTGGTTTAGTTTCACTTGTTAAAAGATTTTTTATTTTTGCAAATTTTTATTTTTTAATGGATTTAAGTATGATTTGGGGGTTCATTTTAAGCATTTAAAAAAAAGTGTGTATGATTTTGCTTCCTTAAAAAAAAAGGCCAAGATACCTCAAGAAGAAGAAGAAGAAGTAGATGGAATAGAAGAAGAATATAGGCAAGAAGAGGAAGAAGAATTCCAAGTGCTTCGTCCACCTATAAGCTTGAAAAATCTACAAACACTATGAGATAGACTATGAGTTCCTTTGTCTTTTTCATGCTCATGTGGATCTGCAAAACCAATTTATACAATCCTACCAATCACAAAAACAAGAAAAATTAGCCAAAATTAGCAAATGATATATAAAACTTGACTAAAAAAGCTAATAAAGATTACCCATGCGAGGTCCCACCGGGCGTGCCAGAATATATATTCTACTTTAGTATGTTAGAAAAACTAAATTAAAACAATCAAAAGCATTTGCATACCAATTTAACATAACTTCATGAGAGACAAAGTGAAGTCTTCAAATGAGAATATGAGCCATAGATAGGCTCTCTCAATGAGGATGATCACTTGATGTAGAGGTGTGTCTAATAGCTAAGATGGCTTGATTATGTATGTATGCTCAAATGCTCAGATGGGCTTCAATGGAGGATTTTTCATAGATTTTGGTGAATGCATTTGATGTAAAAAAAATGGCTTCTCAAAATGGCATTATGGCTTTACTTTCTAGATTGTGTTAAAATAGCTTGGGAGAGGATTTCTTAAATAGGCAAAGGGTTTGAGGGATCAAGGGCTAGGATGCAAGGATGAGAAAAAGCTTATGGAAGGTTTAGATTGAATAAGAGGAGAGCACATGGATTGTGCTTCCCTACAGATAATCAAGGAGTGACACATGTCACAGGGTCATTAGTTAGAGCAAGAGGGGTTGAGGGGTCAACAAAAGAGGCTCAAAGATCATAAAGACCCTCAGAATGGCTTGTAAGAGCAATGAATGAACTTGTAAGAGTCATTTATGACTTTGTGGGCTTCATAAAGTTTTATGGTTGGGATATTTGTGAGAGAGTTGAGATATTTTGACTTGAGTTGGATTAAGAAAGTCTTAAGCTTGACTTAGGAATGTGCAAATGATTAAGGCTTGGATTAAGCCTAGGTTAAGATTAGATTAGGCTTGTTAGAGATGGGCAAGTGGATGGCATTTAATGAGGGTGGGTGAAGGAAGAGCTATTTGTTGGCTTTGGCTTGGGTTAGCAAGTCTTAACCCATGTTTAGGGAATGTGACAAGGTTAGGAGGGGATTACGATTAGGATTAAAGATAAGGATTGACATCTTCTAGAAGAGTCTAGGCTTTGGATGGGGATGAAGACTTTCTAGAAGAGTCTAGAACTTCCTAGGATGAGGATTAAAAAGGTTTTTAGGAAATAAATAAAGTTTTATTTATTTCAAGGGTTTGGGTTGAGGAGATATTTATTAAAATATTTTTAATAAACATGAGGATTAATATTTAATCTTAATTAAATATTTTGAGTTGGGATTAGGGGTAGGAAATGATGGGATTAGCCTTTAATCAAAATTAAAGAAGGATTAGAAGATTTTGGAAGAGGTTAGTGGTCTTAAGGAAATTGGCCAAATTTTGGGCAAAAAATAAATAAATAATTTATTTTGAGATTTTTGGTCAATTTATTAATTAAATAATTAATAAATAAGAAAATGATGTTTAAATAAGATTTAAACATTTTTGAGAGGGATTCCTTAATTAAATATTTTTAATTAAGATAAAGGAATTTAATGGCATAAAAATAAATTAATTAATTAAATAATTAATTAATTAATAAATGATGATGTCATCAGAGACTTTTTCAAAAAATAAAAATACTTTATTTTCTAAAGGATTTTTAGGTGTGTACACTTAGATTAATAAGACATTTTTTTAAACTTCAACAAAACAAATTTTTTGCTTACCAACCACCATTTCTAGCTCGGTACCACATAATGATTCCTTGTCTTTTTACTTCACAACTTTATTCCTTTATTATTGACCAATATAACTAATTTTTGCATCATTCTAACACTTCATCAAATCATGGGGTGAACCCACAATAATGGGTTCTACTTTAGTGGGACGAAGAAACTTGAAAAAGTTGACAAATTTTTGCATCTCTATTCGCCACATGTTCGCACGAACACATTAGACATGTTCGCACGAACATGTACCTAGCGTATGTTCGTGTGAACATACTTGACATGTTCGCGTGAACATACGCTAGGTACATGTTCGCGTGAACGTGTAGTGAGCCGATTTTCGGCACTTAAAAATGTTTTTTTCACTTTTCCAACCTCATTTTTATGGTGAGTACTATTGATTGAGCGTTCGGGCGAACGTGTGGCTTGAGCAACTTCTGTCAACATCATCTTCTTGTTTTCGTTCTCCTCTTCATTATCGGGTATGTCAAAATAATATTAATTTAATGTTTTCAATGTTTTTGAAGTATTTTTTTATATTATCAAAGTATATTTTAATGTTTTGAATGCATTTTTTTTTGTGTTTTTAAAACATATTTGAATGTTATTTATGTTTTTAATAGTTTTGAAAACATATCTAAATGTTAATTTAATATTTTTATTGTTTATTTATATTAATTTAGAAAATGAAAAAATATTATATAGAAAACATTAGAAAATATTAGAAAACATTAGAAAAAATAGTAAAAAACATATAATATAAAATTTAGGAAAAACATTAGAAAACAAATTTAGAAAAAACATTACTAAAACATTAGAGAATTTATAATTTAATATAAAATTTAGAAAAAAGTTATAAAAAAACATTATAAAAACATTATAAAATTTATAATTTAATATAAAATTTATAAAAAAAATTTATAAAAAATAGTTTAAAAAATTAGAAAATTTTAAAAAAACATTTAAAAAACTTAAAAATTTAGAAATTTTTTTTTAAAAAATTAGAAAATTTAGAAAAAAAATATTGCAAAAACATTACAAAATTTAGAAAATAAATTTAGAAATAAACATTACAAAAATATTACAAAATTTATAATTTAATATAAAATTGAAAAAATATTAAAAAATAAATTTAAAAAAATTAGAAAAAATATTAGAAAATTTATAATTTAATATAAAATTTAGAAAACAATTTTTTAAAAAAAATTGTAAAAACATTAGAAAATTTAGAATTTAATATAAAATTTAGAAAATAAATTTAGAAAAAACATTACAAAATTTATAATTTAATATAAATTTTAAAAATAAATTTAGAAAAAATATTAGAAAAACATTTTTAGAAAAAAAATTTAAAAACATATTAGAAAAATATTAGAAAAATTATAGTAATATAAAATTTAGAAAAACATTAAAAAAAATATTTTTTTAAAAATTAGAAAAACATGACAAAATTTTAGAAAACAAATTTAAAAAAACATTAAAATATGTGTGTGTGTGTGTGTGTGTGTGTGTTAATGTTAAATGTATATATGTCAAATTCACTTTAATGTCTTAATCTTAGAAGTTTAATTAAATGACATATCTTAAGGGTCTAGATCCTGAATTGTACATGTACAAATATAGATTAAAATGTATAATTTTTTTATTTTGAACATAGATGTACATGTATATTTGTTCATGGTTAAAAGTAGATGCATGTACATATTTTTAATAAATTCACATTTTTATATGTATAATTTGTGTATATGTTAACTATTGATCTTAATTTATCTTATAACTAACTGTAATTAACTATATTTAATAACACATCTTAAGGGGAGATCCTAAATTATACATAAGAATGTAGATTAAAATGTATATTTTATTTCATAAATGTACATATAAATATGTTCATGTGGTAGATATAGATGTACATACATATGTTTTCAATATTCATGTTTAAATGTACACATGTTATTATTTTTAATGTCTTAATAATTAGAAGTATATAATTCAATGACATGTCTTAAGGGGAGATCCTAAATTATACATATATAAGAATGTAGATTAATTTGCATATCTAGGTATGAATATAACATACATATACATCCAAACCCTAACCCTAACTTAACCAAATCCTAACCCTAACCATTATCCAAACCCTAACCCTAACCTTGAACTTAAAATTTAATTTCTAAACCCAATATTATAAATGATAATAAATACCCTAAATCATAATCTTGAACCAAATCATAAACTTCATATGCTAAGTTCCCTTATCCTAAATTCTTAACTATGGACTTTAATATTAACCCCTAAATTTAATGCTAGAAATTATTTAAGTTCGTGTAAACCCTGATAGTATCATAAGGTCTTAAATCTTACCCTAAAATTGAGCCTGATTACACTAAAACCCTATTTGAAAACCTAATTGAAGCCTAACTTACATAAAATTAAAACAAGTTGACCTTAATCCTAAATTGTTAAAAATTACATTTGAGATACATGCACATACATTCAAACACATGTACATACATGAAGTATGACCCTTGTTTTATATGATATATATGTAACCCAACTTGAAACCTAAACTTCGAAACATTATCATTTAAGAATAATATAAATAATTTATTAGGTACACTTTAATTGAATTCTCTAATAATACCCCCCAAAGTATAATAAAATCTTAGAACAACAAATTAACTCTAACCATAATGAAACTCTCAACTTTAAAGTCATCTTACACTTATATGCAAATTAATCTAGGTCTGGATGTGTTACAAATTATCTAGGTCCATGATGTGTGATGTATGTTTAATTACATGTGTATAATTTTTAATGTTAAAAATAAAAAATTATGTACAACAGGAAATTTAGCTCTTCATACATTTCTACAGATATGGCTTCACATGATATGCTTGATGCGGCTTCTAGTTTGACACCTAATGTAGTTCCTATTGCGGCATAGGTTGATGCGGTTCCTGTTGCAGCACCTGATGTAGTTCCCAATATGGCTCCTCGTGCAACTTGTGGTGGGGCTCATGCTGTAGCTTTTGGTGGGGCTCCTCATGTACCTTGATGTAGGGCTCGTCATGTAGCTCATGTTCCAACTCCTGGTGCGGCTCATGTTCCAGGTCAGGTTGCACCTGCAGCTCCTACTAGAGGTCCTACTGCACCACCTCCACACATTGATATCGATGCATTATTTGCATTTTCAGAGCATGAGGTTGCTAGACTGCAACACTCTATATTGACCTTTGATGATGGTCTTTATAGAGACATATGTACTATGATATGTAGGCGTTTACAAGATTTGACAGCTAGGTTTAGAGGTCACCATTCATTTACTCCTGCCATATTAGCTTCCATATCTAGGGAGCTTAGGGCTGAGGTTTCAGGAGATGCATCATTCGATGATGTCAAGAGGGTAGCCCCTAAAGATGTCATCCAGAGAGAGTTATTTCCAGCTTATGAGGGGACACAGGGTAGGGTGAGAGGCTACAAAGTCACACGATGTAGAGACCCTATTATTGCTAGCATGATCTATCCACAATTTTTAGCTGCATATGGTCCTTATCCTAATAACAACCAAATACCCCTTTATTTTGCACAACAGTTGTAAGCTAAGTTATGTTTAGGGCTCAATGTCAACTACTTGGATATTCCTAATTATTGCGGATAGGGGCGTGGTCAGATCGTAGATCGTGACCAGTACTGCAGTGTAGATCATCTGCACTTGCAGATCTTAGACAATTTGTTGGACCAAGGATGCCTCCTATGATTCCTACACATGTGCCTATTGCAGATAGAGTCACCATTGTTTCCCTGAGGGAAGCAATTGACACTATTGGGCACATTGTATCTGCGCCGGCTAGTATCACATCAGATTCTATTGGTTGTTATCTTCATAGTCAACATCCTCATCCACTTGGTCGACCATCTTCACAGGCATCTAGTAGCACTTTAGGTGCCTCCTCTGATGATGCATATAGAGCTACTGGGCTACCACTGCCAGGTGATATTCGTGGTCTTTCAGGACAATAGACACATATGGATATGGCACTATATTTTTTGGAGGATATGTTGCACTTTATTAGCTATATTTCTGATAGACAGAGGATTCCAGTACACACAGTGATGGATGTTGTTAGATAGCATCAGAGCCCCGACATAGTTCCACAAACACAGGCTGCCACACCAGTGACAGATGATACACCTGTGCGTAGCTCATAGCATTCGGCACCAGACTCATGACACTCTACTGATGACTCGAGCATACGAGTTGGAGATGTCCATATCACAGCTGAGGGTCTTGATGATTTTGGTGAGTAGTTACAAGGCCTATCTAAGATTGATACTAGTTTGACCCTAGGTATTTCATCATACATGGACCTGTTATTCAGACCTGGTAGCACTGATTCTACACCAAATGTACCCAGCCAGTTACACAGTCCACTTCACTCAGATTTACTAGCAGTTGGACATGGAGTTTCAGGCTCAAGTGCATCAATAGATGATATGATAGAGTTTGCTGATCATCCTCCACCTTTGGAGACCTAGGTACATATATAAATTTTTTTTAATTTTAAATATATATGAAATTAAAAAATATGTTCATTTATTGAAAAATTTAGTTTTGATATATATGTAGATATTTAATTTAATCTTTAACTCGTAATAAATCATGTAGGCACAGGTTGCTGAGCACATGGTAACACATACTGTTGGTTCAGGGCATCATATACATGAGAGAGATGATTCTATTGAGGCACCTGGTAGTGCTCAGGTACTTGAGTTTTAAATAGTTTGTTTAATGTTATTTAAATATTTTGAAAACTAGATATATATCTATATATATGCAAATTTGTATTTAATTTGAATGTATATGTACATGATGCACGTATGTATATATATGTTTTAAAGATAGAACTATAACACATGTATGTATATATGTATATATATTTGTAGGGCTTGGTTGATGCACCTCAGTGAGAGGATGTATAGGAGACTCGATTAGAGGGTCATTTTGTTCGTATGCGTCAGATTTATATATTTTTTGATGCATATATATTGGAGGTCCAATTTACATGTACACGTGTATTTTAGTTCCTTGATGACATGCATGTACTTTCACTATTTATTTTATTATTGAGAATTTCAGTGTTAGATACCATCACATGTACGTATATATGACTTTTTATATTTTGCTACATACGTATATTTATTCGAGGTTTACAGTTTGCATTTCAGATGCATAGAGATATATTTGATATGTAGATGTTTATTCTTGAGATGTGTATATGTGTACATATGTGTATTTTTTTGTGTTATAGCTATAGAACATAATCTTGAGACACTTGTGTACATGTATATCAATTATCAATTAGTAAGAAGTTAGAAAGATACATATTGCTTAAATTATCAATTACTAACCTACTAAAGATAAATATTAGTTTTATGTGGATAAAAATATGTTAATTAGGTAAGCCAATACATTATTTTATAAAAAAATTACAAAATATAATATTAAAAAAAAAATTTAATTTAAACTAATTTAAACTTTAAGAGTACATGACCGTAGATGTAATAAAGTAACATTAAAATATATAATTTTTTAATAAACTGACCTAAATGATAACTATGAACTTATAATCTTACAATTTTAAAAACACATACTTTAATTTTCACTTATGAAATTCAATCTAGTTTGAAAACAAGTTGATAAATGAATTTAAATTATTAAATTCATCCATGGTACAGTTAATTTAAATTATTAAATTATATAATTTTTTTAATAAACTAAATTTGATAATCAATTACTAACCTGCTAAAGATAAATATTAGTTTTATGTGGATAAAAATATGTTAATTAGGTAAGCCAATACATTATTTTAGAGAACTTTTATAAAATATAATATTAAAAAAATATATTAATTTAAACTAATTTAAACTTTGAGAGTACATGACCGTAGATGTAATAAAATTATAATATATAGTTTTTTAATAAAGTGACCTAAATGATAACTATAAACTTATAATCTTACAATTTCAAAAACACATACTTTAATTTTCACTTATGAAATTCAATCTAGTTTGAAAACAAGTTGATAAATGAATTTAAATTGTTAAATTCATCCATGGTACAATTAATTTAAATTATTAAATTATATAATTTTTTAATAAACTAAATTTGATAATTAAGAACTTATGATCGTACAATTAAAAACACATTTAATTCAAGATGAAATTCAATAGTTTGAAAAAAAGTTGATATTTAATAATTGTAACATAGATAATGAAATCGTGTAAGTTCGAAATTGTAACATAGATAATGAAAGTGTTGAAGTATGAAAAATACATAGAGGGTATGCAAGACAAGCAAGCAATGTTTGAAGTATGTGATGCAATCCCTAATTTGTGTCCCAAGGAACTAATTGGTTTTGGAGTTCCTGGGAAACCTATTGGCTAGCGTTTAAAGGAAATCAATGTGTTCATGCAAGGGCCACATTTCTTCTACTATGAGAATGATGCTTTTGCATCGAAGGATATTTGGAAGAAAATATCCGAACAATTTAATAGTGTTGAACCAGAGTTGGTGGACTCAATGTTCTTTTTAGCTTCTAGAAGAGCAAGAGGGTATGTGCATAACCTTCCAGTAGAAGAGCGATCTCAAGTAGAACCTCTCCCCCATGACTATTTAGGAAGCACTTCTGCAAATAAAAAAGTATTTCCCTTCATGGGATCAGACGACAAAAAAAAATTCCATAGACTCAAGACGATGTGGCACTGTTCTTATTGATCAATTGAGAGTTATGATTCAGAATGCACGAGGGAAACTGCAAGATAGTGCGCAAAAATATATACTTCAAAATTGTGAAGAGTGGAATTTGGTATGGGTGAGGCCAGGTGACCTCGTCCCTCTAGAGCTCCATGAGATAGAGCTTATATTAAAATTTGATAGAGATCACACTCGTGGAACTTCTTGTCTGACTGACCACTTTTGTTGTTTGGGTAATTCATTCCAAACAGATACAGTTGCATATCATTTATCAGTCTTGAAAGCATTATATCCTGAAAGCATTAAATAAACTAATGATAATTGAAACTTAGATATTCAGATTAAAAACACAATTTCACCATAGTACAATTGAAAACACATTTCACCAAAGTTGATATTCAGATTATAATAAAATAAATCTCAAAGGTCTAATCAACCATGATGTACACTTATAACATGCAATATTTTTTCATGATCTTCACTATCTAGTCTCCACTTGCGACGTACACACTTAAGTTTGACTAGATGCAGACAAAGCCTTGTAGCAAGGACCAGGTGGCTATATTGTAAAACTTTGTTGTCAAGTTGATAATCAACAAAGTGTATTCCATGTTGGAATATTTTCTCTTGCTTCAAATATGTTCCCTCTATCACAACAGAACCTCTACCACAAATTTAAGTGTTTTAAAATTTGACAGCTATGAAGTTACCTAGATATATTTATTTATTTAAATATATATGTGCATGTACATGTATATGTATAATTTACCTATGGGGAACAACATTCCATCACTTTCTTCAGGGTCATATAACTTTGTCCTCTCTGTAGTACATCACAATAAATAATAACTGACACATTCATGATTTCCAGGCTCAACAATCACTGCAAAGACATCTCCTACATAACAAGTATACATGAATGCATGTGTACAATATATATAAGACAGTTGAAATCGATAATTAAATAAAAAGTTGAGATTAATTTTTATGATACTCACCCACTTTTACCAATCCAGAGATATGATTATGATCATCAAAAATCAATGGAATATCATCAAAATTTTCATCTTCTTTATCAAATGTATCGGTAACATCAAGTGGTACCAAAATCCATGCACCTATATATCCATGTGTCTGATTGATGCATTCTTCATAGTTTTCATCAATGCAACTGTCACAAAAACATGAGTATTCCCTTGTCTTCAATGTCCAATTACAATTATTTGTACTCATGACTGAATGTAAGGAACATGTCTTTTTTATCCTCTTGCAACCATGCATGTTTTTTCTATTGACACCTGAAAGTTTGTTAAATTGAAAATATAGAAAAATTAAATTTAAACTTCAACGAATTCAAAAATAAAACTTAACAATAAAATTTTGTAATTTAATTGTGCATAAAAGTTAAATAGACGTACACATCCACACCTATTATCTCCCAGAAGACTCTATATGGTGTCTGTCAACTCATTGTTGATGATGTCCCGACCTCATCTAATGCAAAATGAGTCTTACACCATTCAACAACATCATGTGCATCATTTACAAAAACTCCTTGATAATTCATTTGATACTTTCGCAAAGCACGTTTGATGCAAGCTCCAGTACCATCATGTTCACCTTTTCCATGGCCACTCTCAAAGAAATTCCATATGTGTTTTATATTCTCACTATGATGATATCTACACGATGCATAAAATGGTCTAGATGATTTAAACTGTGTGGCACATCCATCAGACCAAACATAATGTTTATCAACATTTATGTTTCTTTCTTTCAAATAAGAAAAGAACGTATTGAAGCAATGTTCTACATAGTGAATGTCATGTTCTTTATCATCACTTATATAAAAATGATATTCCTTTATAATTACTTGTGCTTGAACTGTACTCTGAACACCATCCAAATCTAACTGTGCATGTCTATAAAAAACATGTACCATAATAGTGACCTGCTTATTAAAGTAATAATCTGATTGAATTTCTTTCTAATGAACAAATGAATAGTTCTCTGCAAAATCAACAACTAATACAATTGTTCCAAGTGGAAAATTATCTCTCAGAGTTTGAAAATGTTGTGCTTGCCAATTTGCAAAAAATGCATGACGAATATAAGGTTGAATCAATTTCTTAAATCTGTCCATAAATGTTAGAACAAGCAACTCCTTTTCAACATATTCCAACCTTTTTGTTTCTTTCCCCAACTTTGTTTCATTCTTGACATACTTGTAACTTTTACAATTCAATATTTTTGTTACATCAATATTTTCAGTTTTAAAAGCAAATAGAGCCAATTCACCACATGTTTCACATAATCCTTTGATGCAATTTATTTTACTTGTTGGATCATCTATGTTGTCACACAAAATGGATGATATAAACTCACTTCTCCTACTAGGAGGAGTGGCATGAAAACCATATGTTTCTTCTATAAACTTTTGAAATACCTAATAGTGGAGATCAAACTCAATATGATGATGACAACAACAAGTTTCAAACACTTTGTTTGACCTCGCAAAGTATGGCTTCAATTTTTCAAACAATGTTTGCCCAACTTTTACATTAGGATGTTCATTACAAAATGACACATATAACTCATGTTGTGTTGTGTCCAACCAATGTTTTGTATGATGTTTATATTGACTAGGTGCAATCTTATGCCTGATAACATCTCTACTATTTGATGAAGGATGAGTGTTATCAATCCAAATTGATATGACTAAATTTTTTAATAACTCTTCAATTCTATTAGAACAAGGTGCTCTACACATGATTTCCCAGTTGCCCTCCATAGTATTGTCATCCACAATTAATCTTCTCTTAACATATTGTCTCATTGTTTTCCTACTAAAACCCATTTTAGACGAAATTGTAGATATTTGTCTATTTTGAGACATATTTTTACTTACAAGAGATATCAACATCACTTTTCTTTCCAGAGACTTATCTTTAGTTCGAGAGTGTTTTCCTATGTTTCTCAAACCTTGTTTAACATTTTCAATCAAGTTAGTTTGCATGCTAGAAAATCTTCTCTTCTTTGATGTTGTGTTTACACCTAACAATTTCAATGCCTCTTGCAAATTTTTTTGTGTAAGAAAAAGTGAAAGCAATTGAGCTTGTTCAAGTGTTTCAGTATTATCAAATTGAGTCATAATTTCTCTGATCTTCTTCTTCATTGACCTTCTCTTAGACAAACTTAATGGTTGAACACTAGCTGCAAGTTTTCTCAATTTATCTACATCCATTTTGAGTAAATGATCTAAATTCTTATGAGAAATACCATACTTTACAGATTGGACAATATTTAAGATTTCATCCATACCAGTTCCTACACCTAATCTTGACCCTTCTCTAATTTTTGTTACTAGAATTTCTACAGGGACCGATCTTGAGCCTTCTCCAACATCCATTGTTTTAGATTCAACAGGGAAAGATTCTGACCCTTCTCCGACTTCTGTTATTTGAACCTCTATAGGGATTGATCTTGAACCTTCTTCAACATTCATTGTTTGAGATTCCATAGGGAGTGTTCCTAACCTCTCTCCCATACACACTACTTCTACTTCTATTGAGCCTTCTTCAACATTTCTTTCACCTTGTTTAATTCGATGATAATGTGCCACAGTCTTCTGAATATTTCTTTGTTCTGCTTCATCAGATATTTTTCTTGCATATTTGTTTTTCCTTCCTTTCTTGTTTTCCATTATAAAATAAATAATAATAATAATTTATCCCTTGCCTCAAGATAAATTTTGCACAATAACCAGATAAAAAAACCACTGTATAGATTTGTCTGTCGCTGTTGGTACTTTTAAATTGTTTGACAAAAATCAATAGAATGCAGTCATCTGCAACAAAGCATAAATATTCTTCATTATAATATGACTAAAATCTATGAGTCAAAAACATTCTTCAAGAATAAACATTATAATAAATATTCTTCAAGAATAAATTGCTGCATAAAAGACAATGGCATTGGCTATAAAAAGAAGCAAACATAATGTTAGAAATCCCCTCTTTTGTTTGTAGCTCTCATGTCCTTCTTTCTTCTCCAAATGATGTAGCTCCAAATGATGTGAGTCCTAAAATCAAGTCTTAACATCCTTTTGGGATATTTAGGAATTGGTGGTATCTCGTCAAACAAGGGATTAACATTGATGTGTTCAAATGTACCTTAGATGATTTCAATGGTTGAGTCTTGATGAGACCTTATAGGTGCCATTATTGCATTTGATAACTCCAAAGGTTGTGTCCTAGTGAGTGCTAGCATGATACCTTAGAATGCAGATGCAGTGGAAGGAAACTTAATGAACTTTATGCCTCTCAAGTGCGTACCTAGACTACCAACTGCACACTTGAAGTGTGCAGTTGATAAAAAAAGGTTGTAGTTGGTAGAATAGAATTGCAAGGTGCCTAAAATGCAAATTTTGAGTGTTTTGAATAATTTAGAGTGTTTCCTAAGGTCTTTGGATGCAATGCAAGGTGTGGAAGTGTAGATTAGGGTTCTTGAACTTAGAATGAAACACCTAATTACCAAGTGCGCCCTAAAACTATCAACTATTCCCTGAAACTACCAACTTCACCCATGAAGTGTGCAGTTGGTAAAAGAGGTCAAAACTTGATAATTAAGATGTGGTATGCAAGATATGGGTATTTTTGAGATTTTTAAATGTTTAGAGATGTTATGCAATGTGAGGAAATGTTAAATGACATAGGGTTTTCATATGCAAAGTGCAATTGTCCTAGGGATGTTATGCAAGTGCAAATGCAAGGTGTCATTTTTAAGGTATATAAGATGAAGAATATGATATGAAAAATGAAAGTTAGAGTTATGTTTTGGACTTGGTAAAGATGCTAAAGGTAGGTGTACACAAAGTGGACTATGCAAGGGATGGTTTCCTAGGGTTGATAATGACATTTAGGCAATGTAAAATGAGGATAGGTGATCAAGAAGACAAGTTGGTTGATGGACAATTTGATAGGGTTTGATAGTGAAAATGATGCTAGGGTTTGCACAATGCAATATGAGGGGGTTATACCACTAGGGTAAGTCAAAAATGACATTTAGGAATATGATTATGCTAATGATAGAGGTACACATAAAGTTTTTTAAACTTAGGTGAAATCTTGACAAGGTTTTGACAAGGTTTTGCAAGTTTCCAAGGTGTAAATTTGAATGTTAGCTTTTATCTTGATTATGTTTTACACACACGCAAGACACATTAAAACAAGAATAGCTATTGTTAAAAGTGAACAATCACATCACAACCTAGGCTTTAGGACTATATCCACTAAATTCCTACTTGAACCAAAGTTCAACTGTGCTTATCCAGAGTGGACAACTTAGGACTTTGGCACCACAAGCTCCCCCTTATAGCGCACTCACTTCTTGAGGCTACCAAGATCTGTGTCTCAAGGGGCACGACTTCCCAAGGGATTGTTGTCTCTACTAAGGACCGCAAGAATGTAGGATGTCTTCACGGGCATGTGTGACCCCTTGAGCCAGTGGATAGAAAGGATTTTGGCCACTAAAACATGGTTTTTAGTAAGGGCATTTTGTTTAGCAAGTGAGTGATAAACTTCCTTAGAAGGTCTCCCAGCCTCGAGAATCGGGGTTTGACGCACCATAAAGGTACTGGAGGAGAGCTATCACTCAGCAATATTGTCGACACGGCTTTCATCGTAATCGAGTTTTGTATAGCGGCTAGAACGTTGACCTGACTTTTGGCCCATTATCACTCTGAGGTCGTCCCTTGGCATACCCAATATCAAGTATCTTGGTCCAAGGCAGGCCTCCTAGAAAAGTTACATGGATTTCTCTTACACCCAAGATCCACGAATGGCGAGGGGAGAGGATACGTCCAATGTAATTCTTAAGGATTTAAACATTGTGGAAACACCAGAAAAAAAATAAAAAGATCATTTTAAGAACCAAATGAAGTGTTATTTAATCTAATAAATCCACACACATGGTTTTGACAAACACATAATGGTCTTCAACAACGTCTTGCAAAACAAGCATTAGTTGTTTGTTACGATCATGTCTTTATTCCACGATTGCCACATGCTGCAAGGAGACCATTAGTAACACAATAAGAATATACATTTTTTAACACCATTAATATGTTACTAATTTTTAATTTAACTTCAATGCATCCGTCAAACAACTTCACTAATGAAATAAATAAATAAATAATTTAAATGTACAATATTTTTACCAAACTGATGCTTTCGATTTTGCGAATAAAATTCATGGCAAATACAAACAATGCACGTCGTCAAGTTGATGGAAAATAGTTACAAAAATGGCAAATAAAAAGATAAATGGTAACTTTTCTTATTTTTTTGGGTATTCGCATGAACACGTTGAATTACACATGTTCGGGCGAACATGTGTCCAAACTTTTTCGGCGGTCACAAAATTTTATGGCACATGTTCGCACGAACGTACATTTGTTCAAACATGGTAAACATGTTCATGCGAACGCCATGTTCATGCGAACATACAAAATTACAAAAAATTTCACCTATTTTTCAATTTTTTTGTTTTTGCTCTTTTGACTTCCATAATTGCAGGAGAATGATCTCCTACTATAAAATTAAAAAATGTCAAAATGTGCTGCTCAGAGCAAGATTTCCAATGACTATAATTTTAATACATAATTTAATCATTAAGACTTTCAAATATGAGTTTAACTCATTATAGGTTCATTACCAATTGAAGATCAACCGACTTTGACACCTCGAGAAAATTAGTAAACTAATTCAATTTTTTTTTGAAAAATATGGAGGAACTGACTTATTGAGATACCTTTCTATTCAAAATAAAAAATGGTTTATAATAAATTGACTTCAAATTATCTCTGTCAAATAGAATGTATGTCTGAATTATGGTTCATGTCACTTTAAAACTTCATAAACTATAAAATATTCAACCAAAATAAATCAAACCAAATGCATCCTCTGGGTATTGATGTTACAAATCTAATGTTGAAAGAATTACTTCATTATCATTTTTAGAAAAAAAGTTATGTGTGTCAAACGAACTGTCACTTTTTAAAATATTGAATTTTATTATGTACCACTTTTCGGAGGAGATAAAAAAAATTGACATAATTTTTTTTTTTTTTTTTAGATTAAAAAAAATGGTTACAAAGTAGGAACAAAATACTCAAAATCACTAGTTTATGTCATCTTGAAATTATTTATAGTTTTGGAGATATAGTCACTTGAACATGACGTTTGTTGCAAAAATATTGATTTAGTGTCAAAATTAGTCAAAAAGTGGAACCCATTATTGTGGGATCACCCCATGTGAAATAATCAAATTAATATTACTTTATCAAAGACTAATTCATCAGCTTCCTAATTAAGCTCATACATTAATATCACTTCTTCATTTCAACTTCTATGTTTACCAATTATTTCTTTACTCAACCCTGCATCCTTCAAATGATTTGGAAACTTACATAGATCAACAAGCCAATAGGCTTGACATCAATGACAATATACCAACCAATCCAATTCTTATACATACCATTTATTACTCAGTTATATGACCTTCTTCATCATCAACATCAGTTGGGGTAGTAGTATCAAATGTGGTAACAATCACCCCTTTGATATTGATGGAAACACATGTGAAATATATCATCAAATAATAGTAATATTTATCAACAAGTATTCTATTCTTTAGTCTTTGTCACCACATATACTTTCTAATATTCTCCTTCTTCTTTGCTAATAGTTCTCCCCCTTTGATTCTCCTTCTCCTTCTTTTCTATTTTTTTCTTCTTTTCTAGGTGTTCTCCACTTTTGGATATCATCATTTTGTCCCTTTTCATCAATTCTCCCTCCCTTAGACAATAATGTCAAATGCATCAGAAAAACTAAAGCTATTTTTCTTTGTATTTATACCTTTTACCTTGCTTGTACTAATTACTTATGTTTCCTTACTTATTTACCTTATTCAAAAGTTTAGGATTCTCCCAAAGAGTGAACATCTGCATCAACTCATAGATAGATAATCTCGTAAATCATGAATTTATGCAATCTACATCTTTCTCTAATGAACATTAGATAGGGAAATGAAGCATAGTTTACCTCTCAAGTACTCAAAATTATCCTTAGATAAGGGCTTTGTGACTATATCATCAATCTTCTCCTTGGATTTCACATATTCCATCTTAACTTATTTCTCTTGTGCTTGTTCTCTCAAATAGTGATACTTGATTGATATGTGCTTTTCCTTGGAATGCATCACTAGGTTCTTTAAAATGTTTATAGAATTGGAATTATCACAATAGATTGTCACAAGAACACTTATTTATTTCTTGTATCCCTTCAAGTAGTTTTTTTATCTTCACAATGTTGGAAAAATTAATTGTAGCCACAAAATATTTTTCCTTAGTAGTTGACTATAAAATACAACTTTTTTTCCTTATCCATGTCACTAATATTTCTACTAAGAAGAAAACTCCTCCACTTTATTTTTTCTCATCATTCACATTACCTTCTCAACCAACATTCATATAAACTATTCAAAGTATCGATCTTTTTTGTACCATAAACCATAGTCTATAGTTCCTTTCATATATATTAAGATTATCTTTACAATAGACATATATGTGTCTTTAGGATTAGAATAAAATCTTGCCATAGTACCAATAGAATGTGCAATATTTGGCTTTCTATGAAAACCATATTGTAACTTACCAATCATTCAACTATATAGAATTTTTTTCACCTTAGTAGAGTCATCTTTCTTTGAAAATTTACATCTAGTGTGTTCCAATTGGTCTTGAATCTTTCATCCAAAAAAAACTAGGGTCTCTTTGATGTACTTTGACTATGTTATGTATATCCAATCCTTGAATTGTTGAACTTGTAATCCAATAAAAAATTTAATCTCTCCAATCTCTGAAATTTAAATTTCCTTTCTCATTCCATCACCAAATGATCTACACATTATCTCATTTCCTCCAACTATGATATCATCAACAAAGATTTCAGCTAATAATACCTTATCTTCAAACTTACTTTTTGAGTAAAAATTATTATTTTCAATGGTTCTAATGAAACTTATTCTTATTAGATATGAGTGGAGTCTTTCATACCATTCTTGGGGTGCCTATTTTTGTTATAATTCTTTAGAATAACTAGCTAGGGGGGGTGTGAATCAATTTTCCAAGGTCCAAATGCCCTAATAATACTTTTTCTACAAATCCTTAATGGCACATAACTGAAATTATCATGCATGCAATTGAACATTAAACAACTATGAAAAGTAAACATGCATCACACCATAATACTAAGAATTTGATAACCTAGAAACCCTCCAAGAATAAGAAGGTAAAATTGGAGTGGGGATGATACCCACAAAATAACTGCGCAATTGATTTCAACCACTTCTAATGGTCTACCATGTTAAAGGCCTGCCCTGTTAAAGGCTACAACACATTGTTAAATGTGACCTTGTTAGAAGATTTCACCATACTGTTAGGAATGGGCCTGCTTAAAGGACTTTGGAACATTCACTTGGAATGTCACCCTGTTAAAGGATTTACAACATGGCTATTAAACCAACCTAAATCCATAGGATTTATTTTAACTGTTATAATTTTTAGAGAATAACAATAATGGTTTTTGATCTGATACAACTTACAACATATCTTGCAAATTACAGATCACACTTCAGTTCAATCCTTTGCTTGCCTTTAATCACTATAGCTCTGTAAGCTTGTCATCTCAAGCTTCATCACCTTGAGTCTTCTTACTCATCATACCAATGTAATCATATCTATGGTCATCTATCAAAGTAGAGTATCTATGCTCTCTTCCACCTTAGCACCTTCTTTAGTAGTCCATGCTTTCATGCTTGACCCCCTTTTTGTTTTCTTCATGACCTTATGACTCCTTAAATAGAAATTTGTAATACCTTTCCCGCTTGATTCTCCCTCTCCAACTTTACAGTTACAATAGATTAGGTAAGAATTAATGTATCTATCCCATATCTTGCTCTTATCTAGAAACTTCATCTAGAATCCAATTATATTCGCCAAAAATGTTTTACATAGTGCTCTGTATCACCAGCTCATCATTCTTATCTTCTATCTGATTCAAAAAATTCTAGATAACTACCATGTCAGCTTAGATTTGGTGAATCTTTGATTTTCAAAATAATGCAGCAACTCGGCATTATTGATTTACTAATGCTCAACACTTGAAGAAATTCTATGAAACTCGACTATTTTAATTCACTTGGCACTTTAATATCACTCAGCACTTATATCCTGCTCGACACTTGAAAACTTACTTGGCACCTATTATCTTTTCTACTACTCGGTACCTGATCTTCACTCAGCACCTGAAGACTACTCGGCACTTGAAGATCACTCGGCACACACTAAGTTGAACTTTTCTTGGCTTCAACTGAGAATCTATTTGGCACTAACCTGCTTGCTTGACTCTTTCTAATGAACTTAGTTAGGCTTTACAAATGACTTAGCTAGACCTTACATCTTTGATGTTTTTTAGTGTGCCCATTCTCTGTGTCTGACATCAATGCACTATTTCATCAATGGATTAGCTGATCCTTATACTTCATTACAACATCATAATTTCAACTTTTCTCTAGGTACTTTAGTTACATCTTATTGATTGCCACCTCCTTGTCAATCAACCATCTTATAGTATTTGGATCACTAAAGCAATTTTCATTCCTGCAAGTAGCAAGTTTGACATCAATGACAAAACAATTATTGAAAACATTCTTTACCAGTTCCATTACTCTTCATTTATGAGATTTTCAATCATTTCCAACAATCTCCCTCTTTGGCATTGATGGCAAACCAAACTGATCACTTGATCAACTTAGTTACCACCAAAATTATATACATTTTTTGCCACATTATATACATTTTCTCTACATTCTGCTTCCTTCTTGACTATTGCATCCTTTACTACTGATCTCATATATCTCCATATCTTTACCTTTCAATTTCTCATAAATCTCCCTCTTACTTTGTATTGATAAGTTTTCTGAATATATCTCCCTCTTTGACATAAATGCCAAAGATGTAGCATCTTTAACATGCAAAATATAAGCTTTGCATCTCATGTTTTCTCCCTCTATCACCATGCTTGTGACTAATTTGGAGTTCCTGCTCCTGTTGTCATCCTCTGAATCATTCTTTTGATATTTCAATGATTTGTTCCTATTGATGCAGGGCAACTTCTTTGCTTTAAACTACTTGAGTTAGGGGCATTACCCCTAACTTGCCTCTAAGATATTCATAAGCATCCTTGGGCAATGGTTTGATGAAGATATCTATAGTTTGTTCCTTTGTGTGAATGTACTCCATCTTCACTTGTTTGTCTTCTACCAATTCTCTAACATAGTGATACTTGATTGCAATATGCTTGGTTTTTGCATGCATTATTGGATTCTTCGATATGTTTATAGCACTTGTATTATCGTAATAAAATATCATAGGTTTGTTTACCTCTTCTTTCATTCCTTTCAATAGATTTGTGAGCCACACAATGTTTGTGCAATTGATTGTTGCTACCACATATTCTAATTCTGCAGTGGACTGAGATGTGCATGTTTGCTTCTTGCTAGTCCAAGTAACTAGTCTTTTACCTAAAAATAATGCTCCTCCACTTGTGCTTTTCCTATCATCAATGTTGCCTCCCCAATCTGCATATGTCTATGAATTGAGCTCAAACTTTTCATTATTTTTATAATATAGGCAAAAATCATCAGTTCCTTTAAGATACCTCATTATTCTTTTTACTGCTATGAGATGATTTTCTTTAGGATTAGCAGAGAATCTAGCCACTATTTCAACTGCTAGTGCGATGTCTGGTCTGCTATGTAGAACATATTGCAATTTTCCTATCATGGATCTATACATTTTTTGATTAACTTCAGCTAATACATCATTTTTGGATAGCTTATTACCTATTGCCATTGGTGTGCTAACTGGTTTGGAGTCTTCTAATCCAAACATTTTAATTATCTCTTTGATGTACTTTGATTGTGTCATAAATATACCATGTTTTAGTTGATGTACTTTCAATCCAACAAAAAATTTGATCTCTCCAGACATAGACATCTCAAACTCATGTTTCATTTTGTCAACAAAACTTTTGCAAAGCACTTCCTTTCCTACAAAAACTATGTCATCCAAAAAGATTTTAGATACAATAATATCCTTACCTTCTTCTGATTTGATGTACATGTTGTTATTATCATCAGTTCTTTCAAATCTTATTTGCACTAGATACTTGTGAAGTCTCTCATACCATGCTCTAGGTGCTTGTTTCAGACCATAGAGTGCCTTATGTAGTTTACAAACCACATCCCTATTGTTCTCATCAAAAAATCCCTCTAGTTATTCAATATAGACTTCCTCTTCCAATATACCATTTAGAAAAGAAAACTTTACATCCATCTAATAGACTTTAAAACCTTTATATGTAGCATATGCAAGTAAAGTTGTTACTCTTTCCATTCTTGCAATAGGGGAAAATGTTTCCCCATAGTCTAATCCTTCTTATCTAGCATAACCCTTACATACTAGTCTGGCTTTATTTCTAGTGATCTCACCATTCTCATCTAGCTTATTTCTGAATACCCATTTGGTGCCAATCACATTCTTGTCACCTAGTCTGGGAACCAAAATCCATGTTTTGTTCTTCTTTATTTGATCAATCTCTTCTTCCATAGCTTTATACCAATCACCATCTTGTAATGCATCATACACTGTCTTAGGTTCAAATCTGCTTAACAGACATGATTCATTTCTTAGTCTATTCCTTGTCATCGGTCTTGCATCTTTGTCACCAATTATCTGTTCAGCAGGGTGATGCCTCTTCACATATTTGGATAATCTTGGTTCTACCCTTGTTTCCATGTTTGATCTTTCAGATTCAAGGTCAGTATGCACTTCGTTGTCAGGTAGTTCTACATCTCTGTCATGTGTACTAACTTTAGAGTCAAAATAAGCATTTTGTTCATTCTACAACTTGGCTTCTGAATGCAGCTCGACATTCACTAGTTGTGACTCGACTGAGACTAAAACTTGCTTTTGAATCCCAATTTGATTGGTAGTTTCCTCGTCAATAGGCATTCCTTCATAAGAATAAACAAAGGTTCTATAGTCATTCATTCTCTTTGGTTTTTCAACTTGGACATCTGCATGCTCATCAAAGTTTACATTTGCACTTTTCACAATTTTGTCAGCATTAGTATTTAAACATTTATACACTTTACTTCTAGTGGAGTAACCAAGGAATATGCCTTCATCACTTTTTGCATCAAATTTTCCATTTCTAGCATGTTTAAGGATAAAGCATTTGCAACCAAATACTTTGAAACTCTTTACATTGGGTGAGTGACCATACCATAATTCAAAAGGTGTTGCATTAGTACCTTTCTTGACTTGTACTCAATTCAGTGTATGAACAGCCACACTTATAGCTTCTCTCCAATATTTTAGAGCAATGGTCTTTTCCATCATTAATGTTCTGGCACAGTCAATCACAGATCTATTTCTTCTCTCAGCAATTCCCTTTTGTGGGGGAGTTCTAGGAGCTGATGTTTGTCTTTTGATTCCTTTGTCATTGCAAAATGTCTCAAATTCATTTGATGTGAATTCACCACCTTTGTCTGATCTCAGGCACTTCAAACTCTTTCTTGTTTCTTTTTCAACTCTAGCCACATACCACTTAAACATTTGAAAAGCATCAAATTTTTTCTTTAAGAACATAATAGTCATCATCTTGGAATAGTCATCAACAAAAAATATTATATATTTATCTCCTTTGTAGCTCTGTACTTCTATTGGACCACACAAGTCAGTATGGACTAACTCAAGTACTTCTTTAGATGTATAGTTTTTACTCTTGAAACTTGACTTGGTCATCTTTCCTAGCTGACATTGTTTGCACATGATATTTTCAAGCTTCTTCTGTTTAGGTAAATCTCTAACTTTTTTTATTTTACTAATATTGATCAGATTATCAAAGCTGACATGACATAGCCTTCTATGCCATAATCACACATCATCAAATTTTGAACAAGATAAGAAGTATTTTCCATATCAAGATAAAATAAACTACTTCTTGTTTGAGATCCTTTTCCTATCAATTTACCATCAGTATCATAGATTTTTGCAGTTTTATTTCCAAATTCTACTTTGTACCCTACATTGGCTAACTGTGAGACACTTAGCAAATTGTAGTTTAGTCCTTCAACATAGTATGCATTATCACATGAAATTTTCTCTGCAAGATTAATGGAACCTTTTTCTTTGATTTGACATTGAGCATCATTATCAAATCTAACACTATTTCCATCATACTGAGTAAAGTTAACAAACTTACTTTTGTCTCCTGTCATGTGATGTGAGCATCTGCTATCTATGATCCATCTATCATTCTTGTTCATACATTTTGCCAATGCTATAGGCTCTTCTTCATTAGATTGGTCCTTCATGGCCACATAAACAACTTCATCATCATTATCATCAAAATCTTCTCCAACAATATAACACTTATTGCCTTTGTCTTTGTAATCTCTCATATCATCTTCTCTTCTATGTTTGTACTTGTTGCCTTCCTTGTATTCCTTTTTCTATGTACACCTTGTAGCAATATGTCCTACTTCATTGCAATTGAAACAAATGATAGGTAGCTTACCTTTGAATTTTCCTTTGCCTCTGTGAAATCTTCTAGCTAGTAATGCTTCTAATTGTTCCACGTCTTCCTCATCAGTGCTACTATCACTGGATACATATTTCATCTTTCTTCCCTTCTTTGATTTCACCTGTTTAGCATCTTTCAATGATAGCTTGGCCTTGAAAGAAGATTCAACATTCTCAAATCTGTAGTTGTCAAAGTTAGATAACTCAAATGCAGTGAGTCTACCCACTATACCTTCAAAACTTAGATTGCTTCCTGGCACACATCTTAGCTCTTGTATAGCTGATACTCTAATAGCATAGATAGGGAGAAAGGTTCTTAAACACTTACTATTAACAATATCATCATCTAATTGACCACTCAAACATCTTTTTGCACTTACCACTTCCTTTATTCTAGAGGCATATTGAGCAGCATTCTCACTTTCTTCCATTTTCATATCATCTAACTTTCCTTTGAGGCTTTCTCCTTTTGCTCTTTGGACATTTTGATCTCCTCCATAAATGTTTGATAGGGCTTTCCACATCTTGAATGAAGTGTCACATCCTTTGATATCATCGAATTCAACATAGTTGAGTGCAAAAGCAATTTCCAGCATTATCTGATTGTGTTCCTATTTGTTTTTCAAATCTTATGCAGTAAGAGTACTGATTGGATCAACATGTTCGATAACAATTAAATTTTGGACATAATCTCCTATGGATCCAAGATGTATCTTCATCAAGCTTTTCCATGCAACAAAGTTGTCTTTGTTGAGCTTGGGAACTTCTCTCTTAGGCATTTTGATATTTTCTGCTTCTAGTCCCTTTAAAATAAGTCAGCAGCAATGCTCTGATACCAATTGTTATAATTCTTTAGAATAACTGAGAGGGGGGGGTGAATTAGTTATCCAAGGTCAAAATACCCTAATAATACTTTTTCTACAAATCCTTAATGGCACATAACTGAAATTATCATGCATGCAATTGAACATTAAACAACTATGAAAAGTAAACATGCATCACACCATAATACTAAGAATTTAATAAACCAAAAATCCTCTAGGAATAAGAAGGAAAAATTGGAGTGGGGATGATACCCACAAAATAATTGCGCAATTGATTTCAACCACTTCTAATGGTCTACCCTGTTAAAGGCTACAACACATTGTTAAATGTGACCTTGTTAGAGGATTTCACCATACTGTTAGGAATGGGCTTGGTTAAAGGACTTTGGAACATTCACTTGGAATGTCACCCTGTTAAAGGATTTACAACATGGCTATCAAACCAACCTAAGTCCATAGGATTTATTTTAATTGTTACAATTGCTAGAGAGTAACAATAATGGCTTTTGATCTAATACAACTTACAACATATCTTGTAGATTACATATCACACTTCAGTTCAATCCTTTGCTTGGCTTTAATCACTACAGCTCTGTAAGCTTGTCATCTTAAGCTTCATCACCTTGAGTCTTCTTACTCATCATACCAATGTAATCATATCTATGGTCATCTATCAAAGCAGAGTATTTGTGCTCTCTTCCACCTTAGCACCTTCTTCAGCAGTCCATGCTTTCATGCTTGACCCCCTTTTTGTTTGCTTCATGACCTTATGACTCCTTAAATAGAAATATAGAATACCTTTCCCACTCGATTCTCCCTCTCCAACTGTAGGGTTTCAATAGATTAGGTAAGATACAATGTATCTATCCCATATCTTGCTCTTATCTAGAAACTTTGTCTAAAATCCAATTATATTTGTCAAAAACATTTTACATAGTGTTTTGTGTCACCAGCTCATCATTCTTATCTTCTATCTGATTCACAAAATTTTAGATAGCTACCATGTTGGCTCAGATCATTATCTTCTACCTGATTCACAGAATTCTAGATAACTACCATGTCAACTTAGATCTGGCAAATCTTTGATTTTTAAAATAATGCAGCAACTTGACATTATTGATTTACTGATGCTCAGCACCTGAAGAAATTCTATGAAACTTGGCTCTTGTAATTCACTTAGCACTTTAATATCACTTGGCACTTATATCCTGCTTGACACTTGAAAACTTACTCAGCACCTATTATCTTTTCTGCTACTCGGCAACTGATCTTCACTTGGCACTTGAAGACTGCTCAACACCTGAAGATCACTTAGCACACACTAAGTTGAACTTTTCTCGGCTTCAACTAAGAATCTGTTCGGCACTAACCAGCTTGCTTGGCTCTTTCTAATGAACTTAGTTAGGCTTTACAAATGACTTAGCTAGACCTTACATCTTTGATGTGTTTTAGTGTGCCTATTCTCTGTGTCCGACATCAATGCACTATTTCATCAATGGCTTAGCTGATCCTTGTACTTCATTACAACATCATGAATTCAACCTTTCTCTAGGTACTCTAGTTACATCTTATTGATTTCCACCTCCTTTTCAATCAACCATCTTATAGTATTTGGATCATTAAAGCAATTGTCATTCCTACAAGTAGCAATTTTGACATCAATGACAAAACAATGATTGAAAACATTCTTTACCAGTTCTATTACTCTTCCTGTATGAGCTTTTCAATCATTTCCAACAATTTTAGACCATATAGTATCTTGTGAAGTTTACATACCATGTTTTTCTTTATTTTTTCAACAAAAACTTTTGGTTTCTCAATGTGCACTTCTTCTTCCATTATTCCATTCTCAAATGTAGACTTTATGTCCATTTAATATACTTTAAAGCCTTTATAAATGAGTTTCCCTATTAAGAGAATATAATTATGCTTTATGAGGTCTTTCCCTATTAAGAATGAATTTGTACCTTATTAGATTTACAAATAGATATGCTAAGATCTATCTTAATAAAGTATTTTTATATCTCTTTTGAGAGTCTACCTTATTATTGGAATTACAATCAAAAGTTGCTAGGGTTCACCTGATCTAGGTATTTATCAATTATAACTATTGGGAAATACCTAAATTTCTTATTTAATGGAACTCCTTTCCTATTAGGCCCCTTATGCTTTCTAATCTAATTCTACTACACTGTGCACTTCTGTTCACTATATCTTGATTATAACTTCTTGATTATTGTCTTCTGTGAGCTTTATTCCTTTTCTACTTTACTTTCTTGCACCATATATTCATTCTTAGCTGACATTTACTCTATTTTTTCTCCTCATCATCATCATTCAATCCATTACAAAAACTAATTGTTTACCTATATTCATTTTTCCTCTTAATTTTGACTCTTCAATTAAAATTTTTGGTTTCCTTCCTATCTTCACATGCATTTCACCTATCACAATGATTTAATTGAATAGGGTCAGCCTTCATCTCTATTTTACCTATCTTTTACTTAGACTGGTTAACAATGTTACCTTTCCTAATGTAATCCTTGTATTTTTTTCTTAGCCTTCACTTTGTGGATTCACACTATCCAATGTGATTACAAGACTAGATTTGACATCTTCCTTCATTAGTTTGAAATTCTTCTGCACTTTTTCTTATAGTCTTTGATTGTCACTTAACAATCATCGATTGTGACATGTGTCTTTCTTCACATATTAACCTATTCCTTTTCCAATAAACATGTTTGGTTCTACCAACTTAGTTTTCACTAATCAGTGCTAAACATGCTATGATTTCCATCAATGAAAATTGTCTAATAGTTATATAAATTTCCAGTTAGATAATGCTAGGTCACTCCAATCATCTCATCTTAATAACCTAATGCCAATAATGTTAAAAATATCTCCCTTTAGTATTGATATCACCAATTTTGAATTTCCTTAATATCACTAAGCCTAAAATCTCCTTTTGTTCATACTCAACATTTTTTGCATCTTTCTAATCTTTGAACTTCTCCTCCTAAGAAATTTTCTTTTGATCTTGGTCACTTTACATTCTTATTTTACATTGCTAAAATTCTTCTAATCAACCTATGATTCAATATCTCTCTTGATTCTAGACTTCTCCCCCTTTGAGAACAATGCAAAAGGTGTAATCCTTAACAATATATAGTCATTAATTTACAATCTATCAATAATAACCTTGTAAGTCAAATTTTCTAACTCTAGGGATGTCTCCCAAGTCTTCTTTAGGTGACTTGATGCAATGAATTATTCATGCATCTTAGTTCCTAACTCATCCAATTTGTCATTTGACTTTGCACTTAGTAGTTCCATACTTCATCTTCTATCATTATTCTCCCTTACATCACCTCTACATAGGGCATAGATGTGTTTTAATTCCTATTATATGTGTCATTCTATTGTATTTCTCTTCCTACAATTGTCATATCTTGTTCAATATCTTCTTCGCCTCTTTATTGAATACAATAATTGAAATTGACATCAGATCAAGTTGGCTACTTAGATTCACCAATTCTTTTTATGCTTTATCATTTCATTTCTCCAAATCCTTCATAGACAAAGATAAATTTAAGAAACCCCCCTTTTGAAAAAATTATAAAATGATAGAGAATCCAACCTAATCTAGTGGTGTTTTTTTTTCAACCTAGGAAAAAAATTGATTTTACTAACACTTTTATTTCTGTCGCATGAAAATTTTATAAAACCTTGGTGAATGTTAAATTATTGAAGAAAGTCATGACTAGAACTGCAAATACCTATTAATAATAATTTAATATTATCTAGACATATTAACCCTATTTAATAACTATTAGATGACTCTAAATCAATAGTATAAATCCTATTTTTGGCCAAAATGTTAAAGGAGAACAAGCTTTAAAGAAAGTCTCCAAAATAATGAAACTTGTCCATAATCAAACCTATTTTGGGCCAAAGATTAGAAGGATTAAAACTTATTTGGAATTTCTTTGGAATAGAAACATGTGTCAAGTATATGTACATAGCATATAACCTAACTTAAGGATTTACCATATATTGGTGAATAGGTCCATCGAAGACAAACCTCAAAATTATTGGTGAAAATATTTGATTTACTGTGTGGAAAGATTAAATTCCATTGGCAAGTTCATCTCCAAAACAAAAATAATTATGTATCATTATTGGCCATTGGTCTAAGCATGGGACCTAATTTTCATAAAGTGTAGGTGACATGGCCACCCCGAAAGTGTAATTTGTTTTGTTGAATTTAAGGTACCTAATGAGTGAAATTAGCCATTTTGGTGAATATTTACCACTAAAGTTATCCTTGTTCATAGACTTTGAATAGTTAGATTTCTTAGATTTCTTAGTAAAAGTTTTTGTTACTTCCATTTGTACCATCTTAAATTGGATGCACTTTGATTTAAGACCTTCTAGCTCCTCTTTAGTGTGTTTGCATTCCATATTCATACCTTGAGAACACACTTGACTTCTTTTCTCCTTCGTCTTCTAGGTGAATCTGAGGTAGGACCTAATAAATCCTCCCCTATTTCCCTCTTTCCTCACATATTTACTACATTAGGACCTAATATGTGAGTATTCTCTCTTTCTAGGACTTCAAAATCCCATATTGTATCTCCAAATGATCTAATTTGACACATCATATTATATCTCTAACTCCTACTAGTCTGGAATTTGGATAGGAAGAGTGTGAAAATCAACCTTTTGGAATAGGTCAACCTAGGTCAAGATGGTTCAGACTAGGTTGACCTAGGTTGACCTAGTCCCAAGGTTTCTATTGATTATGGACTTGTAGTTGTTTAACAATCCTATTAAAATCTCACTTACATAGTCATCTCTTGCAGAGTATTTTCATAAGATCTCCTATAAAAATGCATTCAACACCTCATTTGTACATGAAAGAAAAATATTACATGAGAGGAGAAAGGATCATGCACTTGTGGACATCTCAATTTGACTTAGGGAAATTACAAGGTGAAAGTAAGGGTTGATTGCATATCCCCTAATAATAAAATCTAATACTAAATCATAAACCTATTAAACTAATATATATGTAATAGCTAATTAGATAAATAATTACCTAAGACAAGTTACACTTCATCAAATTGATGTCAATAAATCAATATTCTTAGAGCTTCCCATTTCAGCAAGACCCAGTGAATTATCATGGGCTTTTGTGTTTTTATTAGTCTTCATGCCTGATTTAGTACATTGGACAGTGAAAGAAAGATTTGAAAAGATTAAATACTTTGAGAGAGTATTTAGAGAATGTGAAGGCTATTTAGAAAAGAATGGTTACTGTATTGTTGAAATTGAAAATGTTGATAGTCATAGTGAAAGTGATGAGTCCTATGACAATATGTTTGAGAATGAAAAGAGTTATAATAGTAGTCTTGAAATATCTTCCTACAATGAAGTTCAATATAGCGAGGCATCTAATGTCCAAATGTGGTGCAGGGAAGAGGATATATATTGTGAAAGTACTACTAATTGTTTAGATTGTATGACTAATGGTGTTACTGTTATAAGTTCTTTAGATTATCTGGGAAATAATTGCAATCAATATGAAGAAGTTTGTGAAAGAGATCTGATGAGTACAAATGAGGTCTCAGCCTTCTTGCAACATGAGTTTGAAAGGTATATGTCAATGTGTGATTCAACTTCACCTTTATTAGTGCATGCATCTTGTAAGGATGATGTAAGGTATGATGTATACCCCTATGTTTGTTCTCCTGCATATCAACATTGTTATTCTTTTGAAGACTTTCAGCATAAGCATGAAGATTTGTTTGAAGAAATGAAAAATAGTAGAGATGTATTTACTACTATCATGAGTGATGTTAAATCAGATCTATGTTATAGAGATGATAACGAGAGGTTGTTGATATCTTTTGATTTTGATTTAACATTTAATGAAGAAATTCATATAATTGACGTTACTGATGATGATGAGAGATCAGTTGGTTTTTTATCTGATCCAGATGGAGTATATAATAGTAATCTGTAGTTACTTGAGATGAGATTTGATGATTCATGCAGTAAAGTGAATACCGAAAATGGTACACATGAATATATAGTTAAATCTTCTCTACATGTTGGTGAGTCGTATGCTAATGAGTTTGATGCACTCACAAGTATCTCTAGAAATTTCTTTGATAAGAATATTGATGCCAGTAGAGTTCCTACTGATGAGAATTTTAATGAAGATTCTTTTCATATGTCTGATGAACCTTTGTTTGAAGACTATGGTGATAATTTTTCAGTAAGTTTCAGATCTGATTCCATATGTGATGACATGATACATGAAGTTGATTCAGATCCATTGTATTTTTTGAAGCTGGAGGCACAAGGTGAGTTGCAAGCCTTTAATACATGCAACTTGGTGAATGATGTAGAATATGAAGTTTTTGTGTTTCCGATCAGCATGCATGAATCATCATTGGATTTTGATTCTCAGTTCTGTTTGTGTAGTCATGAGCATGCTGATGCTTTTTCTTATAGTGAGCATGAAGATGAAATAGTCTTTGAATTTTATATGCACTATGAAGACGATGATAGCAATTTTTTTTTGCCTAATGAAGTAATTGAAAGTGTTGATATGATGGGTGAAATAAATGATAATGAGAATTTCAGTTTACCTTGAGAGGATGTAAATGAAAATTAGGTGTCTGATAGAGGTAAGGAGTTCTGGAACTTTTCAGTGGTCCGGGGCCATCACTTGTACATAGTAGTCGTAGATTTCCTTGTTTTCAATAAAGACGTTCAAGAGAGAAAGTTTTGTTGTCAGGTATCTGGTCTGCTTCTCCGAGAGATCTAAATCCTTGCCATGCCCCAAGGGATATGCATCCCCAGACAGAGCCACTGTTGGAGCTCAAAATTGCTTTCTCATTTTGAGCATCCATTTAAAATTTTGAATCAAGTCAAGCTTATGAAAGCCCCATAAATGCAAATGTACTCGAATATACCTATAAGGCCCTAGAGGTGTTCAATGTTTCTAGCACCTTTCATTCAGCCTGTCTAAGCATTCCATGATAATAAATTGTCACTCTGAGCTATTTGGTGAAGTCCTATTTCAAGCATTTGTCAAATTTGCAATTCTGCCCTAGTGTCAAATAGCGATAGGAGGCTGTGTTTGACAATGACTATCTCACACCCAAAAATGTGCTATGACTTGCCATTCTGAGATTATCTAGTGTCCATATCCAAGAACCTATGTTTCATATTTTGAGTCATTTTGAGTCCGTTTGACTAGGTTTTGAATCCCTCAAAGTTGGTCAGTTACTATTTTCATGATTTTGCACTTTGCGCCTGATTCTGGGTAGCCTTGTTTGACGAGTTAGAACTTTTGACCAATTGACCAAAATGAGAAATTTTCTTTTGCGTTGCATTATAGACATCAAAAACTTGTTATGTTTCAAGTTTTAGCTTATGATGAATCTGTTTGGTTAGCTTTCAAGCGTGATTCCAAATGCAATTTATAAGTTTTAACTGGTGTTAGTAATTACAGATTGATTGTAAACCCTGTTCGGGATGTCATATCTCTTGATCCATGAAAGGTAATATCAAATGGATTATACCACTATGTTTTCCTATGAAAATACTATGAGTGTGTCAATTTTTAAGCCTTGACAAATCCGTCTTCACCCTTTTCCAGGGTCATTCCATTTGCAAAAAATGTTGTTTTTCTGATGATCACTGTCCTGCTAACCTAGATAGCCTACTTTGCATGCTTTCCAAATGTGTCCTGTGATTCTTCATGAGCTAAAATTGTAGAATCATACTCACCTCATGAAAATCTACCAATACCCCAGTTTTCAGAGCCTCAAGTGCCCATTTGCTCAGTTTTCCAAGCCAAATCCAAATCTAGTTTACTACTTTCTAATGTATTTATCTACAAGTGTTCTGAGAAGGCGACTTTTACATTGAATATCTTTTGACTGGGAATTCGTCATGAGATGAGATATGACAGGGTGTAAGAATGTGGAGTGGAGATTTAGTGTGTTCAATTTCAAGGCCTGGTCAATGGTTTGGGTCAGTTTTCAAAGGCAGTCAATAGACCTCCTGGCATGAAATTCACAGCTTGCAAGAAAGTGGTAAAAGGGGTTTCAAATTGATTGTTCAATAGTTGAATTTGATGTGAATCAACATCAGCTCATCAGGGGATTAATTTTCCAGTTCAGTTGCTCAGAAACGAAAGCTTTTTAGCCAGACCCACTTTGGGGTCCGATTGATTGCATCAAGCTGATTGATATGGGGGATTGTGCATATTCTAGGAAAGTGAATTACTTGTGTTTCATTAAATGTAATGTTTGTATCTAATTCTTATCAGCTAGATGATTAGTTCCTTTCCTGAAGAAAGGATCATTGATAACTAAGGAAAGGAGTCTGTTGACTTTGTCAATCAACAACAACCAGGCTCATTAGGAAAATAGGAAACTCAAAAAGGTTTGCAATGTAGAGCTTTGCCAAGAGCTTATTAGATGTTGTAGATAATTTGGGAAGAGCTTTATATGTTGCGTAAGAAATCATATAAAAAGAGGATAGCCAAAGGTTAAGAGGCAAAGATAGTCTATGGTGTATTAAAAGGAACACTCCATGCCTAGCAAAGAACTCCCACGCACATTCAAAAGGCAGGGGATAATCACATTTTTTATGCAAAAGGTAATCTTTAAAAAGTGTAGCAGTCAAGAAAGGTTTCAATCCAAAACATAGAAGCTAGCAACTAAGGAACTCCTTGCACAAAGGAGCAGTAGACCCACCCTCCAATGCCCACAGTAAAAGGGTAGTCAATTCAAAATAAAGATCCTATGCCTTAACAATAAGCCATGCTAGCCAAGACAAAACAGAGGTAGACCTGGCAGATCATGCCATTAAAAATGTGCTCAAACATTTTCAACGCCACTCCATGCTAAGAAGGAAGGGAGGCATTTTCAAAGAGAGCCCACGTTGGAGACTAAACCACTGTCAAAGTACAAAACCTGCAAACCATAAAATGAAGCAGCAGGGGAGACATTTTTAAAGTGATCATGCCATTTCATGAGAAGTCCACCCCACACCAAGCCAGCACACAAAGAAATAAGCCGCTGGTCAAGAAAGACGTTGCATGGAAAGGCAAAATATCATGCCAATATGAGATACTAAGCCACCAAGTTTAGAGGAGCAGCCAAGGAACAAAGCAAGATGTGAGCAATATAAAGGAGTTTCAACATGGAGAAAAGATGCCATCAATAGAGGAAAACACACTAAAAAGAAGACCTACGAATAAAAATAGTTTAAAAGAACCAAGCCACAATGAAAAAGAGTAGACCACTTGGCGGGTTGCAGAGTGAAGAGCATACACATTGTATGAGAAAGGAAGGCACCTCATGGTCAGAGTTTGAAAACGTAGGTCAAAGCCAAGAGAATCACCATGAGGTTGCAAAGCGCAAAATTGAAGCAGGAGTAGATATAAAAAATGTATATCCCACATTGGTAAGTGGCAAAGCAATTTTATAGTTTAAATAAAAAGCACTCACCATACAATGTGAATTGAAGTGGATGGCTTTTGGAAGCCAAGGTGCATGCCATGGGCCCAAAAATCTGACCGAAAGCAAATTGACGTCATCTGTCCATAAGGACATAATTTTTGAAAGAACGTGCAAATACAAGAAATGATGTCAGCAAGGAGGTAAGTTGCCAGAAAGGTAACAAATTTGGTGACTCGCTACCTCGCCATCGAAAAGTGGTGAGAAATTCTAGCTAGCAAGGTAGCAACTAGCCAAAAAATTTCCAAAGCTCGACGGGAATAAAAGTCAATGTAAAATGCAACGTGGGTCTCATTTTTGATTCAACAACAAATCAAGTAGCACCAAGTGGCAGATGGCTGAGCGAGCAGGAGGTGACATGGCAAGATCAGATCGGTTGCAATGAGATTATGCCATGTGGCACATCCAGTGGTCCTCGCTAACTCGCCAAGTAGAAGATGCACAAGATTTAGCATAGCAAGTTAGCGAGAACACGACATGTGGCAATGGTCCTGTGTTCGATGACATGGCAGATGCAACGAGCAGGGTAATCGGGAGATGACATGTCGCACTCATATCAAGTGTCCAATCAGAAGATGCCATGTGGCACTGGTCAAACTTAAGGTTGACCACAGATTCAAAGGGTCAGGGAAATATTGAAGAGTTAAAAATAATAATATTTTATTATTATTTTTGTTGAAAATTCCCACGTCAAGTTTTAAAATCAAATGGGATTTTTCTAAAGTTTGACTTTAGAATTTTAAAAAATTTTCAAAAAAATTTTAAGACAGATATGTAGACATGGTTTTTATATTAGAGCAGACATTTTTCAAATTAAGATTCTGGGGGTTTTCGATATCAAAAATGGGAACTTCAATATACCACTAGAATCGGCAAAATTTGAACTTTTTGATTTCGGAGTCAGTTTTTGCACAAGTATCAATCTTTTTGAGCTACAAGAGGATTTGTCTCAGGTACCTGAATCGCAACCATACTCAGACCAAGAATTTCAAAATTGGTTTTTAGCAAGGTAATGACTTGAATATGTATAAAAGATGGTAAAAATGCAGTTGGGGTTGAATTGGTTACATTAAAATCAATAAAAACTCACAATTTCACCAGAATTGCATAAGGTTTCAGATATTTTAGATGCAAAAGGATTTCATCATTAGGCAGAGATATTTCAAAGCAGTTGCAATGTAATGATCAAACAGAAAATCAAATCAGATGGAAGAGAGATTTTAGAGAGAGTCTTTTCAGTTGCAAGAGATGAAATTCTAAGGGGACACATGTCGATTGTAGGTTCAATCTAGGAATTCATCTTCATCCTATATTATTCTTTCTTTCTTCCATTTGAGGGGTTCCAGTTTTTGGGAAGTTCCAGTTCTTTGGAGAAAATCTGCTCATTACTGTGATACCAAGGTCTTGGATCCAGTTCTGGTTGCATTCCCATGATTGTGACGCCATTTTCCTTTAGTAATTTCTTCTCATGTGAACAGCAATAGTGTAAAGTTAATACAGATAGTTTTGATACATTAGGTTGTTCCATGTTTTAATTTCATGCATTTCATTGTACTGTTTCGAGGAAATGAATACATATGAGCAAGCATTTCATTAATTTCATTTTGGTTCTTGTCCCCTATCTCAGTAATCTGTAATCTTATGTGGTCCTAGAATGAAGAGCTGAGATCAATTTGCTTCCCTTTAAGGTTGTAAGTCTGGTATATTTTGTTGTTGGAACAAAGTGCCAAGTAAATGCTTAATGTGTTTGACAGGGTTACTCGTTATGCTGAGAAGGATATTTTGTGAGAATGAGATCTGAGTGAACATTGATGTCTGAATCACAATGTGATTAGATAGATCTGATGTCTATGTATATAGAATATGTCCTAATGTCATAGATGTATTTTTTGGATTCATTAAATTGCCCAATGGATTAGGCACTGATCAGTTATAGGATCATTAGGTTTTACTGCATGCTTGAGGATTTGTTGAACATCAACATCAATAATCAACGCTTTTCCCTTTCATGTTGAAGAGCTATAATAGAATGCCCTCACTTAGCTTTTGAGATTCCTAGATCTGCATTTAGCTACTATATATTGATGTTATTTCATGAGTTATCAGGAGAAATAAGGGTTTTATCTGCTTCATAATAGATTCAGTGTATGCTTTGACAAATGGTACCATATAAGGAATCTGTAGGTCCACCCACCTAAGTTTTACAAAGCCTAAAGAAGAAGAAGGGTCATGCCTTATAGTTGGTCTGGTATTTGAATGGATGTGTTGATAATAGGAGTTAGCTGGCCCTAGATGTTTCTTGTTCTCATCAGGGTAATTGGAAATGGGTAACATTTTCAAACACCAACACCCTCCACCCACTTTTCTGCATTTTTTAACTTCCTTGCACTTCCATAATGTAAGAAAGTGCCAGCCATTGATTTGGGGAGACCCAATGGTGCCCACAACTTGTGCACTTTGAACCTACATGACCATCCACTGTGAAATCACTTAGACATGTATCAACAAGGTGCTTCCTCATATTGTCAGAAGGTTTGACAAAGCTTAGAATGTCGGGAAGTGGGCACCAACCGATCTACCAGCTCAGCCAACCTATCCAACCTGCACCCCATAGAATGAAATGGACCCACAATCCATGCATCATCAAGTCGCTAACTCGCTATACCTAAACAACATGAAACTTACCATAGCGAGTTAGCGAGGACCATAGATCTATGCTGATCTAACGATAGTGAAAGACTCGCTAAAGGGACTTGCCCACATTTTGCACTGTCATCACCCTAGCCAATGAGAAATCAACCAACTGTTAATGTGTCATTAATCTGTACACTCATTCCTGATGCATCACTAGTTTGAGGTCCACCCTATGGCCTATGGAACAAACCTGACCCCACAAAGACATGCAGTAGCGAATCGCTATCTCGCTATACATATCCTTCAAGCAACTTCCCATAGCAAGATAGTGAAATCCATTTATTTGAGGTCAATCCAACTTGCAACTTGCAACTTTCCATAGCGAGATAGCAAGGACTATTGATTTTACATTGATCCGATGGTCAAAATCCCTCCTATTCATTGTCACCCTTCCACGTTGCATGAGGTCCCACCAACACTCATTTCATGGTGACTCGCCATGTCACTAATAGTGAGATTCTTGAGTTTTCTTATAGCGAGATAGCGAGTGTTGGGGGCTTTATCAAAACTTGATGCCAGAGAAATGAAAACACCACCATTTCCAAATTGGTCCCACCAATCCATGTGGAAAACACTTGCTATGTTGCTATAGCTAAAGGTTGAGCATTTTTTCATAGCGACATGGCAAGGGCTATATATCTTGAGAAGATCCAATGGCAGGAGAGTTGTGGGTCTGCAGAAATGTTAAAGCACAATCACTTAGGAAATAAAGAAATAACCTAAAGTTTTGATCATTGATTTTTTGATATTTCTAGGGCATTAAATAATATTAAACTGGAAGTGGCTGTTGGACAAGATGGGCATACAAATTTGAATTTTTGGTGAGAGACAAAAAATGGCATCATTACCTTCTTCACATCCTCAACCTTAGTTGCTAATGGAACTTGTGTGAGTGCTATGTCACCAAATATTTTCCCATTCACTTTTTTTTGGAACTTCTTTTCTAACCATTCTAATAATTTGGAATTAGTATCAAGGTCTTCATGACTAAACTTTTCCACTATATTTGTCAACTATTCCATTAGTGGCTTGGTCTCTTCAGGAGTTGGCAAACTAAATGCATCTAGAAAGATGTCCTTGATGTCTTGTAGTGCCTGCTTCTACCTATATTCTCTCCTAAGCATTTCTTGATGATTTTTCCTTTCTAGGGCTTGTTGTAATATTCCTATTTGTTCCAACATCATGGTATCATGAGCATATTTGGGTATAAAAATTTCTTCATCAAGGCTAACATCTCCATATTGAATGACCTTTTTAGCCTTTGATGAACTTGGGCTTGGCATTGAGATTTGCAATGGAATAGCTTCTATGCTCAACTTCTCAAGAGTATGACTAGATGGAGTGCCAGATACTGGTAAGGTTACTAGAGCTTGGATGGAGGTTTTCTCCTTCAATTGTGGTGACATTTCACTATCTTTAGGCTTATCCTATTCTCCCATAGTAACTTTTCTTGCACCTTGTCCTTAATCTATAGGTGCAAATAGGTCTACCTAACTTGTTTCCTATTGTCTTGTTGTGGTGGCTTGTTCTTCTGCTATCTCCTTCTCAATAGTATCAATCTTGAAAATTATATCAACCTTGATAGATGTATCTTCTAGAATTTGGAACAAAGGTTGTACATTAGTGACTGAACTAGATTATCACAAAGTTTGGCCTACAGTGTAGACTGATATAATATCTTCTTTGGGTCTTCTTTAGTAAAGGGATTGATGTTCTAAGTTGATAGATTATAAACATCCTTGACAAATACTATTTCATTAGTCTCAATTGTGTCATGTAGAGGACTAAAACTTGAAAATTGTGTGTCATGCACACTCTGTTCTTCTGGTTGCTCAAGCTTAGTTGTTGCCTTGTCATTTACTTCCATTTTTGTTCCTCCTCCAATAGTATTATCTCTATCATTATCTTCTTCATCATCATCATTCTTGACTTTAGAAGGTTTAGGTTGTCCTTTCTTTACTGTGGTCAACCCATAAACAAGTTCCCATATCTATGTTGACTTTTTGACAACATCCTCAAAATTATTTTGGAAAATGTTAAAGGCTATATATTTAGGTATAAAGTTAACTACATACTTCTTTATAGCCTTAGCAATTTTCCCCATAGCTAATTTAGGCATTACTTAGGCAAGGGTGGTCTCCCTCATTTGTCTTTCCAGATTTAAACAATAATGCCATTTTTGCCCAACTATGTCATATAGACTCTTAGGTATAGAGTTGGAATATTTTAGTGGTGTTGTCTTGAATTTTTTCATCATGGCATATAGGGCCTCCTCCACTTTTTCTTTCTCCTCAATACCAAATTTAGCAGAATCAACATGACTGAATCTTGATAGATCTACATTATTCTTAATATTTTCACATAAATTTTCAAGATCTGAAAGAGGGTTGTAACTCACCACCTTAAATTGGATGTTGTCATCTGACTCTATTTTCTCCTCTTCAAGATCTAGTTTTGCAACATACTTCCTTCTTGGTCTATTCTACTTTTGACCTCCTTGCTCTACTTTTTTAGCATTTTCCTTAGCCTTCTACATAGTTGCATCTGTGCTAGCTCTTTTTATAGGTGTAGTGGGCTTTGGCTTACTTGGTTTGGCAATTTTGTCAGTCCTTGCCAAAAGATGTGCCTTGGCCTTCCACTTCTTTGTCTCCATAGGAGTATGTGCTTCCTCAACTTCTTCACCCTCAGTTACTTCATTTTCCTCTTCTTGATCTTCTCCCATACCTTGTGTCAATGTTAGAGGTTCTTGTGCTTTGGTTTCTTCTTCCTCTACATCCTCTTCTTCTTCTTCTTCCTCCTCAGCAACTTTAGCTTTTAATTTCTTCACCAGCCTATCTTTTTTCTTGATAATTGAAGTAGTTTTTAGTTCCATGGTGATTTTGGACTATTCCACCTCATAGTTTCCAAAAAAATTTGTAGTTTTATCTACCTCTTCTGCTAGTAGAGTTGTTATAGCTGCAAAGGCTTCATCCACATTTATCTCATAGCCTAAGGGTCTCAACCATCTTACCCTTGGTGTGGTAGCTTGTACAAATGTGTAATCAACATCCACAAGAAAACATACATCATTATTATTATTTTCAAGTAAAGATACTAGTATCATTAGTCTTTCCTTCATTGACTTCTTGAAGTCTTCAAAATAGCTTGTCATTAGAGATTCAAAATTCTCTCCTAATTGCTCAATATACTCACCAATTTGTACAACTATTGATCTATTTTTTTTCCATCCCATAGTACCAAACGAGGGGAATGTATTTTGTACATAAAAGAATATCCAAATCAAAATTGAACCAAATTTGCATTGTGCACTTTTAGTTTTCCTGATTGGTCCAAGGTTCTCCATTAGTTGTTGCAATTGTAGCTCTACTAGATCATATGTGTGATCTTTCTTTGCAATTTTGTATCCAACATCTAGAATTGTATATGGTACACTATTCAATCTACTAGATTGATAAAATTTGTGTGATATTACCCTTACAACAAATTTTATTAGAGGATCAATGATTGTGTCTATTGGCATGCCTCTCTTATTCCAGATAGCTCTAGTGTTCTTTTCAATCACTTCATTCAAATCACTTCTTAGTGTCTTAGGCCAATATATGGTTGGGTAACCAGTAACCCTATGGATTATTCTCTTAATAATTTTAATAGGTCCATTTTCCAACCATAATGAACCATCATGAACTTGGCTAAGCACTATTCTAATCCATTCTTTCTTAAACACATTTGGAAAATTTAGGGGTCGGGTTAAGCCTTTTCTCTCAACAATTTTGAACTCTTCTTTCAAAAAAACATTTTCACAAATTTTTTTATGCTTCCCTAATTTCCATATCCCCAATGCTTCCTATCTTATAATTGTAGCATTTTATCACATCTTGCACCATTATTACATTTAGTGGAATCATTGATAATGCACCAGAAGGCTCTTGCTTATATTCAATTTCAGGAATAGCTTTGAAAATGGGCTTCTTAACTTCATTACTTACTAACTAAACATTCAAAACTTCCTTCCCTTCAACAATCTTTGAACTAGATGCCATTATGTGAAACTAGGGTTTACAAAATTTAAAACTGCATAGATCAGTTCTTGATAAATACCTTGTGAAATTTGACAAATGGATGTGAAATCATTGCTAGAATCTTCTGTAACTACTTGGAACAGGTTTCCAGATTGCCTTCTACTATTCTTGCTCTTTTTCAAATTTGAAATGATGAAAAATGAGCCAAAATCAATCAAATACCCTTTGAAAACCTTTCAATTAATTTTGAGTGCTTACATAGTTGTAAGCTCAACATCAACCAATTTTAGGCTCATTGGACATCCATTTACATTTCCATCACTCAACAACCACTACAAGCTCAGCATCAACTTAGCTAGACTGTTGGCTCGACATCTTCTAACATTCTACTTGGCATACATGGGAAATATTTCATGCTTGGCAACAACATGAAAAAACTTAAAGATTTATCTTGAATTCTTATCAACATCTTGCATCTTTATTCAGACTATTGTAATCTTTTCAATACTATCTCCTTTTTGGAACTGATATATGGTATAGCCTTTAAATACCAGTTCGCATACCTCTTGATTTCCTAGTTTGATGAGGCATGATCAGCTAACCCACTTGGTGAAGTGATCCTTCTCCATTTGATGTGATGTAATCATCTTTTCTCTTCCATGTCTTGTTCATCTCATCCCTGATGTGTTCAACATCTATCTTGCCTTTGCCTTTATCAAATTCACAACTTGGTGCCTTTAACTTTATTAGGAAATACATATTGATGTGACCAGTCTTCAAATAGCTAAAACATGTAGTTTGACTCAACCACCTTTGGTAGTTACCTCTGAAGTGTGTCCTAATACAATTCTTAGGAACATGTCCATATTCTTGACGATAATGACAACTATATCTTGTATTATAATCCCAACTATAAGAGTTGTTATTGTTCCTTACCTTTTTTTTCCTATTTGATGACCACATGGGTTTTTATCTACATTCAAAAGCTCTATGTCCATACTTCTAATAGTTGTAGTATTATCCTTCAAATATTTGTGTATGCATGATACTGGATTTGCATTCATGTGCCTAATGACCTTGCTTGTTGCACTTATGGAAGTGAACAATGTTCTTAGGCTTGACATTCTAGTTTACAATCTTGCTTTTACACACATTAGCAGCATGTCCTTTCATACCACAATTATGAAAATTAGGTTTGGTGTTCTTACCTTTTTTGTTCCTTTCTTTTGCACTTTTAGATTACTCTCCTTCTTTAGTTCTTGTGTAACCCAATCCTAATATATCATTATTGGATCTAGGAGATCTCAATAATTGCTCAAAGTATTTGATGGCTTCATTTGGTTTGTTGAAAATTTTAGCAGATTCCTTTTCCCTCTTTAGGTCACTCTAAAAATTTTCATTCTACAAATTTAGTGTAGTTATCTCAATGTCCTTGAGATTTAATTCATAGTTGGCATTCATCATTTGACTTAGATTATCCAATTGCATGTTGGAAATCTTGGTAATCTCTAATGATTTATCTTCCAGTTTGTTGGCTAAAACCTTTTTGTCTTCCTCAATCATAGATTTTTTCTCCATGTCTTTCTTCTTTTGTTCAACCACTTTACATAGTAGTATAGCTTGTGATTCTTTCTCTAATTTGAGATTTCTAATTTCCTCAGCTTGGACTCTATTCTTTTCCATTACATCTATAGTTTTTGCATCAAATTCATTGGAGTCTCCATCTATAAATAGCTTAGTAGTCTCTATCTCTTTGTATTGTGTATCATTCTTTTCAATACCAATTTCCTTCCTTCTCTTCAAGGATTTCTTTAGTTCTTCTCTTGCTTCATTTAGTTGATGTAGAATGAGATTTATTTCAATCTCTTGGTTTTCAATAGTGTTTCCCAACTTGTAGACTTCCATTCCAAGATCTTTCCTCAAATTTGCAAAGCTTCTCTTTCAAAGAACAAGGCTCTAATGCCAATTGTTGGAAATACAATAGGAAAGGTAAACTTGTAATGGGAGGTGAATCAGTAGTTAAACTTAGACCCATAAAACTTTCACCACACATCTATCTCATGCATTCAATGAGTAAATTGAAATAACATGTAAAGCATATACATCTAAATCATGTTAACAAGTAAGAATTCACACACATAACACCAAATATGATTACCTAGAAACCCTCCAAGTGAGAAGGTAAAATTGGGGTGGGGATGACATCCAAAAATCTTCACTACTACAACAATAAAGTGTATCCAATAAAGGTTACAATGTTTTGATCATTAGACATGATCTACCCTATAAAAGGTCTACCATGTTAAAGGCTTACAAAGACTATTAGGTCTCACATTGTTAGAGGATTTCAACACCCTATTAGAAGTGTGCCTAGTTAAAGGACTTTAACTTACAACAGCAAGAAACCTGTTAAGGGATTTCATATAGCCTATTAAGACTACTCTGTTAAGAGATATGACTAAAATCACTTGTTAGAATGTCTCAGCATAGATCTTATAGTTGGCACTTTCTTGCTTGATAACAGCTCACCTCTAAACAATGTTTTCTTAATCCTTCTTGATCAGATGTCTCTTTTTTGTATCCTTTTCTCTATCCTCTATTCTTCTCTAACTAATTCTACAATGTGGTTACACTTCATAACTTCTAAGTCACCGTGAATTCTCTATTTGCACATGAAAAACTATCCTTTTCTCTCCTTTTACAATCTTTTTCTTTTCTTTTCTTTTTTTCATCAATTTTAGGGTTTTTTCCTCCTTAAGAATACTTTAGTGGCTTAGGGTTAGGTATGAATCTATAGTTGAGATTCATTCATTTTTCAATTTAATCCTTCCCATTTTCTAATTGGCTACATGTAATTGCATAGGGAATCCAACTAGACATTCGTCTTTATCTCCAAAATATTGTAATTCATCCTTAAGTTGGCTCAAAAATAGTTTACATAGTTGTGTGTACCATAACAAACATGTCAAAGCTATCTTACTCAACATCTAAACTCTCTGATGCTCAGCATACAATAATCTTTCTATCATGACTTGACACCTATATTGCTCGACATCCATTGTTTACTTGGCTCCTAAATCACTCAGCATGGTTTATCTACACAACACTTGATTAACTCGACACATGAGTGGCTCAACACTCATTGTGACTTGGCATGGTCTAATATTTACATGTTGTTCTCGGTATGTTTGACATGAACTAAGTAAATAACTTAAAAGTGTGTTGACAATCACTTGTCAAAACCAATTTGATATCAACATCAAAGGCCCACACTTGTAAGAGTGTACATGTTGTAAGTCTAGATCATTGATATATCAAAAAATTCCCTAGCGCATAGTATAGATGTGCTATCATGCTCCATCTCAATGCATATACTATCAACTCTCTCTCCATATGTCTAAGTATATGTACTAGAGGAGTTAGAAACATTGTACCTTTTGTATTAGGTATGATGGTAATAGTTATGATGCACAGATATGTAATCTTCCTTAGGAAAGGTGTCCACCCTAGGATGATGGCCTTTAGGCATACCTAGTTTGGTCTTCATCTATCTCTATATGGTATGCCCATGTAGTACTTGGAATTTGTTCCTATCTCTTCACGTGATTGGTGTCCTTGAGGTCTTAGTGTCTGTCCATAGATTGTAAGATGCAAGATCTAGTACACATCCTCTAAGGTGATTTTCATCTCTCCTACTAGTAAGTGGAATGAGCATGTAGTTTCATTCCATCTCTCTATCAATGCTACTAGTATACCCCTATGAAATATCACATCTGGTTGGTGTGCTACCTAGTATAACCTTGTATCCCTAAGAATTTGAACATCTGTTGTTTTTAGATCCTGCATATGCTCTCAGATATATATCATCACATCTAACATATAGTGTTCTCTCATGATTGGTGGATCTTGTAGAATAATTTTTAAAAATGATCTATTAGTCCCACATATCAAATCTACAACCAACCTAATCTAGACCTATACTAGGTCAACCTACCTAGGGATTAGCTTGACTTCCCTAGGACTAGGTCTACTTAACTAGGGACTAGGTCAACATCCCCAAGGAGTAGGTTGACCTATCTTATGACTAGGTTGACATAACCCTAGGTTAGCTTAGATTCTCTTAGGAATAGGTTGACCTAATCTAGGATTAGGTCTAACTCCTCTTTTGGACCCTAAAAATAACATCTATGACTAATATCTCTACCTACAAAAGTAGAAATGTGAACAAAAAATGAAAAGATCGATCCAATGCTTACATCCTCAAGCATAGAATCATCCAGCATATCCTGAAGGAGCACCTCCATCCATGTAGGATGTAGTGGCTTTATCTTTGGCATGCTTCTTCCTTCTTCTCTCCTTCAAGAACAAGATAAAAAATGACCTTTTAAAAGGTAACATGAGCTTATATAACATTGTTTCAGGTTACATTTTGAATGTGTTTTACAAAACCCTAATTTGTAAGTAGTACATATATTCATTCTTTTCATCATATCTTGAGCTTAGTAACTCTTATTTCTTCACTGTTACAAGAATTGGAAACATGATTCAATTACCTAACCTTCCAAGACTCTCTTAAAGCATTTATAGTTCCTCTAGTAGTTTTTGGTGGGCTTTTTTTCATCATCTTTTATCTATAGTTTGCAACATATAGTGTGATCCCATTTTTCAGCTTTTCTAAATGAGCATGCCAAAAAAAGAGGTGGCATGCATATCCATGAGCTTCACCATATTCTATAGTAATTCCTACACTATTTTTTATTAGCATTGACTTGTGGTTTTTCAGGATGTGGTTACTAATGTTTTCTTGTAGGATTTGCACATATGGACTTTGTTATATCCTTTTTACTTGAGTTATGATTATGTTTTCTTACTTTAGCATGCATATGCACGTAGTGTCATATCCTACTAAAGTGGGGGCTAAATGTATCATCTTAAATTGGATGCACATTGATTTAACGCCTTTTAGATCCTCGTTAGTGTGTTTTTATTCCATATTCACACCTTGAGAACATACTTCTCTTCTTTTCTCCTCCATCTCCTAAGTAACAATCTGGTAGGACCTAATAAATCCTCCTTTATTTCACTCTTTCCTCACATATTAACTATATTAGGACCTAATCTATGAGTATTTTCTCTTTCTAAGACTTCAAGATCCCAGATTGGATCTTTGGATGATAGTTTGATATGTCATATACTATCTTTGACTCCTACTAGTTTAGAATCTAGATAGGAAGACCCTAAAGGTCAACCTTCTAGATGAGGTTAACTTAGGTCAATCTAGTCTAGAATAGGTTGACCTATTCCTAGGGTTTCTATTGATTAAGGGTTTATATATATTTAACATTGTCATTGAAATCTCACTTATATAGTTGTCTCTTGCAGAATATTTTCATAAAATATCCTATAAAAAGGCATTCAACCCTTAATTTGTACATGAAAGAAAAAAATTACATGACATGAGAAAGGAGAAAGAATTTTTGGACATCCTAGTTTGACTTAGGGAAGTGGCAGGGTGAAAGCAACGTTTGCTTTCTTATTCTTCATTATAAGTGAGACTATTATTCTTCATTCAAGCATTCAAAGGTGAATTTACCAAACATGGAGTTGCAAATGGATCTCGGAGGGTTAGAGTACTTTATCCTTAGGCACTTGGTATTATTTCTACATCATGCTTTAGATCTGATTCTTTTCACCTTCATACATTTCACATGCATAAACACTTTCATGCTAGGGTTTCACTCTCAAAGTAGATTCTTGGCATTCTTACATTCTAGATCTAAAAATCTATGGTTACACAAATACACACATAAACTTAACATTTTCCTAATGGCTATTTGTGTAGGTGGAAATCACAAAAATGGGGGGTTGACTAAGGAAAGCCTTTCATATCCACCCACACATACACAAAAATTTTACATATTTGCAGGTGGGAGCAAAAAGGATTATAGATCTAGAACCTACAATTTGCAAGCTTTTGGAGTTTTTAGTTTCAAGTTGCTCAACTATGTTAACCTGGTGGAAAGAAGTCTTCCCAAGTCAACCTATTCCTTCAATCTTGGATTCTAGGGAGATTTCTATAATTCCATTCCTTTCGCCATTTTATTTCGATATCTGCAGTCAAAAGCTCATAAATAGTTTAGATTTGAGAGTTTTGAAGCACAATTATATCTTCCTCTTTGCACTTTGAGGTGGGTACCTTATATTTTATTTTTTCTCTAAAAATACATTTACTTTCATAACTCTATTAGGCTATTTGTGTATATTTCAAATATATACTTGTTATTTCTCTTGTTTACATTGTATGAAAGAGAACTTGCTAGCATACTTCCGTGATGAGTTTCTAGATTTTGTATTGGCATCCCTTCATCCACTTTGGGGTTTTTCTAGTAAAATTTAGGGCTCATAAAGAGTTATTATTGGAATCCTTTCTTTCTCTTGTATTGAATGGCTTAGGGAGAAGTTGTTCAACTTGCTTTGTCTTGTTTGCATTGTTGGTTTCATTTTCCCCCAAAACACCTTCAATATGCCCTTTACCTTTTGTACTTGACATGTTAGTTTACCTCTAATTTTTATAATCCTCTCTATCATTTTTCCTACCATTTTTTTTCTAATATCTCTTCAACCATGCTCATTTATATAGACTATAAATTTATATCTTGATCATAGATAGCTTTGATTAATGTGTCTAGTTGATCAATTATTGGATCCTCCCTTTTTCATTCAAGTTTAGGTACACATTCATCTAAGATGTTTCTAGCTTATCTCAACACTTGTTTCTTCTTTTTCTTATCTCTGATGGCTTTTATCTTCATATCTTTGGAATATTCCATCAATTCTTTGGGCTTTAACATGTTAACATCCATAGGTGTAGGAATGATTTCTCCTTTACCCAGATCTTCAACTTCTAATTCTATTAGAAGTTTCACTAGTTTTCTTTTCTTCAGCATACTTGACTCGAGACTAAGATTCCTTCTTGATATTATTACTTACTCTTGAAAAACTCATATCCCATAGGTGGAAGCCAATAGGTTTTGGATTCAACTTTCTACTAGTATACATGAATCTATGTCTACTAGAAAAAAAGTATTATTTTTTTACTTCTCTATGAGACATTAGTAGGAATTCTTTCATGATTATGCATGTTATTCTAAATTTTCTAAGTATTCTCCCATAACATTATTCAAATTTTCAACTTGTTCCCTTATAAGCTCACCAATTTGCATAACTATCGGTGCATATTTAGACCTTTCAACCTTTCCTTTTCTTGGAAAATAGTTTTGAATGCAAAATAAAATGCATACCAATAGAGCTTTGTAATTCACCAATTATTATTTTTATTTCCTTATTTTTTCATGTTCTCTAGAAGTTGTAACCTTACTATTTCACAAAAATCATAGATCGCATCATTCTTCACTATTTCATAAGTAATGTGTAATGCATTTATTAGTACACTATTGGTTCTACTAGATTGATAGACTTTATATCTAATAATTTTGGAAGAAAAATGTACTTTAATATGTTTAATGTTCTTAATAGTCATGATCCATCATACCTCAAATTGGTTAGATCTAACTAAGTGCACTAAAATCTTCCTAACTATGCATTCCTTTCTTTGAGATCAAAATATTTCACTTTGTGAATAATCATTTTTGATAACCCATGTGGTTTTTCCAACCATGTGTATTGGTCATGAACTCAACTTAGTATAATCCTTATGCAATCTGGATGAAACTCGAATGGAATATCAATAGTGTATGTTAAACCTATTGCTTGTAGATTCTTTTTTTGATCCTTCAATATACCATTCAAGAACATATTCTCATAATTATTTATAATCATTTCTTCTCACAATTCTTCAATCTTAAAGTGGATGTATTCTTTAATATCTTATAATTTTAAAATACTAGATAATATTGTGGACAACTCTCTAGACATGTCTACTTTGAATTTTCTATCCACCTGAGGTATATAAACTGGTCTAGTTTACTCATTGTTTCTTTAATTCAAATAATGTCCTCAATCAACAATCCAAACTAGTAGCTCATGAATGACCACTTAGGGCTTACAATAGACTTGATTAAAATTTCCTTTCTCAAATCTAAATACCTCTTTTTGTCAATCATATTGATAGTACTCAAAGTTTCTTTTTGAATGGAAGGTATGTGCAAGATCATGGTGGGCCAAACTATGCCTTAAGTGGTAATGAAAAATTAGGACATCAATGTTAGTCAACTTGATGTGAAATATTGAACTAGTTATGAACCTTATATCAAAAATTTGCAGGAATAAAATCTTTAGTAAATTTAATGTAGTTTCTAAAATACTATCCCTTTTTTGATAAAAAAAAAAAAATTTAATTGATCAAAATTTGGAATTTCAATGCAAAAGTACAAAAAAATCCAAGAAAAAATAAGTAGGTATATGTCTAACCACCTTAATCACAATCAAATGATAAGAGATTTTTTTAAGATTCTAGATATAAGAAGTAGACTCATAACTACACGTGATGCATTTTTTTAGAAGAAATTATTCCAAGGAAATAATTAATGCCAAATTTTATGCTACAACATTTTTTGGAATTAAAAAATTCTCATGTCTAACCACCATAACTCAATCAAAACTATACAAAATTAAGATTTTTTTTTTTGTTTTCCTCATAGTAGGAAAAGCATAGAAAGTGACACATCTTTCATATTTTAAGAAGGTTATAATTTTTTAAAGTTATAAAAAAAATTCAATCAATATGTAAATCAACACTTTATAAGTAATTCCATTATAAAATAAGTAATAATTACTTATTGAACTCATAATTTGACAAAAATTATATCAATGGAAAGATCATAATTTCCATAAGAAACCCTTTTAATTTTATCAAATTCATATGAAAAGTGATTTTTTTAATAGCACCACTTTTGGGCCCATCATGATCCTGCACATACTGATGAAGGGCCACTCTGATACCACTGATGAAGGGTCGCACCACCCTTACTAATTCACAACCAAGATTACAATAATATGGAAACAAAGACATGACAAATTTCTTCACAAAACATGCTTTTATTATAGTTGAAAATCCTTACAATATTCTCCAAATGAGAGAACTCCAAATTCTTACAATATAAGAGAGCTTCCACACTAAGAGCTTCCAACTAGCTTGCACACTAAGAGCTTCTACTTGAAGAGATTATCCTTGAAGAGCTTCACCAAGAAGAAACTTTCGGACTAAGATCTTATACACTAAGTTCCTTCTCCTCCAAAGCATATATATAAGAAGAGATCACACCTTGAAGATTCACTACAAGAGCTTACACTTGAAGAGCTTAATTACAAATAATCATAAGCCTTGCTTAAATAGGCACTTCTAACTCAAGATATTACAAATACAACCAATGTGGAATAAAAGGTAAATATAACTACCTTAAAATAAATATTAAACTCCCAACCAAATATAACTAAGCACCACCATGTGGCCCAATTAGAAAATTACATTTCCTTTGTGGATCACAACAAATATTAAATGCATGATTTAAGGAACTTTCCACAAACTTCTAATATGCCATCTACACACTTCAATAAATGGAATGAAAACTATTTTTCTATTTATGCCACCTATGCACCTTGAAAATAGAAATTCCTCTTTTCTACTTATTTTTTTAAAATTTCCTCTAATTTCTATCACTTTCTCTCTCCTCTAGTTTCTTTTTTTTTTTTTTTAATTTTGATCATACCCCTTTTTTCTGATGCAAGATGCTCCTACATCACATACCCTACACAAATGAAATTAAATGAATGAATCAAATCACATTGAAAGATAGATATTGTGGCCTCTAATAGTTTAAACAATTTCCTTATTGATGGTAGGAATAGTGTTTTGTCCTTGGTCAATGAATATGTATTAGTTAGTTCTTCTCTAATGGATATGACATGTTACCACTGAATAAGACTTAGGAAAATTTCTTATTGGTTCACATAAGACTATTCAAAATTTCTTACTTTAAGACAACATAGCTTTGCATTGTATTTTGCCACTTCATCATTTGTTTCTTAATCATGGGGACTTGGCTAATAGGTTTTTTTATACATGTTCCTCCTAAGAAAATGCTCTATTTAGTTTGAAGAGGAGTTCACTACACCAGATGATAGTGAAGTTTTTTTAGATGAATTTCCCTATTCCATTATGTCTTCCTACTTAATCCATTTCTTCTTCATTCAATTTTCAATGTCATCAAGATTCACAAGTTTCTTTATTTTTCCTTTTTGTGATCATTTCTTGAACCTACAATGCTTTGCAACATGTCCAACCATATTGCATTGAAAACATTATACTAGAATATAGTCTCCATAATCTCTAAACTTGTAGTTCTCTATTAAATGTTCATATTTTCCACACACAAGACATGTTGGATTGAACTATCATTCAGGCCTTTATAGATGTTGACTGGTTGAACTGGTGATCTAGAAGTTTCAGATATACATTCCTTGGCTTTGTGTCCAAACTTATTGCATGTGTAATAGTAACCACTGTATTTACCATTACTAACTTTAGGATTACATCTACACTTATAGGTAGCATGCCCATACTTTTTGACAACTATAGAGATGACCTTCAAATGGACTTGGCTTGTTGACAATGTTAATTCTACAAACATTTGTAGTATGACCAATCTTTCTACAATTAAAGAAAGTGGATTCATTATAACTCTTACTTGAAATTCTTTTGGTTTACTTTGGGTTGTTTTAACACTTCTTTAGTTTTTCTTTCAATTCATATCATATTTTATTTTTCTCCTTTGCATCCAAGACTAGTTGCATTACTAGGATTTGTTTTGTTCTTTAATTGAAAATCATGATTTTACAAGCTATCACTATATTGCTTTAGATTTTCATTTGCATCCATCTCTATTTGCAGTTCTCTCTTTAGTTTCTCATTTTCTTCCTTTGGTCTTAGTTTCTTAGATAAAATCTCTTGATTCTCCATAATCTTTGCATTAAAATGTTCATGGACTATAGCATTCTCTTGTGATATAGTGAGGAGTTATCCATCATTTTTATATAGTATATTCTCAACATTCCTCATGGCATCTTGTACAACTTTCCTAGCATCTTCCACTGTTCTTTTTCTTTCTAGGTCTTCACACATTTTAACTAATTGGTTTTCCAATTCTATTTTTAGAATTTTGACTTTTCCTTCCAGCTTTTCATTTTTCTCCATAGGCTCTTCAATATCTTTAACATATTCTTCAGACATAACACCTTTAGATAATTTCTCAATTTGTTCAATATAGTTGTGACCTTCATTCAGCTTCATAGTATGATATCTTTTTATTTCAATATATTTTTCACATCTTCTCTTATAGCTCTTGAACATAGTATCTTTCTTATCAATATATTTCTCATACATGTACCTATACATGATTGTGGATCTTTCCCTCAATTTATTAGGCTTAATATAAAGAAGAACTAACACTCTAATACAAATAATTAAGTTGTATAGGTACTAGGGGGAGTGGGGAAGAAGAGAGGTGGGTAAATAATTATAATTAGATGTCTATAAACTTTAACCACTAATATATTTAACTTACTTACTAACTTATAGATGATAAGACACATAAATGATATTAGAAAATAAAGCATAATAAGATCAAATCACCACACACACACACAACACAAGACACAATGATTTTGGTCACACCAAATTACTTATTAGAAGGTAAAAATTTTATTAGGGATGGTACCCACAAAGCTTCATTGTTGTAGTAAATGAGTTGCCATGTTAGGAGCATACAACTACCCTTTCTAATGGTTCACCCTATTAGAATTGACTTTGTACCATGTTAGAAGTATAAACATGTCTACTAAGATCTATCTTGTTAAAATATTTTTAGAACTCTTTTGAGAGTCAACCCTATTAGGGGATTTATAATTAGAACCTATTAGGGTTCACCTAATCTAGGAATTCACTAGTTGTCACAAATAGGGAAAAAAAAATTCTATGATTTGGTTATGGAACTCCTTTCCTATCATATCCCTTCTCCTCTCTGATATGATTCTACTGCACTATGCACTTCTCTTCTTTGTATCTTGATTGCAACCTCTTGATCACTCTCTACTACTAGCTTTCTTTTCTTTCTACTTCTCTTTCTTGCACCATTCATTCTCTTTCTCTAGTTACTACCTATCATCTCCTTCTTTTCATCATTCAACCTATTATAGAACATATATGTTTTCTTTTAATATTTTTTTCATCTTAATCTTGACCCTTCATTTGAATTTTTATATTTCCCTATCTACCTTCTCATGCATTTCACACATCTCAATGATTTAAGTTGACTAGGTCAACCTTCATCTCTAATTGCAACCTCTTGATCACTCTCTTCTAATATCTTTCTTTTCTTTATGCTCCTCTTTCTTGCAACATTCATTATTTTTTTCTAGTTACTCTTTGTCCTCTCCTCCTCCTTGTCATTTGGTCCAATACAAAACCTATATGTTTCCTTTTGATATTCTTTCCTCTTAAGCCTAACCCTTCATTTGATTTTTTTATTTCCATATCTATCTTCTTGTGTAATTCACACATCTCAATGATTTAATTCGACTAGGTCAGTCTTTATCTTTGTTTTACTTGTCTTTCACTCAGACTGATCAAAATGTGTTACCTTTCCCAATGTAATCATTGTATTTTTTCTTCTCCTTCACTTTGTGGATGCACACAATCCAAAGTGATTTTCTTACTTGATTTGACATCTTCCTTGATAGATTTGTGAATCTTCCAGCCTCTTCCTTATAGTCACTAATCATCACTTAGTGGTTATCGATTATAAAGTGTGTCTTCCTTTACCTATTAACTTTTTCCTTTTCTAATGAACTGGTTGGTGTGTTCCAACTTAGTCCTCACCGATCAACAGTAAAGATACTATGATTGTCATCAATGAGAACCATCTAATAATCATATAACTTTCCAATTAGTTAATGCCAATAATCTCCTATTGATCATCCAATTCCAATAATCTCAACGCCTATGTCTTTTCATACAAAAAACTTGGATCACTATTTATATTTTATCAAATCAAGAGATCTTATTATATATTAGGTCTCAATCTATATTCCTATATTATAGTTTATTATATTGGAGAATCTAATTGACTTGTGCCAAAATTGATCTTGTGAAGGTTGTATATAATCTAGAAATTGATCATTGTAAAGGGGAAAGATGATGGAATTCAAAGGATAACCATTGGAAGGTTAGGTCTAGGGTTTTAGATCAAATTTTCTATTATTATCAAGCATGTATGTCTTGAATCTAGTCTACACATTGAAATCCAACTGGATTTAAATCCTTTATTCTAAGATAATGCAAATATTTGTTAAATGGCATGTTGATTATCCAATCTTGTGTCTAAGGCTAGTAATTCTATTGTGTTGACTCATGTTGCATGGCTTGGACCATCTCCTTTGGGGACACTCTTATCATGACTACACCCTTTCTTCATGTTGATAAAAAAACAATCTTTGAATGGTAGCATACGATGCATACATAATTATAAAATACTATTGAGGGTGTTATGATCTAAATCTTTCATAGATCAATGCTCTAGATCTTGGATACAAGGATATATCTAGATTGTATTATTTCTTATTAACCAATAAATTTTCTAATAAGATGTCCAATAATATTTTTAGAATTTCCTTTTCATTCAATAATTTTGTAAAATATTGAGCAAAGACACCAATTTTTTGTTGGTAAACATATTATTCTTTTCTTTTACTCTTTATATGCCCAATATCTATGAGCAACAACTAATTATCATAGTTGGGAAGTTTTTACTAAGTGACTAACTTCCCTCTGAATTCTTAGGTACAACTCCCTTTTTTATTTTTGATTTGCAATGAATTATGTTCATTCCTAACTTTAAGTGGGGTATGTTCTTAACCTAAGAATAGGAAAGGCGAACCAAGTTAGTCCTAAAGAAGAACTAACATAGGTGAGGATTTCAGTCTTAGGATTAGTCAAATTTGTGGATTCACACATTTTAAAAACCCACAAAGTTTAACAATTCAGAAATGAATGTTATCTACAACTAAACTAATATCAGTAAGATTCTAGTTCTAGGATTGCAAAAGACTAATTCGAAAGAAAGGCATAGAAAAGAATCTCTCTTGAACTTCTATTAACAATACTATTATCTTTGGCTCATTGTTTCAAAATAGGGGAATAAAACTCTATTCATTCCTTGACTCAATTCAAACTAAGAGAGAAACATAAAAATAAAATAGAAACAAATGGAATAGAAAATGATTGATACAAAATAGCCTCAATTTGTCTCTATAACATCAAGTATTTCACACCAAAAATTAGCCAACCTTTATTGATCTTTCAATTAGATACATATAGGATTCTGAGATGACCATTACAAAATGGGATTCAAATCAGTTCATCTCCTCAAAATTGACAAATGGAAAGGAGCCAATTATCAGTTACAATCATTACATCAAATTGTGAAAGGGCAGGATAAGAATCACTTCACCTTCTTTCCTTTTTCTAACTTTTCTTTATAGGCTTTAGTGGCAACAATGATTGGGATCAATTCCCCATGTCTGTGAACATGGATATTAGTGTATCTTAAAAAACACTTTGAATTCTCCCTTGCTCGATCTTTAATGACACCTAACCACTCCTTCATCTCTTCCACAACCACATGTATACACCCACTAGGCTTTCAAAGATCTAACACTTTGTTCTAAGGAGTGATAGACTTATCCATTAGAGTTTCTAGATAACTCGAGAAGTTCATCTTCATCATAGCAACTCACACTATCCCTTTTCCTTCTACATTATTCTAAGAATTAGTATGTAGGCCCTTCAGTAACACATAACCCTTCTCTTGTTCCTCTATTACTTTGATGTCTATTTTCTTTAGCCCATCTTGTGTTGCCATGATCATCTCGGCCTTAAATTGTAGACTGTACAACCATTAAAATAGAGGTGCATCTCCCTTTGGTAGGATTTTAGCTTCTATCACTTCCTTAATCTTCATCTAAATGATCATATTCATGAGAGAGATAGAATCTTCACTTTTTAGTCTCTCAGCTAATAAGGTGGACTTGTGGATAGAGATATTGCCTTTCTCCATCTCTAGCCTTAATACTACATTTCCAAGTTGCTCAATAACTTCAAGTCCTTCAGGCTTAAGTTTCTCACTCTACTCCCTACCAATTTCTCCTAAATGTTTGTCTTCTTCTAACTAAGAAATGATAGCCTAGATATCCATGCCTATAGGATCACTAGTGGGAGCAACTCTGAATATGTTTTCTAGTGGGGCAACTAGTTGACTGATGAAATGATTAAGTTCATGGATTTAAACTTTTATTGGAACTTTAGCAAGATTGAGGTCTTCTAACTCTTCCTCAATCACCTCATTTATTGACTTCCATAGGCCCATCTTAGTGTCATGCCTTACTTTACCAAGGTCTAGAGATTGCAAGATGAAATCACCAGTAGTCAAATCTTCAATCCTTACCTCCTTGGTTGGTTTCATGATCTCCATAGTCAAGTGCCCTATATTAGGATCCTGTCTAAGAATTGATAGAGTCTTTTATTTCTTGATCTTGCTTAAAGTTGATCTAGAGAAAATAGCTAGAGACAAGGTTTCTTTATTTGGGACTCATTCCTCTATTTTCTTCCTCTATCTATCTAGGGTGTTTTCAAGTCATGAATTGGTACCAATTAGCTTACATGTTGTACCAAGTGTATCTACACTAAAAAAATTTCTCTTTATCAAATCCAATGTCTTGATAGCTGAGGAGAAGAGATTCTTTGGGGCCTAAGAAATAAGCTTTGAAGTTTCAAGGCCCTTCTCTTTCTTTGTTGGCTTCTTTGCTGCTTCATTAGATTATGTGGACTTGCTCTTGCTGCTCCCACCATCTCCAAGATCAACCACTTGTACTTGTGGGCTACTTGGTTAGAGCAATGGAGCATTTATAGATGGTATTGGCTATTACCAAGGGAGATAGTCATTGCGACTACACTATCGCTCATCTCCTTGGCTTTCTTCATCTCCACTTCTGTATTTGCTCCAATTACTAGTAGAGAACCATCTTGGAAAGTTTTTGCAAGAGGAATGTTATTGTTAGAAGGTTGGAAACCTCCACCTGATGGTTGTGTGGGCCCTTTAGTAATAGGAAAGGTTGCACCTAATGAACCACTCTGAGAAAAGGATGTCACTGCTACTTTTGGGGAAAGTTGAGTAGATGTGCCTTTGCTCCAACTTTTTAGAGTTGTGGTCCATTCAACCCATTTTTTGGTCCTCTTGTAGTTTGAGCCATCATTACATCTAGCTCATCCCCAGTGTCTTCATAAGGCTCTAAGATTATGGGAGTGCTTATGAGCTTAGCTAGGTAAGTATTGCTATAGATATTTTGGTCATCATCTTCCACCCCTTCTACATCAATGCTAACTTTGTATATCTTCACCTGATCAACTGTTAACCTGGTGAAGGCTCAATCATGACTCTAAAACTCATCCTTGTAGTTGGCCAAACAATCTTCAATGGTCATGATATGTTTTATCACACTCCCTATCTACAAAATGTCCCTAGCATACCTATTTGGGTCAAACATAGGCCTCAAGACTTCGTACATGTCTAGCTTATACTTCCTCTCAAATATCTTCAACATGTTCTTGGCATTGGAATCAATGTTCTAGCTAAAAGGCCCCACCTTCATGGGAAATTCATATCCTTTCTTCTTCAATCTCCTGCTCAATATGTTCACTTGAAGAGCTTGTTGCACAACATCAATTAGCATGAGCATGTCATTGGGATACCTTGGTAGCTTCAAGGGGAATCCATCAAAGGCTGCAATATGTAAATAAGAGAAAGATGAGAATTGAATGAAATAACTCTCAAACTGTTTGATAGTGGCCATGGCTTTAGTACTAAATCTCTTCTCTAGGCATCCTTGTAGCCCCCTAAAAACCCTCATAGTAAATGAATCATATACTTTCACATACTCTACATAACTATTCTATAACTATAAGCATGGATAGAACTCATAAGATTTCACATCATTAGGAAAACTCTCTAGTCTTGGGAGGGTTGGCCATAGTTGCAATGAGGCCAACATATTAATCAGGAAAGAAGACATATAGAATGTATTATAAAATTTGGTAGCTCAAAGAGCATTGGACAAAATTTTGCTTACATCTTGAGCACAATCAATGTATTGAGTGTCAAAAAAATGACTTGTACTAAAAAGAAATACTACTCAACAAAATCCAAGGCTTCTACCTCACCTTTAAACCTATAGAGGAGAACAAAAATATCAATAATCTCTAGTTTTAGGTTCATCCCAAACAAGTTTTTAGGAACTTTACTCTTAGAACCCCATGGTTTTTGGAACCATGTCTTCATGATTTCTTTCCTTCAAATCATCTTCTTTGCAAAGAACTCAAAAATGACTCCCTTGAATGTTAAGTCTGAGAATTCTTCCCACTCTAGCACATGAAGGCAATTTACTATAGTTTGCCTATCAATTGAAATTAACATTGTATCATCAAGCAACACAAGTTGCCATGTCTCTAGGTTGTAATAATGTATGCACTCATAAATCAACTGCAGGGCTTGAACTACAACTAGAAAATTAGGGGCTTCAAATAACACACATCCTCATAGTTTCTCAATGATGAGTTGAATCCATTTAGACTTTTCTCTCTTTTGAAAATCCTCCATGTTATAGAAGCAAATAGAAGTATCTATGAAATTCTGCAATTGGGATTTGATTCTAGTCAATCTATTAAAACCTGCAAACTTGGTTGCCATGATTTTGAGGAGAAGATTTGAATTGAAGAGATGAAAGGAATGAAAAATGAAACAATCATTGGTTTTTCAAAAAGATATGCATAGTAACAGAATAAAAATTCAATGAAAAAGTAGAATCTCATTCAACTTTTTATGTTTCTATATATATGAGAGCCTTGTTTCATTTGTTGTTCTTCAAAATTTGTGCCACGTGAATGGAATTTATGATAATACCTATTAAGTAGTAAATTTTAATTCTCAACAAACCTTTTAGGGGTCTTTTCACTATTCCATTGAACTAGCATCAACTTTTTGTAAACACATTTCTTGCTTTTCCATTTTTCTTAAGTTTTAGAAAGTTACCATTAGGGTACCCAGTGGGAGAATGTCTACCAATTGAGATCTTGACTATCATTTCTTTTCCATAATAGTTCAATTTTCTTTAGTATCATTTTAAGAAGTTCTAAATATGACTTTTGAATCCAACCTAATCATTAACTTGATTTTTTTTTTCAAAATTTAGGAAACTATCCTTATGGGTAAAAACCTGCCAAGGAGAAGACAATTTCTATTTCTCTACTAATGTTTCCTTTATCAGTCATATTTTTGGCAGTCACCCCTCTTGAAGCTGGAAATGTCTAAATGAGGTGTGAAGATCTTTTTGAGGACCAATTAACATTCCTTTTCATTCAAAAATGCCTTTTCAGAAAACTAACTTCATGGGTTGAAAACCCGCTGGGGAGAAGTTGGATTTGAGTTTCCTTCCAAGAATGATTATGTATGCCAAAATGAATCTAAACCATATTTGGGAGTCATAATCATAAATGAAACCATTGATTATTTATAGGATGCCTTTTTAATTTCACATTTTTTATACACATGCATCATTTAGTGCCTTTTATGGGAAATCATCCTCATGGGTAGAAAACCCACTGAGGAGAAGTTAAATTTGAGTTTTTGCCAAGAATGATTATGTGGGCCACAATAAATTTGAACCATATTTGGGAGTCATAATCATAAATGAAAACATTGATTATCTATAGGATGCCTTGTTACTTACATGTTTTTGATATGCATGCATCATTTAGTGCCTTTTACAATAAATCATCCTTATGGGTAGGAAACCTACTGAGGAGAAGATGATTTCCAAATTTCTCCCAGCATCAATTTTTCAAACAGTGATACATCATAAACACATATAGAATGTAGTTGATCTTTGAATGAGTAAAATGACTCTCTATTAGACTAGGCACTGACCTACTCACAAGATCACTTGATAAAATGAAAACCCACTTGACTATGAATGAGGAGAGGGCAAAAAGGGGAAATTTGATAGAGATTTTCCTAGCCTAAAGGGACGTATACCTAGACTCAAATGAAACTAAAACTACACTCTTTTCACTTATACACAAGAACACACTTTTGTAAATTAGTTAGAAAACAAAAACTAGGGCAACAGCTAGCTCTGTCTGGGAACTTGGGTAATCTATGTCCAAGCAAGGAATCCAAGATCTCTAGTTTTGCAAAAATAAAAGGTGTCTTACAGAACAAAACTAAAGCGAGAAAAGAAAGGAAAACCTAACTAGGAAAAGTAGAAAGGGGAACTAAATGTAACTATAGTAAAATATAGGGGTTACCTATTTTCAATTTGAAACTCAATAGTGCGTCAAATCCTAACCATTGTAGGTCAAGGGTAGTACTTCACCATCTAGATATGCTAATTTGAATGAGTTGTTTTCAAAAGCATGATGAATATTGAATGGGCCTTTCCACAAAGTACCAGATTTCTTGTGCATACCCCTTGGTACCCTTCACTTATCCCATAGCAGTATAGTATCTCCTACCATAAACTTCCATGGCCTTGCCTTTTTGTCAAACAAGTTCTTTACACACATCTGATGTTGCATAATGTGATCCAAAATTTCTTCTCTTTCTTCTTTGATCTTTCTTAGGTATAGTATCCTCTTCTCTAGTCCATCTTTATAGATGCCATCTTCAATAACTATCCTTAGTATGCTTGTATCCAATTACATAGGTCAAAGGAGACTAGCTTCTATTGCATAGACCAGTTCAAAAGGGGAGATGCCATTCACCCTTTTTGGGGTCACTCTATCTATCCAAAGCACCTCATTATTCTTTTTGTGCCAAGTTTTTTGATTGTCTCACACTAGCATTTTAATGATGTTTATCAAGTTTTTGTTGCTAGATTCAAATTGACCATTCCCTTGTGGAAAATAGTTAGATGAGTGGCTGACTATTATGCCATATTCAAAACAAAACTTACAAATTTCAATTAAAGAGAAGTACACTACATTATCCATGTTGGAATGTCTTAATGCAAATAATTCTTTTGAGAGGGGGGTGGGGGGGTGAATCAAAAGCACTAGCTTTTAGCCTATTTTTAAACCCTTAATAACATATGATTGAAATGAACATACATGCATATAAACATTAAGCAATCATGAAAAAAAAATATGCATCACCATGTAACACTTGAGATTTTGGTAACCCAGAAACCCTCCAGGAATAAGAAGGTAAAACTGGGGTGGGGATGATACCCACAAAATCACTACAGCAATAATGTTTGACCACTTCTAATGGCCTGCCCTGTTAAAGGCCTGCCCTATTAAAGGCTTTACACTATGTCAATAGTGACCTAGTTAAAGGATTTACAAACACTTTACATGAAGTGTTACCCTGTTAAAAGATTTTATCACCTCTTCAAAGGATCTACAACCTAGCTATTAAGCTAACCTATCAACATAGGATTTCATTTCTAATACAATTGCTAGAGAGTATTAGGTATAATAAACCTGATAGCTTACAATCCTTGACTTCTAAATTCAAGCACTTGATCTTCTTTCTCTGATCTTGATTCTCTGAAATTTGATAACTGTTTGTATTCCTTGCTTAGTTCTGATCAACTAAATATTTAATTGTTGCTCTTTTCCTCTAAGTCTTTTTATTCTTCACTATGAACTCCACTATATTTTTTTCATACACTTCTTCATCCATCTCTTATACAATGAGATTTCATCTTCCTTATAAAGAAATTCGAAGACTTAGGGTTAGATGTGGATCTACGATCCATATTGAATCTCTATTTCCCGCTCATTACTTGCACTTTTATTATTGGTTGCATGCCTTCTCCATTTTTCTTATTGGCTGCATGTAGATTGCATAGGAAATACAAAAGATTTGATCTTATCACTTAGATCCTTCGAGATTCATCATATGTCGGCCATAAAAATGTTTTATATCTGATTTTTTTCCTTTTCAAACTCATATACGCATTTTGTGTTACTCAACACTTACTGATTCCTAGTGCTCGGCACATATAAGGAACTAGCTCACTCAGCTACTGTAGTGATTCTATCCTTCTCAGCATTATCTATGACTCGGCACTTGTATCATGCTCGGCACCTGAAGATCACTCGGCACCTGTTGGATTTTCTAACTTAGCTCATGTTGTGACTCGGTATACATAGTGTGCTCGACTCAAATGTAGAAAGTGGTTAAGTTTGTTGGCACTCAAATGTCAAAACCATTCTGAGACTAACAATCTCCCCCTTTGACATGAGTGACAAAAACACTTAACTAAGCATTATTTATCTGACCTTATGAGTATATTCACTAATTTTCTTGGTATTTATAAAAAAGTTTTTTAAAAATGTGATCAAAATTGTTGTAAGAAACAATATATACCGCAAAATGGTTGTAACTCCCCCTGACTTGATTGTGCCATTATTTGTGTGCTAAATATGTCTCATGCTAATATAAAATTATATCTCCCCCTTTATCTCATCTCCCCCATTCTCTTTATCTCCCCCTTTTTGACACTTATGTCAAAGGGTACAAAGGGTTAAGACCATATTTTGCCAAAAATGTACTATTTACCTCCATAATCATCCTGAGAGAAGCATCCCAATTACTCAAAGCAATTTCAAGAGATTTGTGCTAGATGGTAGTCTCTACAACAAGATGAACAAGTCCATCTAGAGTAGAAAGATTAGGGTCTTTCTTTAGAACATTTTCTGCATAGGCTTGTTCCTTATGGAGGATTTCCAAGTGTGGGGTGATGGAAGATTGAAGCTGTAGCAATTTGGCTTTGATGGTGCCCTCTTCTATTGTTAATTCAGCCAATTTCTTCTGAGTACGAAGTGTTTGAGAAAAATGCTTCTCACTTTGAGCTAGATCCTTAGTTAGCTGCATGCTTGAAATATTCAGATTCCTCTCTAAGCTCATTATCTTATGGTTGGTCTCTTGTGTGAAATATGAGAAGTCACACACCTTTTTGTACAATGAGAATATATTCTCAAGTACCTATTTGACCTTTTCAATTTTCTTGGCCAGTTCAACTTGTGATAGTGCTATTTCATTTGCAATTTTCTTGTTTACTTCCCTTAAAATTTCTTTTCAGACCATTCCATGAGTTTTACATTGGTCTCTTGGTCTTCACTTTGTACCTATTCCACTATGTTGGCTAGTCGCTCCATTATGGGCTTTGTTTCATCAGGTACCTATAAATTGAAAGCATCTAGAAATATATCCTTAATTTCTACTAATGCTTTTCTCTATTTGTACTCATACCTAAGTACCTCTTGCTTCTTCTTCCTTTCAAGTGCCTCTTACACTTCAGTCATTTGGGAAATGGTCATGGTGTCATAGTCATACTTGGGAATGACTATTTCTTCATCAAGAGTAGGGTCTCCATAGTGAAGTACCCTTGCAACCTTGGTAGAGCTTGAGCCTGGTACAGATATTTGCAATGGTACTGTAGAGCTTCGCTACTATGAAGTTTTAGTGGGAGTCCCTATTCTAGGCAAGTTGGCCAATGTTTGAATTTCCTATTGCTCCTTCTCCTTAGGGCTCTCCCCTTCCTTGTCCTATTCTTTTCTGCCTTGATCAATGATAGTTATCTTAGGCAATGCACCTTGTGTTGTGCTATAGATACAGAGGTATCTTTCTGTCTAGTTTTCTCTTTTGTTGTCTCCCCTGCAGGTGTACTTACTAAAGTGTCAACCTTAGTAGTTGTATCTTTGACTTCATGCTCTTTAGGTTGAGTACTAGTAGCTATAGGACTTTGTGAAGGTGGTTCTCATGGATTCACCTTTGCCTTGGTAATTTCAGCTACTGCCTTCTGCAACTCATCTACACTCACCAAAATAGGGCTTGTGCACAACTATGATTGCAATGTTGTTTGCTAAAGAATCTTCTTGAGATCCTCTATAGTGAGTGGATTGATGTTCTAACAAGAGGTGTTAGGAATATCCTTTATTTTTACAAATTTTGCAGGTGTAGTGGCAATATGTGGAGGACTAGGTGGTAACAATTGGGTGTCTTGGACACTCTATTCTTGTTGCTGCTCCTCAGCTGTTGCCTGTTCACCTTCTTGGCCATCTTTCTCCACATCTTCCTCTTTTTCACTTTCATCAATATCTTCTTCTTCATTTCTCCCTTCAAAAGGGTCCTCTTCTCCCTCCTTTCTTGTAGTCAATCCATAGATTACCTTCCATATTTGTGTTGACTTTTTGATAACATCTTTAATTTGGTTCTGCAAGATACTGAAGGCTCAGTATTTAGGTAAAAATTTGGTTGCATATTTCTTGCTTTCCTTACAGATTTGACCTTTTGCAAGGTCTAGCATTACACGAGCCAAAGTTGACTCTCTTATTTCTTTTTCCATTTTGAGGCACTAATGCCACTTATTCTCAATTAATGTGCTTAGCTCCTTGGGTATTGAGTCATCAACTTCAAGTGGAGTAGTCTTGAACTTTTCCATCATAGTGTAGATTGACTCCTCAACTATATTTTGTTGTTCTATAGAAAACTTATTGAAATTTATAGTCTTAAGACCAGATAAATCTGCATTATATCTAATATCATTACAAATGTTTTCTAATCTGGATGAAGTAGAGCATCTTACCACCTTAAATTGTTTTTCATCAGATTCTATTTCTTCTTCCTCTGACTCTTGTCGTGCAACAAACTTTCTTTTCTTTTTCTCTGTAGGCCCACCTTGTTCTATTGCTTTCTTCATTTCTTGTTTCTTTTTTGCTTGGTTTGTTCCCATTGTATCTGCCCTTATAGTTGGTTTAGCTGGGCTAGATTTTGTCACAATTTTTTGTGCCTTAGTCTGTGCAACTGGTTGCTTCTTTGCTTTCCTTTTCTTGGACTCAGCCTTGGGTGCATCCTTCTCTACACTTTCCTCTTCTTCAACATCATCAACCATGCCTTGGGTTAATGTAGGTGGTCCTTGCTCTTGCTCTTCTTCTTCTCCTTCTACTTCCTCATCCTCTTCATCCCCTTCTATTGTGCCTTCACCAAGTTTTGCCTTCACCAATTTATCCTTTTTCTTGAGTGTGGAGGCAGTCTTTAACTCCATATTCACCTTTGACCTTACCACATCATAAGTGCCAAAGTGTGGGGCACTCTTGTCTATCTCTTCTACCAATAATGTAGTTATTGTTGTAGATGCTTCATCTATGTTGATCTCATAACCAAAAGGTCTCAACCATCTGACCCTTGGTATGATGGCTTGAATATAGGTATAGTCAATATCCACAAGAAAAAAACATCATTTACATGTTTCTCCACTAGAGAAACTAGAATCCCGAGTCTTTGCTTCATTGATTTCTTAAAATCTTCAAAATAACTTGTCATCAGTGTGTCAAAATTATCTCCCATTTGTTCTATATATTCATTAATTTGGGCTATGATAGTTCTATCATTTCTCTATGCAACTTTTCCAAAAGAAGGAAATTCATTCTGAACATAGAAGAATATACAAACCAAAATTGCACCAAATTTGCATTGGGCACCCTTTGTTCTTTTTATAGCTGCTAGATTTTCATTAATCTATTGTAGTTGTAGTTCTGCAAGATCATAAGTATGATCCTTTTTCACCAATTTTTAACCTACATCTACTACAATACACGTCACACTGTTGAGTCTACTGGATTGATTCAATTTATGGGCAATAACTCTAACAGCAAATTCAACAAGAGGATCTTGAATGGTGTGAATTGTCGTTCCTCTTTTATTCCACTGGGCACTTGTGTTTTTCTCAATAACCTCTTTGGACTCACTTCTTAAGGTCTTTTACCAATCTAGGGTAGGATATCCAGCTACCTTATGAATGATTCTTTCGTTAATCTTAGTGGGAACATCTTCTAGCCACAGACTACCATCATGAATTCTGCTTAACACAAGTCTAATCCATTCTGTCTTAAATACGGTGGGAAAACTCAAAGCTCATGTTAAACCCTTCCTCTCAGCAATTTTGTATTCATCCTTCAAAACTCCATCGAAACATAACTTTTCATAGGCTTCCCTTATTTCCATAACTCCTATGGCTCCTATCTTATAGTTATAGCATCTCCTTACGTCCTGAACCATTACAACTTTTGGGGGTATGCGAGAAAGGGCTCCAATGAGATTGTTCTTATATGAAAATTCAGGGATGGGATGAAAATCAAGCTGCTTAACCTCATTAGATGCTAGTTGGACCTCGAACGACTCTTTGTCATGGGTTTTCTTAGAACTCAAAGCCATTTGTGCAAACTAGGGTTTCCTTTACAAAGAAATATGAGACTGCGTAGCTCAGCACAAATGAAAATACCTCAAGATCGATAAAAATGCATTGTAAGAGGTTGGAATCTACTTGGAACACTAGATTCTCTACGATGAAGTCGATCCACTTTCTTTTCTTTTCTTCTCAATTGCGATGAAGAAAAAAATGATTAAAATCGCAATAATATACCCTATTTCCATTGCATTAAATGCTCAACTACCCACTCGGCTTCTAAAGGATTTTTAACATTACTCAGCTTGCACTTCATTTCCACTTCACTCAGCTTCCATTAGAGTTATTCAACTTGGCATTAGTTATCAACTCGGTCGTTGTTAGGAACTCGGCACCCACTAGAGTTTTACTCGGCCTCTAAGGACAACTCGGTAGTTTTGTAAGTATCTTCATATTATGACTTGGCATCTTTGCTTATGCTGATTTCTTCTTTTTAGTACTTCTTTGTCTTGGGACTGGTGTATGATATAACTTTGTATATTAGTCCCATGCACCTTTCTCATGCTTAGTTTGATGAAGTGTGATCACTTGAACCATTGGGTGAAGTGATCCCTTCACTTGATGTCTTGCCCTCATTTTTCTTCTTACATGTCTTATTCATCTCTTCTCTTATGTTTTCAATGCCTACCTTTGCCTTTCCTTTATTGAACTCAGAACTTGGTTCCTTGGACCTTATTGGGAAATTTCTACTGATATGACCACTCTTCAAGCAACTAAAACATGTGGTTTGGTTCAACCATCTTTTATAATTCCCCTTGAAATGTGTTCTTATGCAGTTTTGGGGTATATGTCTATATTCTTGATAATAATGATAGTCATACCTGGTGTTGTAATCCCAATGGTGGTGATTTTCATTTCCTTTTGTTTTTGCTAGTTGATTTGATGTCCACATAGGCTTTGATCTGCATTCAAAAGCTCTATGTCCATACTTCTTACAATTATGGCAATGTCCATCAAATCTTTGTGTCCTTGTGACTTTAGTCTTGCAATCTTGTGTCATATGTCCTGCATGTTGCACTTGTGATAGTAACCCTTGCTTTTGGGTGTGTTTGGCTGATTGATTCTTCTACTCCTGCACACATTAGTAGTATGCCCCTTTTTATTATAGTAATGACAAGTGGGTTTAGAATCCTTACCTTTGTCACTTCTTTGCTCAACACTCTTTGATGATTCCCCAACTTCAGTGCTGTTGTATCCAAGTCTTGATGTATCATGGGTTGATCTTGGGAATTTTAGCAACTATTCAAAGTAATTGATGGCTTCACTTGACTTATTGAGATTCTCTGCTACCTATTTTTCTCTGTTCAATTCATTCTACACTAGTTCATTCCGCATCCTCAAAGTAGAGATCTCAATATCTTTCATATTGAGTTCATGATGAAGGTTCATCATTTGGGCAAGTGTATCCATCTGCATGTTTGAGATCCTTGTTAATTCAATATATTTTTCTTGCAGTCTGTTTACAAGATTCCTTTTGTCATCTTCCATCATGACTCTATCCTCAACTACTCTTTTCTTTTGTTCAGTGATTTCACATAACATTATGGGCTATAATTCATGTTCCATCTTGAGAGATCTTATCTCTTCTACTTGAACTTTGTTTTTCTCCGTTAGTTCTGCTATTGCTACATCAAACTCTTTAGTGTCTCCATTGGCAAAAACTTGTGTGGTATCAATCTCCTTTTATTTTATATCATTTTCAACTATGGCTATGTCCTTTCTTCTTTTCAAGGATTTTCTTAATTCCTCTCTAGCTTCTTCTACCTTATGTAGAGCGAGATGCACATCTATCACCTAGTCTCAATGATCTTTCCAAGTTTGAAAACTTCCATCTTTAGATCTTTTCCTCCAAGTTGTTAGGCTTCTTCTTGAGAGAACTTTGGCTCTGATACCAATTGTTGGAATGTCTTAATGGAAAGAATGCTTTTGAGAGGGGGGGGGGGTGGGGGGGTGAATCAAAAGTACTAGTTTTTAGCCTATTTTTAAACCCTTAATAACATATGATTGAAATGAAAATGCATGCATATAAATATTAAAAAATTATGAAAAACAAATATGCATCACCACATAACACTTGAGATTTTGGTAACCTAGGAACCCTCTAGGAATAAGAAGGTAAAACTGGGGTGGGGATGATACCCACAAAATCACTACAGCAATAATGTTTGACCACTTTTGATGGTCTGCCTTGTTAACGGCCTACCCTATTAAAGGCTTTACACTGTGTCAATAATGACCTAGTTAAAGGATCTACAAACACTTTACATGAAGTGTTACCCTGTTAAAGGATTTAATCACCTCTTCAAAGGATCTACAACCTAGCTGTTAAGCTAACCTATCAACATAGGATTTGCTTTCTAATACAATTGCTAGAGAGTATTAGGTATAATAAACCTGATAGCTTACAATCTTTGATTTCTGAATTCAGGCACTTGATCTTCTTTCTCTGATCTTGATTCTCTGAAATTTGATATCTGTTCATATTCCTTGCTTAGTTCTTATCAACTAAATATTCAATGCTACTCTTTTCCTCTAAGTCTTTTTATTCTTTGCTATGAACTCCACTATATTTTTTTTCATACACTTCTTCATCCATATCTTATACAATGAGATTTCGTCTACCTTATAAAGACGTTCAAAGACTTAGGGTTAGATGTAGATCTATGATCCATATTGAATCTTTGTTTCCTGCTCATTCCTTGCACTTTTATTATAGGTTGCATGCCTTCTCCATTTTTCTTATTGGTTGCATGTAGATTACATAGGAAATACAAAATATTCAATCTTATCACTTAGATGCTTCGAGATTCATCATATGTCAGCCATCAAAATGTTTTATATCTGAGTTTGTGCCTTTTCAAACTCATATACGTATTCTGTGTTACTTGGCACTTACTGATTCCTGATGCTCGACACATATAAGAAACTAGCTCACTTGGCTATTGTAGTAATTCTATCTTGCTCGGCATCATCTATGACTCGACACCTAAATATTACTCGGCACTTGTATCATGTTCGGCACCTAAAGTCACTTAGCACCTGAAGGCTTCTCAACACTTGAAGATCACTCGGCACCTGTTGGATTTTTGACTCGGCTCATGTTGTGACTTTCTAACTCGGCTCATGTTGTGACTCAGCATACATAGTGTTCTCGGCTCAAATGTAGAAAGTGGTTAAGTGTGTTGACACTCAAATGTCAAAACCATTCTGAGACTAAGAATCCATTGCTATTTTGATGGGTACACCAAATCTAACCAGTATATTCTCCTTGATGAAATCACAAACTACTTCAAAAGTAGTTTTCTTGGTTGCTTTCACCTCCACCCATTTTTTGAAGTAGTTAATTATACTAATAATATATGTGTGATGAACACTAGATGTTGGACTAATAGGGCCAATGAAATCAAGACCCCATTGCTGAAAGGGACCTTCAATAATCACAAGTCTAAGAGGTAATGCAGCTAACTAAGGTCTACCCATGAACATTTTACATTTTTTTCATTTTGATACCTAGTAGTAGGAATCCTTAAGCATGTCAGGCCAATAATAACATTGACAGTAGTGACCGAGGATGAGAAATGTTTGCCACATGCTTCATCATGAAATGTTTTCAACAATCTTTCTTGTTGTTATTTATCTATGCACCTAAGAAAAGTAACATCTATAACTCTTTTGAATAATTTATCATCTCAAATCACATACTTGGTAGCCTTTAGCTTGAGGTCCCTTCTTTGTTTCATTGCCATCCCTTTGGGACATTCTCCATATATCAGGAGATAAGTGATATTCTCAAACCAAGGGTCTTGCAGACCCATAGCGAAGACTAATTGTTTCTCTTATGGCTCTTTATTAATTTTGTTATTTGCAATAGCCTTGCATAGGGCTAGCATTACCTCTTACTAGCTTAGTGGGCTTGATTTCAATGTCATATTCCTATGTTTTTGCTGCCCATATTCCTCTAGTATTGCACCTTACATCTTGTTGAGTCAACACACTCTTTACTATTACATTAAGTATATGAACCATGGAATGTGAATGCAAGATATAAATGTTGGATACAATTGATTAATTGTGTGTTGTCTTTGATGTTACACAAATGTCATAATCATTATCAATTAGTATATTTTGAGCTCACTTAGATAGTGAAGACAGTTCTCAGTATCTACTGAGCATTCTTGCATTTGCCTAGTTTAGAAGGCAGTGTCTACTAAGTTCACTTGGGCGTTGAAGGAAAAGTTGTAGAAAGTGAGTGTTAATCGAGCTCACTTAGGTAATGAAGGAAAGTTGGATGGAACCAATGATAACCAAGCTCACTTAGTTGCCAAAGGATTTTCGTAAGTTTACAATGTTAACCAAGCTCCTATTGGTTAATAAAGGAAATTGCTTCAGAATTAGTTTCTACTGAGTAGGGTTGACTAGTAAAGAATTTTCATATTTTATTGTATTAAGCTTAATTGATCTATCTATTGATTCCAACTAACTAAGGTGATGAATATTGATTATTGTAAGTTGTATTTGAGCTGACTTGACAAAGTGAAAAGTATAAGTATAAGGTCAAATTGTAATTTCAAAGTGTGCAAGAAAGTATGCAAGTGTGAGTGCAAGAGAATGTGAAAATTATAGTAATGTGATTGAGGATCTATTGGCAAGTAGAAGAAGTGAATTTGAAGGATAAGTAGAATATCCTTGTGGTGTAGCAAAGATATATTCAATTAGGAAGGATCAAGTACAAGCTAGAACAGAGATTTAAAATTGGCAAATAATTTGCATTCAAATCAGGTCATTTCATTGTTAATCTCTAACCATTGTAGCAGTGATCTAAATCTCTTAACAAAATTGGCTTAACAACTATTTGCAAATCCTCTAGCGAGGTGGCAATTCCATTGAATTGTTCTCAAGACCTATAACTAGGCCACTCCTAACAAGGTGATTAAATCCTTTAATAGGGTCACACCTAATAGTGTGTTTTGTAACCTTTAATAGGGTTGGCTCCTAATAAGGCTCACTTTAGAAGAGTGAAAATTAGTAACTAGTTACTATTGGTAGTTTTTCCCAAATTGGGTTTCCACATTAAATCTTGGTGTCAAATGTGTTCATGCTATTTTCTTTGTGTAACTAAGTTAAAGTATTGGTAATCATAGGTAACATCTAATGGTTCTTAAGTTAATCTTTTACTGAACTAATCTTGTTACTACTGAGATACAACACTTTGTGTCTTTACCAAGCTTTAGTAGTATTCAATTATTTGTTTGCATTTTGTACTGACATCAAAAGGGATTTGGGATTTATTTTTTTAGTAACCGATTCACCCCTCCCCTCTCAATTACTCCTCTTATATTTCCAATAATAAAATCTAAAATTTTTTAGTGCTTTGACCACAGAAAAGGCATGTTTTTCTATTTGAGAATATTTCAACTCACAACTCTTTCGGGGACTGCTCATGCAGGTGATAGGGGAATGTATTCCCTCCTTGTTATCTTGTATGAGGATGGCCAACAAGGTGTGTCAAAAGCATAATAGTAGATCATGAAATCTAGCTTATAGTCTGGATGACATAATAATGGAGAATTAGCAATGGTAGTCTTTATATTTTGGAAGGCTTTTTTTCCTACCTCATTCCATTTAAAGCCCAAATTTCCCTCCATCATATCTACAATACACTTAGTGGTTTCTGTTGGCTCCTGATTTAATAGTTTTGAAACTAACCAAGAAACTAGACCAATGCATCTAAGGCTAGCAAATTCCTATGACAGATACACTCGGCTGCAGTCTTGGACCAACTATAAGGCTTGACCCTTCTTTACTTTAGGCTCTACAAGACCTAGGTGGGTTAACCTTGAGGTTCTAATGTATGGTACTAGTGCATTTAAAACATAAATCTGAACCTAATTACTACAAATGTAAACCCCTTTTATCTCCTAATAACTCATGAAATGACACAGATCTACAATAACTAAATGTAAATCTATGAATCCCATAAGTTGAGTGAGGGTTAATTCTTTTCAGCCCACTACAAGACATGAAAAACTAAAATTATTTTGATTAAAATGATCTGTGAAAATGACATTCATATCAGCTTGCATCTGATTTAGTGATCAGTGTCTTATACATTGGAACATAGAGTCATTACCAACAGGATGACCTAACTTACTTGCATTACAATCAAGTTTATCAACTGAAATTCCCTAATCCCATTCTTATGCAATATCCCCTTCACATACCAAGAAACCCTACCAAAACATTAAAGCATTTACTCAACTCCTTCAATCAAAAGCAACAATAGATCTGATATAGAACTCATCCAAGCCACCTTAAATCAAATGAACATTATCCATTTAATCTCAAAGTTAATATCACGTGAAGATTCAAGAGACAAAACAAGAGAACCCAAATAATTCAATGCAAATTCCCTTTTGTATTTATCCTTAGAAAGACAAAATACATAAACTGGTAACACTAAATGAAACTATAGATACTTCACATAATCTAGCATCAATTTCTAGTATCTCAGAAAAACAATACATGACATGAACTAAAAATCTACACATAAATAGGTGTGTAGCCTTCACTACTAGAGCTCAGCTCAATATTCAGGAAGTAAAACCATCAACAACCATGGTTTTATAGTAGAACAATGGAACCCTACTAGTATTACCCAGAGAAAACTGCCAACCCCTACAATGAAAGAAAGAAGGAATGATATAGGATGAAGGAATTCCTAGATCTGATCTATGCCTGACATGTGTCCACTTGGAATTCCTCCCCTACAACTGAATAACCTCTCTCTATCTTCTCCCATTTTGATCTGATTTGGTTTCATCATTACTTTGTAACAAACTGGTAAAAATCTCCTATTCAATGATGAAAACCCTTTTGTTTGCCAAAATATGTGATATGCATCAAGAATGCTGATAAAACCTTGATCCAACTAACTTGAAAGTGGTCAAATTTTTACCCCAACTACATTTTCACTATATGTTACTAATCATGTAATTGCATTTTGAATTTTAACTCATTCCACTGAGAAGGCCCCAAATTTCATGTTTCTATCTATAACTTAAACAAATAAATTATTGTGCAAAAAAAAACTCCATAATCATAAAGTTTGTCTTCTCACAATTCTGGCAATATATAACATTGCTATGCTAGCCTCTTCAAAACTCCTTAAAAGCTAGTTTGAAAAGTACCCCCTGTTATGAGACTCGGGTCTGCAACTTTTTAATTTTAAATTTTCAAAAATTTAAAATCATCTAAAGTCAAAACTTTAGAAAAAGACCCATTTAATTTAAAACTCTAAACATGCACTTTAAACTTGGGAAATGATTAAAATATTTGATATTTTAATTATTTTCATTTTTTCCTTGCCTTCAATTCTAGGATCAACCTTTGTTTGACCATTAGCAACACATGGCGCATTCTGATTGGTTTAGTCCTACATAGTGGGTGCCACATGGCATCAACTAATTCATCCTTGTCATTTCCATGTCATCACGCCACATCATACTTGCTATGTCACTATGCTTCACCAGTGAGAAACTTCAGTTAGCGACATAGCGAGAACCCTCCAATCTACTACGTGGCACGATCTAGTGCGTCTCTGAGATTCACCGTCAGATTGCCACATCATCATTGAGTCACCCTATACAAACTACCAACTGCCACTTGTCAATTTCTCATTCATTGACTATATTGGAAGCAGGACCCATATTGCATTTTACATTTTCCAAATTTCAAAGGTTTTTCGACAATTCTCTATATATGTAATAGTCTAACAAGTGATCCTAAGACTGAACAGTGCCTAATCCATTGGGAAATTCCATGAATTCAATACATACATCTATGATATTAGGACATATTTCATATACCTAGACATTAGATCTATCTAATCACCTTGTGATTCAGACAACGGTGTTTATTTAGACTTTATTCTCATGAAATATCCTTCTTGACATAACCAACAATCCTATCAAACACATCAAGCATTTACTTGGTCCTTTGTTCCAACAACAAAACCTATTTGACATACAAATTTAAAAGGATGCAAATGGATCTCAAATCTTTGTTCCTAGATCACATAAGATTGCAAATTACTGAGACAAGAGATGAGAATCAGAATGAAACTAATGAAATGCTTCCTCATTTGTATTGATTTCCTTCAAACTATACATTCAGATGCATAAAATTAAAATATGAAAACACCTAACATATCAGAACTTGCTATATTATTTGTGCTACTACTATTCCCATGAGAGAATTATGCTGAAGAATGGTGTCATAGTATTGGGAATACATCAAGACTGGAACCAAAACCTAGTATCATAGTAATGTGAAAATTTTGTCCAAAAAATGGAACCAGTGGTCTCACAGTGAAAAAAATGGAACCTATACAAAGAGAAAGAATGAGAATGATATAGAGGAAGTTATTCCTAGATCTGATCTACATCTAACATCGTTAATCAATTGTATTTCCCTTTCATGTTGAAGAAACTAAATATGATGCTCTCACTCAGCTTGTGAATATCATAGGATTTGCATTTTGCTACTGTAGATCTGTGTCATTACATAAGTGTTAGGAGATATAAGGGCTTTTATCTACTCTAATAGATTCATGAATATTTTTTTGAACTAGTACCATATTGATTGAATCTAAGGTCCACCCGCCTAGCTCTTGTAGAGCCTGAAGTGAAGAAGGATCAAGCCTTATAGTTGGCCCAGTGTGTAAAATGATGTGTTGAAGATGGGAGTTAGTTGCCCCTAGATGTGTCATATTCTCATCAGGGTAATTGGAAACCTATAATGTTTTCAAACACCAAAAACATTTTCTCAACTTTTTCGATGAAGTGTAGGTGGGACCCGCAGTAGTTGGAGGGGCCTATCACAGAGTGACACATGGCACTACTTGAGAAGTTGAGGGGATATAAGTGTTAAAAAATTTCAAATAATTATATCCATTCAATTCAAAGATTGAAAACATTTTGTTTCAAAAATAAATAATCTATAGTTCAAACTATAGTATTCTTTTTAATTTTTCAATCTTTTGGCATTTCAATGTGGAACTGTGAATGGGAGTTTGATCTTCAGAAGGCCATAACTGGAGCCTTTTTTATCAAAAATGGGTGCTCCAATATACCATCAAAACTGGGAAGATCTAAATTTTCCAAATATGAAGTCATTTTTTACACAAGTGTTTACCAGTTCATGTTATAGGCCAATTTGTGATTCCTAAGGGTTGGTTGCAGAATAGGCAGATTTGATCATTGAGCATCAGAGTTTGTAAGAGGGTAGATTTGAAGACCTTTTGAAGCCTAAATGTGGAAAAAACAATCTAGAAAAAATTATATTGGCTTCTTGAGGTCATTTGTAACTAGTTTTTCACTTTTACTATGAATTCACTTTAGCACCAAAATCAGTTATGATGATGGATCAAATATCTTAGATATTTCTGCCTTATAGAGGCCAAATGATGGAATTTTGATAGTTAGTTATAAAGAGAAGGTAGAGAGAGGCTTTTTCAATTTCTTGGGAAGGAATTTTGAGGGGACACATGTCAATTGCAGTTTCAATCCAAGAATCACCCTCTTGATATATATACTTTCTTCTTCTCTTTTGGAAGGGTTGGAAAATATTGGAAAGTTTCTCTGCAATGAAGATAGTTACTACAATTGGCCCTAAAATTGATGAATTCTGAGTGGAAGATTTGGGATGGACTAGTTCTAGACCATGAAGCTTTATTTTGGCTATGATACCCCCTTTCCATCCCATCAATTTCTTATTTTTGCCATTTTCTCTCTTTTATGACAGCATTTTTTCATTATATAACCTGGTTTATTAGGTTCTTTATGAGTTAATTTCATGCATTTTTATGTATTATTTCAAGGAAATCAATACAAGGAACAACAAATGTTGAGTTTTAGTTTAAGTCTTGTCTCCTTTCTCAGTTAAGCTATGATGTTTTATGGTCTTTGAACAAAGAGCCTAGATCATAATTGTAGTCCCTTAAGGTTGTATGTTGCTTTATTATTGCTTGTAATTCAAGGAATTATGTAAATGCTTCAGGGAAATCAATAGGGTTGTAGGTTTATTAAGGAGGATATCAGGTAAGAATGAGATTTAGGTTGAACATTGATATCCAATTTACAAGGTAAATGGATAGATCTGGAGTCTTGGCATAAGATATGTGTTCTAGATATCCAAAATGCATGAAGGAGATTTGTGAATTGCCCAATGGATGAGGCACTGATCTATTATAGGATCATAATTTTGTTGTTCATACCTAGTTTTCATCCACTTTCCCCACCCAAATTCAAATCATCTATATATTTTATGTTGAAGAGTTAGAATAGTTTAACCCTCACTTAGCTTGTCCATTCCATAGAGTTGTAATTTGCTACTGCACTTCTTTTTTACTGCATAAGTCATTAGGAGAAATAAGGGGTTTTTGTCTATAGTAAATAGGTTCAAATTTATGTTTAATTTGCACTAGTACCATACATCAGAACCTCAAGGTCCACCCGCCTAGGTCTTGTAGAGCCTGAAGTGAAGAAGGGTCAAACCCTTATAGTTGGCTTGATGTCTGAATTGATATGTTAAAGATGGGAGTTAGTTGCCCCTAGATGTACCATATTCACATTGGGGTAATTGGAAACCTACAATGTTTTCAAACACCAACAGTTTCTACAAAGTTAGGTACAAACATTCTAAGGAAATTCACTTGTCCAAAGAATGACTTAACTCTTGTTTTTCTTACAAGTAGACTTAACCTTTCAATGGCTTCAATTCATTCAAGATTGATTCTGATACCTTCTTGTGATACTATATGACTAAGTAGCTTTCCCTCTATTATGTAGAAAATGGATTTCTTAGGATTAAGTAATATTTCATATTCTTAACACCTTTGTAACACTTTTTTCAAATCTTCTATGTGGTTTATTCTCTTCTTTGAGAATATGGTGAGGTCATCCAAGTATATAACAATAATTCAATCTTTTAAGTCATCAAAATATTTATTCATACACCTGTAAAATGTTGCACTGACGTTGATGAGTTTGAAGGGCATTTGATACTATGCAAACGTACCCCAAGGAATGTAAAAAGTCATCTTGTGTTGATCTTTCTCTTCCACTTCTACCTAATTATATTCTGAGAATCCATCAGGCATGGACGTCATTTCAGCTCTAGCCACTATTTTTATTAGATAATCCATGTTAGGGAGAGTGTAATCATCCTTCAAATATGCTTGGTTTAGATCTCAAAAATCCACATAGATCCTTATTCCTTCATTCTTCTTTCTAACTAGTACTATATCCACTACCTAGGTAGAGTTATGAATAGGATAAATGATTCTTTCCTTTAGCATCTTGTCGACTTTGTAGAATATAGTGTTTGCTACTTTTTGATTATAATTTATATGATTCTATTAGAAAGGAGTTGCATCAAGATTTAAGGGAATTTGATGTATCATTTTCTCACCTTTGTACCTTTTCAAATCTTTGTAACTTTGAGCAAAAACATCTTGATATTCTATGAAAAGTCCTTTAGCAGCTTCCTTCTCCTTAGATGAGCAACACTTTCTAATATTGATCATTTTGGGACTTTACATGTCTCCAATGTTCACTCCATTGTACTCACTAGTAGTAGGCCCTTTTTCTATCCTATTTTTCTTTATGTAGGTATCATGCCTATTCAACAATTTTTCCAATGATACAAAGTATGGGGGAATGATATTGCCTTGCAGTTGAACTTCATTAGTTTGATCTTCTTTTCACTTCTAGTGAAGGTATTCTTGATTGATTTCACTAGGATGATCCTCACGAGTAGCTTTGGCATTTTCTAAAAATAGCTGCAAAATCTTGTCATCTTTGAACACTTGCCAGGCTTCTATATTGTCAGGAACAGAAGCTTTGTATACAATTTCCACCTAGTACTTTTTATCCTTGAATTCTGGGTGGAGGAGCAACAAGGAGGTGAAAATTCGCATCAATTCAATCATAAATGCATCTAGCCCCTCTATTTCATCCCAAGCCCTACTTCTATAATTTTTCAATTTATGGTTCTTCACAGAGTATTGTTCATTGATCTATCGCACATGAGCTCTACATCACCCTGAGCTCTTAGAATCTTTCTCCCCTTTTCCTTCGCATCTATTATCCTGAGTAATAAAGCTTTATATTTTGTTCTATTATTTTTATTCCAAAATTCTAGTTTGAAAGCCATGAGTTTGGGCTCTCCTTTAGGAGATATCAACACTACACCTACACTGGACCTAGATGAGGAACAACTTCCATTAAACTCTAATATCCATATGAATGATGATTCTTCCTCCTCACTAAGGATTTGATTTCCTAGGTCTTCAACTTCTTGATCACTTAAAACATCTTTAGTAAACAACATGTAGTTACCAAATTCTAATTCTTGGTAGAGAATTTGGGCTTTGAGATCATCTAACTTTAAAAATGTAAATTTAGCTTTCTCTTTAGGTTCCAACTTAACCTTTTTGTTTCCTATGGGTATGGCTTCTTAAGACCAATCTAATTTTATTTCTCCCCCATATTTTTACAAAAACTTTAGCTTAAGAGTAAGCCATAGCTTGTCAGGATATCTACAACTAGGATATTTAACAATAGTTTCTTTTCTAGATGAGAGGCTAGTGCTACTTGAGCATCTTTAATTTGTCCAAGTAGTTGGACTTGTTTTCCATCCATAGAATAACATCTACCATGAACTTTGGTGAGAGTGAGGCCTAGAGATTTAGCTATAGGATAAGGCATCACATTGTCTGATGCACCTAAATTGATTATACAATTACTTAATTTGCACCCATTGATCTATAGTGATATGTAGAATGGGTCAGGCTTTTGTCCAAGGAAGCTTGCTAAGACTGTGGATTCTTCTTGATCAAAAACATTAGTTGTTAAAGGTTCATCTTCTTCTTCAGTGGTAACCTTATGATTCAAATTCAAGTCATCTCCTATACAATGATCCACTAATATTTTTGACTCATAGGGATGAGATTTTAGGTAATCTATGAGAGAGATTTGGATCCTAGAATCTTCACAAAATTGGATGAAATCAAAAGGATTCTTGTCCTTAGCTAGTTGAGATATTATGGCTCCTTGATCAATGTGACTAGCACCTAAAGAAGGGATACTATCACTTCTTGGAATATGACTGGAAGACTAGTTCTTGTGTTTTTGGCTCCTAGCTAATATTGTATATGAAGTTCCATCAATAGTTGCATAGCATTCACCTTGTTTCTTAGAGTATGACTCATATTCTAAAAATAAATTTCCATAGTCACCATTTGAGTACAAATCTAACTCAGAACTAGCATTTTAATATTCAAATCATTAGTGGATAACAATTGCATCATACGAGCAGCTTCAAGATAGATTTTGTTATCATGATCTATTGTTAAATGAAAAATAGACATATTTCATTTCTTAGGTGCTTATTTGATTTCCAATCTATGTTGTGGACTTGCAAATTGCAAAAACTTTCCATCAATATTCCTTCCTAGTGGATTTTGGTAATTTTGTTGGTAGGAGTGATTAAATCTAGGTAGTTGCCTCTCCATAGCAACTAGTTCATTTGAAACTTTTGTATCATCTCATCAGATGAAGTGGTATTACAAGAACTTCCTTTGGTTTGAAGTTCTCATTTCCATTTTCTAGTGGAGATCAAGTCATTTTCAAATTCAATTGCTTTATTTTGTGCATCTACCAAGTCTATGGGGTGGGATCTCCTTAGATCATATTTGATATTTGATGGCATCGGGCTTATGAAGAATGTTTTCAAATTGCCAGTAGTGGATCTGTCAGTAGTAGGAATTCTTCTAGTGATATTATTAAAAGCTGCAACAAAATCCCTCATACTCATAGTAGGTTATTTTTTAATGGATGTCAATTATGTTAATAGGATGTGCTCATCTTCTTCTATTTTGAATGTCATTTCAAAATTTGTCTCATCATATCCTAGCCTATGATTGATGCATCGTCCAAATGATAAAACAATTCTGCTGCATTCTCCATCAGAGTTTCTACAAATAGCCATATGGCTACATCTTCATGAGTTACACCTACAATATGAGTAGCTACAAAAAAGGCTTTGATATGTTCATCAGTAGTAACTTTCCCATCACCTGAAAACTTAGGGAAATTCTTTCTCGAGCTAGATGGGAGTGGGTGATACTCTATAAGAACTAATAGACCTGTTGTTATGGCCCAAGGAGTAGCCATGATTTTTTTAGAAAGGTATGACGAAAAATTGACAACTGGAGGAGTAGTTACTCCATGTAAGGCTAATACCTAGCAAGTAGTGTGTGATAAGTTTTGATTTTTGGAGGCTAAAGGTGGCTTGCTCTAACTTTTCTTATCACCTTTTCGTTGAGATACTTCTAGGATGGGGAAGCCAAGTTTTTTAAGCCTTTCAAAAATAGGGTCTTGACCACCTTGATCTTTGGTGCTTCTGAGAAACCTTGGTTGGTCTAGGGTATTGAATTAACTTTTCCTCTGAGCTTCACATTCTACTTGTCTTTCTACTCTTCAGAGTTATCTCCTTTGAACAACTCTTTCCAGTGCTTTTGTTCTAGCTTATTCTTCTTCTAACACTTGGCTAGCATTTTTGTGGTGCTCTATGTTCCTCCTACTCTTCCAAATGAATGTGTTAAGGGATGAGATTATATCTTCTTGGTCATCTTGGAATCCAAGATTAGGTTGGAGTAGTGGGACTATGTTCTCATGAGGTAACACCATCCTTCTTCCTACTATAGGTCTATTGGTCTAGCAACTATTCATCTCCTCAGTAGAGTCACTAAAAATCTATTGGTAAATAGATTGTTCTTTTATTTTATTCTTTGTATGCCCAATATATATGAACAACAAATGATTACCATAGTTGGGAAGTTGTTACTAAGTGACTAACTTCCCTCTGAATTCTTAGGTACAATTCCCCTTTGTATTTGTAATTTGCAATGAATTATGTGTGTTCCTAACTCTAAGTAGGATATGTTCTTAACCCAAGAACATGAAAGGTGAACCAAGTTAGGCTTAAACAAAAACTAGCTTAGGTGAGGATTTTAGTCTTAGGATTAGTCAAATTTTTGGATTCACACATCTTATAAACCCACAAAGTTTAACAATTCAGCAATGAATGTTATCAACAACTAAAATGATATTAGTAATATTCTAGTTCTAGGAATGGAAAAGAATAATTTGAATGAAAAGAATGGAAAAGAATCTCTCTTGAACTTCTAATAACAATACTATTATCTTTAGCTCGTTGTTTTGAAATAGGGGAATAAAACTCTATTCATTCCTTGACTCAATTCAGACCAAGAGAGAAACATAAAACTAATACAAAAATGAATGTAACAGAAAATGCTTGATACCAAATACCCTCAATTAGTCTCTACAACATCAAGTATTTCACACCAAAATTTAGCTAACCTTTTATTAATCTTTCAATTAGATACATATAGGATTTTGAGATGACCATTACAAAATGGGATTCAAATTAGTTCATCTCCTAAAAATTGACAAATGTCCAAGAACCAATTATCAATTATAATCATTACATCAAAATGTAAAAGGGCGAGATAAGAATCACTTCACCTTCTTTCCTTTTTCTAATTTTTCTTTGTAGGCTTTAGTGGCAATAATGATTGGGATAAATTCCTCATGTCGATGAACATGGACATTGGTGTGTCTTAAAAGCCACTTGGAATGATCCCTTGCTAGATATTTAATGACACTCAATCACTCCTTCATCTCTTCCACAACCACATGTATACACCCACTAAGCTTTTGGAGATATGACACTCTATTATGAGAAGTGATAGACTTATCCATTAGAGTGTCTAGATAACCAAAGAAGTTCTTCTTCATCAAAGCAACTCCCACTAGCCCTTTTTCTTCTCCACTATTTTGAGAATTAGTATGCAAGCCCTTCGGCAACACATAATCCTTTTCTTTCTCCTCTGTTACTTTGATGTATGTTTCCTTTAGGCCATCCTATGTTACCATGATCATCTTGGCCTTAAATTGTAAACTCTACAACCGTTTAAACAAAGGTTGATCTCCCTTTGGTAGAATTTTAGCTTTTACCACTTCCTTAATCTTCATCTGAATGATCATATTCAGGAAAGAGATACAATTTTCACTTTTTACTCTCTTAGCTGATAAGGTGGACATGTTGGTGTATTTTCTTTCTTCATCTCTAGCCTTAATACCGCATTTCCAAGTTTCTCAATAACTTCAAGTCCTTCAGACTTAAGTTTCTCACTCCACTCTCTACCAATTTCTCTAAAATGTTTTTCTTCTTGTAACTGAGAAATGATAGCCTACATATTTATGGCTATAAGATCACTAGTGGGAGCAATTCCAAATATGCTTGCTAGCGGGGCAACTAGTTGCCTAATGAAATGATTAAGTTCATGGATTTCAGCTTTCATTCAAACTTTAGCAAGGTTGAGGCCTTCTAACTCTTCCTCAATCACCTCATTTGTTGACATCCATAGGCCCACCTTAGTGTCGTGCCTTACTTCTCAAAGGTCAAGAGATTGCAAAGTGAAATTTTTAGTGATCAAATCTTCAATCCTTCCCTCCTTGGTGTGTTTCACAATCTCCATAGTTAGGTGCCCTATATTAAGATCTTGTCTAAGAATTTATAGAATCTTCTATTTCTTGACCTTGCTCAAAGTTGATCTAGAGTGAATTGCTAGAGACAAGGTTTCTTTGTTTAGAACACCTTCCTCTATCTACTTCCTCTTTCTATCTAGGGTGTTTTCAAGCCATGACTTAGTACTAATTACCTTAGATTTTTTATGAAGTGTATCTACACTGAACATTTTCCTCTTTACCAGAGTCAATGTCTTGGTGGCTGAGAAGAAAAGATTCTTCGAGGCCTGAGAAATAAACTTTTAAGTTTCAGGGCCCTTCTCTTTCTATGTTGGCTACTTTATGGCTTCATCAGATTCTGTGGACTCACTCTTGTTGCTCCCACCATCTCCAAGATTGACCACTTGTACTTGGAGGCTACATGGGTGGAGTAATGGAGCATCTATAGATGGTATAGGGCTACTGCCATGGGAGAGATCCATTGTGACTACACTATCCCTCATCTCAACTTTCTTCCTCTTGGCCTCTGTATTTATTCCAATTACTAGTAGAGAACCATCTTGGCAAGTTTTGGCAAGAGGAATGTTCTTGTCATGAAGTTTGTCACATTCACTTGATGGTTGTGTGGGCCCTTGAGCAATAGACAAGGTTACACCTGATGCACAACTCTGAGAAGAGGAAGCCACTACTACTTTTGGGGAAGCCTAAGCAGATGTGCCTTTGCTCTGACTTCTCTAATTTGTGGTCCATTCAACCCATTTTTCAATCCCCTTGTAGATTTGAGCCATCATTACATCTAACTCCTCCCTGGTGTCTTCGTAAGGCTCTAATGTTATGGGAGTTCTTCTAAGATTAGTCAAGTAAGCATTGCTATACATATTTTGGCCATTGTCTTCCACCCCTTCTACATCAATGTTAACTTTGTATATCTTCACTTGATCAACTATTAATTTGGAAAAGGCTCAATCATGACTCTTGAACTCATCCTTGTAGTTGGCCTAGTAATCTTCAATGGTAGTGATATGTTTTATCACACTTCCTATCTATAAAACATCCCTGGAATACCCATTTGGGTTGAACATGGGCCTCAGGACTTCATACATGTCCAACTTATACTTCTTCTCAAATACCTTCAACATGTTCTTTGCATCAGAGCGGGTGTAGCAGCTGAAAGCCCCCACCTTCATGGGAAATTGGTATCCTTTCCTCTTCAAGCTCCCCCTCAATATTTTCACTTTAAGGGCTTATTGCACAACCTCGATCAGCACAAGCATGTCATTGGGATACCTTGGTAGCTTCAAGGGGAAGCCATCAAAGGCTGCAACATGCAAGTAAGAGAAAGATGAGAAATGAATGAAATAACTCCCAAACTAGTTGATAGCAACCATGACTTTAGGATTGAATCTCCTCTCTGGGCATCCTTGTAGCTCCCTATAAATCCTCATGGTAAATGCATCCTTTACTTTCACATACTCAACATAGCTATTCTATAACTATAAGCATGGATAAAACTCATAAGGTTTCACATCATCAAGAAAAATCTCTAGTCTTGGGAGGCCTAGCCATAGTTGCAATGAGGCCAACATATAAATTAGGAAAGAAGATATATAGAACATATTATAAAATTTGGCCACATAGAGAACATTAGACAAAATTTTGCTTACCTCTTGAGCCCAATCAATGCATTGAGTGTCAGAGCAAATGACTTGTACTAAAAGGAAATACTACTCAAAAAAACTCCAAGCTTCTACCTCACCTTTCAACCTATGTAGGAGAACCAAAATATCAATAATCTTTGGTTTGAGGTTGGTCCCAAACAAGGTTTTAGGAACTTTACTCTTAGCACCCTATAGTTTATGGAACCATGTCTGCATGATTTTTTCCCTCTAGATCATCTTCTTTGTGGGGAACTTAGAAATGGCTCTCCCAAAGGTTAAGTCTAAGAATTCTTCCCACTCTGGCACACAGAGGCAATTTACTATAGTTTTTCTATCAATTGAAATTAACACTGTGTCATCAAGCAACACAATCTGCCTTCTCTCTAGGTTGTAATGATTATGCACTCACAAATTAGCTTCAAGGCTTGATCTACAACTGAAAAATTGGCAACTTCAACTAACCCACATCCTTGAAGTTTCTTGGTGATGGAGTAAATTTTTTCATACTTTACTCTCTTTTGAAAATCCTCCATGTCATAGAAGCAAAGAGAATGGTGTGTGAAATTCTATAGTTGGGATTTGATTCCATTCAATCCATCAAAACTCGTGAACCTAGTTGCCATGATTTTGAGAACAAGATTTGAATTGAAGAGATGAAAGGAATAACAAATGCAACAATCATAGGTTTTTCAAAAGCCATGCATTTCAACAAAATAATAGTTCAAAGAAAAAGTGATAGCTCATTCAACTATTTATGTTTCTATAAATGAGAGCCTTGATTCATCTGTTGTTCTTCAAAATTTGTGCCACAAGGATGGAATTTAAGGAAATACCCATTGAGTATTAAATTAGAAATCTCAAAGGACCTTTTAGGGGCCTTTTCACTATTCCATTGAACTCAACAGTAATTTTCCGTAAACACATTTCTTACTTTTCCATTTTTCTTAAGTTTTAGAAAGTTACCATTAGGGTACCTGGTGGGAGAATGTCCACCAATTGAGATCCTGACTATCATTTCATTTCCATAATGGTTTGATTCACTTGAGTATCATTTTGAGATGTTTTAAATATGACTTGTGAATCCAACCTAATTATTAACTTGATTTTTCTTTGAAATTTAGGAAATTGTCCTCATGGGTTGAAAACCTGCTGAGGAGAAGATTGTTTCCATTTCTACACTAATGTTTCCTTTTTTAGTCAAATTTTGGACAATCACCCTTCTTGAAGTTAGAAATGCCTAAATGAGGTGCGAAGACCTTTTTGAGGACCAATTAATTTTCCTTTTCATTCCAAATTGCCTTCTTGGAAAATTAACTTCATGGATTGGAAACCTGCCGAGGAGAAGTTAGATTTGAGTTTTCCAACGAGAACGATTATGTGGGCCACAATGAATCTGGACCATATTTGGGAGTCATAATCCTAAATGAAAACATTGATTGTCTACAAGATGCCTTGTTACTTGCACATTTTTGATATATGTGCATCATTTAGTGCCTTTTACAGGAAATCATCCTCATGGACCATAGGAAACCTATCGAGGAGAAGTTAGCTTTGAGTTTTCTACCAAGAACAATTATGTGGGCCACAATGAATCTGAACCATATTTGGGAGTCATAATCATAAATGAAAACATTGAATGCAAGATGCCTTATTACTTGCACATTTTTGATACATGTACATCATTTAGTGCCTTTCACAAGAAATCATCCTCATGGGTACAAAACCTGCCGAGGAGAAGACAATTTCCAAATTTTCACCAACATTAGTTTTTCAAATGGTGATACATTGTAAATGGATATAGAATGTACTTGATCTTTGAATGAGTAAAATGAATCTCTATCGGACTAGGCACTAACCTACCCATAAGATCACTCGGCAAAATGAGAACCCACTCGGCTATGAACAAAGGGAGGGAGAAAAGGGAAAATCCAATAGAGATTCTTCTAACCTAAAGGGAATTAGACCTAGACTCAAATGAAACTGAAGCTATGCTCTTTTAACTTATACACAAGAACTTACTTTTGTCAATTAGATAGAAAACAAAAAGTGGGGCAACATGTTTATTGTTATTCACTTTGAAACCAATATAACAAAAAAGGCATTATTGTACCTCTTAATGTATTACAATTTAGTTAGAAGTATGAATCCAAGAAGCAATCTTCTTAGTTTTCTTATATATTTTTTATTTAGTTTTTTTTAAACCTTGGAAGGAGTGGTTATATCCTTCTACCTATTTTTTTCCATATTTTTTAATCATTAATAAGTGTGGATAGAAGTACATTGAAGTGATAATATAATATGCTAAAGAAGCTATATTGCAATCTTGACCATGTTACTATTCTATATATTATTAATCTCTCTCTAATACAAATTAGATTTTAGTTAAACCATAAAAAGTGATTCTTTTTATCATTCTAATTATAATTCTATCTCAATTTTTAATTCTCTTATAAATTCATGTACTTATATCTAGAACATAATTATTTTAAATTTTTATATAAAAGAATTTACTATGCATTAATTTTGGATAAAGGCTTTGACAATGGACTCAACACACTAATTGTTGCACCTTGAGATGCTCTTGAACATTAATATTAAAATAAGAGAGAAACATAAAATTATACTTTTTAATTAAAAAATGATCAAAACTTATGTTTCTAACTATAATTTCATATAAATTTTCGCTTCTCTTATATATTTAAAACCACATTTTTTTGAATTTTCATATATAAAATGATTTCCTTGTGTATTTATTTTGAATAAAAGCTTTAACAATGGACTATTTACACATATTAAATGCACTTTCAATGGGCTCTTTATCTATAATGTTAAAATAAAAGGAAAGGATAACACTATACAAAATTAAATCTTATTAAAATCATATATTGAAGAGGAAAGATTTTGTAATAATTTATTTTGGGCAACCATCAACTATAATTCCAGGAAGTGTAGGGCATGTAGCAACATGACAATGGTCATCCAATTCCCCCCCTAGCCAACTTAAATTTCGCTCATTCATTTGTAACGCAAAATAACCCAATAATCCCATAAATGCTACCCCTGCATCCATTGCAGCTGAGAAGACATAATTATGCCTACTCCACCATTTCTTGTTTCTTCTATAAATAATATAATTGAAAATAAATCCAAATGTCCCCCAACATATGAAATTCACAGAAGTTGCTGGGGGCATCATATTTGTGGCACCAATCAACACTGGCATATTAATTCGTCGAATCCATTTCTTTTCTGAAAATATCTTGGAAAGAATCCATACAATGATTGGTGCTAATGCGCCCACTAAGAAAAATAAAGGAAAACATATTAAATTCCATAAATAAAATTAGATTAGTACAAAGATTACAATAAAAATTTAAAAGTAACTTGTATAGATAACTAAATAAAAATGTGTAACTTGCAATACGAGTTGTAGAGAATTGGGAGATAAGTATGTCACACCCTCAAAGAGTAGATTTTGAGTGTAATGGTATGAGAATAACGTTTTATTCCTTATTCACATGCTTCAAGTTATTATGGCTTTGATAACAAGAAATAAAAGCAAAATTTATATACATATATTGCTAAACTTAAAATTTCTAATATTTCTATTAAGTAGGCCTAAAAATATATATATCTAAATAGTACAACTCTCAATAATGAGTAAATTCCTATTTTTAAAGTATTCCATTTCTCTAACTTATTTCTTATTTTTATTCTACTTCAATTTATATTGTTTGTAATATTAAAGCAAAATAAATGAGGGTGTTGTCCCTTAAGTACAATAATCCAAGCAGTGTAAGATTGCCAAATTAACAATCATAACATATTAACAACAACAACAAAAAACAAAAAAAAAAACCATCATCTCTCATTAAAAATAATAACAAAAACCAAATGTCCACATCATCAAAGAGGAGCTTTATATCTCTCAATCTACTACCAAACAAACAATCTAAACTAGTATCAATCTCATAACAAAGCAACCAAGGGTTGTTCCGGTAAGCATAAAGGCATCTAGCAAAATTGATCCAAGTTAAAACATAGAAGATATAAACAATATTCATAATGAGTCCATGATGGCACCTACCAAGAGACAAAACAAAAAACAACCATAACAGGGGACACAATCTCTATTAAGTTTATTTGTAAGTATTTCTAATAAATGAGAGATTCTATAATGTTGGAGTTTAAACCATATATTTTAATTTAAAATTTTATAAATGGTTGATAACCTACAAATTTCTAGTCTACATAAAATGAATTCTAAAAAATAGCATGTTTATAGAGCAAATAGAGGGATTAAAATATTATAATTATCTTATCAGGGGTCATAATCTAGCTTAATTAATTTGCGATAAGAGTTAGTCTACGAGTATATGTTTCTTAAGCATGATATAATCTAGCACATCTTTGTAAGTATCTAAGCTTAATTACACAAAATATAAATGAAGTTTATCTCGCAATCATATTCAATACATAATATGAAGTAGCTTAAAATACTCAATAGAAGTACTAGAAATCTAATTAATAGATTCAAAAGGAAAATTGTAAAAATTATATCTAGATTTTTTTTTAAAAACAAAGAATAGATTAGAGAAGACCTCATTGTTGAGTTATCTATAAAAAGATTTGGCAAATTTTTAAAAATATAAAAAAAGGATGAATATATTCTTACCTAGGAAGAACAAATTTAGAGATTCATAGAGTCCCATGGAGCCAAATATTCTTTTGGGTCCAACCACTCCCCATATGACCGAGGCATTATAAAAAACCCTGTCGTAAGGACATGTCCATGGACTACCCTCTGGTAGGAGCTCTGGAGCACACATGTTATCTACACTTTCTAGTAACCACCACGCCATTCCAAAATATACAGAGGCAGCTATGAGTGTACCTACAACCTATCATATTGGAAAAAATAGAATAAAAATTAATATAGAACTAAATACTTAGTCAATATGTTATTGTAGCAAATTTGCAGCTCTAAGAAGAGCCTAAATAATCTATCTTAATAAAGAAAATCTTATTCTTATTGCTTTTGGATTTTGACTATCCAAAAACAGTAAGAAGATGATTATAGAATGTGAAAATCGATTAGCAAGATAAATACTAATTATAAATAAGCATTTTTTAATCAAAGAAAAGCAAAGAATTCAACTAACACATTTAGAGTTCTTGAAAATTCACCTGAACAATAAACATTGAGCGAGGTGGGATCTTCATGTAATGTCCGAGCTTGAAGTCTGAAAGAAAAGTGATTGCTTGAACCATGGTCATATTACCATATGTTTTGAATATGACATTTGCAACAGGCCTGCCTGGATAGAGATACCCAACAATATATTCATTTATTATTTTCATTCCTGGTGTCTGTGGAGGGAACAGTAAAAAACTTGGTCAGTTAAAGCTCATGTTCTGATACAGACAGCTTAAACATCGCATACTAAGGCTTTATTTTTAGACTAAGAGTGTTAAATAGTCAAAGTTGAATTATTTTTTTCAAGCTTAATTTACTCTTAGTATGTGATGTTTAAAACAATTTTATAGATGAAAAACTCATATTTTAGTACCATATTAGTAGTGGCAGTGATTATGCCAATAGGTAGAGTTAAAGTCACTGCCAACAAACAGGCCAAAAGCACTCCCCACCATGGTAGTTGTAATTGTTGCTTAAACCCTTGACATGTTGCAATAGCTACACTTATGGTCAAAACCAATAATATCATAAACCAGGATTGTGGGACAGCCTTGTAGTTTTTCCTCATCAGTCTGGTGTGCACATCAATATTCTCATCCTCAAGAGCTGCCTTGGTAGTATTCCATATGTACCTGTTTTAAGCAGGATTGAAGAGAATATCAGCAAGGGAAGACATCTCAGCACATGGATATACCATCAAATTAAACAAGTTTTAATTACAGACATTACATAAATCAAACTAAAGTGGACCTATAAAAGGTTTGGGCCCTTCAGAAAGAGCCTACAATACAATGGTAAATTGTGAGTCTTTCATTTGAGAGATCTAGAGTTCCAGTTTACTCAAACTTAACAGTTAATCTTACCAAATAATAGTAAATCATTAATATGTAATAGCCTGTCACCTATCCAAAAAATAGGTTCAGTCCCTTGGATATAAGGCATCACATCCAGTGAACAAAGCTAACATATTAATGAAATTGTACAGAAAACCTACTTTTTGAAGGGGAAACTTTTGATATGGTGAATGCCTCAGAACCCACACCTTTTTTCCAATTGTTGTCAACTATGACTAATACATAGGCTAAGAAACATATTACAATCAGAAATTTATTCCTACCATTTAATCAAACTCACTTTCCATGAAATACTAGCACATGGGATATAGTTGCTGAAAGAGTGGCAAAGCTCAGACCATATGTGAATGCAAAGAGGATGCTCATGTGCAGTTTACTGTAATCTTGGTAGGCCTCATCATTGAAGCCAAAAAGGTCCGTCAGAATTCTTGTGGTATTGTATTTCTGACCACTGTCTGTGAAAACGAACAGAAAAATGTTAGGGGGTGGGCCTTACAGTATTCATGGTATTTAGAATAACAGAGAAAGTTGAAAATAATATAGGATAAGTTGTAAGCTTCTTAATTGAGAGAGGTCTTGAGTTCAAGTCTACAATTAATTTTAACAAATAATAATAAATAATGAAGATTTTGACCCATTACTGTACCTGTGAAAAGATCTGATGAAAATATTGGAAACGCTTTTGCATTGTAAGCATTGTTCCAGTAGGCCAGGGGTATAATGATATACATTATGATGACGAAACCGACCATGACATTGGCTATTGCAAACCAGGGAGTCGCCAGAGGACTTTTTAAATAGGATGACACAACAGCCCAGTCAAGAGCAAAGGAACCTATACCAAGGCCTTTGAGGCCTGATCCAATCTGTTGAGCAGTAACTGAATCCTTCCATATCCAACAAACAATAGAGAATGCTGTAACAGAGGGGAAGAGAAAATTTGGTACTAAGTAATACGAGAAGCTTGCTGTTAGCACTATGATGAAGAACTGCATCCTTGTCAATCCTCCTTTAGGCCTCTTTTCTTCTTCATGCAGAGCCCTAATTCATCAGAATAATCAGAAACAAGAATCTATGCAATAATTATTAACAATTGTTATATATCCCTAAGAACTAAGAAGCGACAGAATTGCAGACAAGAGCCTATCTACAACTCACCAGTAAATTGTGAGAATCTCATTTAAGAGTTGTTGGGTTCCAATCTCGATCTCAAGACATAATAATTAATCTCACCAAATAATAATAAATCATACAACATTACTGACCAAAAAACATACAGAAACCTATGATAATGACCAAAAACCATACAGGAGCCTATGATAATGGGTAAAATCTTTACAAAATATACAAAATTAATGAAGAAAAAGAGACGTTTATATCACAAATGTTTTCCACCCTGAAAATTCATCAATCAAAGAGTAAAAAACATGCAACCATAAAATGTTCTTAGCATTACCATATCACCATCCAAAATAAAATTTGCATCACAAGACAGTTTTTCACCCTTAAATGAAATCGGTCTGAGAAAAATATAGTGGACAGCTATTTTGTATTGTCTGGGTTATGGTTTGAACTTTTCATATATTCTAAGACTGAGTTACTATAACCCTGTGCGTGCTGACAACAGGGTATGGGAATTAGTGAACTCAAAGCTTCAATCTATCTTCCAACAAAGACAAAATCGTTGTCAAGTTTTCTGTTTATGAATGAAGCAAAAGCTCATTGATAACTTACCTAAATAGAGAGACTTGGACGAGGTTTACTGGCCACCACATATAGGAAGACTCCACTAAAGTCTTTCGGAAGATACCAGCCCATCCAAATCCCAACACCTGAAAAAGGATAAAATTTTAACTAAGATATCTGATACCATATCTTTATATATGCTTGTTTCCTATCATATAACTACATTTATTCTATCTAGATTGACCCTTTTTAAAAATATTAAATTCTGTTAAATCTAATACAACTATAAATGCTAACGTGTCTTCATTTTCCTAGTTCTGTAACTAATGTTCATTCAAGCAATGTTAAAAAGAGAGAATAAGCAATGTGTTTTGTTTGTTATATTCCCAATCTCGAGACTTAGTATTTTTTAATATCAACATTTCAGATCAATCAGAATGAATGAGTGCAGGATTTGAAATAGCAAAAATACACACAATCGAATCTAGAAGTGATATTTAGCATGTTTTCTGTAATGATTAATCACCTGAGTTGTAACTGAAAGTAACCAAGCGGCTACAAAACCAATATGTCTCTTATAGAAGGCCTTGATTATTGTAAGTATGCTTATGGCATATACACCTCCTGCTCCAGCATTGGCAAATATTGTTATGAGAACATGTTCCTTGATGTTAAACGGCCCTGGGTTGAGTGTAAAATGCCAGTTTGTGCAAGGGAAACGGAATTTCTTGGTGGGTAATGTGGCTGCCATGAGATGTCCCAAAGGAAGAACTGCTATCTGAGCAGAGAACCCTGATATTGTCAGTGGGTTTGATCTGTATGAAAAGAACTGATTGGCTATGGCCAAAAGAACGCATGACAATAGGCCCAGAGACCACATCCTGAATGTCATTACTGGTAAGGTTGGGTCATCTGTAGTTAATACTGTAAGTGCAAC